>CAWUFW010000001.1:3865000-5065000 GCA_963921515.1 Calotriton arnoldi | reverse complement strand
ACTCGTGCTTGTGCTGGCATCCACCTTGCGGGAGTGAGCAGCGGCGCGCGGGCCATCTGTTTTCAATTAGCATGGCCGCGCGCGCTTGTTTGCATTTGCCTGCTCGCGGTCGCTTTAACTTTCACTTTCGTGGTCGACTTGTCTTTGTCGACTCTCGCCCTCTTGTTGTCGGACAATTTTTGTTTAGACGTCCAGCCCCGCCGAGTGCACCCGCTCCATTTCTTGCTGGTTTGACGTCAGACAATTTTTGTTTAGACGTACAGCCCCGCCGAGGGTACCCGCTCCATATCTTGCTGGTTTGACTTCTCGTTTTGGTCGCAAGCGCTGCCATGTAAGCACGGAGAGTTCCCAGCGGATGTGACGCCAGTTTTTAAAGTCCCCACCTCCACACAGCTTCTATTGCCTATTTTTAGGACTGTGGATGAATTGCAGAGTTTTGGGTCACCCGTCCAGCTCGCTTCCTTTCTGTTCTCTTGTGCAGTGTTTAGAATTCCATGCATGGAGTTATTTAAAAACAGTCGTAAAGGAGTGATTTGCCTAGCTGCTTTCTCGTTATACGTTTTGTTCCTGTCTTTCTTATTCACCCTTGGGCAGCAGGGTACACACATTCTAGCTTTCTTCGAGGTGGCAGGGCTTTACGAGTACATTACACTTGGATTTCATCATGAAGGGAAAACAAGTACTGGCAAAGCAAATTGACCTGGACTTGGCATGCTTGCGATTTTTTTTATTTTATTTTTTTCCTGCAAACATATGGAAAAGCTTTAAACGTGTAAAAGTAATAAAATGCTTCTGGTAAAGTATGGAAAAAACTGAGAAGCGACCTGCACACACCTCATCTATTCGTCTGTGCTTCATTAAAGAGCTTCTCTGCTTTAGTGGGCCTTTATTAGTGTAAAATATTTGCATGGACTAGTCCTTCCCTTTTCTTGCCTTCAAATGCCTTGATAATTTGCCTGCTGGTGAAAGAGAGCCCTGACCTTATTCTTGAGAATATGGTTGGGTTTGCCCTATTTTCTAACAAATGCATGTTTGTGAGCTCACAAGATATTAAACACTAACAAAGAGTGTGTGAATGTAGACATGACATGTATTCCCCCCCTTTGATACTGAGCGCTTAGATTCAAACCATCACATTGTCCCCTTGAAAGGGACTTGCGTTATGTGTAGCATCTACAGACTTCGTTTCTTTTATGGTTAGGTGGTGTCATGTATTCCAACCTGAGCATGCCAACAAAAGGGCTAAACCAGGCCTCTGTCAGGACCTGTAAGGGCCAAGGACCTAAACCTTTGCTTGTTGCCACAGAGGTGAGCCACTGGGTCTCTTGCAAGCCTTCCTTCATTGCCCAACCGTTTGTCTAACAACCAAAAACTTAAACACAAGCACCAGCTCAGCAAACTTTACTGTCACCAACACAACTTCATTCACACCTTTGCTCATCACATATGTATCTCGCAACGTGCCACGCCAACATATGCCATATAGCTCATGCCCATTAAAGCCTGTTCAGCTTTCTGAAATGCCTTAGACATACCAGACTTCACAACCACAAATGCCCAGAATGTACTGTTCACCACAGAAACGGTGCTTTCACCCATCTCATTCACATCTCTAATGCACTCTTCCAGATGATTAATCAATCCTTAAATGAGCACAGACCCTCAAAGCTGGTGGCAACTTCGCCATCATCTGTAAGACCACAATGCCATTTTCTGTGCTCACCTCCCGCCCACCATTTTGTTTGAATCTCTCCTTGACAGAATTCCTGCTATTTGACAAGAAAATCCAGTCTGTGGCAATCACTTTTTTTAGCAGAACTGCTTGTTTGACCCTTAGCAAAACAAGCATTGGCATAGCAAATAGGTCTCGCTTTTGGGACCTTATAAGTATTTAGTAATGCAGCACAATATCCTTGGTGCAACAACATCAACTGTTGCATGGCTAAACACTTATAAGGTCCCAAAGGCGAGACCTATTGGCTGTGCCAATGCTTGTAATCATTATTGAGGCATTTGTTGTACTGTGATTCTTAATCATTATTGAGACAGTTATGGCTTCAGGTCTCTGTCGGAGTCTCCTCATCTTGGGCATTCTTCATTGAATTCATACACATTCGAAGGTCCTTCTCTGTATAGACAATAGGTTTTAGCATATAAGTGAATTCAGGTCCTTTTGTTTATAAAAAAATATATGACAAACTGCCAGCACAGTATTTATAACAAAGAGGGTACTGAAGAGTTACTACTTTCCTTAAAGGCGCAGTGTTATTTTACTTTGCTTTCTGTTGCTTAACGTTTTAAATGGTATCTATTTAATGAACCAGCAATTATGTTCCATTCAAAGCTATTTTTCATTTGCGATCGCCCACTTATTTTTTTTAAACAAACGAAATTAACTGAACGTGACCTTCAGGTGGCAAAATCTAAATAGTTATGAAAAATACAGTTTTTCAGAAGACTTTTTCAAAGTGCCTCAATCACATACCTGGGACAGTTTAGTGATTATAATCACAGTGACGAGCCTCGGATTTCAAGTAAGTTTTACTTTAATACAATGTTTCTGTCAGTTTCTTCGTGCCTAGCCTCCAGCAGAAAAGTGAGCTAGAGTGACTTTTAATAACCATGATTCCCTTTTTGTCGGGCTACTGTAGCCTGATCGTGGCATAGTTATATTTTAGCAGCAATCAATTCCTTTACATATTCTTCACAAGACTAAAGTGGAATAAAGGCTATCATAACACCCTTTTGCCGTTTTTTTCGTCTGGTGTATTTTCGTCTAAAGATATATGTCTGTAACTCACATACTTTAAATTACAGCGCCATCTCATAATTATCAAGAATATTTAACAACAGAATTAACCAAATGTGCGTAAAAACAAGGCCAGGAATACTTGGAGAAAATATGTGCCTTTTCCTAGTCTAGACTGATATAAAATTCGAGTGAGGGCAGAATAAAGGGAGGAAAATAGAAGCAGTGGCAGAACTGTCAAAATGTAAATTTAACTGAATTAGATCTGCATCGTATTGCAGTATTTCATTACCCATCCTACTTTTCCAATGGGCATAAGTGGCGATGCTGTCTACAACAAAGGAATACACCACTCTTGTGTGAATCAGTGCATAATGGGTCCCTAGGCTCAAAAGTAAAAGCAAGAAAATGTCTTTCCCCCGTACAAAAGGCTTGATGGTAAAATGTGACTACTTACATTACAATGTATTATGCTGCCCATAATAGCTGAAGATTATTTTATTGAAGACTTCCCAGAAATTACACTAATCTTCTGATCTGGTCTGCAAGAAATGAGGTCAGCCTAATATATTAGAACATCTGCCAAGGCCCATAAAGTCTCCCGAATCAGACTGCGCCTGTACGTGTTTCTGGTATTGTTCTTAAGCTGCTCGAGGTCAAATGCCTTCCTTGACTCAACTCACTGCCATGCCATGCCCTGCCCTCCTCCATTTCTTCCATACATATTTAGAGGTTCATCATTGCATCGCATCTCTTTCCTGCCATTCCTTTGTAATTATACAGTAGCACAGGTCAGAAAGGAAAATTAGGAACTCTGCAGTTCACTGGAGACATACCAGTGCTGCACCGCCTTAAATAATATGGAATATTCGGCTCCCGACCCACCCCAGGAACACAGTAAGCCATGCTTGCATTGTATTGTTGCTGTCGAGCGTGTCTAACTCCATTCTATACCTTTCGTTATGACGGTTATGGCCTGGTGGGCATTGCCTTGTGTGGCATTGCACTCTATGTTATTGTTTTATACATTGCAGACCACATTGCACGCCTCCGTATGCCTGCATACGAATTCTGCAGTTGTTGCTTCAGCAGTCTCTCTTTTAATAAATATATTTAAAAATCATCTCCCAAGACAGCATCGTGCCCATGCTCCAATGTTTGAAGCCACCCTCGGTTACTGTTAGTGTGCAGTGTCTACCGTGGACCTTTTCGATGATTAGTTTCACTTACAGCAAAGTTAGAAAATGAAGCAAAGGAAGGTAGCCGGAGCAGGACAGTGCAATGAACAGGTCTAAATGTTTGTCTGGTGGTCGGTATCCAAGAATCCTAATAACTGTACTTGGATTTTACTAGGTCCAGGCTAATCCCATTTCCGAAGGTGACAGGAATTAACAGTTGAATCGGGATTACAAGATCTGCTATAACACCTCGGACCCAGGGAGCTGGCATGGGGAATACCAGTCAGACATTGCCCCACCACTAAGGAACACCTTGGTCGGGAAGGTTATGGAGACAAAGAATATGGACAAATAATTTAACAAAGAACTTAGTAGGTGCAGGAATCTGGTTAAAAGGGGCTGTAATAACACAGTCGTGTTCTTAAATTTTACATCATACAGCAGTTCATGTCCTAGATCAATTCTAGGTTACGTTTTTTAAACCCTTGATGTTGGTTTCTTCTGGATGTCAGAAATGTTCTATTTACAAAGCAGTTGTGCCACTTTGTCCACTAAAGTGCAGTCAGTGCTGTGTTTGTGTAACTAACAGACAAATGAGGCTACTCGTGTGAAAAACCATTATTTACTCTTTCTGCTTTTGCTTCTTATAATGATGGCCTTTCTGTGAAGGGGCCAACATACGTCTTTCAACTCAAGCCCACCCTACAACCTGACATCTAATGGGCCACCATTTATAGCATGTTCTGCAAACATGCTCTGCTCCACTGATTTTACTTTGTCTCTCCCTTCACTTTAGCATCCAGAGCATCCTGAAGAGGCTCCAGTGAGGAGAGCTCTTCAGATATGTAATTGCGTAATATGCGATTGTGGTATAGTTCAGTAATACCACATTATGGAATGTTGCATGGATTCAATAAGCAGTACAGTGTTCAATGGATTCGATAAGTAGTACAGTGTATATAATATTAGTGAAATATCTGATTGCCATTCACCTATTTTTGCATGTTCAGAAAACAATGAATGTATAATAATTTGAAAAAGCAAGCACATTTGTCTCATGAATGTTGATCATTTCAACAAAGTAACAAGGTGCAGAGTTGCAAAGACACCTTTAATGAATGCAAGAGGGGCTGCCTTGATGTAGAAGTGCAGGTTATGTTGTGATCAAGTTTATTGCTTAAAACAGCAGGGTTATCTGATGTTGACCACAGGAGTCAGACTGGATCTGGAAACTTTTCAGTAGTTACTCTGTGAGCCGGAAGGTAGCACCTTGCGGATCAACACTAACGCAGTTCGGCTCTGGAAATGATCCATGGGGCCTATATAAGCGCCACTCCTGTGAGCCAACATCAGTTCCTTACTTTCTGCGCCTCCAGACGCGGAACCAGAGCTCCCTCTTGTCTCTCAGAGACATTTGCCTCAATTTTCCACCTACATTTATACAGTTTGCAAGGGATGTCACCCTTTAAAATGACAAGTTTTAAGCCCTGTAGGGGCTGTTGCAAACAAATGTATGTGACAGATCCCATCATGTGCGACTGTAGTGCCTGGGGTCGAGCCATGACTCCAAAGCCTACAGAGACAGCACGTCGATGAACCCAAAGGCCATAAGGGAATGTGAAGCGAAATGCTATGACACCAAGCATAAGAAGACTCCTCAATGGGACTTTCCAAGTCCTGTTTCACGTCCAAACTTCGCTCTTGGTCCTGTTCCCATTCCCATAGTCGTCAAAGATGCCGCAGGGGTCGGTCTTCATCCCAAATGCTCAGGTAAGCGTAAAAAACAAAAGCAGTCAAAGCGGGATTCCATTCCCCTGTGCTACTCGCATTAGCTTGTACAGGTGCAGTGCCACGATCTCGCTCCCGAAGTTGGCCACCTTCGGAGCTAATTCTGCAGCTGGTTCTGGCACAACCTGTGTTCAGGGGCCTTCAGCAAATGCAATGTCAGACAGAAGAGTTCTGTGTGCAATGCTTCGGCTCTTTATATCTCTGCCGACTCCCTTTCATGCGCCTTGGGGACCCAAGGAGCAGAGAGGTCTTTCACCTGGGATTCCGCCGGTGGGTTCACCCTTGGCACCAGCTGAACCTTTCACTCTTACCTTGCCTCCAGCTCTTGTTGTTCTGACTCTGCTGCAGGCACCATAACCCATATTGACCCCCGGGCCTGTCGACTCCGATGCTGCCTTCACGGCCTGAGGACGCTGCCCCATTGCCCTTTCCAACGCTGGTCTGACCTCGGTCAGCGTCGCACCTGTATCCGCCTGAGGCACCTCTTCCCCCTCTTGACTTGCAGCAGCCTAGTCAACATTCTATGCATTCACTCTTTGAGACTGACTCTGATAATGATTATGACTTGGTTGATGAGTTCGCACATCCATATCAAGATGCCTATTGGCACAAGGACATACATGAGGCTACTGACCTCAATACCACCTTGGAGACAGGTATTTTTTCTCCCCCTGGTCCATCCACAGACGAATCCTCCTCCTACGCGATGGTAATGCGAAGAGCGGCTGAAGTACTTGACCTCCAGTTCCCCCCTTGCAGATCAAAACTAATGTCTTGATGTAAGTACTCCAACTGGAGCAGATGTCTTCCAAGTCTCTTCTTTCTTTATTGAGGCACTGACGGACACCTTATTGGGGGTCAATAGACCGTTTTCTCCTTGCAACCCAGCTTGTCTTTTATCAGCACCCCATATCAAGTGGAAGCATTGGGCAAATGTGTCTTTTCTTCTACCAGCTTGGCTCGCTGATCTGTTAATGTTAGCTGTTTTTTGGAACGATATTCATACGCCCTTTGGCAATAGGTGACTCAAGTCCTCCCTGATGTGCCCGAAGACCTTCACCATGTTCTCTTTCAGGAGATTCAAGATGGTCTTGATGCTGACAAATTCACGATTGGTTGTGGCTTGGAAACCACAGATTCTATCTGGTGGGCCACAGGCACCAGCGTTGCCATTCGCCATCATGCATGGCTGCAATCTCAACTGCGTTCTTGGACGACATCCAGTTCTCCTTGATGGACATACCCTTTGATGGGACTCTCCTGTTCAGGGAGAAAGGTGATTCAGCTCTCAGGCATTTTAAGGAGGGAAGGGCTTCTGCTCGCTCTCTGGGCCTTTCTGCCTCACCTCGCCAACTGCAACAACCACCATTCCTTTTGTGGCTTTGGCAAAGACAACCCCTTATCCCCAACCCAGCTAGCCCCCATAGGGAACCCAGCAGTTTGCGGTGTAGGCCATGGTGCCTACCGCTCCCGCGGCCAAGGTCAGCCCGCTGCCCAGCCTACTGCCCTCCTGCGGCTGTTTAGCGTGGCCTTGCAGGGACACAGCCACCTGGTGGGAGGCAGATTCCACTGATTCTTGCCGGGTTGGCAAGCGATCACGTTGGACAAGTGGTTCCTACAGGATGTTTGCAAGGGGTAGGCCTTACCCTTTCTCTCTTTTCCACCACACTTTCCACTATCCCCTCAGCAATTGACAAAGGATCATCTCTCCATTTTGCATCAGGAAGTGTGAGCCCTTTTGGCCAAAGGGGCTGTCGAGAGGGTGCTGGTGCCAGAGGTTGTTATTCCCGCTACTTTCTGGTGCCCAAGAAGGACAGAGGTCTTTGGCCTATTCTAGATCTGCACCTTCTCAATGCCTTCCTCCAGAAGGAGAAGTTCAGAATGCTCACCCTGGCGAAGGTCTTGTTGCCCTCGACTCTGGAGACTGGATGATAGTGTTGAACCTGGAGGATGCCTTTTCCATATTCTTGTCCTTCCTGCTCACCGGCGTTACCTGTGAGTTGTGGTAGGAGAGGTCATTTTCATTTTGCTGTGCTTCTCATTGGTCTCACCTGTGTCCCTCGGGGGTTCACAAAAGTGATGGCAGTACACCTTTGGAGGTCAGCGGTGTCAGTCTTGCCCTACCTCAATGACTGGCTGTTGAACGCGGACTCGCCCCAAGCAGTCAGCAGCCACCTCCAGATTACAGCAAACCTCCTTCGATTTTTGGGGTTCACTGTCAATGTGCCAAAGTCACACCTGACTTCTCAGATGCTCCCATTCTGGACATAGCTCGGTGTTGTTTCAACAAACCAATAGGAAGTAGCATTTTTTTAGGGCAAAAACGTACCCACTTATCATGTAAAACAAAACACACAGCTCTTCTAAGACCAAACAATCAAAGTTGCTAGAGGGTCAAATTATGCAAAGAGCTCCCGGGAGTTCTTTGCATATTTGAGGCGATTTTTTGTTTTAAGTTGGAGTATTTCTCCTTGTAGAACTGTAGGGAAAACAGCATTTCGGATACCTGCATCTCCCACAATGTTTTGTTAGGTGGTATGGCTTGAAGTTTTAATTCTGTAAGACCCTTCCAACACATGTGCAGCCATTTGCGGCGCATTTTCAGCACAAATTTGGAAAACATTTCTTGAACTTAGAATCGTGGCTTGTTCCTTCTGCCCTGTCTGTGTGCACGCCTGTTGGGGAGACATTATACACGGATTTGGCATGTACTGTTTCCCGAGGAGCCTTGATAGCACCAGGATGACATAATGAGAACTTTTCCCCCTTTTCTCTAAAAAGTATTAGGGCTATTGACCCCCTAGCAACTCTGTCAAGAGACTGAGGAGCTGTTATTGTATTGTATTATTCATTATTGTGCTTGGTCCTTTTTGGGGTTTCTCCACCAAAACTTATGTCCACTTTTTTAACCTGCCCGGTGCTGTTGGCCATGCAAGGAGGAAAGAATTAATTTTGTCTCCTTGACATTTGGACTACAGGTCTACAGCAGGGGCCTTGTTTTTAACTAAAGACCTGATTGTTGGTTTGAGTAACTCTGGAAGGTTTGGGGGATAGTCTGACTGTGCTAGCTATTTTTTTTTCTTAAACTGTTTTTTATTAACACAAATATAATCAGTACATGGACAATCAAGAATTGGCGACTTATAGGCACAATCATGACATAGCAGTATTGCAGGTAAAATAATACAATGTGGCATGGACACTAATAAGGTTACATATATGGTAGTCATCTCATGACTACATGCAGTTTCAGACATTGTAATAATCTGAGGCTGGGAGATGTGAAAGGAGACAGAATCAGGCGGAACTAGGATGGGTGGGAGGGGAGCGACCCTCTATCTCGTCAGACTCCCTGAGTTTCGTCTCATCTTGGCGTGTATCTCCTCCCCCATCCCCACATCCAACCCGTAATACTTTAGCCATGGGGTCCAGATTTTGCGAAATTTCTGGGGGCATCCTCTCGCCTGGTAAGTCACTCTTTCTGCTACCATGTATAAATCCATATGGGTTTACCACTCAATAAGTGTAGGTGGATCTGGGGCACCCCATTGGCGAGCTATAGTACTCTTGGCCACTATGAGCCCTAAACTTCATAGTAGGCGTTTACTATGTGAAAGGTCTATCTTGGTGGGAATACCCAACAGGGCGTATTTGGGCTCCGGCTCTAGTTGCGCTCCCAACACTTAATTCAATTCCCCCAGCACTTGATTCCAGTATCCTTGGATTCGGCTACAGTCCCATGGCGTGTGTATGTATGTACCCCGTTCTGTCTTGCATCGTAGGCAGTGAGGTGTCTCTGCTCTGCCCATATTGTGGAGGCGAGCTCTATCGAAATATACTCTAGGAAGAATCTTAAATTGTATGAGGCATAGCCTCTGTTTAATGGCCACTTCCCTTGGGTACATTAGAGCCGCCTCCCAGTCAATGTCCTCTAGTGGCCCGGTAGTGATTTCCTTTTTGGCCCTAAGGGGTCCCAACTTGTGTGGAATATTATTCATCAGCGTTTTATAGGTCCATGAAACAGCTTTGTTGGAGAGTTCTTCCTGAAGTAATCTGCCTTTTAGAGGTGCAAACTCTGGTATGTCTGTGATATCTACCCCCTCCGCTCTCCAGGCGTGTTGCAGCCTAAGATACGAGAATCTCTGGGTGTCGCATAGTTGGTATGTGTTTTGGAGCGTGTCAAAAGGGGCCAGAGTGTCTCCATCCAGGATGTCACCCAGTTTAGAAATCCCGATTAGGTCCCATCTGTTAAGCCCTCGGAGCTTACCAATCTCTGGCAGCCGCAATCCCTTCCAAAGTGGGGTCTCCCTCGTGATCCGGCCGTCCCACCCCATCTGCCTCTCTGCCCCCCTCCATGCCTCCACTGCTATCTGAGTGGCCGGTAATAGCCGATGGGTCCCTTTGCCTCCATATAAATAGTGAAGATGTGTGTGGCTTCTGAACTGTAATCGTTCTAGGGCATAGGTGGGATGGTCACCAGCCGCATGCCCCCATTCCTTAATCACTATAAGATGGTCCGCCCTGTAGTATGCTCGTATATCTGGTAGTGCGAGTCCCCGGTTATATTGATTTCGCTGAAGCGTCTGTAGTGGGACCCTCGGGTGTGCTCCATCCCACAATAAGTTACGTACATTAGTGTTTATTGCAGAGAATATAGCCTCGGGTATTCTATAATATGTATTTTGGAGCACATAAAGCAGTTTTGGGAGCGTAATCATTTTGTATAATGCTGCTCTGCCCATTATCGTCAGTGGGAGCCGTCTCTACCTCTCAACGTTTCCATGGAATTCCATGAGAACCCTTCTAATATTCTGGTTGAGGTTAGTTGTGTCGTTAGTGGTGATGTATAAACCCAAATAATGGAACCCCTCCTGAGCCATCTGGAAACATCTCGGGAGTCGCCCTGCATCTATGGGCCCCCCTACCGAGTAAAGATTAGATTTGTCCCAGTTAATACTATACCCTGCATGCTGACCATATTCCTGGAAAATACTCAAGACCAAAGGGAGCGTCCTATCAGGGTTTGTGAAGTATAATAGGATGTCGTCAGCATAAAGCGATATGCACTCTTCCGAAAGGGCTTCTTCATTGTCTTTAAAACCACTAATCTCTGGGTGCTGTCTAATTACACAGGCCAATGGTCTAGCTCCAGTGCAAACAGCAACGGAGACAGGGGGCAGCCCTGCCGGGTACCCCTCTGGACCGGGAAGGCCTCAGAGGACACCCCATTGACACGGACCCTAGCCATTGGGTTGGTGTACAGCAGTTCCATCCAGGCCATAAAGACTGGGCCAAACCCAAATCTCAACAGGGCTTGTCGCAGAAATGGCCAATACACTGTGTTGAAGGCCTTCTCAGCATCTAAGGAGAGGAACACGTGTGCCGTGGATCTATTCTTTACCGTATCCAGCCAATTGGCTAGGCAGCGGAGATTAAGTCTCGTGGCACGCATCGGCATGAAGCCCGATTGGTCCCAGTGAATGAGGGATGGTATTACTGTCAGGAGATGTGTCGCCAGTATAGTGGCCAGGATTTTTGTTTCCACATTCAGCAGGGATATGGGTCGATTAGACCTGCATTTTGTTGGGGGTTTCCTAGGTTTATGTATAACTACTACTGTGGCATTGCGAAGGTCCGGTGGGAGTGACCCTTCTTCCCTAGACGCCTGGAACATGTTCAAAAGGTGTGGGGCCAGCAGACTGACGTTGCGTTTGAAAAATTCGGCCAGGAGACCATTTGGGCCTTGTGCTAGCTATTTTTGCTTTGGGATTTTTTTTTTTTTTTTAAATAAGTGTGTTTGATAAATAATTGATTGCTTGGGCTTAGAAGAGTTGTGTGTTTTATTTTACATGGCTTGGTTCCCTCTGAAAAGAGAGTCCCAGACATTCAGGCTATGATCCTGATCTTTCAGCCTCGATCAATGAGGTTGACTCTGAGGCTGCTGGGACTTATGGCCACCTGCATCCTGCTGTTCGAGGGTACCACGCGACTTATGTGGTCTCTCTAATGGGATCTGAAGTCCCAGTGGACCCAACATCAAGGGTACTTCTCCGACCATGGTCGGATTAAGGAGGAGACTGCAAAAGATTTAAAGTAGTGGCTACTGGACCGCAATCGGGCCAGTGGCAGAAACCTCTCTCTTTCCCACCCAGTGGTGACTGATCCATCGCTTCTGGGTTGGGGCGGCCACCTGGGAGAGGTGGAGAACAGATGCCTCTGCTCTCCGGTGGAGTCCTGGCTCAACATCAGCCTTCTGGACCTGAGGCCCATCTGCTCGGCATTAGAAGACTTCCTGCTGTCCATAAAGGGAAGGCTTGTACAGGTGCCAACAGACTACACCATGGCCATGTGGTAGTGCAACAAGCAGGGCGGGTATGGCCACGGACCCTGTGCCAGAAGGCGTTGCACCTCTGAAAATGGCTGAACCACCAAGGAATGTTCCTGGTAGTGAATCACTGGTCACTGAACACCAGGGCAGACAAGCTCAGGCGTCTACGCCTTGCTGATCACCAATGCCATCAGTGGATCTGTGCGTTGGAATTTCCAAAGGCGTCTCTCACTCTGAGATGCGTTCTGCCTTGAGTGGAACTCAGGACTTCTGTATGTCTTTCCACCGATAACCACTCCTGGCCCGAGTTGTCAAGAAAATCAGGACCAACCGGGCCCAAGTTATCCTAGTAGTTCTGGATTGGTCACGGAGAGTATGTTATCCAGAACTCCTGGGCTTGAGCATCTGTCCTCCGATCAGGCTGCCCCTCTGGGAGGACCTGCTGTCACAACAACAGGACTTCACTCTTCACTCGGGCCTTCGCAATCTCTACCTTCATGTGTGGTGTTTGAGCGGCGACAGCTGTACTCCTTCGACTTCCTCCGAGAGGTGGGTGATGTCATCTTTTAGCCAGGTTCCTCAAAAAAAAACTGTGTACACTTGTTGTTGGGAAAAAGTTGTGGCTTGGTGCAGCACACACCAGATTGTCCCCCATGAGGACAAGTTATCTGTCGTCTGTTATTTGTTCTGTCTCATGCCCGTCAGGGCTTTGCATTGGGCACAATTTAAAGTTATCTTTCAGTCCTTTTGGCCTTCTTAAGGTTTGCCAGATCAACCCTCGTTGTTTAGGTTACTGGTGATGCAATTTCTGAAAGGGCTGCAACACCTGTTTCCCCCTTCTCCTATTGACATGCCCCAATGGGACCTTAATCTGGTCCTGACTTATCTGATGTGCATTCCGTTCGAGCTGCTTCACAGCTGTCCTTTAAGGCTTCTTACTATCAAGACTGTTCCTCATTGCCATCACCTCTGCACAGCATGTTAGTGAGCTTGAGGCTCTTTGTGTCAATCTGCCATACATTTCTTTCCTCCAAGACAAACTGGTTCTGCGGACAGGGGTATCCTTTCTGCTGAAAGTTGTGATGCCGTTCCACGTCAGCCAAATTATTACCCTGCTGGCGTTCTGTGCTCCGCATCCTTCCTGTACAGAGCAGGATACGCTTCATCGTTTAGACCCAAAGAGATTGCTGAGCTGCCACATAAAAAGAACACTGGGTAGACAATCTGTTCTTTGTGGGGTTCGCTGGAGTGAAAAATTGCAATAGAATGCAGAAGTGAACCATCTCCAGCTGGACCGTGCTCTGCGTTAAGATCTGCTATACACTGGCGAAGAAGCAGCCTCTGGAAGATCTGCTTGCTCATTCTCCCAGGGCTAAAGCTGGTGCCACTGCATTGGTACACAGAGTTCCTGTCCTAGACATTTGCCAGGCAGTTACATGGGCATCCCTCTATATGTTCATGAAGCATTATTGTCTGGACAGTCAGGTTCACTGAGAGGGGTATTTTGCCCACTCAGTCCTGCATGACTTTCTGGTTTGACTCCATTCACAGACCCACCTCCAAATGGGTATTGCTTTGGTATCTATTCAGAAGGTGAGGAGTCTACGGCTTGAAATCTCTATCAGAAGAACAATTTACTTACTTTTGGTATCACTCTTTATGGTAAAGACTCTATCTAGCCGCTCATTCCTCACTGACCCTTCCATCCTCCCTGTTCTGTGGTTGGACTGTATCCTATAATAATATCCCAAGTCTGGGAATTTGCACACTGTCTATGGATTTGCTTTTGGGCTATGCGTCTTAGGGTGCGGGCAGTCTTGAAAGCAACTGACAGCACCTATGTAGGCTCCACATGTCTTTTCCAGAGCAGAATAGTGTCAGTGTGGAGCCACAAGGCACCACCTTCTGGAGCACAGAGGTACTACTGAAAAGTTTCTACATCCAGTCTGATGCCTGGGGAATATTCAAATGGCGAGGAATCTGCAGCTAAATAAAGTGTTTAACATAAAGAGCATTATCGAAGTAACATTTTCTACAGGCTGGCAGTCTCAGTTCATGTTAATCCATTATGCTGTGTATGACAGACAAAGGGATATGGAATTTGGATCTAGTCTGTAATATGGCATGAGCTTGATATATAGCAGATCTCTTTTTGAGTAAAGTTGTTTTATGTTCGTATGAAAAGAGAGTTATCAAGCTAACCTACATAAATGTTATTCGAGATTGGGGATGAAAGTAAGCCTGTGTGGCTGCAAACGGTTATTCTTTCCAATCTGTTCAGGCTCAAGATGCATTAAAAAGAGGTTGACTACAAGACTGCTGAATGGTCCAGTAGACTGCAAATGTGGCAGCTCTTTCATTCCCGGCTTCAATAACACCCACCACTTCAAATGAGTCTTCTCTTTCTCTCTCTTGATTACTGTCTCTCACTTTATGTCTCTCAATATCCTAGCAGAATCTCCCGAATCCTGCCTGTTCCCATAGCATATTCAGAGTACGTATCTTCCCTTCCCCTCTTAGCCCTCTGCTTCAGTTATAGTACTTTGTCAAAATGAATTAGACAGGCATGGATTCCTGTGATGGAAAGGTTCAGGCCCTCTTTAACGGCTAGTTGGAAATGGGCATCTTCAGCTGCTTCTCACTCTATTGTAATTGATCCTTCCTATTGTAAACTTGTACAACTTATGTGCGGCTACCAAATAAGGTATCTTTTTCAACAAAGGTAGTCCAGTTAGAGTGAATAATTTAGCTATTAATTCTGATGTGCATGTATTTTTAAGTTAAAACATTGTAAAACTTTCCATTAGCATGGAAACCTTTTCAGGAGCCCCAGGTCAGTTGGGGGTTATTGCGCTCAAACTGTGACAATCAGAACCTTTTACTGCTGGTGTCCTTTAGCTTTGCCCTACTAGTGAGCCCAAAACTGAGCACCAGATACGCTCCTTTATCTCTTAACCTACTGGGAAGGATTGGGGAAGTGGTTTGAGGCAGGCTTTAGAACTCAGTAAAGCGAATTGATAGTCACTAAATCATTGTCCAACCAGTGTTTTTTTTTTTTAAATGAGAAGAGTACTTGAATTCTACACACATAACTCAATACTGTACATAAAAATTCAGGGATTCATAAGAATGGGCACAGAAATACATAGGGAATAATAACTGTATTGGGGAACCCACAAGTATGGTCTAGATGGTCCTTGTAGGTACTAGACAACTTGTGCAAGGTAAGTTGTGCTTAGGGTACTGACACAGCAAATACTGCTCTCTTTGGTCTCAGGCGACCTATCACCCCTTTGGATTACATGCTGTGTCCCATGTGCTGGGTGTCCCACACTCCAGTCCACTGCACAACCTGCCAATACTCGTCCTTCACTGGATCACCATGAGCTGATGTTATGTTATGTTAAATGGCTATTTATAGAGCGCGCAGCTACTCAATTGAGTGTCCCGGCGCTGAAGAAGGATGAAGGCCTAGCTAAGCAGTGTGATCCCCGCACTGGATATTATAGCTGAAACAACCAAGTTTTCAGTGATTTCCTAAATGCAAGGAGATCCTGAGTCAACCTTAAGTCCACCGGTAGATTGTTCCACAATTTTGCTGCTTGCACCTGGAAGGAGCGACCCCCGATGCGTGCCCGGAGGTATCTGGGGGTCAGAGCCAGCTGAAGTGCTGCAGACTTAAGTGCACGGTGAGGGTGGTAAAATTGAACTCTCTTCACAATGTACCCAGCCCCTATGCCGTGGAGAGCCTTAAAAGCCAAAACCATGGCCTTGAAATGGATCCTTTTGCGGACAGGGAGCCAGTGTAAGGATTTGACCATACAAGGGGATTTGGCAGTCGGTGACCCCAACTTTGACACTCAAATGTCTTTCTCAGGCTTCACTTCTGTGAACCGTGTATTATGTTATTGAGAAATCCTGCCAGAGTGACAAGGGGGTTTCAGCCCCTTCTTTATTTCCAGTTTATAGAGTTTGTAAATTCCAGTCAGGTGACTGCGAAAGGCAGATCCTTGTTTTTGCATATTCCCCTCAGTCTGTTCCAGCCACAGTTGTGTTGCCTTAGCGCTTGCAGGAAGGAGAGGTAGGGTGTTAGTTGTCTGTCAGGGGAACCCAGTTCAAAGACACAAAGCAGGGATAGGCTTCCCCAATCAATTACAACATAACATTTTGGTCGTGATAACTCTCAAGGAAGAATGGAGCAGAAAAGGGGCCTATGTAGTACTTCCCTCACATTCTAGAGTTTGATCGACTACAAGGACCTCTGGAATGCTCTGAAAGTGCCCTTTAATTTACATTGCTATATAGCATACTCTTTCCAATCTCCAACCACTCTTGCCCAGGCAAGTCAAAATGGAGTCCTGGTTGCCACAAATAAACACAGCAAACCCACTCCATGCTTATTCTGCCACACATGAACATGTTAAACAAACATGTAAAATTCATATCCCATGTGAATGTAGCAAAAGACCCAGTTGTAGGAGCTGACTGACTAGGTTAAACAGGAGAGGCCAGTAGTCCACTGTCTCATGGCAAGCAGATGGCAACAAGAGCCGTATTGCTTATAAGATCAACATGTTGCCATCATCCTTAGTCCTTTTCAGCCTAGTGAGCTGACACTAGTCCCTCTGGACCACAGATCTCTGCGGTAGCTCTCACTCCATGACACAGCAGGCCTTCAATGTACATACATGCATGATTCTCGCCTGCACTAAGGTCTAAAAATCAAAAACACATCAAGAATTCATGTTCTTTGAGGGTACGGCTGGAGGCTCTACTGAGCCATGCAGGAGACCTTATCCATCAACATTCTGAGTTGTGGAATTTCACCCTCTTTCAGCAGTCAGTTTGGCATACTAGTTCTGTTGGAGGTTTGCACTGCATGAATTTTACAGTAGATAGGACATAGGCTTGTTACCTCACGATAAAGGGAAAATCAAAGCTATTTGTGTGTTGTATTTGCATTTGAAATTTCAAGAAATAAATTTGCATCACAAAGATAGGCAAGAAAGAAGATGTGTCATTCAGTAGGGTAGTGATAGTGCAATAGTAGTCAAGCAAAACAACTCATTGAACATATATTTGTCTTTTTAAAAGCGTAGTTGAAATAAAGTATTTGGATTCAGCAAAGCCTAGTGATGGAATAGTGCATTTTGTAAAGGTTTTGACTTGCTTAGGTCTCTCAAGCAGCCTGTGGGGTCTATGGATTCTAAAATCCCCTGGTCAGTATGTAGCCATAACAGGAAAATTGACTGTTTTTTGTTATGCAGATGTCATAGTGAAAAATATTTGATTGTTCTTGCTGAGAAAATTAGTTGAGAGGGCCTTCCTGAAAGCAAAGTGTACAGCCATTAAATATTTAACTTTTGGGCTAGCTCAATATATGTACTTTTGATTTGGAGTCAAAAATGAAAGTGTTGATAAACATTTACTGTAAAGATATGATAATGTGTATATTGTTAGACAATATATTTGTTTTTTTTACTGATGTTGTTTGTAGGCAAACGTATATTTTCTGTATAAACTGTGTGTTTTATGATGTTGATGACTTAGAGTGTTTTTTGTAAAACCATAATGAATTGCTTCCCTGTTACACAACAAGTTATTCTCCGTTTGTCCAGCCTATAGGCTTTTTTTAATATATAATTTTATTTATTGGGTTTTGCAATGCACAATAACATCAATACAGATTGCATTTTTTTTTTTTATAAACAAATTTTTATTGGTTTCCAGACAAACGATACCAGCCAAACATCACAAAGCAATGCGAGTAAAGGATCATATTCAACAGCACGACTCTTCCTCATCTCGGAGCCGGTAGGACACAAAATAAAATAAATGAACATTCCCCTCAAGACTATACCATCCCCCCCAACCACTTCCCCCACACCCTACGGTACTTTTTAGGACATCCGCGTGCCTCATACATGGTTTTCTTTTGTGTGGCGCACCAATCAACTCCCTTCTGCCACTGCCCTACGCACGGGGGATCAGGGCGTTTCCAAGATGCAGCAATGTCCCTCTTGGCCACCACCATCGCCGTGGTGAGAAACAGTTTTTCATTTCTGGACCCATCCAGCCCATCTGTAATACCCAGGAGTGCGTGCCGTGGGTCGTGAGGGACTTCCCACACCAGTATTTACGTGAGTTCTTCCTCAATGTCACCCCAGAACCATG
This sequence comes from Calotriton arnoldi, assembly GCA_963921515.1. Lineage (NCBI taxonomy): Eukaryota > Metazoa > Chordata > Amphibia > Caudata > Salamandridae > Calotriton > Calotriton arnoldi. The sequence continues at coordinate 5,046,783 of CAWUFW010000001.1, read as the reverse complement.
TCAAACGGGGGCAAGCCCACACCATGTGGAAGAAATCAGCTGATTCATGGGCGCACCTGGTGCAGGCGGGGGTCGGGCAAAGACCTGCCCGGTGAAGGCGTGACGGGGTCAAGTATGCTGCATGCAGGTAGTAAAGCTGGACCATACGGAGCCTGGCTGAAGCGGTGACCGTCCTGGGGGCCATAAGAGCGTTGCGCCAGTCTTCCTCCTCCATTGTGCCCACCCACTCCTCCCATTGGTTTCGGAGTCGATCCAGCGTGGTCGGGGTGTTATTGATCAGTGACCAGTAGATGCAGGAGATGCCCCACCTCCCCAGGTCCCCCAGCATAATCTGCGCCTCGGGCGGACTGTATTCAGGGATCCGCGTGTCCTCCGGGAGGTGTACGGGGAGGGCATGGCGCAGCTGTAGATATTTATAAAATTGTGTCTGATGCAGGGAGTACCGGGTTCGGAGGTCCTTGAAGAAGCGCATGTGGCCGCCTGCCCACACATCACCCAACTGTGAGATCCCTATAAGGTCCCAGGATCTAAAGCCCTGCAGTCCGCTAACCTCCCTGAGCCAGGTGCCCTGCCAGAGGGGCGTGCACTGGGTCAATTTTTGCGTCCACTTAGTGTGTCGCAGCGCAGCCCGCCAGGCCAACAGCGCAGAGCGCGTCACCTCCGGTATTCGGGACGGAATGGGTTCGCCATATAACATAGATTGGATTTTGGCCAGGCCCAGCTCGCCTAGCTCAAGCCTGTAGGCCGGATCGGACCAGCCCCCGTTAAACCAGTCGTGTATGGATAGCAGTCGCGTGGCCAGGTAATACAGATATAAATGGGTCATCCCCAGACCCCCATCAAATGAAGGAACCCTACAGACGCTCAGGGCCAGGCGAACCCTCCCCCTCCCCTAGAGGAACTTAGAGGCCATGCTGTCCAACTCCCAAAACCAGGCCCTCGGAAAGCAGAAGGGGGTGTTTTGAAGAACATAGAGGAACCTGGGGAGAATCATCATTTTATACAGGGCGACTCTTCCCATGGGGTTCAGAGGTAATGTGTGCCATTTCTGGAGATCTGCCTTGGCTTTCTTCACCAGAGGAGTAACGTTGAGGGCCCAGCCTAGCTCGGGGTGCAGAGTCTCCCATATCCCCAAGTATTTAAATGAATGGCGTCGGAGCGGAATGCTGGACTGCCAGTCGTGGCATTCTCTAGATAGGTGGAGAGGGACCAGGACCGACTTGTCGGGATTCAGCCGGAGGCCAGAGGCCCGCTCGAAGGAATGTAGAATCCGGAGGCAGTGAGGGCCGGACCGGGCGGGATCCGCTAGATAAATAAGGACGTTGTCCGCGTAAAGAGCGATCTTGTCGGCCGCTGCATTGGGCCATTCCCATCCCTGCACCTGTCCTTCGGACCATATCAGGGCCGTCAGGGGTTCCATCGCCAAGGCGAAGAGCAGGGGGGAAAGGGGGCACCCCTGTCTTGTTCCCCTGTGGATAGAGAAGGGCTCCAACAAGACCCCATTGACGAGAACGCGCGTCCTCGGGCGGGCATAGAGGACGCGAACCAGACCCCGAAAGTGGGGACCAAAGCCCATTGCGGCAAGGACAGCATCTAAAAACCCCCAGTCCACCGAATCAAACGCTTTCTCAAAGTCCACAAGGGGGGTGAGCAAGTGATGGTGGGCCAGGGCCAGGTGCAACCTTCGGAGACAGTGCCGGGTACCGCGCGATGGCATGAACCCGCACTGGTCCGGATGAACCAGCACGGACAGGTATGGTTTGAGCCGCTGGGCAAGAATCGTTGCAAAAAGCTTCAGTTCCGTGTTGATAAGGGAGATGGGACGGTAGTCCACACACCGTGGGGAGGGTGGCTGAGATTTGGGAAGAACCACGATGGTGGCCATGTCTGTCTCAGGAGGGAAGGAACCCTTTTCAGTCGCCTCCCCAAACAGACTAGTGAGGTGTGGAACGAGGGTCCCGCGATACAGAGCATAGTATTCTTGGGGGAGGCCATCCGGACCCGGGGTCTTGCCCGAGGAGGTAAGGGTTATTGCTTCATCAATCTCTTCATGGGATATAGGGCGGTCCAGGTCTGCTTGGACAGTGGGGTCCAGGTGGGGAAGACGAGCGCCCCCTGCCCCCAGCAAGCCCGAGAGCGAAAGTGTCGGGGCTTTGGCCGTATATAGTTGGCGGTAGTAGGAGGCGAAGGCGTGAGCCATCTCCAGTGGGGAGCGGCACACCGATCCATCCAGGTCTACTATTTCGGGAATGATGCGGTTCGCCCTGGGATAGGTAGCCAGTCTGTGGAGAATTGAGCCGTTCTTGTCGCCCCAGCCATATACTCTGGCTACCGATGAACGCCAGAGGAGCTTCGCTGCCTCCAAGGAGAGTTGTCTAATATCGGCGCGGAGGTGAGCAAGAAGTCTCTCCTTGGAAGCGTCAGCAACCGCAGATGAGGACTGTTCGAGGCGCAGCGCTTGCGCCTCTCGCGTGGTAATCTGCTGCAGTTGCGCTTGCCGCTGGCGCTTGAGCTTTCCTTTGGCGACACCCCGGATTGTGGCCTTGCTTGCTTCCCATAAGGTGCCCGGAGAGGACACCGACCCGTCATTGGCCAGGAAGTACTGCCTGAGTTCTTTCCCTACAACCTTACGGAACTCCCTATCCTGGTGGAACCACGCGTTCAGCCTCCATGTCTGGCGTACTGAGGGGGGGGGCACGTGCTAAGTAGCACCGGAGAGTGATCCGATATACTCCTAGGGAGGATACAGACATCCTGGATCGCGGTGCAGTCCGTCGAAGGGACAAAGATCGCATCAATGCGCGCCTGCGTATGATGGGCCGCAGAGGTATGAGTGAATTGTATGATGTGCGGATGCCAGGTGCGCCATGCGTCGCAGAGGCCCAGTGACTCAGACCAGTTCGTTAATTGTTTCGCCTGCGCGAGTCTACTATGGGATGGAGGGCCCGTCGTATCCAGGTCTGGGGAGGAAACCGCGTTAAAGTCACCCCCGAGGAAAGTGGAACCCAAGGGCAGGGAGGTCAAGAGCTCGGTGGATTTTGCCAGGGTTGCCGTGAGCATAGATGGGGGTGAGTATATGGATATGAAGTTAAGGGGATTGCCGTTCAGCGAACCACTGAGGGCCACTGAAGTGCCTTGGGAGTCGTGGAGGACCCGCGTAGTCACAAAGGGAAGGGAGCGCTCCATCAGAATCGCCACCCCGCGGGAGCCCCGTGTGAAGCCCGAATGCCATACCCTGTCATACCCAAAGCGTGCCAGAAAGGGGCAGTGATTACCCAGAAAGTGTGTCTCCTGAAGGAGGAGAACCTCGAGGCGTTGTGCATATCGCAGCACAGCCATGCGTTTGAAACGGTCCAGGAGTACGTTAATGTTTCAAGAGAGCACGTGAAGGGAAGCCCCTGGTATGGGTATGTCAGTCATGGTGGCAGGTGGTCGTAGTGGCGGAACAAATCCCTGCAGAGAGTCCTGGCCGTGAGAGGGATCACCGGAGTGCGTGACAGGGTGCCTGAGTGAGGCCTGACGTATCCCACAAGGAAGTGAGACGGATTGCCGTGTGAGCGCTGGTGTAACAAAACCATAAAAACCAACAACAAACCCTGGGAGAGAACAATCCCAACCCCCCCACCCTATACTTCGAGAACAGAAGCATCTGTCGGCCCCCTAGTAGAACCAAAAAAAAAAACTAAAACGCTCGGGTTGAGTTGTGTGTTGGACCCCTCCATGTGGACGGATATGCATTGTCTCGGCAGAAAGACTGAGAATCGGAGCAAGAAGTCTGCCAAAGCTCTGGGGTCCCATGGGGCGGAGCATGCCCTCGGAGTGTTCACATTGTCGTCAGCCACCCACCAAAGTGTCAGAGGGCCGGGCTGCGGGAGAGATCGGTGTCTGCCCCCGGGGAGTCATGTTGAGCTGACAGTGGAGGAGTCACGTGCGGGCCGCCAGATGACTGGTGCCTGAGGCGGGGAGGGGAGTCCGAAGGGCTTGAAGAGTCTCGGAGTCTATGGGCCGCTAGGCTCGAGGATCTTTGGGACGTTGCCTGGGACCGTCGCCTCCTGCGGGATTGTGTGCGCCGCCTGCGCTGGCGCCCCGGCGATCGAGGTGCATGGACTGGGCGCCCGTTGGCCCAGGCGACAGGTTACGTTGTAGTTTGAGGGGCCGGTCTTCCGTTAGCCAGGTCCAGGCCGCTTGAGGAGAATCAAAGAAGTGCGTGGTGTTTTGAAAGACAACCCGCAGGCGCGCTGGGAATTGAAGCTGGTATTGAAGGCCCAGAGCGCAGCTTTTTCTTGACTTCAGTGTACGAGCGGCGTTGGTCTTGCACTTCCTTGGTATAATCCGGGAACACCATGATAGTGTGGTTTTGGAATTTGAGGGTCCCTGAGAGCGCGCCTCGTGCAGGATGGCGTCCCTGTCTTTGAAATTAAGAATTTTCAGGATGATGGGGCGAGGTGCGGGCCCAACATGTGGTTTTGGTGCGAGGGACCGGTGTGCCCTCTCCACCACGAACCAGGCGGAGAGGGAATCTTTCGGCATCCATGAGGTAAACCAAGCCTTCACAAAGGCGGTCGCCTGGGTCCTTTCGGCTCCTTCAGGGAACCCCACCAGTCAGAGGTTGTTGCTGCGTGCGCGGTTTTCCGCTTCTTTTGCACGCCGGTGGAGCTCCTTGGTGTGTGATCGTAGGTTGGCCACCTGTTCTTTTAGTTGATGGATATCATCCTCCGCTGTTGAAATTCGGGATTCGGCCTCTGTTATTCGGGCCGTAGCATTACGGAGGTCTTGCCGGAGGAGGGACACATCTACCCTGACCTCTCCGATCTTCCCCTCCACCGACGCATGTGAGGTGCTGATCGCCTGCAGGATGGCCGCTAAGTCTTTGCCCGGGATGGGAGGAGCCCCATCGGCCTGTCCAGGCGGCTCGTGCTCCGAGGTGGTGAACAGGTCCATCTTGGTTTGTGTGGGGGCGGCCGCGGACTTAGAGGCCTTGTCTCTTCCCATGGTCGATAGCCAGTCAAGGGTCCGCGTGGGCTGCAGGGGCCCGGACACAGGAGAGCGGGTCACGAGCGCACACCCCGACTGTGGTCGCACGACTCTTCAGGGTCCAGCCGCGGGGCCCTGATGGACGCCGCTGCTCAGGAGGCCGATGGGGGGGTGGGCTGCGGCCTCTCTGGTACCACACACCAAAGGAGTCCCGCGCTACAGTTGGAGAGGAATGGAGCGAGGACCCAGGCCGCAGGCGCCCCCTGCAAAGATCCCCCCGCTGGGTAATTTCCGGTGAAGAAGGAGTTGGAAACCCCCAGAGGGCAGCAGCCAACCAGCTCACCGCCGCCCGAAGTGGCAGCCGAAAGATGAAGAAGGGGCACTACCCTTCACGGGAGGCAGGCTGGGCGCGCCGGAAGCAGGTCCCTCCGGGAGATAGTGGAAGGCCCCGGGGGTGCCCCGGCCCCTCGTGATGATGCAGCGACCGGCTCCTCGTATCTCCAGCCCAAGGATCGCCGAGGGCCCAGTCAAGAGCGGCAGGGAGCCCACGAAAGTCCGTTAATGGGGGAACCCTGCTGCCCGAAGTGCACAGCCGGCGGGTCACCCCCGCACCCCGCCAGGCCAGTCCCAGGGCAGAGCCAAGGTGTGGGGGCACCACCGCGCCGTGGAGGACAAGGGGAGGGCGGGGGGGCACGGAAAGCCTGGCGCCGATCTCCCGCCATGCTGCCCAATGCGGCAGCCGATCCCCCGGTTTGTTCCCAACTCACCGGCTGATTTCACCTCTCTGGGCTCGGGACCGGTCGCCGTCGGCGAAGCGATGTTGTGTCTCCCCGGCACCTCTCTCGGGGTTCAGGGGGTGAGGGCCTTCCAGGCGCCCCCCCACATGGGCCGGCCGTCCCCTCACGAGCTAGGACAGGAATGAAAATGGGTGACAGGCCCCTCCAGTCGCACCGGCCTCCCAGGTGCGACCACCGAAGGCCTCCACAGGCCGCCAGACCCCAGGGACCTCCCGCGAGAGGGGAGCTATGGTGTCCAGGCTCAGGCGGCGGCGAGGGTCGACAGGATGTGGCCCGGGGAGGGGGGAAGCGCCCGCTGCTCGGACCACACAGCCGATGGGCCTCCCCACCACCACCCCAGCGGCGGCCGATCCGAGGGTCCCGGGAGCGCCCCAGCACCGTGCAGGACTGCAAGGACGGGGGGGGCGGGAAGCCAAACACCAGCCTCGTGCACTGCTGCCCGATACGGCAGCCGCCCTCCGACCACCTCCTCCTCACCGGTAATCTTTCCCTCCGTTGTCTAGTCCGGCGCAAGGCTCCCAGATGCGTCGCCGGTCAAGCCTCTTCACGCACTAGGTCCACACACTCAGGCAGGGGGAGAAGCTCCGGGGGCACCGCGGCCCCGAACTCCAGGCGCCGCCACTTCGCCTCCGTGGAGCTCAAGGAGGTCCCCGCAGCGGGGCGGGCAACAGGAGGCCAGGGCAGATTTCAAAGGCCCAGGCACCCGCTGCAGAGACAGGAGCTGGGGCCCCGAACTGTACTCCCAGGGCCGGAGCGCCAGGCTCACCGACGGAGCGCGAGGGAGGCTGCCATCTTGTGACTCCGGGGTCTCGGCGATTCAGAGGCCCGGCCGGGCGCCCAGAGCATCAATGTGACCGGGGAACAGTTCTGGGCAGAGCTCCGCGCACCGGGAACTGCAGCAGGCAGGTTTGGATGGCGGATGGGTGCCGCTGATAGCAGGATGCAAGGCTAATGACGGAGGGGTCCAGGAGCACTCTTAGAGTGCGACCGCCATCTTGACGCCTCAGGCCACAGATTGCATTTTAAAAGCAGATACAATGCATAGTAAAAAAAACAGTGGTCTCGTCAGCTCAAGAATGCAGTAGAAGGGCAGCATAAGGATGACAGGGGGAGAGACAGGTAGGGGGAATGGACAGGGAGGAGGGGGAAAGGAATAGGAGATAACCAATAACATAGCCACTCAGTAAAGTCTACACTCTGCACTCGCAAGGGGATCTAAAGTCAGCAAACCCAACAGGTTGAATGGTCTTGGCATCCGTTAGAGTTGATCGGGCAATCAGACAAGGCGTCATTGAGAGAGGGGCAGTCAGGCATAAGCGCAGTTTAGGAAGAGTCACCAAGGTCGCGCCTACTCTCCGTCATCTCCACTTTTAGTTAAAGGTAAGTTATCAAGGGGGCCATATATCTCTAGGATGAGAGCGTACAGGCATCAACTGCCAATATGCCTCCAGCATCTCCTGACAGACTGCAGTGTCATGCTGCCTGCTGCTCCTAGTGGGAGCCCGTCGCCTGCCCTAATGCATTGCCCCTCTGTTATTCGCCAACAACAGCAGCATTGTCGTCAGCCGATGGACACTCGGGGGAATTTCCTTGACGTAGCCCAGAGGGCAACAAAGGGTGTGTGGTCTGGAGAGTAGCCAGTGATGCTAAGGACATCCGGACACCTCTGCCCAGAAGTCGCGGATCTCAGGGCATTCCCATGCCAGGTGCAGGAAGTCGGCGTGTTGCATGGCACAGTGCAGGCAGCATGCATCCTCCACGAGGCCCTTGCGCTGCAGTCGCACCGGTGTGTGATGAATTCTGTGTAAAAACTTGAAATGAATCAAGTGCAGCCTTAGTTCTGACATAGGGCCTTAGACTGAGCACAGTAGAAAGTCCACTATTTCTTAGTTGTCGCCACATTAATATTATCCGACCAAACCTATAGAGTGGAGGCAACCCAAATAGGCGTGGTCCGCTGCATATTGGCATGGATACGCTTAATCAGGCTGCGTGGCGAGGGGTCAGTGAGCATCTGTTGTCCAGCATATAGCCTTAATGCTCTTGCAGTGTTACCTCGCCCCATGCCCCCACCACGAAAAAAAGAAACTGACCATGACTGGCAAGTGGATTTAGAGTGCGAATGCCACAAGGACACAACCAGCTCTACTCCCACGAACGTATCACCATGTGTTCTACCCAGGGAGCGTGCATTATTGGCAAGGTTTCCACCTGTAAACCTGCAAAATAGCTATCCATAGGCTTAGGCATGTGCAAAACAGAAATAGAGTTTTAGATTGAGGTCAGTTCAAGTGAGCTATATCAGCATTGAATTAATGCATTTCACCACATACAATGGAAATCTATCAGGACTATTTCTGTATTGCATAATGTATAGGTTTATTTAAACTTTAGAACATTTTGTTTTCAGATGCACATGTGTGGCTCTTTAGAAAACAACATTTTGTGGTGCCCATGGGAATTACCCCGGATTATACTGAAATGGACACAGACTAATTGGCTACAATTTTATGGTACTCTGTATTAGTTTGTTGCCTGCTTTACTTTTTCCTTTGAAACATTGATCTTAACTGTGCACTAATGATTATCAGATGCTAGTGAAAATAGCAAACAAACCTATCTCAGAGAAGACAGAGAAATGGTAGAACTTCAACCACTCAAACGCCACCAACTAGCACCACTCTTGGTATCAGAGACAATGATGTCACTGCCAGCAATAGCTGCATGACAAACCCCACTGATATTGTCCATGGTATGCTGTGTTGCAGCCAGTAAATAAAATGACTCTCAAAACACCGAAATGATATGCCAGGCCATGTTAATTAAACCATACCCCACCACGGCCCTAGTGCTTTCATGTTAATTTTTTTTAGTGCTGATTTCATTATTTTGGCTCATGAACTTCATCTCCAAAATTTTTGCCGTTAAGTTGTTTACATTGCTCTGTTGATGTTTTGTTTATTGCCACTCCTTTTGTTCTCTTTCACGTATTTGCTTTCTGTCATGTTCCAGCCAGGACTCCATACCGTCCCTCAAAATGAATCCTCAGTTCCTGCCACCTATGCTTAACAGTTTCTGTCTTTCCATTTTCGCGTCCTCAGTCCTCCTTTTACAAGTTCGTGGAGTAGTTTGTCAAAAAGGCACAGTGCTGTGTGTGTTTCGTCTTCCTTCATCTGAGCCAGTATTTCTTTTGCGATGTGAGCGCCTGTGGACGGAAATTGGAACAGGTCGGGGCTGGAGAGATGTGAAAATCAGCCTAGAGGTGGTGATTGGCACTGGGGTTCTGATGGAGAAATTGTCTGATGGATTGGATTCTGGGTTCTCGGTCAATATGACCGTATTGGAGGTGTGTTATATATTTGAAATTTTACTGTATGTTTATGTGGTCTTTATACATTTTTAATATTTTTTACTGCAAACGTTTTACTGTAGCCATTTTGCAGGGAAATGTTCATGCTTTGTCAATTAAAGGAGGAGCAGCATGATGACTTGAGTACTCACATGCAGGATTGGTACGCAGGTTACTTCCGGCCATAGCACCTGTGGAGCAGCTAGGTTTCTTCTTAACCATCTTGGCATTGAGGAGCATACTCTTGCTGCCACTAAATCTTTGTTTTACAAATAGGAGTTAAACGGTACTGTTGCTTCTGTTGAAGTGTTGCTTCAAACCCCCGCTGTTTAGAGTCTCTCCAGGATCCTCATTTTGGTTTGCTATGCTTAATTTGTGCATCATTTTGCTTGCCACCTTGGTCAAATATTTTTGTTTCTCTCTAATTTTTTATGCTGATTACACCCAAGTCATTTTATCAAGAAAGGAATATCTTGGATTTAACCAATTCAAATTTCAAGCCTGCATGGCAACGGTAGCTGCTTGGGTGAGCTCCAATTCGTTCAAACTGAACAGAGATAAAAATATAGTTTTCCTATGCAAGCCAGGGCTGGACTGGCCGTAGCAGGCATCGGGTGTTTCCCTGGGAGTCTGGAAGGGTGGGGGACTTTTTTTAGTGGTGGGGCTGCTTTTGTTACTGGGAGCCAGTTTTCCAGCGGTGCTACTGTATCGGCCCCCAACAAAAGCAGCAGTGCACAGTTGCACACTCCCCTCCCCAGTGCCCTCCCCCTCCCCCGGTGGGCTGGTCCGACAAAATTGCCAGGGATGGTTTAGATTCCCAGTCCGGCCCTGTTGCAAGCCACCTCCTTCAGTCTGCACCCTGGCCTAATGGCATGTGGAGCTAGTCCACCCTCCTATTCTTTCCTCTTCAGCCCACAATTTAGAGATTATACTTGGCAGCAAACTCACTTTTGAGGATTAAATGAACAGGGTTTCTATAGCCAGTTAATGTTTGCTGAAAGTTTCTGCTAGATTGTCCCTCTTCTTCCAGTGGCAGATAGTTGTTCAGGGAGTTCTTTGTTCATTAGGGCCAGTGGGAGATTGTAGATGCATAGTGAGAGGATGAAACATGGTGAATGGATCTAAAGTGTACTCTAGTTCTACTCCTCCAATGCAAAGTTGTTCGTACTTACTTTATTCTTGGTTACGTTACCAAGGACAGAATAATAATCTGAGCCAATAACCAGTTTGTATGCTCCTCTACCTTAATAAATGTCACTATAATGGTAAAAGTGCAAATTACAAGAAAAAAAAATATTTCAATACGAACAGGTAATTATAAGATATTAATAAATACAGAAATTTGAAGTGAAATTGTAGCTAAACCATATCTATAAGGCATATTTTTTCCTCAATTTTAGTGCAGAGGAAATATAGTTTAAAACAGAGAAACAAATTGTAGGGGTGGACAGGCTTTATAAAAAATACAACCCTTCTTCATATGTCGTAAAATTCATATCACTTAAAATGGGGTGTAAAGATCGAGATCTTAAAGTGAGGTATAATGTGCAAAAGAGCATGAAGTGCGTTGTGGATTGGGCAGAAACAGCATCACACAGGCAACGCAGAGGTGTGACAAACCAGGTGCCCGTCATGGGAAATGCTGCTAAAAAGTGGACCGTGTTAAGTCATAGCCGTGTAAGATAGAATCTGTGCTCGAGATTCACTACCCAAGTTAAATATGGTTCAGTCACTGTAGAGGTAGAAATATGGAAATATGCAAATGCCATATGATTGAAACCGTGTCAATTGCTTTAAATATTCTGGACTTCTCCCAGTCAAAAATAGCACCCAAACCCTGATCACAGAGATTATTTTTGATAAATGCTAACCAGGGGATGGCGATCATGTTTTTATATTTTATACAGTTCTCTACTACCTTTTGCGAGAAATTATTTTCAGGAGTAACCCATAGTTTAAGCCACAATAATAGAGAGGTCAATCTTACTTGGTCCTCCAAACAGCAAAGGCCAAGTTCTTGGTGTGAAATGAAGCTGGGTGTGGTTTTGGAGATAGCCATATGTACCAGCTGGGAGGCATTTACTCTCGTATAACAGGGTCATCTCTCTAAGGGGCATGTGACCTAACTCTTTTGCAAAGCTACAAATTGATTCACATGATGCACCATCTTCTGTGTTCTTAAAGTAATTAGCTTGTCCCAGCTCAGATTTGCATCAAACAAAATCCCCAAGTAATTAAGATTGAGTACCTTAGCGATGGGAGTCGCCCCAATAAAAAAGCTTTTAGATCTAGTATTTTTTGAGCCACGGGTCAGTATAAAGGATTTTTGGTGAATGACCTTCAAATTTAAGTTCCCCATAAAATCATTAAAAAACATCTAAAGGAGCTTGTAATCCATTAGCCGTACATGTGATAAGAACCACATTATCTGCGTATAAAAGTACAGGAACCACGCAGGGGACTATCTTAGGAACCTCCTTTACACAGGAGACTAAAATTGACTCAAGGGCGTTAATATAAAATAAGAATAAAAAAGGTGCCAAAATATAGCCCTGCCTTACCCCTCTTGTGACCTTTATGGGGTGGGTACAGTCACCATTTGTGTATAACGAACTTTGCTGGTTGTCTCTCAATGAAGGCGACTTAGAAGATCCATTAAAAAGGGGTCGATACCAGCTTGATCCATCAACTCCCATAATTTCCCGCTGTTGTCTAAGACAAAAGCACAGGAGAGGTCCATAATGGCCATATGTATGGCACCTCTCCTTGCTTTGACGTATTTCCGTAGGATTAAAGATGGATTGAGTGCCTGTCCGACGGTGCCTATGGTTGGGCCTGAACCCATAGTGGACTTATGAAAAATAGGAGTTAACCTAAGCTTAATCTTCCAATTTGCCCAAAATTGCACGCCCTAAGATTTTAATAATCTAATAGTAACATAGGGTGGTAGCAAGCTGGGAGGTTCCTATCACCTTTTTAAAAAATTGGCACTGTAATTGATTCCCCAGGAATCAATAGGGCCTTCATTTATCATGGCTCTCAAAACGTTAGTAAGGGAGCCCAAAAAGCGGGGTTATGCCTAAACAAATCAATAGGGACCTCGTCGGGACCCAGTGACTTCCCAGTCGCAGCACTCAAGATGGCTTTTCACACATCTGCTACGTCAGTTAACTCCCCGAGCCATTTTTCATCAGCTAAGGGGAGAACTACACCACCTATCAAAGTGGGTTGTTTCGATACGGGGGTGCATGAATTAAATATTTGGGAAAAGTGAGCAATCCAATCACATTCTGAGATGTGGCACTCTGTGCCTGAGGCTGGGCGATCAGAGAAAAAAAGTGTGATTTATGATCTCCCAAAAAGTTCCATTGTCTCTTAACTGGGCTACACCTTCCAAGTCATCCCAGGCTTTATGTCTGGTTTCCTGTTTTCTGATGTTGAAAACCCGTTTATATTCCTTCCTGGCTTCCTTAATATCATCTAAGTTATGATACCCTTTTAAGAGCTTTAAGGATGGTAGTGCAATCGAGATTGTACCATGAATGAGGTGGACCTTCTTTTGTTTTTTTGCTCCTAGTTAACATACGAGAGCCTGAACCACAGATCTCTATGAAGCTGTCACGGATTTTAATAGGATCAGCGATAGGAGAGCGGCAGCAAATAATATCATCATAAGCATCTGTAATCAGATCTTCGGAAACTTTTATTAGGCTCAACACTTTCCCCTTTCATACGTGCCCCTTTGTTAGCAGAGGGGTATAAAGGGGACATAGTCTCACTCTTGGTTCTGGGATGGAATGAAAAAGAAAAACAAAAAATGACAGGATTATGATCACTGAAAGGTAAAGGAGGCACCTCAAAGCTCAACAATTTACAAGCCAGGTCTGCCGAAAGTAGAGTAAAGTCTATTACTCCACCTTTGCCTCTTCCAACAAATGTGGGGGGATTAGATGTGTCTGGGCTGTTTAATATCTGATGAGAAAGCCAGATTATGGGTAAGTACTATCCGATTAAGGGCTTCCCCATATGCTGAGTGTGTTAAATGACAGATGTTTTTGCCCTGACCGTTCGTGAAACCACAGGTGTGGATACCACTGTGAATGCATTTAACAATGTTAAAATCACCTTACCAAATAAACAATGCATGATTTCTTTCCTTGTACATTAAATCCATTACAGACCTTTCTAACTCTTCAATAAAACCAACTGTATGTTGCTGTTAAAAAATGTATAATAAACATGTATTCAAATTAAATTGATTGAATTAGACTAGACTACAACAACTTTTGGATCTAATAGCAAGGTCTGGAGACTAAGACCTTGACCCTCAAGTTCCTGATGGCAAAAGAAGCCCAGACAACTAAACCCTCTTTCCCCCTTCCTGCAGTTGATGGAATAGCAGGAGAACAGTAGGATTTTAAACCCTTACATGGATGGGGTTAGTAGACCAAGTCTCTTGACAGCATATTATGTCAAAGTCTTGAATAAAGGCTAGCCAGTCCATGTTACTCAATTTTGGGCAAATCCTTGCGATATTCCAGGATAGGAACTCAGAAACCAAAGGTGTCTTGTCTAATTTTTGTTCCATACTTGAATCTGACGTCATCTTTCAACGAGTAAAAAGGTCATGTCTGGGTGGCTAGTGACCCCAATAAGACTAGCCAACCTACAACGTCAAACTATTTCTGACAAGCTTGATAATGGCCCAAGGCGGTTAGGGGTTGTAATTGTAGCCAATGTCACTGATACTTGGGGGTTTCTAACTTTGCGCCAGTTAGCGACGATGGCTTTGTGTTGAAGGGCGCACATTTTAGTTTGAAAAATAGTTCAAGCATGACAGAAGGAAACAGGCAAAGTTAGGTTTTTAAGCCACACAGTCCCCCCTTGAGGTTTTGGATGATGTGCCCACCCAGTTCACCTTAAGGGTCATGAGGATCTTGCCTACTTTGTCAAATTGGCAGCCTGCATGTTTCTTGCACCAGTACGTGGCTTTATTGATAAGGCTTTGAATATCCTCTTGAGTATCTGCCTCCAAAGGTGGAACCCCCTTCAAGATAATCACATACGGGAGGCATTCGGGGGACAAATGTAGGTGAACAGGTTGGTCCTTTTGTGCTAAGGTAAAGGCCTGCTGAGTACGGGTGCCAGACTGATTTTGGAAATTCCCATAAGAAGAGGGGCAACTGAACTCCAGTGCGTGAACCAAAGGGGCATTAGACCACTCCACCAAGGCAGACCGTTGACCTGTTAGAGAGTTGTTAGCGTTGCACTGAGTCTCTTGAGTCTGTGGAGCATCTGCTCTAGGTTCCCTGGTTTCGCATGGTAAGGCTCTTTTTAATGCCTCAGCCAGAAATGCAATTTTATAAGACAAATGTTTTATCTGGCTCAGCATATCTTGCCGAAAAGAGTTCAACATGGCTTCCATGGCTACAACAAGGCATTGGCTGCCTATTTGGACCGCAGCACAGATGTTATCTTGGTAGTAAGGTTATTTTCTACTAGCTATGTGGGACCAGGAGGAGAAAGAGCCCATTCGCCTTCCATATCAGAAAGGTCTGACGAGGTGTGATCTTTATGAGGGGGCTTGGTTATGTTCCCTTCGACTCGCTTCTTTTTGGAGGGTGGTGGTTTATTAAACCTTCAGGTAGCAGGGGAAAGTGGACCCGGGGTGATGGCACTCATATCGTCATGTAGTGCATATGGATTTTTAATTTTAGCCTTAGTCCATTTTGATGCTTTGGGATTAGATGATGGTGCATCCTTTTGGATGATATCATCAGGGGTCAAATTGGAATCTTCATTAGGTACCCTGGGTTGAGCCGTAAATGCTGGGATGGGTCAGTAATGAGCTTATGTACTGCCTCTGTGCGATTTTCCACCAGGTTGAGTTCAGTGGAAATAGCACCCACTGCCATGGTGAATTTGGGAGGTGATGGAGGAGGTGGAACGTAAGCCTCTATCCTGTCCCTTGTTCCCAGAAAGGCTCTTCTTCCTCATTGGTCATGATGGTTAGTCAAATGCGGGCAGTAATAAGCTGTGTTGTGGTATGTATCCCAAAAGATGGAAGACGAAACTTAAGTGCTTAGAAATTTACATGCACCAACCTTACTGAATGAAGACGACCCTTCACAACAGGTCGAATGTTGGGCCTGCAGCAATAGTCGGAAGCCAAAAACGAAAACCAAGAACCGTGGCCCAGCCCAGCTCCAGACAGGCGCAGATGGGCCCCCTCTTGGCTCTGGCACGCGCCCTGGCGAATCGCGTGGGAGTCCCGCGCTGCAGGGATTTGTTTGTGCTTTTGTAGCGCTGAATTGCATGGCCCCTCCTCTGGCCGAACAGGAAGAGTTCTAGGTGAAAGGCAAGCTTGGAGACGAAGTCCCACCCTAGCACAAGCCCCAAACACACAGTAAGGTGTCCACTTATCAATTCAATTCAGCTTTATTCGGTTAAAAAGAAGTACAACCATAAAAGCATTCTAAAAAAGAGTAATCCTCTTCACACTTCATCATTGTCGGTACAATAAAACACATAAAACTTTAAGATCAATCCATAGGTTGGTAAACACAGTATAATATTTTATCTATATCAGAGTAGATAAATACAAAGAATGATTGTCCACTTATCATATTACTATAAATTCACCAATCTTCTTGAGGGCCCTTCTTCATCCCTACTGTCTGGATACTCTAATTAGGGTATTACATTAAATCTTAACTTTTCTTTAACATAAGCTTATTAGGTTTAGCCATACTGAAAATTCATACAGTTTACATTACTCTACAGAAGGAGTATAATGAGTTTGATGTATGTTGTTACTGATTACTTGCAAATATGGAGACTTTTCATTTGATTTTTGCTCGAGTTTTGTTGAAATTGAATCCCAATCCAATATCTCCCTGCTATACCTGCTTTATAACTGGGTGTCTGGTTTAACTTCAATCAGCCTGACCTCACTTTTGCACTTCTAGTTGCCATTTCTTTATGTCTGGGACCAGAGCGTATTTCCACGCTGTAGCATTGCCATTTTTGGGTCAAGCCTACCAGACTGCACAATCTGTCTGGTTGTAAACCGCCTATTGTCAGCATACTAAGATCTTACAATGGGCTTAAAACCCGCCCAAAGCTTTGGTTGGCTTTATTGTCACTCTACAGTTGCTTGGTTCTTATTTGATGGTTTTCCTTGTCCATCTTACGTTTTTCCTTCCTCAGGAGCATATGCTCTTTACTTGTGTCTTTCCACTGCTCACTTTCAGGGAACTACATTTTTGTTAAGCAGTCCAAAAGAGTGAATTTGAGCTGTCTCACTTGTGTTCTTCTCTCCCCACCTCCCACTCCATGTTGTTGTCTCTCCTCTGTGTGCGTCTCTCCCCATGCATGCTGCTTTCTCTCTCTCTCGTCCATGTGCTGCTCTGCCCCACCCCATGCTCCGAGTTGCTCTCTATCACCCATGTGTTCCTGTGGTGTTTTCTCCCTCTTGTGATTCTCTCTCCTGTTCCCCGTGTGCTGCTTTTCCCCTTCCTCTACCCCACCCATTCCTCTGTTACCCCAACACCTATGGTCATTGCTTTTTATTTTAATTGGCTCTTTCGCAATACAAAATCTGATTTTTTTTATTTACTGATTCAAGTAGTGTCAACCATCCTGAATATTGCATCTAAACCTTGTGGTTCTAGGAAGATTTTGTCCAGTTCTCTCTAGTGCACCCTGGTAAGGCAGTGGCTACAGTCTGGTTAAGCTTTCCTTCCCTCCACACCTTCATGAAAGTAGGTTCAGCAATTCAGTCCCAAGTGATATGGCACTTTTACACCATCCACCTTCATGAAACAGTGCCCAAAAATTAAATACCTGATGCAACACCTGGATTCCTAACTACTTTCAATCCCTCTTGAGGAGAAACATTATGCCTGCAAATGACCCCACACAACATTAAACACTGTACCACCACTCCCAACATAGGTGGATGGTCTACACAGGCTCCCACTTATCTTTGAATAACAAAAGGGTGGTGACCTACCACACTTGTGACCTGTCTTTCACCTGCTTCACTGAAAAAAATGACATCCCCTACATCTTGTTTGTGCCAGGCTGTTTTGGTTCTACTCGGCTGCTCGGCAACAGTTCTGGAGGAACTAGAGTCTCTCAAAGCAAATCGCTCCGTTGATTGGAAACTCTCAAATAACTAATAGTAACCAATAACCTTGACTAGCCACTAACCTTGGGTTCCAGGGCAGTGTGCTGCTCGGTGTAAAGAGCTAAAATGACTCCTCAGGGGTAGTAAGCAGTGTATAAAGGCAATTAAAATTATAATTAGAAATGCAAGGAAAATGTAGCTCTCTGCCTACCCGTGTACTTTAGAAGCCTCCATGAGCAAATTCAAAAGAGCTCTTAAGTTAACACCTGCTAATCAATCAATAGTCACCTACATAACGTATGAGATCATATGTTTATCTGCAAGAGACCTTCACCCAGAAAATGCCCAATCAACATAGAAATTAAATGCTAGTACCACGCCTGTAAAATGTTTCACACAAATATCTTCCTTCGCATTTGATAGATCAGAATGTGTTGTATAGAAAGTTTTTGTTAATGTCTTGTTTTTATATACTGCCCAGCTCTGTTTCTTATATACCAGTTTTGTGCCCGGTATGATGTTTAAACATTCTGCTGGCTCAGTAGGGGTCTAGAACTTTAAGTATAAAAAAGCAAAACTAAAGATATGTTCGTTATATGTCTGTTGTTGTTCCTTCCTTGTAAGATTCTGTAAAATGGAACAAAATTCGTAGTGGTCAAGAAAAAAATTGAATACATCAACTTAGTAACGGCTCCTATGACACGTCTGCAACCATGGATCACCCTTGGAGGCCATCGGAGTGTAAAAGGTAATCAATGTGTACAAAAGGCAAGGCGTGTAACATTTGAGCTATTGATAGAGGAGCAATTAGTCACTCAAGAGGAGTTTACGGGTGTCTGGTAGTCGCTCTGCATCAGGTTGAGTGCACCACAACCTTTCCCTTCGCCGAAACCACCCCACCACTGATTGTGTAGCTCTGGTGTCATGAAAGTGATTTCCGGGCTTGAGGCGGCGCTCTACCGGGGTACACTGATCAAATATGAGTGAAGTCAACGTGCCTCTCCAGTCTTACTTCTACATTTCCCCTTTCTGCTAGTCAAAAGAAGAATAAGAAAGACTGAAAGGTAAATTAAGTTGAAGAGGCATTTTGGCACTGTGGCCTTGGCGGAGGCAATGAGACATTCGTTCTGTAGTTTGCTTCAGTTCTCCCTTTTTAACCTGTCCTTTACCCTGTTGTATTTCTTGATACCCACTTACTGTGCCTGTGGAACAGCATCAAGTTAATTTTAATAGCATTTTGTTGCTTTTCTCGCT
Source organism: Calotriton arnoldi (assembly GCA_963921515.1). NCBI lineage: Eukaryota > Metazoa > Chordata > Amphibia > Caudata > Salamandridae > Calotriton > Calotriton arnoldi. Next base: position 5,028,278 of record CAWUFW010000001.1, on the reverse strand, counting down.
TCTATAGTATGCTGTTGGAGTCTGAGAAACAAATGTGCCCATGAAACAACATACTAAAGGTCTCATTAACGTATACTCATTTTCCAAAAAGCAGTACCTCATTTTTCAAATGCAAAAGTATGTTGTTCAAGTATAGAAAAAAAATAGCTTGCACAGTTTTTACTTGTAATAATAAATAACGTGGTCGCACAAATTTGCCTACAGATATGTTTTTTATCTTTGACTAGTGCTCAGTGTTGGCAGATATTTCAATAGAACATAAGTAATTGTATTTCAGAGTCCAAGGAGTTAATTAAATACTTGTGGTTTTGTTTTTCGGAAGCTGGGTCACTTTATGTCATTGAAAAAGAACATGTGCTTCGTTATCGATAAAGATGTTTTACATCTTGTGAAGAATATTTTCTGATCGGCCAGTTTCTCAAACTACCCTGCTATTTGCTTCCAGCACGAACTTATTAGATTTACAGAAACCAGGCTGAGATGTTGAAATATGTATTTCTTTCATTTATTGTCTTGGTGGTTTTGCCAGGGGGAGAGATGCTCATTCGCCATCCAGATGTGGCATTACTTCTGCTGTGGGCTCAGACATGACCTGTGGACTATTCTGCCCCCCAAGACAGCCCAGGAGATTCTTGCAGAAGTGCTGGCGGAAAGTGTGGCCCTTCTCTCCTTCCGATATGCTCAGGCACATCCTTCTTACAAGAGATCGCCACAAATAAGGTAAGGTAATTGAAGTCACTCACATTGCACCACCTAGTGATATGTATTTTATTTGTTGTAAAAGAATGAGTTCCCATTACTTTTCACTGATATTTGCATCAGTACAAATCATGAATACGTATGTTGTAGACAGAATTATGTTTATGGAAGGTAGTACTTTTCTACATTGTGCTTAATATGTATACTACATATGTGCTGGTTAACAGTGGACCTGATTCTCAAACGCTGAAAAAGTTGTGAATCTGCTCCTGTTGGGCTACTCCTACGCTTGGAGTAAATAGCTGACTTTTTTTTAATAACAAGGAATCTCAGGAGTACTACAAGAAATCTACAACAGTTGTGTACTCTAGTACACAAAAGTTAGGAATACAAACTTATCACCAGGGGGAAATTTCAGCATGGGTAAATAGTAAAAGATGTGGAAATGTGCATTTGCTATTTTTTTTCTCAACAGTAAATGTACTTTCTTGAAAACAGTTTTCACTGCACTGGGAAGACATTTACTCCTTTACACAAGAACACAAGTGTGTACATTTGTAGGATGGTCATTTACAGGTCACAGCTAAACAACTACCCAGAAATGTAAACATTTGTGGCTTTCTACTTGATTATGCCGGGTGCTCTACTCACAAATCCCCACAAATCAGCCCCTAATTCTGACCATGCAATTGCTGCAAATCCACCTTTCTTCCACAGCCTTTTCATTTATTTGGAAGAATAAAATTCAGAGTAAACCTTAATCTGTGAATTAAGGTATGACATGAATCCTCGCAAAGTGCTCTTTTTGTGAAAATACTTTTGTTGCTATTCAGTTTTCAGCTAATAAAATAACAGTCCAAAGATACCAGTATGAATAGCAATATTGTCACGGGTGACATGTTTCTGTCCAATTTCTATTTCAAATGGGATAAATGCATTATTAATGGTTCTTGTGCATTTGTTTGTACGTCCTCACTATTTCTATGACTCCCAGTGCATATCATGCAACATGCAACGATCCAAATAAACAAACACTTAGGGTGAGAATAACACCTTCTCCTGTCAGACATGTCACACTATCTTATCCACGCACCCCAGATTTGTTTTGAATTTTTTGGGTCTACATGTGTTGACTACTTTCTCAGCATGAATGCACCACTCCATTTTTAAATGCCATTCCCCTGGAAAATGGCTCGTTTTGTGCTCCAAAGTGGAACAGAAGTTCATTTGGCCAAATGATGTTGTCTAACCATGGACTGCACTATACATTTCAGACTTCAGCCTCCCATAAACAAATATTCCAATTCTAAATTAAATAGAAATAGAAGTTTGTTTCTAAATAGAAACAAACTTAGAATTCACTTGGTTTTTAAGCGAGTTCTTGTATAATGTTTAAATTTGGCAATTACTGGGTTCATAGAAGGTTGTTGTATATTGCGTCTGTATTTCCACAAATAAATGTGCTGTTTCCTAACATTTCTGTGGAAAGTTATTCTTTTGTGAATATCAGCTGAAGTACATTGCTGTATCTCAAGGGTGAAGTACTGAGACACAGGAGATGGTACTTGGTGCAAACAGTGAAAGCATTTATGCATGCAATATATGTGTCTAGTATAGAAGGGTGATTGAGGTAAGGCAATTGGGTAAAGGCACTTGACAGTTCTTGAAACTATTTATCTTGAAAGCAGTGCTGGTGGAGTTGAATGGCCACAAGCTGTCAGTACTGCAGGTCCATGGCGGTAAGCATAACCTATCATACGACCAAAGTGACCACCAAACAGAGAGAGGTATGACCGATGAAACCTTCAGCTGAAAAGAGAAAAGAAGTTAAAACCAAGACGAACAAGAGCCTGCATAAAAAAAGATAGTTGTTACTACCCAAATATTAAAATTGGGATTGAAATGTGTAAATTAGAAAGAAACTAACCTGCATGGTGGCTCTCGTGCAACAAGTGGAACAGGACACAGAGATCAGAAATCGTAGGTCAATAGAGAAGTTCTCAAGTCCTAACAAATGCTCACATACCAGTAAAATGTACTGACGTTCAGTGATGATAACAATGTGGTATTCAATAGCGAACAAATATGACACTATTCATGAGTAGGAGTCTTTCAAATAAATCATAATCCAACTAGGAAATCTTCAGCAGAAGGAGCTGTAAACCAACTGGGCATTGCCCTCTTATGGTGTAGCTCAAGTCCTCCAGCCTTTGATATCTAATGTCACCATACATATTGGTACATTATGAAAAAAGGTCATGCACAAGAGCCTGGGATGCCCCAAGAAATTTGTTTAAATCTGAGGAGCTTGAAAGGAGCTTCACTGACTTAATTAAACCTGACAAGTACTTCTGATGGGTAGCTTAGCTTTGCATGCTTCCATCTGTGATATCTGTGGTAAATTGATGGATATGTACCCATTTACATTCCTTATGGTTACCCATATATAGTATGTTGCTGTGGTTAATACTAAATACTAAAAAAAGTGTGGTAGATGAGATCCTTAATCCTAGATGTAGGAAATTATAATCAATCAAAAGGTTTATTCGAATTCACACATGAATCATAAAAGCTACATTATTACATACATAGAAAGTTGATTAAGACCAGTATAAAAATTAAAACATATTTAAAAAGCTTAAAAAAATACAGTACATAGATGCAGAAGCAATAACAATCATCTAATGCATACTCAATTGCAATTTCAAGTATGGACTATAGCTGCTTCCTGCAGTTAATGACGGCTCACAGAAATCTAGACATTACAAAACATATATAGATGTTAGGTAGTGTTTGCAGGTACAGAAGAGCTGGTCGGCATTGTACGAAGCCCAGCTGCAGTAACCAGAGTTTTACATGTTTTTTCCTCGTCTCAGTAAAATGTTTACAAAACAGAACAGTGTGCATAGTGCTCTGCGGAGAGATGTCGTCGCAGGTACATTTCCCCAGGTCAGATGACCAGTTGTTAATGGTGGGGAAGCTGATTAAATGGTGGAAGATATCCAGGCGGAACCTGGTCAGCACACACCTGTGGCGTGCGTTAAACACATTGGCTAAATAGAGTTGCATATTAAAACTGGTCAGTATCATCTGATTCCTCAGGACAGAAAGTTTAAGAATTTCAGAAGCTAGTCTCGTATCCTCTAATAATGATAAACATTTCATTTTGAGTGCTTTGCGTTGGACGAGAGCCAAGCTCCCGGGATGGTCAAAGTACTCAGGATGGGCCAATGTCTGCCAGAAAGTTGTGCACAAATTTGAGCCAGGGGATTTTAAGAGCAGACAGGGATCTAAGACAATCAGTTATGATCAATCGGTTAAGGGTGGTATGTTCCGATGTCCAAATTTTATGCCATAATAATACTGGCTGTAGCCTAATCAGGTCTGCAATGTAAGGGGCGCCTAATTCTGTGTGGCAGACATAGGTTGCACTGCTTTTAGGAACTGCAAGAAGATTTCTTAGAAAAGCGTTTTCTTCTAGTTGAAGACTATCAATCTGACTGTGACCCCATAATTCAGATCCATACATAGCAGTGGGTCTGCATTTAGCCTTATAGCTAGTCAACATTTCCCTCGGATGTTTAATTCCTTGTGTATTAGCAAACTGCAGCAGGACCCTAGTGGTTTTAACGAATTGGAGTTGCCTAGATTTTATAGCCCGTTGCCACTTCCCAGAATGGCTAAATACTATCGCCAAATAAGAGAAAGTAGTTGTGTGCTGGATTTGTACACCCTCAATAAAAAGTCACGACATCGGTAGGCCGTGCGCCCAATATTCATGGAGAAGGTTTTACCGATGTTGATTTTCAGGCTGTGATTCTGCATAAAATTGGCAAATTTATCGACTAGACGCTGAAGTCCGATGGGAGTACGAGCCATTAAAACGGCATCGTCAGCGTAAAAGAGTGCCTGGATTGGACGATGGCCAACTTGGGGTAGGTCAGCGCACTTGCTTGCCAAGGTGTTACCTACACTGTTAATATAAAGATTAAACAGGAAGGGGGCAAGTACGCAACCTTGTCGTACCCCTCTTCTATTGTTAAATGGCTGAGTGCAATTTCCTTTAAGGCTGTAGCGTACTCTGCCCCGACCAAGGGCGTATAGGTCTCTGAGGAAGTTTACGATTGAGCGATCTACTCCCAGGTTAATCATAATGAGCCATAATTTTTCGTCTAGAAGGGAAATTGGCCTGTATTGTGCTGGGCTGTTACAATTGCCCTTCTTATATATTGGGACGATTAAGGACTCAGGCCAGGTTTGCAAAAACCCCTTTTCCCGACAGACTCTGAAAAGCAAGGTAATGATAGGTCCCCAGAGGTCAGTGTTGGACTTGAACAGGTCAATGGGGATCCCATCTGGCCCAGGGGCTTTGCCGCCCTTGCTTGTCTTCAGTGCAACAACTACATCGTCCAAAGTAAAAACTGGATAATTCCTTAAGTTAGGGAGTGAGGTGATGACAGACTCGCTAGTGGGGGATAAAGTGGTCGGGGGATTCACAGTGTCAGTCATAGGGGAATATAGATCTGTGAAATGGGCTAGCCAAGCAGCCTCAGTAATGGCTATCTCAGCTCGGGGGCAGTCCGCAGGGTCATAAGTAGGAGAGTTGATAATGCTCCAGAACATAGTATTGTTATTAGACAAACTGGCTTCAAGTAAGCAGTTCCATGTCTCCTCCTTTAAGGTTTTTTTTCGTTGCTTGATGTCCAATTTATATGCGGATCTGCATTCCCTTACCTACAGGACTTGTCTAGGGACTCTAGCTAGGGTAAGTTTAAGATTTCTGTGTGTTTTTGAACAAGTCGTGTCGAACCAGCCAGGATGAGATGCCCTGGTTTTGCTCCCATTAACATGAAGCCCTGCGCTGATACACTCTTTTATGTGGTCAAACGCTTGTATGAACTCAAGAGCCTCCGTGTTCTCATCGAGGCACAGTTCAAAGGCCTCCCTCTTTTTCCAAATTAGTTTCGCTAAAAAAATAGACGGATCCACCAGGGACCATCTTAGAGCATACCCATTACGACGGGAGATGTCGATATTCTCCAAACTAGTGGCTCAGTGTGCGTCCCCCCTCTGAGTCAAAAGATTGATGTTCAGGGTGACACTTTGGGGAAAATGGTCGCTGATTGCGATGTCATGTATAGAAAACCCTAAAACCAACTCGGAATGGCACTGGGAGAAAAGTATAAAATCAATCATGCTGTTATCTCCTCTGCCATTGTAGGTACAACTCACTGGAACCGGAGTACTGATAAGCTCGTTACAAAAAGACAGGTTATATTTAAAGAGCAGGTCCTTTAGGGAATCCCCATAGGCTGAGTGAAAAAAGTGAGTAATATCACTAATGTCGGGAGACGTCATACCACAGACCTTATTGGATGGATAGGGGCAGGTGCGAATGTTAAAATGGCCACCCCAAAGAATTATTGGGTGCTTACAATTAGCTGGGAAGGCTGATTCTAAATCGTGATCTAGACAATTAAGAACTTTAATAATTTCCTGACTACAGGCATTATTGTAAAAATTTACAATAGCAATGGAGGAGTGTGAGGACAATTGTAAAATAACAATTTGATAAAAAAGCACTAGTACCGATTGCAATGGTATTCAAAGGAGACAGCAAGCTTGAAACGTAGATACACAAGCCCCCTTTAGGACATCCACTGTTGGATTGAATCGCTGGACAGTGATAAGTTTTGAAGTCAATTTAAGTGTATTGGGACCACTGACCAGGTTTCCTGTAAACATAAAATGTGAAATTTGGTGGTAAAATTAGAGCACTTACTCGTAGTACTTTTACTGCGTAAGCAGGCAACATTCCAGTACATAACCGTATTGGCTTCCGCTGGGGACTTAATGACAGTAGAGGAAGGTCTCGGTAATATAGGATCGACAGCAGTGCAGGGGTATGACAGGACGGGATTTGTGAGACATACAGGCATTAACATTGTCTAGACAGGGGGCCCGTGAGCACTCTAGAGGTGTTACAGGTCCACACAGATTGCCATCGGTAAGGTATGTGGGATCCCTCAGTCAGTCCACACCGCCAAGAGTGGAAAGGCAGTCAAACCTATTAGAAGTTTCGATCGGAGGTAGTTGTGGGATGGGAAAATGTACCTGATGATTTGGAAGGGTTTCTGTTGGGAACAGGGCAGGCGGCTGGTAAAAAAAACCCAAGAGGTAAAACAGCAATCTGCTTTGTGGTGAGGGATGGTAAACTAGCTCTCTCAAGTATTAACTTCACTAAATTAGATGATCTGAATGAAAGCACCACACAGTCTCCCTCCAAGGTTTTGCTACCCGGGCCCACCCATTTTATTCTCCTGATCATTTTCAGGTCAGCAAAAAGTGCCCCACCAAGTCCTACCCTTGCGTTCAGCCAATTTAAGCATTTGTTCCGAAGGGACTCCCATGATTCAGGTGTTGAACTAGAAACTGTGGGAACATTGGCTAGAATTACCATGTAGGGTGTGGCTGCTGGCGGATGTTCCAGATGGTCCATTTTGGAGGTAGGGAAAACACGTGGTGTGTCCAGGGTGGCAGAGTTAGACAGTGTGGAGCATTGTGGATCGATGCGTAGTGCAGCAGGGAGATTACTAGGGTCTGGGTGTGATGGCAGGGACGGTGATACAAAATGAGAACTAGACCCTAAAGGATATTTTATAGCTCCTGTCCTCACTGAGGAAATAGAAGGTGGGTACTGGTAACCTTGTGAGGTAGATAGGGAGGCGCTGTTCGTGCCATCGGCCTTTGTTAGGACTGTAGGAGGAGGATGATAGATGCCTTGAGGAGCTTGCGCGGGTTCCAACCGGGGAAGATATTGTGTTGGGCTGAGAGATCCCTGGGATGAGGGGGACAGGCTGATATTGTCTGGATCGTTCCCAGCATGTCTAAACGAGATAGCACATTCCTCTCAAACCCTTTTAGTTGCTCCGTGAGAGAGCTAAGTGCGGTCTTCAGTGTCTCAGAAAGGGTCTGAACTAAGGCAGTCACAAAGGCATGTTCTGAATGCGGATGGTTGACCAATGTTTTAGCAGGTTTGGTAGTTGATAATTGCTTTTGAGACGGTAATTTTTTGGGATGTTTGCCTCCCCCGCCCGCACCCCCGGGCAGAGAAGAAATCTGAGTGGTGGTAATTAAAGTAGTAGAGGGAGTTTTAAAACGTTTACTAGGTGGTTGTGTGTCTAGTATGACAGTTGGGGGGGGAATTTGGATTGCGCTTATCGGACTCCTTAGCTTCCCACTGGCCATTTGCAAGTGGGCTACCAGGAATAACAATGGGAGTTACAACAGGGGCAGTTGGAATCTTGCCAGGGTTACCAGAGATGTTGTTAGCACAATTAGTTAAAGATTCCTCGACACTTGTGATCTGCTTTTCCAGTGCCCCCATTGCACCCGTAATATAATTCAAGATGGAGGAGTACGGCAGGGTATCCTTTGGAGATTTAGTTGCCCCCCCCGGATGCTTCCTTTTAACCATGGCCAGTACAATCAGGGTACAATCAGAGAAGTCCCAACAAATAACGTTAGGGGTTTAAAAAAAAAAAACCTTTGTAATGCAGTGAAAGGACTGCTGCGAGTTGGAACGTTGGGACATTAAACAATAGTCACGCTGGCGGCCACCAGGGCCCAGGATTCAAAACCAAAACACAACAGTCAACAGCCAAGATGCCCACAAAGCATGACACAGGGTCAGAGTCAGGCAGTAGAGACAAAGTCAGAGTCAAAGCAGAGAAACAAACCTTGGCTGTAGGCTCGACGCGCACAGGATGCTCCAAGTCCCCAGATTGAGTCAAGAAGCCAAGGGGAGTGGCCCTGCCCTGCCTCTTCCTGACTCTGACAGGCGCGGGACAGGACCGCGCTTCGCCCGGGTGCGTCCCGCGCCGCGTGGGGTCGAGGATGCACTTTATAGCGCTCTGGTCACGCCTCCCCCCCTCGGCAGCAGTGGCAGTGTTGCACCCTGTGACACCGAGTCCCACCAGGGCGTTCCGCAGCAGGGCTTCTCCTCCACAATTGGCAGCAGTGACAGGCAAGTGTTTCCCGCGCCGCGGAGGGTTGAGGCTGTGCTTTATAGCGCTCTGGTCACGCCTCCCCCCTCGGCAGCAGTGGCATTGTTGCACCCTGGGACACCGAGTCCCACCAGGGCGTTCCGCAGCAGGGCTTCTCCTCCGCAATTGGCAGCAGTGACAGGCAAGTGTTTATAACATAACAGCATGTTGTGCCCAATTGACTTATTTAACTTTCTAGAAAGGTCATGGTGAGATGTCACCGTAAAATGAACCAGTGGCCTTGAATGCAAATGCACCTGTGGGCTGTAGTGTATATTTACACTACCCACATGTATTACTGAAAAGTATGGCTGCAAGTACACCATACGGGCCTTGCTGGCTGTATTTTAAATCAGTAGTATCATATGTGAGAGAAAAAGGTTTTGCCATGTAAAAAATACTACCTTTACCCAGCTACCTCATTGCTAAGTATGCCCTCTAAGCCATGGAGAAGGGAGCTTAATGTATAAAGGTGGGACATACTAAATATTTAAGACAAGTATATCCTTACAGTGCATAGCTACAAAATGCTGTTTTACAATTTAGGCCAGGACGTAATAGAAACTTGCTTAAAATGTTCTTTTCACTGTCTTGTCAAAAATCTAGTTTATTGACAAGGACTCGACAGAAAGAAGGTTTCTATAGCTTCCTTCTAGATTGCTTGAAGAAAGCATGACTCCTCCCAGTAAGCATGATGCCTCCATGCACATGTGAAACATGGCAAGTGTCTCCTTAAGAAAGTCCTAGTTAGGAGAAAAAAGCCATTATGGTAAAAATACTGCCTTGGCAAGCTTGATGGTTATTGCTAGTAGTTGAGAGGCCATACTAAGGTTGATACACAGCATAATTCTTGCAGATGGTCAAATCCACAAGGAAAAACATTGAGAAAAAAGGTGAAAAAAGCCAGGTAACAAACGTCTTGTGAAGCATTCTTCTCAAGCCCAGGTCTACTTATATATGCTTGAGGCAGGAAATTATATCACAGGAAGAAAGGGAACGGCTATGTGGGTTTAAAATTTTCAGATTCCAAACACTGGACATCTAGATAGGTCTAGATGTAAGGTTAGTTGCACCTATTCTTCAAGGAAAATTGTGTTTCTGAATAATGCCTTGTGAATGGAATCACAAAAGACCACAGCAGCAGCTGGCCTTTTGACATTGAGATGCAATAAGAAGGCCCAATTGACAGAAGCCTTTCCAATAGAGAGTCTTCTCAGACATTTGTCTCTGCCCACAGCACGGGGAAAAGCTGTTCCTAAATCATATTTAGGGCTCCCAGTTTTCCGCTTTTACTGATTTTTACAGATAAATACAGACAGAAACAAATGTGTTTCCTGTCTGTATTTATTTTTAAAAGCGGAAAAATACTGAAAATTGTGCTTCTAATGAGTGACTTTCCATGCTGTCTGCTGTGAATTCAAATACAACAGATGAGTTGATAGATAGCATGGGGAGTTAAAAACAGATTAAGATATCTTTAAATACAGGCATATGTTAAAATATATTTGTAGTACATCGCTAATATTTACCTGTGGATGTAGTGTTTTACAATATTTGGCTTTTGAATTTGCTAAAACGCTACAGGCATCAAAGTGTGAGTGCATGTTTATCAGTTAAAAAAAATTGAAAATGTACCAATTTTGACTCTATTTATTCGCAAACCACAAAATAAATATGGATAAATATTAATAAAATGGGCAAAAAATAAATGTGGATAAATACAGACGGAAATGTATAAAAAATCAATACCATAAAACTGGGAGCCCTAATCATAATCGATAGGACTCGATCAGGGAGGGGACTTGGAGCGCTTAAGAGGGAACCTGTCATCTTCAATAAAGGCCTCTGGGAAGGTTTGCAGCCAAGCAAGGTAGGAAGTTCTGAAAAAGAGAGCTGAGGTTTGATGGGAATTCAGCAGGATTTAGGCTCCTTGAAGTCAGCAGAGGCTGGATAGTGCATTTGATAAAATGTCACCCTACCACCAGCTCCTCAGCACACTACTGGAAATGCAAGAAACATCAGAATTAGGAAGAATTCTGGCTGGTCTGCCTTGGAATATTCCCAAAGCAAGAATAGTTCTGGCTAAAGACAGCTGCACAGGTGTTAGTTCCACTAGGTAAAAGTGGTCTGCACTCACCCTCTATGGGTCAAACTACTAAAAGGGAGTGCCTCAAGAATCCAACAATTGTATTGTAGAGTTTGTTCTCTTTGTTTCTTCTTTCCTCCTTTCATGAAGTACACATAGTTCAATGGCATTAGACTTCGATCTGACATTGCTGTAAAGAAATACATTAACCCTGATGAAGTCCTCTCGGAGGACGAAACACGTTGGCCGGGCTGTTCCATTGATGTATTGAAGAATAATAAAGAGAATTGTTTTGAGACTTCATACCACGGTCATTTTGATATTGGAGAAGAGTACATTGATATTGATACCATTGAACTATGTGTACTTGATGAAAGGAGGAGAGAAGAAACAAAGAGAACAAAATCTACAATACAATTGTTGGATTCTTGGGGCACTCCCTTTTGTGTATTTTTTCTGCCTTGTAATATGTCTGAGATGTTTCCTGCTCCTCACTTGGAAACCCAGGGATTGGCAGTGCTCTCCAAAGGACAGTAGGTTGTCCTAGACTTTAGGAGCCTTCCCTGAAGTATGGGAGCTGTGCTAGAGACCATGACTGACTTCAGCGTTTTCAAGAAATTGAGACTCACAGCTGTAGCAGCAAGCATGGACAGAGTGATCTGTCTCAGTGTTGGAGCTGTGACTGTATGAGAACATACAGAAGATTGAAAGCATTGGAGTGTAACAACATGAAAGGTAACTGACCCTTCCTTTGACCTCCCAGCATTTGTAAGGCAGAACAGTACGCTGGTAATTGCTCCGTGTTTTTGTTTTTTAATGCTGATGTGACCTCTGGCGGCTGTTTTTGACTAATGCACATAGAATACCAAACAGTAATTTTTACACCCCATTGTTTCTTTGGAAATCTTTGACATTTTCTTCTAAAATTCATATCTTTTCTTCCTTAATCCTCTTTCAACCATTTTTATGTAATTTTGCTTATTACATTTTTCTTGATTTCTCTAAATTGGTTTGCGGTCTTCTTTTTTAACTTTTTTATTAGTATTGAATGCATGAAAAAACAATCCAAATGTATTGGGATTTGTTGTGTTCTTAACTTTCATGATGTTTGCTACAGCTTAAACCTATCACACCTTTCTCAGAGAAAAAAACTGCTAATTGTGCCACAGCTATTAGGGTTGAGCACAGTTTCTCACATGTACTGTGTTGTGACCTAAGAAAATGGTGTTCTATTATGGTGGTAGGGTCACCCCGCCTAATTAGTAAGCCACCGCCTGACTGTCCCCAGCTGTAGTTCCTAGCGCCTGATTCCTATGTTTCAATTTGCATTGTGTAGCTTCCAATAAGACTCACTGCCAGACACAAGCACACGCCACCAGTTAGAAGTCCTTGTTCCAGGGTAAATCAGTAATCATAATAGGGAGCTTATTCTGAAAGTGGACTTCTACCATTGACATGAAATCAAAGGAAACTGTTTGTGAAAGCTGTCCTAAAATTGTAAATAGTAGGCTCTTACAATTCTTATAACAATGACAGTAGTTGAATGTTAAGACTTGGTTTCTCAACATTGGAAATTTTAGGTTACATAATTGTACTATTATAGAGGTAACCAGTCCCTTTCTGAAGAAAACTGATATGGTGTTGTCATATACTACCATTACTTCATAGTGCTTTGCAAAGATCGACAATCACACATATTTATTTTAATAGCAGTAACAAAGACTTTTCCTAATTCATTAAATAAATGTGTTTACACTTTTACAACATTCTGTAGCATTATGCTTAATTTTGATATAAATGCATTAATTTCCTCCTAGAACAAGTCTCCAGGCTACCTCAAAGTTCCATTTATATTAAGTAGAAATGTGGACAAAATCTACATTCGTTTATGAAGGGTATATCAACAGTGCCTAACAATGGGACTGTCATCAGATATTTAAAATCCTGTGATTGACTTAAGCCCACGAGACAGTGTGTGCATGTATTTAATGTACAAAATGATCAAATTCAAATTGTTTACCTAGCAAAACTGCCTATGTAAATCATGACAATGCAGTATTTGTGTGATGTTTCAATGTGTTCTGTTTTCCCTATAGGATTGATGTTGCGACTATTCTGCTGTGTGTTGAACACTTTCTTTGGTCAGTATGCCGCTCAGTGCAAGAGCTGTGTAATCCTACACAGGAGCTGTGTCACAGGATTTTGAACATAAACAGCCATTGTAACAATCTACTCATTGCACTGTTTGTCATAAGTGCACCGTTAAAAGTCCTATACAAGTAAGTACAAGAAATTGTCATGGGATTCTACACTGTATGTCCCATTTTCATAGTCAGTGATGTAGTAAATGATTTCTTTAGGAACTTATGTATTTTCTTTTGGGCTATTGCTGTCTGTATCAGTAAGGTAACTATTATCCAGGTAAGTCGTAATAGGATATCATGCTCTGTAGCCTGACCCTGTTCCATGCCTTCTTCATATGATTGTGAGGAGTAGAATGTCTGAAGCTCTCAAAATTTATGAGTTTTGAGGAGCACTGCCCTCGATCACCAGACCCATTCTTCCTTCACATTAACAATGGTTTTTTGTAAGAGTGTTTATAACACACACAACGTACAAAAGAGTATTTTGACTGCTGTACTTTTGTTTAAACACAACAATGCAAAATAGGTATTGCAGTACAGTCTACTGAAACCAAATAATAATGTACAGAAATCAATTTTTAATATTAATGAAGTACAAGTTAGGGTTTCTGGTGCCCTGCTACAACCCATATAAGCCAGGTACTGTTCTGATATAGTAGTAATAAGCAAGAGCTGAGCGCTGGGGACTATCAAATTGTGTGTGCACATATTAAACACATGGTAAAACATGAACCAGTAGAGCCAGGAACCTCTTAAGACTTTTTCTTGACAATTGTCACATCTTTATTCTTAACCAGCTCATTACTTCATATATTCGGAGCCATTTTATAAGCGACAGCCAACACGTGTTTTGTCAGGGCTAATAGAGCAATAGCAAACTGAAGAAAACTCTTCAAAGCTAGTGATAGAAAGTAACGAAGTTGGGAAATAATACATTATTTTTTATGTATATAACTAACTCTCACATTTGCTAATGCATTTTTCCATTGAGACAGAATGGGAAAAGCCTTTTGCAACATCAGGCTCCTAGTTCATTAAGTACATTATACAAAGCAATCCACTGTATTTCACATTTCATATACTAAAATAACTCAAACCTGTCATGTGTACTGGGCGAGTGGCACTAGGGAGAAAATGATGACTAATACAAATACAAATCTAGTGATTAGTGCAGTCCATTCAGAACCAGGGCTTCATTATCTCGGTGTGAGAAGACATCCAAATACTTAACCGAGTCCCTCACTCAACTAATTGGTAATTCAAACACCAGCTGTGTTGTAGAATCTGTGAGTGGGAACAACTCAGTATTGTTCTAATTAATCTTTGATTTCAGAGAAGCCGCCAAACCTAATCACCTCTTGTATCAAAGGAGAGAGGTTGTCTGCCAGGTCATGAACAAACAACAGGATGTCATCATTACATATGGAGGGAAGCAAATGCCTCCATCTTAAAGTATAAGCCTCTGTGGGAATGGCCTTCATGCAAAAATATAGCTGGTGGGTCCATGGACAGTACAAAGAGCGGGATGAGAGAGGGCAGACCTTCCTGATACTCCTGCCCACCGATAATGGCTCGGATGTCAAACTATTTATACGTACTCTGGCCACCGGTTAGGGTCAAAGCAGGGAGATGGATTTCAGAAACTGACCCTCAAGGCCGCACCTTCATAGCGTGGTCATTGGGTAAGGCCACTCCAAAGAGTCTAAAACCTTCTCTGCATATGATACTTTGAATGGAATGGTGCACCAAGAGGGTGTTTATATAGTTCTTTCCAACAAAATTCAGGCCGATGTATCTTTATAGAAACCAGTTCAATCCTTTATTTTCTCTCTTGAGACATATATTTACACATGAAAAAACGTCCAGCCAACGCGTTTCGTTCAGGAAAAAGAATTTTTACGAACTTCTTCAGGGCTGTAGACAACATACAAAAACACATATAAACACAAATACACAGTACACTGCTAAATACCAAATTAATACAAATTAAAAAAATAAATAGGAAAAGAAGAAGAATCACATGTAGCATAGAAAGACACGAGACTAGCACAAAAACTTGTACAATGTAATAGTAAAAATGAGTGCAAACCAATAACCAAAACTGCAGGGACAAAGGACATATGCATAAACATAATTTAGACATTTGACAACATTACTGAAAATGGGACAAGACCACTAATCAAAAAACAGGAAACAAACAAAAATACCCAAGGACAGTGCGTAAATAACCATTCCACGTCTCATCTTACATGGGATAGCCCCAAGATACCAAGATTTTTCCACATCCCCACTTTAGTAATATGTTAAAGAGTATTATGACCATTCAGGGTAGAGAGCGTACTTATTGCACATATAATGTTTTTATCAAAGTGCATAAGTCACATATCACAATTTATTTGAACTTTTACCTTATGGCGAAAACTTTATGTTTGAGTCTAACTTTCATAATTGAATAGTGCACGCTATTTATTTATGAACCTCCTCCAATTTGGGAATTAGAACATACCTTATTAATATCTTGGTGTCAGTGATAGAATTGTACTTCGGTGAAATTCCAAATGCGTATGTAGTCCATGGGGAATGTGCTCCCATCAAGTCCGCCTATTAGCAATATGTATAAAAATAAGTATAACAAACAAAATCAAAAAAATCACAAAACGAATGGGTAGGGACGAGTGATGGTGGGGGACAGCAAAAAAGGTCATTGAGCGTGCATGTATTTAAAAAAATTCCCCTATGTAATTTAAAATTGAATAGGAAATGGCTTGTTTCCCATAAGAATGTAAATGGTTTAAACCTTAGTTGCTCAAATATACAAAAAACGCCAATATCTTCTGCACCAATTTTTAAAATCAAGGAAGGTATTCGCTCCATTGAAATAAGCCAAAGGAGCAACATTTGCCAAAGTCCATAACGATTATTAAATAATGCCTCGCAGTGCATGCTATAACTATGGTGAAAAAACACAGTAAATCACATATAATTCTGTCAAGCACACATACGAAGTGCACCTCTCGCATGCACGTTTGCCTGATTACACATATCACGCTTCTACCTTTCTCTTTTATTCTATCTCCTTTCAGGATGGGCACTGCGTTATTGAATGCAGAGCGGGGTCACTGTTAAAAAATACCTGATGTTGCATAGGTTTCACTTGTGAAGGGCACATTCTGGTTTAATTTACCCTCTCTAATGGCAGTTTACCACAAGAACGCCACCCGCAGACACCATCACCTCATCAGATCCGCCAAAAGGGCCTCCTTCAAAGACCGCCTAGACAACAACGCGCACAACAGCAAAGAGCTCTTCAACATCGTGAAGGAACTCTCCAACCCCAGCTCCAACACCAACGACGTCCCACCCTCGCAAGACCTGTGCGACTCGCTGGCCACCTTCTTCCACCGCAAGATTGCAGACATCCACGACAGCTTCAACGCCACGACCGCCCCGACAACCACTGAGACCTCCGCCCCCACGACCACCATCCGCACCAACCGCCTGCTCTCCTGGACCAACATCAACGACGACGACACCATCAAGATCATGAACACCATCCACTCCAGATCTCCGTCAGACCCATGCCCACACCACATCTTCAACAAAGCCAGCACAGCCATCGCACCCCATCTCCGGAAAGTCATCAACACCTCCTTCGAGACAGCAACCTTCCCGGAGAGCTGGAAGCACGCCGAGATCAACGCCTTACTCAAGAAACCCAAGGCGGACCCCAGGACCTCAAGAACTTCCGGCCCATCTCCCTGCTCCCGTTCCCGGCAAAGGTCATCGAGAAGACCGTCAACAAACAACTGACCCGCTACCTCGAGGAGAACAACATCCTGGACCCTTCCCAGTCCGGGTTCCGCAGCAACCACAGCACCGAGACTGCCCTCATCGCCGCCACCGATGACATCAAGTCCCTGCTGGACAACGGAGAAACGGCGGCCCTCATCCTCCTGGACCTGTCAGCCGCCTTCGACACGGTCTGCCACCACACACTACGAACACGCCTCCATAACGCCGGGATCCAAGAGAAGGCCCTGAACTGGACCACCTCCTTCCTCTCCGGCAGAACACAGAGCGTCCGCCTTCCCCCCTTCCGCTCTGAAGCCACCGAGATCATCTGCGGCGTACCCCAGGGCTCTTCCCTCAGCCCAACTCTGTTTAACATCTACATGGCACTGCTCGCCCTCGTCGCCCGTCGGCACGACCTCAACATCATCTCCTACGCCGATGACACCCAGTTGATCCTCTCCCTCACCAAGGACCCCCACACCGCCAAAACCAACCTTCACGAAGGAATGAAGGCCGTCGCTGAATGGATGAGGAACAGCCGACTGAAGCTGAACTCGGACAAGACGGAGGTCCTCATCCTCGGATCCACCCCTTCGGCCTGGGACGACTCCTGGTGGCCGACCGCACTGGGAACCGCCCCAACACCCACCGACCACGCACGCAACCTAGGGGTCATCCTCGAATCCACCCTCTCCATGACTAAACAGGTCAACGCCGTCTCCTCCGCATGCTCCGCAGGATCTACAAGTGGATCCCCACTGAAACGAGAAGAACGGTCACCCAGGCCCTCGTCAGCAGCAGGTTGGACTACGGAAACGCCCTCTACACAGGAGCCTCGGCCAAACTCCTGAGACGGCTCCAACGCATCCAGAACGCCTCTGCACTCCTGATCCTCGACATCCCTCGCCGCAGCCACATCACACCCCACCTGAGAGACCTGCACTGGCTCCCGGTCAACAAGAGGATAACCTTCAAACTCCTCACCCACGCACACAAGGCACTCCACAACACCGGACCAACGTACCTCAACAGACGACTCAGCTTCTACACCCCCACCCGCCAGCTCCGCTCCGCCGACCTCGCCCCTGTCCCCCGCTTCCGAAGAGCGACCTCCGGTGGCAGATCGTTCTCCCACTTCGCCGCCAAGACCTGGAACACCCTCCCCATCCACCTACGGCAGACCCAAGACCTGCTGACCTTCAGAAAACTCCTCAAGACCTGGCTTTTCGAGCAGTAGCAGCATTCCCCACACCAGCGCCTTGAGACCCTCACGGGTGAGTAGTGCGCTTTACAAATGATATGATTGATTGATTTACCGGCATATGCTCTTTGTGCTTGACAGAATTATATGTGATTTACTGTGTTGTTTCACCATAGTTATAGCATGCACTGCGAGGCAGTATTTAATAATCGTTATGGACTTTGGTAAATGTTGCTCCTTTGGCTTATTTCAATGTAGCGAATACCTTCCTTGATTTTAAAAATTGGTGCAGAAGATATTGGCGTTTTATGTATATTTGAGCAACTAAGGTTTGAACCATTTACATTCTTATGGGAAACAAGCCATTTCCTATTCAATTTTAAATTACATAGGGGAATTTTTTTTAAATACATGCACACTCCATGACCTTTTTTGCTGTCCCCCACCATCACTCACCCCCTTCCCATTTGTTTTGTGATTTTTTTGATTTTTGACTGTTATACTTATTTTTATACATATTACTAATAGACGGACTTGATGGGAGCACATTCCCCATGGACTACAAACGCATTTGGAATTTCACCAAAGTACAATTCTATCACTGACACCAAGATATTAATAAGGTATGTTCGAATTCCCAAATTGGAGGAGGTTCATAAATAGATAGCGTGCACTATTCAATTATGAAAGTTAGACTCAAACATATAGTTTTTGTCATAAGGTAAAAGTTCAAATAAATTGGGACATGTGACTTATGCACTTTGATAAAAACATTATGTGTGCAATAAGTAATAAAGTTTGTTTACAAAATAAATGTGTGCAATAAATAAGATCTATACCTTGAATGGTCATAATACTCTTTAACATATTGCTAAAGTGGGGATGTGGAACCACTTTAGTATGTTGGGGCTATCCCATGTAAGATGAGACGTGGAATGGTTATTTACGTACTGTCCATGGGTATTTTTGTTTGTTTCCTGTTTTTTGATTAGTGGTCTTGTCCAATTTTCAGTAATGTTGTCAAATGTCTAAATTATGTTTATGCATATGTCCTTTGTCCCTGAAGTTTTGGTTATCGATTTGCACTCCTTTTTACTAATACATTGTACAGATTTTGTACTAGTCTTGTCTTTCTATGCTACATGTGATTCTTCTTTTTTTCTTATTTCTTTTTTTAATTTGTATTAATTTGGTATTTAGCAGTGTACTGCGTATTTGTGTTTATATATGTTTTTGTATGTTGTCTACAGCCCTGAAGAAGTTTGGAAAAATTCTTTTTCCTGCACGAAACGCGTTGGCTGGACATTTTTTCATGTGTAAATATATGTTTCAAGAGAGAAAATATAGGATTGAACTGGTTTCTATAAAGATACATCGTCCTGAATCTTATTGGAAATAAATAAATAAATACCCTCCTGGTGCATCATTCCATCCAAAGTATCAGTTTCTATCTGGGACGCAGTGGTACCGAACAACGGCAGGTACAGGCATTGAAGTGCACTGGACCTTACTTTACTGAAATGTGGAAAGAGGTGCAGGATCTGAGGTCCGCCTATGGTTCCTTGGATTTCTTTGACTTTTGATCTTCTCTGCATAAAGGAATAGCTGCCGCCTCCAGCTTAGGATTTAAATGAGTTAAGGTTGTGACTACTGTACGAAGGTTAACAGAGGTGGATCTATGTGGCACAAAACCTGATTGGGATGGAGAAAACATGCTTTCCATAATCAGAGACATGCGACACGCTATCGCTTTGCCAGAATTTTATTGTCTAGGTTTAGCAACAACAGTGGAAGATACAAGGCACATTTAGTAGGTTCTTTACTTGGTTTCAGAAGTACTGTAATTACAGCTTTGTGCATTGAGTGAGCCAGCACTCCCACTAATTAGGCTTCCATAGATACTTCAAGGAGGTGTAGGGCTAGTGTGTATTTATATGCTTTAGAAAATTCTGATAATAAGCGGTTGGAACCGGGTGCTTTTCCTAACACCATGCTATCAATGGCAGTCTTAATCTCGTCTAATGAGACTGGTTTATTCACAAATGTCTATGACAATTTTCCAACCACACCAGTGCTATTTCACCTAAATAGTTCTCAAATTCAGATGGAGTCTTTGTTTTTCATGGGCAAAATAGATGTTCAAAATATTTTACAAACTCTCCAATAATCTCTTTGCTGGCTACTAAGAACTCTTTCCATTCTCCCCTGAGCTTGAGTATGCAGCTGCTGTGCCTATACCTCTGGATCAACCAGGCTAACATTCTGCAGGGTCACTCCCCCTGTCCATATTGTCTGGTCTTAGGAAGGCAACCTCCCAAGCTACCTGTTCATTAAATCTTTTTAGAAGAATACTCATTTCTTCAAGGTTTAAGGCTTGAGCCATCACCAAGGCTTTTCCGTCCAGCCCTTTAATGTCAGGGTCTGTGTTTTTTTTCTAATTGCGTATGGATATTTCTCAGGATGCTAGTATGCTGTGCAATGATTATTCCTTGTATGTAAACTTCAAAAGATTGCCATAGTGTGACTTATTGTGCTATGGAACCCACATTCTGCTGAAAGAATTCTACCACAGCAATTTGCACCTTATTCCGAAAAACCAAATCCAGCAATGACTCGATGTGCAACCTTCAATTTGGGCAATCTAATCCGGAATTGGGCACCACAATTATAATTGTTACTGGATTGTGGTCTGTCAAGGCCTTGTATCCTCAAGATCGGATGATGCTAAGTATAATCCACCTCCTAATAGCTCCAAAGTCTGGTTAATGTAATACAGACTTAGTGAAGTGATGAAGCGGGGAATGTAAGGAAGGGGACAGCGGGGAAGGAGACCTGCAAAACACAAAACAATAATGACACCAATGGTAATGTGCATACTCTCGGATTCTTAATGTATAGTATTCATGCAACTAGAGATACCTGAAAAGAAATGAGAATGCTGCCTTAAAAGAAATCTGGAAGCAAGGATTCATGTGACTCACTCTGCATTCTGTGGTGGAGAAGGACAGATAGAGAAAACACTACGTCAGATGGAGGCTTCAATAGAGTGTAATGCAATTATCAGAACTCTAAGGAGTGGGAGAGCCAACTGAAACACACCTACCCACAATGTGTAGAGGTAATGTCTAACAGGGATGGAGAGTCATAGTAATCTGGGAGCTCTCGAACAACCCCTGCTGTAAGTAGACAGAAATATAGACAACAACCAATATTGTCAACAATGGGTTAACTGTTCTGGGTCCTTATAACACCCAGCAAGCCAACAACAATATATGCAGCACTTCGCAAAGGTTGGTACCCCCTAATCCTGGGTACGGTAGTAAGCAAACCAAGTCACTGGATACAGAGTTACCAGGAGAACCCTAATAGGTGTCTGTATCACACCAATAAACATAAGCGGATTTAAGCAGGCAGTTCCACCGGATTGTTGTACTGCCTGAATTAACAACCGCTCGTTCTCTCTGCATAAGCCGTGATCACACGGCTCGCCAACACGAGAGAACAGCGAGGAACACCTCTCCAATGACTCCTTGGAGAGGAGGACAAAACGTTTTATGCGTTACACGCACGAGAGCAATTCAAATTTAGTAAACAAACTGCCGTTCTCTCTGCATGAGTCGTGATCCCATGACTCGCCAACACGAGAGAACAGCAGTGGAACACCTCTCCAATATCTCCTTGGAGAGGAGGACGAAACCGCTCAATGCGCAACTCGCACGAAAGCGATTCCCAATAGAACAATGTTGTTTGTCAATAGGAAGCAAACTTAAAATAGAAGTTCGGTGCACCACTCACCCTTACTGGACCGTACTCTGTGTCCGATCACGATTCCAGCTACAAAATAATCGGCAAAGTTCAAGGAACCGGAAGCTCTTTTGTTGGGTTTCCTCCTCTGACATGTGCGTACCAGCGCATGACAGGATACCGCAAGTAAACATGGGGGATGTAGTTCAGAGGACTTTACGGGATCGTCTAGCAACAACGCCACTCGAATGCTATTTCTGGCAGTGTTCATGACCGGTGCCGTGCCCCACGCTGATGCGCTGTGACAGTACATCCCTCCCTCGGAGAACACTGACAGAGACAAGGTTTTCTGGGATACCGCTTATGAAAGGATGCGGCTAATCTAGGGGCATGTACTCCTGAAGCAGGTTCCCATGAGTTTTCCTCATTCCCATACCCTTTCCAGGCCACAAGATACCAGAGTTTCCGTCTGCAGATTTTAGAATCTACGATTCCCCTCACTTCATGTTCTAGTTTACCATCCACCCGGATTGGCAATGGTACTCTTTTCATAGGTGTATGAGAAGGTTTGAGCAATGATACATGAAAAGCAGGATGTATGCGGAGGTTAGACGGTAAAGTGAGCTTCACCACCACCGGGTTAATGTGTTTGATCACTTTATAGGGTCCTATATATTTGGGATTAAAGATACTGTATCTTTTGAACCTGATATTCTTTGTGGATAACCATACATAATCCCCTTTCTGATATGTTGGCCCAGGACGTCTGCGTTTGTCCGCATATACCTTATAGCTGTATTTAGCCTCTCTTAAACGTTTCTGTGTTTCCTTCAGTGTACTCTGTATGTGGTTGATTCTATCCTTCATCTCTGGGATGTGATTGGTGTTTAAGGGGGTCAGGAAAGGGATGAAGCGAGGATGAAACCCATATGTACAATAAAAGGGTGTTTGATGTGTAGAACTGTGTTTTGCACTATTGTATGCAATCTCTGCTAACCAAAGGCTATCCAACCATGCTTCAGTGTTAATGTCGACATAGCATCGAAGATATTGCTTCAATGTCTGATTTACCCTCTCTGTCTGCCCATCTGTCTGAGGGTGGAAGCTAGTGGGTAGATCGGATGAGATTCGTAATGATGAACACCAGACCCTCCAGAAATGAGCCGTGAATTGTGAATCACGATCAGATATGAAGACCGTTGGCAACCCATGCAGTCGTACAATGTTAACTAAGAGTAAGTGGGCCAGCTGACCCGCTGTAGGAAGCTGTTTGCAAGCGATAAAATGAGCCATTTTTGTAAGTGAATTTACCACCACCAATATGACAGTATGCCCCTGATCTCGAGGCAACCCTACGATGAAATCTAAGGAAATATTTTCCCATGGCTTTATCGGTGTGGGAAGGGGTTGCAAAAGTCCTGCCCGCTTAGTTTTATCACTCCTCATCTGAGTACATACCACACATTCCTTCACCCACTTACTGATGTCTTTCCTTACTGTTGGCCACCAGAACTGTCTTATAACCCTCTCGATTGTCTTTTCTGTGCCGTTGTGTCCTGCACTAGGTAGATTGCAACACTAATTAAACACCTGTTTTTTTAAAGGAAGAGTAGGTATCGGGAGTTGATTTCCTTTTACAGGTAATCCTTTATTCAATTGCCATTCTTTATGTTTTCCCAACCAGGTCTTCCATTCCCCAGACTGAACATTGTGAGCTACTCTCTTTAAGAAGGTATCCGTGTAGGTGACACAGAGTACCTTCTGTGGATCAATTATTGCATGTGAGGGGCCCACTTGTGGTGCATTTTGGGATTCCTGACGAGTCAGTGCATCTGCCTTCTTGTTCTCGCTTCCAGGTCGATACGTCACCAAGAAGGTATATTCAGCGAAGAACAACATCCATCTCAACTGTCTTGGTGTTAAATGTCGAGCTGCTTTCATGAACTGGAGATTTCGGTGGTCGGTAAACACTGTGACCACATGCTTGGCTCCCATCAGAAAATGTCTCCATTCCATGAAAGCGTCCTTGATGGGCAACAGCTCTTTCTCTGCAATGGTATAGTTCCTTTCGGCCGGGTTAAGCTTCCTCGACATGTAAGCTACAGGATGTAACTGGCCTGTCATCTTGTGACGTTGAGACAACACCGCTCCCACTGCTACTTCGGAAGCATCCGCTTCTACAATATATGGTCGGTCTGGGTCAGCGTGCGCCAATACTGGAGCGAACACAAAGGCTAGTTTTAACGCCTCAAATCCCTCCTGCGCCTCGTCATTCCATTGAAATATTGACCTCTTTCGCAACAATTTCGTGATGGGTGCTACTAGGTTAGAGAATTGGCTGATAAACCTACAATAAAAGTTAGCAAATCCCAGGAAACACTGGATGTCGTTTTTGTTCTGTGGTATAGGCCATTCCTTAACTGCCGCTATCTTTCTTGTCCCAAAGGAGTCAGCATAACTCCTAAAAATTCAACCGCAGTTACACCAAATTCGCATTTGTTAATCTTGCAAAACAGGTGATTATTCCGTAGTGTCTGTAATACAGAACGTACATGTTGGCCATGTATCCTTACATCCGATGAGTATATCAGGATATCATCGATATACACCACCACGTATTGATCTAAAAATTCTCGCAAGGTGTCATTGAGGAAGAACTGTAATGCTGCAGGAGCATTACATAAGCCAAAGGGCATCACCAAATACTCATATAAGCCGCAGCGGGTCTTGAAGGCAGTCTTCCATTCATCTGCCTTTCGCATACGAACTAAATGGTAGGCTCCTTTGAGATCAAGTCTGGTATAAATCACAGCCTTTTTCACCTGTTCCAAAAGGACAGTAATCAGGTGTAACGGATATCGTTTTTTAATCGTGATGGCATTTAAAGCTCTGTAATCGATGCAAGTGCGCAACTCCCCATTAGCTTTGGGTATGAAGAACAGTGGGGAAGCTGCGGGGGATTTGGAATCACGAATGAAACCCAATGGGAGATATTTATCTGAGTAGAGACGTAGGTGTACGTTTTCGGGCTCGGTTAAAGCATATACTCTCCCACAAGGTATGATGGCCCCAGGTGCCAAGTCTATCTGGCAGTCGTATTGCCGGTGGGGGGGGGGGAGAGGACTTCTGCTTTCGTCTCGCTGAACACATCCACAAATCCTGCGTATTCTTCAGGTAACACCGCCATCTTTTCTGCAGCGGTAGCGATATGGTGGCAGAGAGCCAACGCCTTAGAGGGGACCGCCATCTTCTTTACGCAATGCGTTCAACAATACTCTGAATCAAGTGTAAGTGATTTCTTCATCCAGTTAATGTGCGGGTTATGTAACTGCAACCATGGCAATCCCAGGATCACACCGTACTTCGGAGCTTGGATAATATTAAAGGCCAACCTCTCCAAATGATCAGAGTCGTACAGGAGTTTTTCAGTGATGAAACATATAGGTCCTGAGTCTAGTCGTCTTCCGTCTACAGCGAATACAGCCTCTGGGGTCTTCTTTTCCTGTAGAGTAACTCCCAATGTCTGGGCTTTGTCTTGATCCATGAAACAACTGGTTGCACCTGAATCGACCATGGCCTGAATACTCTGCCACTCTTCTTGGCTCAGAATGCTAAGATCGATAAAGAAATGTTCTTTATTACTCGTTTCAGCTCTTTCCAGAGAAGGGATGAAGATATTGCTTGAAGGGGTCCCTTCTTCCTTCTTCAAGCATGTTCCTTTCCCGCCGTCTGATCAGCTGTTACCACCGACACTTGTTTGAAGTCGGTACGAGGATTTCTTGGCTTCAATGCGCATTCTTTGATGAAATTACCTTTCTTCCCGCAATATAAACAAAGACCTTTCTTTTGTCGTAAGTCCCTTTCCTCCGGAGTTAACGAGGCGCGCACAGTTCCTATCTCCATGGGTTCGTGTCTCTGTAAGGTGCTATTTTCGAATGACCTAGGGCGATCAAACCGTGGTATAGATCTTTCCTTCCTCTTGTTCTCTCCTTTTCGTTCACTGAGGCGATGATCTAACCGCCACTCGAATGCTATTTCTGGCAGTGTTCATGACCGGGGCTGTGCCCCACGTTGATGCGCCATGACATGGTCTGAGAGGGTCTTGGACAGATATCTAATTTATAGTATCCACTGCTCCATCTCCCACATCAGCAATAGTCAATACGCGATAGTATGCCCTGAGGTGGAGGAGTAAAAGGAGCACGCCCTCCCGGAGCTACGTCCGTGTCTACACACTTCAACCAGATCCAGCACATTCATGATGTCAGGTACTGTTTTCAACAGATCTACTATTATGAGAGCCTCTGCCTCAGAAGCTATCCAGTTCCTGGTTCAGCACCAGCTTAAGGGCCCCACTTCAGATCATTGCCTCAGTTACAGTATGACCATATTGAGGATAGCATCAAAGACCTCCGGCTCATCTATGTTCGTGGTGTACATATTATTTAGTAATCCTACTAATATAATATATCTGCTGTTTGAGTCTGCTGCCCTGTGAGAAGAACATGTACCACCCACATCTCCTAGCCAGGGTAGTGTGGTGTTGTGATCCTAGCAAGTCCCTTTCCTAGAGCATGGCTATATTTACATTCTGCCTATGCACAACAGCGCTTTTATACCACTTTTATACCTTTCTGCAAATTATTCAGTTCCCTTATGTTCTAGGATAGAAAATCTTATTTTTTACTAGTGGGGGTCATGTTGTAGGGTCCCTCAAGTATTCACAATGCAGGCCCTAACTATAATGCTGTTTAGTGGATTAACCGTGCATGCCAATGTATTGGTTTCGTCACACTCACCCGTTCTAAAGACAACTTCTCTGCACCTACTCACATGGATCTCCCAAACTGTCAGTTCCATATTCCCCACCCTAACAACAAACCCAACCATGTAAGCAAGACAACGATCATACACACCAAAGGGCCATGGTGGGTCTATCAAAGTTGGAGCTCTGTGAAGGAGATGTTTGAAATATTAAATGAGTGTTGCAGGACCTACTGTAACAGTACATGTAGGTTGCTCAGAGTATCTTCGTTGTTGCATCCATTTATGAATTGGTCCCTCTCTTTCATTTCCAACCCTATAATGCAAGACAGGGAGTTTCTTACGATGTAAGCATCAATAATGTTAATTCAGTCTCGTTTTACTCTGTCATAGGCGCTGTATTTCCCTCCATCAGTGATAATGATTCCAGCATCGGGGGATCGTTTACGTGAATTGAAAAGCTTTTTTTGTAGCATTTGAGCACCGCTGCAGCATCTTAGAAAATATGGGTTTTACAGTCCAGATCTACTTGAGCCTGGCCGGCTTTAACATTATGTATTTAATGTCTTTAGACCTCAAGATATGCTTCACTTCTAAAAACTTGCAACAGGCTTTCTGGACTGCAGACGTGTAATCTGGATATATGGACATGTTTACACCTTGAGGTTGAACAGGGCTTTTTTCCCTCACCCGTCTAAATGTGGTATCACAGTCCTTGAAAATTCTTGCAGTTAATTGATGGGGCGGAGCCTCAGACCGTGGCCTGGGCCTCAGGGACTGGTGTGCTTGTTTCACCAGAAATGATTTAGAGAAGCTGGATCTACCAGATTGGTCAACTAATAGGTTTTCTATAAAACTGTATTAGCGACTCATATTCGTTGATTCAGTAACGCCCTCAATTCTCAGGTTATTACATCTCAAATGTGCCTCCAGATTCTTGGCAGTCTGAGTCTTGCTCTTCAGCCACAGGGTCAGCGTTGGCCATCAAGTGTTTCGGGGGTTTTAGTTGTTCATACACTAGCTTACCCTATCTTGCTTTTTCCAGTGATAATAGAGATGTGGATGTCTGAAGTTATGAAGCATTAGGTCTGATGTGTTAGCAAGGTTCTCTGTATGATAAGTTCCTGCCCAGTGTCCCAGCACGATGTATCCAATGCACTTCAGTGCGTTTAATAGACTTTCTACAGTATTACTCAGTTGCTTAGCGTCCCATCGTTGATCAAAGGGGTGTCTCATGGATCCACATGCATCTGCAGTATGTGCCAGGGCTGCCCTATGGAGTGAATATACAGGCAGCATGAGAGATATATCTATCCAAGAAGGTAAGGGATTCTTTCTTTACCAGGTGCATTCATTCCTGGCCTGTAACAACTTTCTCACCAGAGGGTCTCTATTGTCATTCTTTATACTGTTGTCATGAGAAGAGAAAGTACCTTTCTAGCCATTCAAGTGTGGCAGTAAGGTTCAGATAGGGAATCAATGGTGAGACCTCCTGGTTGTGCACCACCTGGCTTAGCCCAGGACTCCAAACCAGAGAGACGCCTGCAGAGTCAGACCAATGTGAGAGGTGAGCCAAGATCAGAAATACGTGGAGCTGGGTGGGGTAACTTCCACCCCTTCCCCAGTAGAGTGGCCACACCAGACCCTTCTGAAAGTGCTGTAGGCCACAGGTCCTCACAAGCACACCTGCATGGTTTATTTAAGTGGTGTCGCACAGCGATCTCTGTGCGGGGCAGGAGGTGGTCAGGGCCCTCTGTAGTCATCATGGGGGATAGTGCTGCACCCAGAAGAGAGCTATATGCACTCACCTATCTCGGCTCAGGCTCACCACCTGCCCCTGTTGCAGCCAGGCCTCTGAGGCTTGCCCTTGCCTGTAGGATGTGGCTGGCACTGCAGCCCAGTCCTGGTCTCTGTGATTTATTTCAGGCTCCTGCTGGGTCGCCAACTTCCCGCTCCCCCCTACCTACTCATGGTGTCACTGGCATAGTTTTAGGCTGCACCAAATGGAAGGATGCTGAGCTTAGGTCCTGAGCTCCAGACTATGCGGCCATCTTGGCTACTCACGTAATCCATACCCAAAAGATTTTTTTTTTTTTTTTATAGTAGTAGCAGGATCCTGTCTGAAATCTAATTTATATCACAATCAATTTATAGGTGCTTCACGTAGGATTGTTATATTCCACAGAGGTAATCAAATTGAAAGAAACCTTAAGATGCATCAATTCTGTACACAGTAGCTTTAATGTTCTCATTCCAAGCAGAAGGGTATTGCTCCTCATCACTTGTTTTCTGCTCAGTTCCTAATATTACTGAACAGTCATTCATTTCCTGGCAACTATCCATGCACAAATATGGTATATGAGAGTCCATGATGGTTCAGCTCCTTACATGATTCCTGTAAGTTACAGAAACATTTGAATATATTATATAGTGCGTTGCTGTGCCCCACCATGCTGTCAACTCACCCTCGGTTGGCAAGAAGGTACAAACACACCAGGGAATGGATTCAAGCCTTAGAATAGTTTTGACAGGTCTCTTGAAACTCTTGTTTCAAGAACATACAATTCTTCCTTTTGCACAGAGCGTATCTCACCCCAGCTCAAATAAACTGTAATTTTCCCAGTATGCAGGCGAGCTGCCCACGCTGGCGGGCGCTATATGTGGACCTAATGCATATGCTATGGTCTTGCCTGGCCCTCCAACACTACTGGCAAACAGTTCAGGATACCCTGCAAGAGGTCACGGAACTTCCTGATATACACAGCTGGGAAGTGTGCTCACTGGGCATCTTCAAGCGCCTTAAACAATATAAAGTGCACACTCGTTTTGCCTCCTTGGCGCTCCTCCTTGCCAAACGCACACTCGCCCTACAATGATGCTCCCCTACAGCCCCGCCTTTGGAGGTCTGGTTTGGGGCGGTGCGTAAACAGGCGACAGCGAAGGATGACGCCCTTCGTTATGAAGAGGTGCACACCTATGCAAACAACCCCTATCTTCACACTGGGCGACCCTATTAACACAATTCTTACAGTATACTAGGAACGACGACCTCCCCACATAGCCACATAGATCCTCTTCATCACACCCACTACTGCCAGTATCCCTGACCCTTACCGGCCTCCCTCACTGTACCCCTCCCATTTCACTCTTCCCCTTTTTATCTGCTACTGTCCCTGCCGCCCTTATCCTCCGTTTATCATTAACTAGTTTCATGTGGTTTATGAATTCAATTCCCACCCTATGTTTACTCCTCTTATCGTTACAGTGCATTAATAATTTTCTTTTACAGTCTCTTTGTCCCTCCATGTATACAGTTATTGAATAATACTAACTACAGACTGTCAGAAAGCAAATGCTCGTCTTACTGTCAATTACAATAATTGTCACCGATGTCATGTAGTGCACTGAGAGGAAATCAGTTAATGTGTTGTTCTACTGACAAATCTAATAAAAATGATTTTTAAAAAACATTAAGGTGCATATACACATGGTAAGTGAAGGATAAAGGCTAGTTGGTGTCACGTACATATGGTGTGAAAGGTGTTGTTTGAGTGACAACTAGAGAAGTGATCCATTTGCATTGCAACTGACTTGATATAGCAGATAGAGGATGTGAAGAAGGTGGTGTTGAGAGGGTTCAAAAGCTTGGATAGCTCATACATATTGGTGGGAGATTTGAAAGAGTGTGATGTTGAAGCTGTCTGAAGGTTTTCTGTGTGAGGGCCAGAAATGTGCCCTCAAGCACCTACCAGAGTCAATCAAGTTAATTAAGTGGTACTTGTATAGTGCGGTTTATCACCTGAGAGTATATCCAGGTGCTGTGCTGCAGGTGTTAGTCGTAGAGCCAAGTCTTGAGTCCCTTTCTGAAGTGGGTCAACAAGGGTGAAGAGAGGTCGTGGAGAGGGAGGGTGTTCCAGGTCTTGGCGGCAAGGTGGGAGAAGGAGCATCCTCCGGAGCGGCATCGACAGATGCAAGGTATCTGTGACTTTGGAGTCAACCATTTTGAGGTGTCAGCAGTCTTCAGGAGTCTGGGCTGCCTGTTATAGTCGAGATTTGAAGAATGGCTGCCAAGCCATAGACTTACATGTGTTAGACCTGTGGTATGCCCATGCAAGCAATGGTGGCTGCCAAAACAGCAAACAGGAGCCAAGAGTAGGCTAGAGGGCAGCGCATGTATACAGGAACTGTGGTCAAAGAACCAAGAATGCGGAAAAGAGAAATTAATTTTTCAAGAAGAGCAAGATCGGCATATTTCTGAAGCCTTTTGCCTACACAGTGTAAAGCAGGACCACCTCACACATATTTTTCCTACACAACTAAGAACTGGAATCTTCTAGGCTCATTCATGCATCAGGTACAGTGGTGAGCCCTATCATGCCTATTGAGTTACCCCACTTAAGTCAGACTGACCATCCAATCCATTTCATATCTATCAACTTCTAATGACCTGAAAGCCTTCGCTCTGCTTGATTCAAACGCCATTGGAAATTATGTGTATGTTTCCTTCATAAAAAAAAAAAAAGAATTCCTAAATTATTAAAAGAATCACTAGAGGCAGTACATGGAAAACCTCCATCATCAGGTCCTAATACTCCTAGTCGTGCTGTATTGCTAATGTCCTGTTCTAATCAGGATGAAGCTGTTACTTTAATTTTAATCAGGGCACTGTTTTAATGTCATCCTGGGTACACCTTCACAGCAATTGTCTCATTATCCTCCTAGTTCTCTTTTGTTAGTCGTCGTAAATAATCTACTATTCAAGAACTGTTTGATGTATTTGATGAAAAGGATGCAGCTAATTTAATGCCTGATTGCTCATCCAATTGTACTATCAACTTGATTCTAGGGGCTTCCATACCACAAAGGAAGCACAATGAGATTATATCTGGAAGAATAATACAAAAAGGATTCATAACTGTATCACATTCATCATCGGATGCTCCATTATTCTTCATATAGGTGAAAGAGGTCAATCACCCCTGCACTGATTACAGGGGACTCAATCAAACAATATAAAGAATCCGTATTTAATTCCCCATCTATCTTCACTCTCAAGCCAGATTAGTTTATACTTTTCTATGATTTAGTCAGGGAGATTATTGGAAAATGATATTCCACAACCAATACAAACATTATAAATATAGAGTCATAAGTCTTGTTGCTGTGAAATGGTCTATCAACTTTTCAAAGATTAATCAACAAGATTTTTCAAGATTTTACGGGCTAGGTCAGTATTGTGTATCTAGATGATATTTCTCTCTACTCAATACCCTGGAAGAACATAGAGACCATGTACTGCAAGTTGTGGTATGACTAAGATAAAACAAGTCCTATGTAAAACTTAAAACATGTACTCTTCATCAAGATGAAATCGAATATTTCGGTTATTTATTAAGTCAAGAACGGAATTGGAAGTTACTAGAGATCCTCTAAGGCCTTTAGTGTCACAATTAAGTGAGTTTACCGATGTGTCCTCAAATGAAAATCTTCCTATCAACCAGGCACTGCTGGGGCAGGCCATTACGAAGATTATATTAGACCTGAGGTCTGAGGTAGACTCCTTAAAAAGACCTGTACTGGACTTAACGGAGCAAATTAAATTTTTAACTACCAAAGGTGCCTTAGATATACAACTATCTAAACAATCTCTTACTAAATCACTGACCGAAGCTAACACCGGTGACAGCCCAACTGATACTTCTTCTGCCATGGCTGTGCATACTACTCGCAGGAATACCTATGACCCCCACTCTAGGAACCATATAAGCTACGCCAACATTGCTAGTCGTCCACCATCAGACCCTTCCCCACGCTTTATTCCCCCTTTACTCTCTCCCATTGCAGAACGCTTCAATCAGCATTTCAATACCAGGCGAGACAAACCCAAAGGGCCCCCCAAAAGGCTTTATATGATCAATGTACCTAAGGTATTACCCCATGGGAGGCACGAAATGGAGGATTCATTGATCAACAAAAGCATACATTGGATTCGTCATGTGAGAGGGTGTCGATCAGTAATCAGAGAGGACATTCTTGGGGCAAAGAGGATTACTGGAACTAGCATCCAGATGGATTGTATTGAGTTGCTCCTAGTAGATGCAAACCTGGCCCATAATTTAATAGCATTGGAGACCAGGACAAATTCATCATCCTACACAGGAGTACAATTGAAATACAGTCCATCTTTGCGACCTCTGTCGAAATTAACATATTTACGGCCACCCGAGCATGTTCATGATTCCAACCTTGATGCAAATGATTGACTCGAACAACCAACTACTTTGATAGGCCATATAACCTATTCTTGTGATTATAATGGCCATTTTACTAAAACGAGCAATCTAGTTGCCCCAATTTCAACACTAGTTCTGATTACCCACCCTATAGTGCCCTTGCAGCTTAGGTCTACTGTTCTTGGGTCCAATGAGGGAGGATCTCCCTTGGCATTGCAGTTGGAGACCACTGATGTTGAGCATGAAGTAGTCCCAAATCCTTTCCAACTTGAAAACCAAGCAAATTTGAAAAACCTCACTTTATTATCTTGGAATGTGGCTGGGGTAAAGTCAAAACTCATGCTTGCCCACTGGTTACAATATGTGGGAATGTATGATATTTGCATTTTCCAAGAAACATGGTTCCTAACCCCCATTTTTCTTCCAGTGTTCATTACCTTTCACCGTCCTGCAACTAAAATTAAGCCAGGCCGTCCTGTGGGGGGCTTATTGATTCTCATTAAAATAGAGCTCCACACGTCTGTTAAAGAGCTCAAGACCAATAGCCCAGATATATTAGCGGTCCACATAAGGGGCGAAGACGGGACAGGGGTGGATCTGTTTAACATTTATGCTAGAGGGACAAAAGCGGGTGTAGTATCATCTACTCTCATGGAATTAGAGAGCCTCCTTGATGTAAGGGACACCCGGTCCGCTTTATTACTCGCTGGTGACTTTAATGTCACCTTTGAACCTCTAGGGCAGGGGGATTTGTGTGAAAGTATGGAGGAGGAGGAGATTTGGCACATCCCCCCCCCTCGATCTTCCCCCTATCAAAAAATGGTCCCAAATTGCATTACAACTTAATGCATTAACTCTCGAATTTGGGCTGAGGGCTACAAATGGCCGCACTAATTCAGATAAATCCGGAGCCAACACCTTTAATCGGTCCACTAGCTTGAGTCGCATAGATTATTTTTTAATAGACCTGAAATTGTGGCCGAAAGTAATTGATATGGTTGTTGGGACCACCATAGATAGTGATCACAACCTGCTTGAGCTCATTTTAAATCCTCTATGGGTTAACTGTATTAATCCCCCATATACTATCCTGACAACTAGGGAGATCTGTCCCTCAAATGATAGTAGACGCCTAAAATGGGCACGTGTTTCGATGGATGAGAATAAGCTGGAACTAATTAACATTGATTTGGAGATGAATACCAACCAGATGCTTAGTCTGCACGATCCGCAGGGGGATCTGCCTAAAATTGCTGATTGCCATACAAGCTTCTTCAATCAATTAGCCTGTTATTTTGAAGCACCATCCCCAGCACAGGAAGGGACCAAAAATTTAAAGAAACAGTTTACTTGGTTTAATAAGGATTGCAGGAAGCTTAGAAATATATTGGCTATTGCAATACGGGCAAATGATGTGGCCATAGTAAGGGAAACTAAGAGATTATACAAGAGAGCATTGATGGGAAATAGAGCGCTGGGCGCATTCTAAGAAAGAATGGGAAATAGAGCGCTGGGCGCTGATTAGTGATGCCTGTCTTAAAAATGATACTCGACGCTTTTGGCTTTTAATAACAAGGGGGGATGGAGAAAGACCTTCTGTCCCAGAAAACAACATTGCCATTGAAGCTTGGCATCAACACTTTTCCTCATTATATACAGGAGAGACTAATCAAGATAGTGAAATCTCGGGAGATGAATAAAATAGCATTCAGTCTGATGAGTTTTTTACCCTAGCGGAAATAAACTCCAGTATTAGTTCAATTGTTAGGGCCAAAGCCCCAGGTCCAGATGCTATCCCTGGGGATCTATTCCTTGCCAACATAGATAATTGGTCGACTTATATTTTAGCCTTGGCCAATGGAATTGCCGCCGGCTCCCCTATCCCGATTACTTGGAGGGAGCCGAGGTAATCCCAATCTACAAGAAGGGCGACCGTTCATTGCCAATGAATTACAGGCCTATTAGCCTGATCGACAGTGTTCAAAAAGTCTTTGCCCGTGCCCTCCTTACGAAAATCCAAACTTGGATGGTTGATAATAAAATTCTTTCTCCCTTCCAGGCAGGGTTCAGACAGAAGATCAGCACTGTCGATCAGGTTTTTCGCTTTTCATTGTTGGAATGGAAGACTCTGACTATTTGTCAAGGCAGTTTATATGTAGCTTTCATCGACTTAAGATCGGCTTTTGACTTAATTCCGAGACATAAACTTTGGCGAGTCCTGAAGGAAATGGGTCTTCTTGGGGAGGTATTGACATTGCTAGTACGCCTACACCAGAATAACTATGCAAGAGTCCGTTGGGGCAACCAGGGTCAACTGACTGATTCGATGAGAGTGGACAGGGGAGTCCGGCAGGGCTGTGTACTGGCCCCCACCCTTTTCTCACTTTTTATTAATGGAGTCGTGCAGCATCTCGCTGAGAGTCCTGCTGACGCGCCATCTCTGGGGGGGGTCAAGGTGACAACCTTGCCTTTTGCCGATGTCACCCTGTTAGTTTCCAAGACCCCAAGTGGTCTACAGTGTCTCTTGAACAGTTTTGAGTCTTTTTGTGCGCTTAGTGTCCTTGAAATTAACACCTCAAAGACTAAACTATTACGGTTGAATCCGCACAAATCTTTCAAGGTCAAGATACTCCTTGATGGGATTCCATTAGAGAGGGTTAACACCTTTGATTATTTGGGAGTCACCCTCTCGGATGATTTATCCTGGAAGCCCCATGTTAAGAAGGGGAATCTCCAATTTAGACGTACTACAGGGGCCTTGATTAGAGAGCATATGACCTCTGGAAGTAAACCAATAGCTGCCCCTCTCTGCATATATGATCACAAGGCGGTGGGTGCAGCGTTATATGGGGTGGAACTCTGGGGGTTTGAAAAACTTGATGCGCTCCTCGCAACTGAAAACACATTTTTAAGAACAATTTGCTCACTCCCCCAGAGTACCCCCCTCCATCCTTTGATTGGATATGGGCAGATCCTCAATTGTAGAAAAAGCACAGCTACGCCCCTTATTGTTTTGTCTACGTTTGAAAACTACCCCAGAACTACTCCCCTATGCTAAGGCCCTGGATGAGGTTTATGCGCTTGACCATCTCAAGAAAATTAGTTGGTTCTCTAAGGTTAAGGCTCTGATGACTTCCGTGGGGCTGGAAGGTCTATGGGACACTAAAAACACAGAATCCCTACCCAGCAAAGCATTGATTAAGAAGCAATATTGGGGGTGGGTGACAATGTCTGCCATCTCCTACTCTTTTTGGGGTCGATTAACTCTCGATTTTATTGAGTTTAAATTAGAGGGAGCGCTTGAGAGATACCTAGAGGTCATTACCAATCCACAGGACCGTCAGCTGTATATGCAATTTAGATTCGGATCACTCCCTGTGTATTCTTTTACTGCTTTATGGCGCCAGTCCTCGTCCGCTTCGCAGCTCTGTCCGAGCTGTGCTTTAGCCGATGAGACTATCACTCACATCTTTTTTGTATGCCCTAGATATAGTCGTTTGAGATCCAGGTGGATAGCCCCTGTATGCAGAAGGTTGGGAACCCGCTGTCACAAAAATGCCTTGCGCATTCTAAAGTCAGATACAAGCACCTTAATAGTATGCGCAGCTGCTAAATTTTTGGGCAAATTATGGATTTTCAGGAGGCGAACAATGATCACGCAGTAGTTATAACATTTTTAACATCCCCACATGACTGCATATGACAGGCTACAGTGTTTAATACTGACTATATAGATTTTTGTTGTTTTACTACCATTGTATTTTAATTGTTTCTACATTTACTAACAATTGTAATGAATTCTGGTCTTTGAGGAACTATCTGTTTTATTGACTTCATGTTTTTATTATCTGGATTGTACCCTTGATTTCAGTATTTAGCGCGGCGCTTACACCATTATGTGATTTTATTGCCTAAGCGAGATTGGAACACTTTTATATCCTCGAAGGACATTGGCTTTATTTAGGGAGGTAGAATATTTTATGCATTGTATGCACTTGCACTTTCTTGTTTTTAATGTTTTTTTCCCCACTACTTAGTTAGGATTTCTGATTTAACTATGTAGCAAGTGTCCAACTAATATGACTATTATGTGGGGGTTGATGTACTATTATTTTATATAACTATTTACTATTTTACCTCTGTAGAACTTGTTACTGTTTATCTCGCTTGTTCAAACTTCATTGTAAATGAACTGCATGCACACAGCACTTTTATGGTCGTAACGGCCGAAATAAAGTTACTGAACTGAACTGAAATGACCATGTCCCAGCAAAAATAACAATCATTACCCAACTGTACCTAGTACAAAACCTAAAAGAATTACAAAGGTTCATACATTTTTACATGGCATACATATCTGAATTTACTTACAGAATTGCTCCACTCACTCAACTATATAAAAAAGATTAACCCTATCAGGTGTCCAAAGAAGTCAGCCAAGCATTCCCAAACAAAAAAGTATTCACAGAAGGACCTACATTCTCATTGACATCGGAACAAATCTTTCACTGTAGATACCAATGCATCTGATACTTCCATAGGGGCTATATTGTTGCAAAGACAGGCTACTTTTCAAAGCTGTTTCCTGTAGCTTACTGCTCTTGTGATCTCTTTCCAACGATGGATGAAGGTGGAGTGGTATGTTAGGAAACTCCTGCATCCAGTGAATGGTCTACATGTTTCAGCCACGCTAAGATGCTCTGTGTGTGAGAAGGCAATCCCTTCTCTAAGCATACACTAGCAATTAGCTATGAATGCCCCATGAGATTCCGGCAGAGGTTCTGGCATGCTAGGATGCTCAGGACCTGCATGAA
The DNA here is from genome assembly GCA_963921515.1 of Calotriton arnoldi. Taxonomy (NCBI): domain Eukaryota; kingdom Metazoa; phylum Chordata; class Amphibia; order Caudata; family Salamandridae; genus Calotriton; species Calotriton arnoldi. Next base: position 4,990,756 of record CAWUFW010000001.1, on the reverse strand, counting down.
CACCTGTGTTGCTGCGTCGGGTCTCCGTGGATGAGCATCTTAGCGTGTGCTACACATAACACGATCTATACAAAACAGACAGTATAGACCGCACCATTCACTTTTTTAGGTCCTGAGGAAAGCCAGTATAATTTAAAGGCCTGGCTGAAACATGTAGACCATTCACTGGATGCAGGAGTTTCCTAAAATACCACTCCACCTTCATCCATCGCCTTGTTTTTATTACTGCCAGAGGCCCAAATATTAAAGTTAATCCCTCTGGGGAATGGGACCACTGGACAGTTTTTAACTTCACCTTCACGTCACCTTCACTGCACACTCAGTAATATACCGGCTCCGCTGTAATACAGGCGTAGAAGCACACCAGGGACACACTCGGTGTCACCAGGTGGGCCCTATGATGAAGCATGCCACCAACTAGGTTGGTGGGTGAGGGCTTCATGAAAAAGAAAGAGGGTTTCCCTTCTCTCTTTTTCTGTCAAACAACACACGTCTCTTGAGTCGCAAATCACGTCTTGACAGACTAGTTCCCATTGATTTAACATATTACCTAGGGGATAAGGACTAGCTCTTTACATCCTCACTCTCCTTTTGATACCTCAACAGTTACATAGAGACATCGGCGCAACCTCAGATCCTACTGGGAATTAGGATTGGCTTGTAGTGGTGCCAGAGGAGGTGACCAGGGTGACCCACGCACTCCAGAGCACACGGTGGCCTCAAAGAAAGCTGAGCAGGCCCTCTGAAAAAAGAGGAGGAGCTGCTTATCTACTCTACAAGATAAATAAGGGTAAAACTTTTACTGACTCACTATCCATCTTCAAATATAAATGTCTTCCAAAATGTCAGACATCTCTAGGGACATACAAGCATTGGGAACCATGTAAGCCCACATGAGAACTTCATTGGGTTATTGGGAACAATACTGAACTCAACTATGGGTAATGTGTCTGAAAAACTGAGGACCTAAAAACAAGACCTGGTTATAAAAAACACATAACTATTTTGAACAATTTTTACCAAATGAGTATCATGTCTTACTCCTTGGTGAGGCAATGCTTGCTTATCTAGTCATGCCCACCCATATGTTAGTCGTATTAAAAGTTCATCAGCCACCCAAAACAGGTCGAAAGCCCACCAGCCAGTAGTCTCAAAATGGGCTACCAAAATAAAGATATTATTTTGGAAATATTTTTTATATAAAAAATGTGAGGTGGGTCAGAAAGTGCCTTGCGTAAGAACCATCCATGGAGCTACTGGTTGGTACTCACCAGTTGGCTCACTCTGTCATTATCGGCACTTTCTTGACAGAAAAAAATGTGACCTAACTCTAGACTAATGTAAAAAAAAAATAGAAGAGTGAGGTGTATAAATGAAGGTGACATCTATCTAACATCTATGCCCCGTAATGTGAAAGAAGTAAACTAAACTCCCCATAGGTTAAAATTGAGTTGTAGACATCTATCACACATATTCTTTAATTTTTGAATAGTGTTCACACTCAGTTAAAAAGAGGGCATGTTTAGACCATTTTAACCTGAACGGCCGACGTGTTATTGCCCTAAACGTTTGCGGCAATTTCATCAGGGCACTGGGACACATCTCCACCTCGAGAATGCACCGTACCTGTAGTGGTTAATACAAAATATAGGAGAATAGAGGATAGTGCCATAGACAGAGAAAAATAATTTTTTTTATAAAAGAAATGAGTTAACAACCTCATGGTTTGACAGCACCCATGCTCGTTTCCAAGCTCTAATGTACATAAAATAGTTACCAAGTGATTGCCAGTGGACTCCTACCAGCAACTCACCTGATGTGGACCTGGAGGGTAGCAACCCCCCACAGATCAATGCAACCGAGAGCGCACACCTGAAAGTGAATATGTGCACATTACTATAAAAAAGAGGGGAAATAGTTCTTTTTTGACCTCCCAAAAACCGCATATTCTCTAAGGTTGTGGTTGTCTCTAAATTCACCCATAAAACACACCACGCCAAATGCAATCTAAGATTAACTTCATTGAGGACTCCCATGTAAGTGCAATTGAGTTTTCAATTTTAATACATTAGATGTTAATACCTCGATGCACCGATGTCGACATTAATGGTCACATCACCCAGAGTCGAATCATAACTAAAAACTCACAGTATTCCTGTGTCTTCAAGAATAATAACTCACCGCCGGGCCGGGTGCTCACGTCTTGAATACACGATAATTGCCGCAAAGTCGGTCACATTAAGACGCAGACCGGTATCGCCCGACCCAGAAGGGAGTCTACAGACACACCCTCCAATTCTAGGGGGAGATCTCAGCACGTTGACTTTCAACGTGTATCTAAAATCATACAACATTTTTGCTCTTCAGCGATGACTCACCGCTGGGCCGGGTGCTCGCGTCCTGAATGCACATGGGTATTGTCGAGCGGTTGGGTGCGAAAAAAGCGCAACCTGGCTGAACCCGACCCGGAAGGAGTCTGCGGACACGCCCCTCGGGTCTGGAAGGGCTTAACAACACCAAGATCCGGCCGGGGCAAGGACGGTGCAATCCTGGGGGCCATCTTAGAAGTATTAACAAATCAGACCTAGCGGGAAACAAGCACCATCTTAGAATGGTGAACATAATTAATTAAAGTCACCAAAAACATTCATCAATACTGATAGCTCATTGACCATTTCTTAGAGGCATAAAGGTCCTGACTGGCAGAGAGGAATAGAACCTGATGTTAGTGGGCACACAATTCACAGCCCACGCTCCACACAACTCAGTACCTATTAGTCATTTTCAACTTATTAGTTTGGTACCTACAATCCTGGCACCAGCGGAGGTCAAACCATCAAGAAAGGACCCACATTGTGATTTCATGCATCAAAATATACTAAGTATTATAGACCATATATTAGCAGATTACTTATTAACTGTGTGGTGCCAAGCACTAAACAATGTGAACCCACCAAACTATTAAAGTGGTAAAGATGGGTATGTATATACGTATTAACCTCACAACAAGCCAGAACAAGACCAGAGTAAATGGTATCATCTTACCACCTTATGCCACTCAATTGAGTCATTCAAGCCCTCCTGGTCTGACCTTTCAGAAAAAATCCAGCGAGCCTCTTTACAGGCTAGCAGGTTCTCGATGGCATGTGCTGCTCCTGTCACCCTTTCCAAGACTGTCCATCTAAGGTCCCTGCAATTGGGACCCACCTCCTGAAAATGAAGGACTAGCCGTGTGGTGAGTTTCCCAGCTTCAAGGGTACTGATGTGTTCCTGGACCCCAATCGTGATTTTTATGGAGGTAAGGCCAATGTAATGTAACCCACAACTGCACGTCAGTCGATAAATTACGTTGTTTGTATTGCAATTGCTGAACTTAGTCTGAAACCAAGTTCTTCCATCCGCAAGAGTAATACTCTTAGAGGCCTGAGTCAGACTACACACTGTACAGTTACCACACTGGAAATGCCCTGGTGGTTCCCCAGTTTCTCGTTTCTGCAAGTTGTTTTGTCTAGTATGGCCCAACCGGTCCCTTATATTTCTGGCTCTATTAAAAGCAAATCTTGGCTATCGCATTTTGTTCGGTCCAACATTCAATAGGTACCTTTGTTTCCTGATGATTTGCCTGATCTTCGTTGACAAAGGATCAAAAGTAGTAACCACTGTAGACACTTGTTATTAGTTCTTGTATTCCTTTCTAACAATGCATCCCGGGGGGTATTCTTGGCTCTCTTTTGTGCCCTCTTGACCACCCGGGGGGGGGGGGGGGGGGGATAAGCTCTTTCCATGAGGCGTTTAGCCAGTGTATTAGATTCTTCAACAAAAGTCCCATGTCAGTGCAGTTTCTGCGATATCGGAAAAACTGGCCCACCGGGAGATTATCCCGTAATGCCCTCGGGTGGAAAGACCGATAGTGCAGCAACAAATTCCTATCCGTCGGTTTCTGATGGACTGTGATATAGAGTTTCCGATCCCTAGCTGTTAAATCAAAATCAAGGTAAACAGCTGTATATCTGTCAATTGTCCAAGTAAAGTGTAGGCAACTATCAGCTTCATTTAGCCAATGGAGAAGGCCATGGAGTTGATCCTCGGGGCCTGACCATATACATAACACATCATCTATATATCTCTTCCAGAGAGATAGATGCTGTAAAAACGGGTTACAGATGTGATGCACATGGTTTTTCTCAAATTGTCCAACATAAATACAAGCCAGACTGGGGCGTTTTTTGAAATTCGTGAGATGAGGACGTACTGGTTATAGTTCCCTCTTATGCTCCTTATTTTATAGATGACCTAAAAAAACTAATCTGATGATTTAAAGGACAGATTGCACCATGACAACAAAAGGATCAGGATTATATGCAAAATACAGGTGATGGATGGTAGAGGGATTTGGTTGGGCCATTTTCAGACATGTGCTAAGGGGAACAATATTTTTGATATTCATGTAGTGTGTACTCATGCAACTGTAGCCCCATGGCTATCTCTGGCGGCTCATTCCTGCTCCAATACGAATCCAAGAACCAGAGGCTTAGGAGACCAGAGGAGGGGAAAGAGATACAGGGTCTGTTGCCAAAAGCTTACTTTTACTCAACTCAAGTTGATGATAGACCCGAAATCTAGACTGGGGGTTATATGGGAGAAAGCCAATGGGTGTACAGAAATAAATGTTGGCACTGTGATCAACTGCCAGCATGATGAATATAATGGACACTAAATCCAGGGATGTAACCATCCTTCCCTCAAACTGCTTCGATTAATGTATGGCAAAGCATTTGATAGTATATATAGGTATAGTGGTGAGGGGGAAGAAGCCTAGCTACGGGTCTGTCATCACTTCCACCCATGGGTCTGTCCATTCCTTGCCTTGGGGTCTTTATTTGACATTAAATATTAGGGTTAACATTCTGATTGCTATGTTGGTAGGGTAGGTACCGTGAAGGGGTCAGACCGTGGAACGGAACACAAGCTACAGAGAGGGGTTCTTTACACAACTTTCATTTTTAGAATTACGAACATTTTTGACCCATGGTGTGCTTTCTAACATGGAACATTAGAGTTGAATTCTGTGGTACAAAATATGGTGAGTACTATTATCAGCATCCCTGAATGTGATTTGCTTACAGGCGACACACTTCCTCTTGACAGGTACGAGAATTATGGCACACAGGTTATACCTGACAGAAAACTAGGCAGAGTAAGAGGCTCACATTCTGATAGGGATATTGTGCAGGGACATGATCCTAGTTGTATCTTAGGTATTGAACAGTATTCAGGATATGTTCTACTTATCCTTTCTGAAGATAGTCAAGGAGAAGTGGGCGTGAGAACCAGCATGGCTAGGAGACGTCAACATTGTTCACTCCCCAGCTGTGGAGAGGCATCCAAGTGATAGATTTTCAAGCGTGGTGACATTGCAAACCCGTTATAGAGCATGCCCTACATATTGTCTGGAGAAATGTCCATCCTAGTAATAGAATGAATAAATTAAATTCTTGATTGCTTGATTATAAAAAATCATTGCAATTAAAAACAATAAAATCATCAGTAAAAAACATCCATTATTCACCAATTAATATACAACTATATACACATAAAAGGATGGTTATTTCTATGGTTACATGTTGCACTAGAACATTGATACCACAGTTGCACTTCTTTTATCACAATTGTTAAAAATTCATAAATCAAACAACATATGATAGTCGGATTCCCAGGGATGTGCAATAAAAATTATAGACATTATATGACATAGTGCAATAGCTATAAAGTGTCAGAGTGCAAAAATTATAGACATTATAAGTCCTTGTGCAAATAAGCAATAAAAAAACAGATACTTCCATATACTCTTTAGGTGTTAATCACAAAAATTGCCTAAGACAGAATCATAAAATCCAACTGCAAACGCATTCAAACTGCCAATAACCTGGCAACAGCATCTATATATTTTCTAAAATATACCTTACCCTTAATTGCGCACTGGAGATACCAGCATTTTTTCCGCAATTGATAAAAAATGTATCATCTAAGATAATAGTGGAAGTGATTCACCTGATAAACATAAAATAAGAGCCTGGCTGGCCGATCTAACCTCTGCTATAAGGAATAGAGGTTTCAATAATACATGGCGTATTTTAAGCAGTTTAGGACACACACACACACTTCAGATCGCCACCTTCACAGTCTACATTCCAAGTTTGGCCATTGTTGTATCCAAATCAGTGTGCCTTCTTTAGTTCGGTATATGCCAAGTCTTTTTTTCAAAATATTTCCTTCATGTGGGCCAAAAAATTTGCTTTTAAATATGGCTGAATTCGCAGGGAATTATAGGAATTAATCACAGACCAGGCATGAGCTTTTGCCACTAAAGCTGCCTTATCTGCACTAAGTGAATGACTTTTGATCTTTTTTTTAAAAATTGTTTAAAACTGGGCATTGTCATTCCAGAAAGCCCTGTCTGCAAATCAGAGCTCTGAAGGCATGATGAAATATGCGAATGCCAAGCGTATGCATAAGTAGAATGGGCTATTTCACGCCAGCAATAATTTGCAAAAGAGTCACAATCAGACAGAAATAGGGAATACATGCATTTTAAAAATGACCCTTGCGCCAACATGGATTGTCTTTGGAGACCAAACTCTAGTCTTATTTCCGCTTGGCCAGTCGACCTTAGGATCCCAAAGACTGACTTATAGGCCTTAATAACTAATACATCTATTGTTTTAGCATCTTGACCCCTGGTAATAGGCGAGCCATAAGCAATTGTTGGTTGTGAGCTTCGCACCCATAACTTTAAGGAGATGTTCATGCGATTGCCACCTCAATGATTTGCGTAAACATTTAAAGGCATAAATTAAAATCAAAGTTTTTGCCTTTAAAACTTTAAAATGGCTTCTGAACGACACTCTATTATCAAATAAAATACCCAGATATTTATATGTTTTCACCACTTCAATTGGCCCACCTCTAGTTCTCCATGATGTAGTCTTAAATTTCGCTGGGCCAATTTTCATAATTTTAGTTTTTTTCACATTCAATTCCAGACCATTGACTAATATGTAATCATCAAATGCATTGTTCAATCTTTGTAGGCCTATTGGGGTGTGGTTCAAAAGAATGGTATCATCAGCTTATTACATGTAGCTAAGATGCACCTCAGCGAGTTTTGGAGGATGGGCGTTAACAGACTCAAGATGCTCTAAAAGATCTGACATAAAAAGATTAAAAAGGCAAGATGCAAGTACGCAGCAATGTTTAAGGCCATTATAAGTTTTGATTTTTTGAGATAGAGTACGACCATCACCTAACTTGACCTGGACCCAAGTATTAGAATATAGAAGAATTATAGCATCCAACAACTTTTGGGGAATACCCCACTCTGCACGTTTTTTCCATAATAAAGCATGAGGCACTGAATCAAAAGCAGCTTTTAAATCTGTGAAACAGATAAATAGATTTTGCGTTTTTAAAATTGACCGTTCAGCTAATAAAGTAAGGGCCATCAAATTAATAATAGTAGATTGACCCTTTATGAAATCCTGTCTGGTTAGTTGGAATTATTTCCTGCAGCACTGCCCAGTTTTCCAGGTCAATCAATACACGAGAGGCAAAGACCTTAGCATCTACATCAGTTAAGGCAATTAACTGATAATTGACGGGCTTGTCAACCGGGACGCTTTTAAAAATTGGTTGTATAATGCTACCTTGCCAGGACACAGGAACAGTATTCAATGCCAGTGCCTCATTAAATACTGGAGTCAACGCTTCGTCCCACTTATGCAGTTATCAGCGCTGGCACGGAATATGGCATTAGGAAGTCCTTTGGGGCCCGGAGCCCCATTTGATCTAAGACATCACAAAAGATTGACTATTTCAATATTGCTTATACAATCCAGATCATTCTCTGGATTAAAGCTACCCATATTTTATCTGTACGAAACTTACTGTTTTTCACAAAGTGGGAACTCAAATCAGGCCTATTTGCATCGGAATCACACATACTAAACAAGTTGGTAATATACCTTACCCAATCGTCCTCCGTGATATTAATACTATAAACCCTATTGCCTCCACTTTCGAGCTTGTTAATGATATCCCAAAAAGTTTTTGCATTGTTTGATTTAGAGGCATGTAATAATCTATGCCATTGTCCTGTTTGTTAACGTGATTTCGCCAACCACACCTCATGTCTATATGACCTTCTAAGGGAGCGCAATTTATCATTAAGGGCATGGTAAGATTGCCGGATCTATGAGAAAAAGTTACACGTGCAGCTCTATTAAGTGATTGTTTTAATTTAAATAACTTAATTGAATACCATTTATTTGGCGTGGTTAATGATGGATTCATTTTTGCACGATCTTGTGCTGTAAATTTTTCAACCAAAGATGAGGTAATATTATTCCATTTATCCACCATTGATCCTGCCCCCACCTGTCCCGGGTCACAATCATTTATTAAAACCTCTTCAAACTTCATTATTTCATCCTGATTTCCCTAGTGCCATATCAGCCTTTTCAAATTATATGAAGAATGTACTGTTTTGAAGCTCATTAGATTTAGGATTACGACTTATTGGTAGTTGTAGCGTTAATATCTGAGGGTTATGATCACTTTCAAGTCGTGGGGTCACCTTATAATCAGCAATTTCTGGCCCAGTTTTTCGGACACAAAGGTATAATCAATTATTGAACCATATTTAGACTGTTTAAAGGATGAAACTGCTCTAGATTTGCATAAGGATTTTTCATTTAGCAAAATTAGCCCAAGCTGTTGCATGCTGTCACGACACGTGTTGGCAATACCATTGCTTGTCTTACCTGGAGATTTAAATGCCACCAGTCGTAAATTAAAGTCACCAGAGATAATCAAAGCGGCATTAGGATACCTCAGTGATAACGTTCTTATGATCTCCCACAGACTAAGCAATTGAGACAGTTTGTTTTTCCTTGTACTTAGAAAAACTTTCAATATAATCATGTTATAACAGTTATATTGTGTTAAAACACATTGTACCCACACCTACTGCAAATCCATTATTTCAACTGATAATCTAACGTCAGTTGAAAAATAAAGTGAGAGGCCACCCATTGCAGGCCCTTGTTTTTTAGTACGTATGGCAGGAAGATTAAACTCATTAAAGCCAAGAAATGGAGTAACTTGCTCTCTCCATGTTTCTTGCAAAATGAAGATTTCAAAAGCATTTAAAAATGAGTCTATCAGGGTCAGCCAGCAAATGGGCTAACCCATGCACATTCGAGGAACATATTCTCAATTGTATGTCATTTTCACATGCAGTAAGCAAAATTCAATCCTCAACTCCTAGGGACGCGGTTGCGAGCGTTGCTGGGAGCCATGTCCAATAAAGATAGAATAACAATCCCTAGGTTTTGCAGATATAGTTGTATTATTCCTAGATTTGTTCTGGCCCTTTCTCAGCCTTTTTTTAGCCCTTTTCTTTAAAGGGAGGGCACCACTAGTTCCATCACCAAATAGCGTGGAGTTTAAAACTTGGTTATCATTACCTATTACAGAAGGACATTCATCAGTACCACTATTTATATTTAACCCCAAACCTACTTCTACCTTCCGTTCATTCCCAGACAAACCACTAACTATGTGTACGGGAGCCTCACACTGGACTTTTTGGGACTTTGTACACACATTGCTTGTCCTTGTCTCTGAACGCATATAAGAGATTAAAGGACTTTCTGATTTTGGTTGGACAGCTAGTTTCTTGACTTCATCAACAAGAGACCCTACTATATTCGGAAGTTCCGACACATTGTCTAAAATGTGTGCTCATGTGCATTTAGTTAATTGGTTATTTACATCAGAATGCGCTCTAACCACCAGGTTAATTAAATTGTGCAATTTTGTGTCCATCCCGGCTACATATACTGGTAGGGTATTTAATAAATCCACTTGAATTTCAAGTTTGTTAGAGTGAACATTTGGCGCTGTTGTTATTGCGTCCATTGTACCCAGCAGATTTCACCAAATTCCATTATCCAATGAGTTTTAATGTTTAGGGTACACTCTTCTGCTAACGTGGGGACATCATATTTATCCAAAAATGAAAGGTCTGCAAAATTCAGGGAGTTGTCCATTTGGTCAGACTTCCTAAGCCCCTGAACAGAATATCTAAGTTAATATTTTTGTAACTCAGAGTATTAGTCACGTTCTCCTATAGCGAGGCTAAATGGGTTCATACTGATGTTTTCCTTTAGTGAATGATTTATATTCACTCCCACATTCCTAGAGACACTTACTTTCTTAGATATAGGTGATTTGGGGAGACTATGGTTTCATTGCACATCATCCGAACAAATGACAGATACTTCACCATCACTTTCATCATTTACATCACTATAATAACCAATGACAGCCTGCCCTGCACCTTCCGCCTTTGAAGGATGGATATTTTGAACAGATAACATTGTTTGTTCTATTAACTCCTCTGATTGACAAGCAGGATCATGATCAGGCTCCGAATGTACTTGGGCCTCAACCACAGGGATAGCAGTCATTTTTAAACATGGGACAACTTTTTCAATCGACTGGAACAAACAATCACCTGCCGCACCCCCCTGGGGTAACACACCATTGCACACTGACAAAACTATTGCGGTGGTGGGCGTGGATAAAGGCAATCCATCCTTAGTTTGCACTTTATCCGTATGCTTAAAAAAATCCATAATACTGCACTGAACGAGCTGGTCGTGAACCAATTTCATGAGTTCTTGACTAGATGAAGCCTCAATATAAACTGGTAGTTCTTCGAGATCCATCTCATTTCTGGTTGGTAGGGCCTTTCGAGCTTGGGCTTTTTTTGACCGTCTTTCGCCTTTTTGTGTGACTGTAACTGTGACTGTACCAACCCTCTTAGGCGACCTGACCTCATAGTATAGCAGTCCACCACATAAACCTCTGGAGTACAAAGATTTAGGTTGAATAGGGACAGCAGATCTTCCTTCCTTGCCACACCTTAACAGTACACCAACATTTCCGGGGAGACACAATGACGTTCTCCAGTAAAATGTCAACGCAAAAAGATGCAGGAGATTAAAGACTGAGGGGGGCGAAATGAAAACCGTAGCCGTAATCGGAGCGGGAGCGGTCCCCACCGAACAGGCAGGCCACACTGGCCTAACGCCAACCGCTTCCGTGCAGACAGGAGGAATCCGTGGCTCTAGCCAACTGCCTGCACATACTCTTGTTCACCCGCCTAGTGGCTACGGGCTGTTCAATAGGGCGGGGGAATGGGGACTGAGGCAGTAATGATGGAAGTAGCAACAATAGCAGCGAGGTGGTGGCTGCAACCGCTGCACAACAATGGACTTGCATAGCCCAGTTTACCCACTGCCCCGCCCTGCCAGTAACAGCACTTGAGAATGTACAGCTTTGTAAATAGTTGTGAGTAATTAGGGCCACCCTAGGTGCCAGGTGCACTTTCGACTGTGCACTTGGATCATGGATCATAGGAGCGCAGGTCCAGGGATTATTGACCTCACCGGGTGGGCTGCTACTCTTCCCTGTACCCTGTACTCTTCCCTATGCAGTAAAACCCACTGCAAGACCTTTTGGGGGAGGGGGCAAACACAGCAGAATAGCACCCGCAGCACACCGCTCTCCGCCAGCCTTTCGGCGATTTTTGGCGGCTGGCTGACCCCCCCCCCCTTGATGACGCTCACCCAATGTACTGCAGTCTCCAAAATGGTTTGGGGGCCTGCGAGGCCTCTCTGTGGGCTGCTCCTTGGACCACGGTCCAGTTCTCCTGCGCTCCTGGTCCACACTCCACTGCTCGATCACCGGGAGACAGGAGGGGGCAGGCACGATGGAATAGCATCCGCGGCTACGGGTCCTGCAATGCTCTCTTGGATCCTCGGCCTGCGGCCTCCGCTGCTCGATCACTGGTCTGCCTCACGCTCGCCGCCTCTCGCACGTAGCTCCAATCCGTTTAATCTCCACTTGTGTTTACGACCAGAAAGGAAACTGCCAAATTAAAACAGAGATACTGAAGTATACTGTTATAACATCACTTCCTACACAAGAGATGATTAATGATTTTACCTTTTACGTTTATCTTTGCATTTATTTCACTTGCAGCAGATCACACGGCGTGCTCCCTCCCCACAGCACTTCTGGATGAAAATAATTACAGTTCCATTCTAGTAATAGAGAATTCACTTTATCCCTATATACACAGGTCATACTGAAGAACTGACCTTATATGAAGCTCTGGCGCTTTATTGAACAATACAGATATATATATGGGCCTCATTGCAATTTCCAACCATGCTCAGTCATATGAGATTGCAATATTATACATGCTCCCAAAAAGAAACAAGTGTGACGTCTTCATCTCTCGCTTCTAAAAGATAGGCTGTAGAATGAAAACCAGATAAAGAACTACTTTGAATTACATGACAAAAGGGCGATAACGACTGAAGTACTCCAAGCTCTTTCAAGGCCACTGGAAATGTACAGCTAACAAGGCAGATGAGAGATGAAAACTGAAGTAGAAATGGAGCTCAAAAAGGGGAGAACAACATCGTAGACATTGAGGCTCCATTAACCCTCTTTGAGAGGTCACTATGCTTAAGGAACAACTTAACATATTGCTGACGGAAAGGTCAAAGACAACCTTCCTGAGTCCGAGAAGACGACTAAGGCAGACAGATTACTAGCTACTACACTATGAATAGTTAGGGAGAGGGCTGGATAGCCGAAGCTTTAAGTTAACTGGTATGCTAACAGATTCGGAATTAGAGAACAGACAGGAGTTTTCAACTTTCTTTGAGAACCTGTATCAGTGAGAGATTTGGGGTTGTGGAGCCATATTGTCCTTTCTGGGCCTGCTTGTCCTGGGTCAGCAGGAAAAAGAACAAATAGGAAGAGGGAAGCAAGGTTAACAAATAACTGCTAGTTAATAAGGCTCCAGAACCCGACAGGCTGATTGCACAGGTCTGTATGAGGATTTTCTCATCCCTGACATCTTGCCTTGTGAAATTCTACATCTCCTTTAGAGAATCTGTAGTGATCACACCAGCTATGAGAAAACCCAACATTTTCTTGATAGAAAAAGAGGGGAAACCCAAGAATCACTGTGCATCTGCGGACCATTCACACTTCTCAGCCTAATTTTCAAGATCTTCAGGAAGGTCTTAGCCAATAGATTGGTGAACCTGGTGCTTTTCGATGTGGATCCTGAACAGTCAGGCTTCATAAAAACAAGATAGAACTTTGACTCTGTGCAGCTAGTTTTGCACCTGATTGAGTAGTCTAACAAATGTAATATCCCAATGGTTTTAGTAGCCTTATAACTGAGAACGTACTTGGTCAGGCTGTTTGGGTTTTCCTGGGATGCATGTAGGATAAAATTGGGATTGACACCTATATGATCTAGCTAAGTACATCTGGTTGCCAGTGTAGTAGTTAATGGAGACAGAACATTGCCTTCAGATTGAACAGGGGTGTAGTTGTGCCTGCACCTCTTTGCATTATCAATTGAACCCTTAGCCCACATTAGTGAAAGAATGTTGGGGTGGAAATGATGATGGCCTTCTGAGCAATGAGCATAAAATCCACTTGTTCTCAGACAATGTTTTGTTTACACTGAAACACCCAGCACAGTTGATACCAATAGTACTGGACATTTTTGAAAAGTATGAAACTATCTCAGTGTTAAAAATGAACCTTTTTTAATTCCAACATAATGGGTGTTGGACTCCAGCATACAACTTGTGAATGACTGGGAACTATTTCCCCCTTTAGGTGGGCCAGTGGGAAGATAAAGTATCTGGGCATCTACATAACTCCTACAATACAATGGCTATGCAAGACAAATAACCCACCATTATTAGTGAATATCAAAAGAGAACTCAAAAGATGGCAACTTCTAATTACCTCATTATTAGATAGAATGACAACATTCAAAATGAATATATTCCCTGGTTACAGTAGATCTTTCATGCACTAGCAATTTCTCTCCCCAAACATGACCTGTTAGAGGTAAAACAGTGCGTGACTAGTTTTTTATAGGGAGGCGAGGACCTCTGGATTGTACGAAAAGCAGGAGCGAGGGGGAACTGGAGCGTCCTAATATTGATAACTGTTACAAGACAGGATAGCATATGAGTGGTCCCCTGGGTCCTCGGAGAAATATTGGTTCCATATGCAGAGGGTCTTTGTTGGGCAATCACTCTGGGATCTGTTATGACTACCAAAGAAACATTGACGAACAATTGCATATGTGTCTATGATAACATGCCCATTGATGGAGTTGTGGGATGAGGTATTACACTACACAGAGGCCCTGACTTTTCCTTCACCTTCCACACCTATACACAATAATCCTGAATTTGAGAGCCATTTCTGATAGAAATTTCTAGTCGCAGATTCCCACTTTTTGCATACTCCCCAGGCGTCAGACTGGATCCACACACTTTTCAGCAGTACCTCTGTTCACCAGAAGGTGGTGCCTTCCAGCTCTGCACAGACACCGTTCCAGAAATAATGTGTGGGGATTATATAGGTGCCACTCCAACATGCTGACATCAGTTTCTTTCTTTCCATGCCATCAGACGCGGATCCAGAGCTCCCATCATGTGTCTCTGAGACTTTTCACTTCAAACTTTTCAGGTTTAAGCCCTCTAGTGACTTTCACTGTCTGTGACAAATCCCCACCAGGTATGTTTGTGATGCATGGGTTGGGGCCATGAACCCAATGCCTGAGGTCCAAGAACCCGAAGGCCATCAGGGAATGCGAGGTGATGCACTACGTCACCAAGCACAAAAAACCTCCTCGTCGGGGCTGCTCCAAATCACAGTCCGCTCTGTCTTGTTCCTGTTCTCACAGTAATTGGTGCCTTTTGAAAGGTCAATCTTCGTCACGCTCCAAGTCAACAGGTAAATTCACAAAGAAACACAAGGAATCGAAGCATCTCTGGTCTTGGTGGAGTCCTGGCTCCACATCAGTCTTCTGGAGTTGAGGGCTCTCCGCTTGGCATTGAAAGTCTTCCTGCCATCCATCAAAGGGATGCTGGCACAGGTGCTCCTGGACAACACCACTGCCATATGGTGTTGCAATAGACAGAGAGGGGTGGGGTCAC
Organism: Calotriton arnoldi; assembly: GCA_963921515.1. Classification (NCBI taxonomy): domain Eukaryota; kingdom Metazoa; phylum Chordata; class Amphibia; order Caudata; family Salamandridae; genus Calotriton; species Calotriton arnoldi. The sequence goes on along the minus strand of CAWUFW010000001.1, from coordinate 4,975,643 downwards.
GGACCCTGTGCAAGGAGGCCTTGTCTCTAGAAATGACTGGACCACCAAGGAATTTTTCTGGTGTTAAACCACCTGCCAGGATCCTTGAATGCCAGGGCTGACGAAATCAGCCGCCGATGCCTAACGGGTCACGAATGGCAGTTACACCTGGAGGTGGCTCAAGGTCTCTTCTGCGAATGGGGAGAAAGAACCTTGGCTCAATATGTTTGCCACAGTCAAGAACGCACAGTGTCAGCACTGCTGAGTGTTTTAGTTTCCAAGGCATCTCTTGCTTCGAGATGCATTCCTCTTCGAGTTGAAATTGGGACTCATGTATCCCTTTTCACCAATATCACCCCTGCCCTGAGTTGTCAAGAAGCTCAGGACCGACCGGGCCCAAGTTATCCCTGTAGTTTCGGATTTGGCAAGGAGAGTATGCTATCCAGAACTCCTGGGCTTGAGCATCTGTCCTCCGATCAGACTGTCCCTTCAGGAGGACTGCTGTCGTAGCAACAGGGCAGTGTTCTGCATCCGTGCCTTTATACTCTCTAACTCCATGCTTGGATATTGAGCGGTCACAGCTGAACACCTGTTACCTTCCTCCGGAGGTGGTTGATGTCATCTTGACAGCCAGGTGTCCCTCGACAACAACTGCATGTGCCTGTTGTTGGGACAAATTTGTGGCTTGGGGTGGCACATGCCAGATTGCCCACCTCCAGGCCAGGTTATCGTTCTGTTGTTTTTTCTGTCTCTTGCCCAGCAAGGCTTTGGTTTCTGCACAGTTAAGGCTTATCTTTCAGCTTTCTTACAGTTGCCAGATTAGCCCTCACTGTTTGTAAGTCACCGATTGTGATGCAATTTCTTAAAGGGCTTCAACATATGTTTCCCTCTTTTACTTCTGTCATGCCCCAATGGGACCTTAATCTGGGTCTGACTTACCTGAAGTGCACTCCGTTCACGATTCTTCACGGCTGTCCCCCCTACAGCTCCTTACCATTAAGACTGTGTTCCTCGTAGCTTCACCTTGGTAAGGAGTGTGGGCGAGCTTCAAGCTCTTTATGCCACAGTGGCCCTACAGAATAACATGAGAGAAAGCGCTGGGTAGCGAAATAACACAGGGTCAATAGCATACACCATGGTAAAACATCCCAAAGAACGCCTGAAGTGTACCAGATAGAGAAACACAATGCAAAATAATGTTAAACTGGTATAGAAATCAAAGGTGACTGGATGAGGTATTTCCGGGTGCAAACACACACAGTTGGTGACAGTGCCACCTGGTAGGTGATGATGTGCATAGCCGGTGTAAATATCTAGCCATATGTATTTATGTATCTATTTGAAAGTAATTCTGATCTGTATCAGAATGGTTATAAAGAGCCAGTCATGGGAGTTTTGCGCTTTTGGGCTTGAGACCCAACAGAATGGAGGGGCTATCAAAAATGACTGGCTTTTGATTGTCAAGATGCTGTTGGTAGCAAAACAAGAGATAGCAGTGGGGGGTGAAGAGCCCCTTCCCTCACTGTTAGTCTGTGATGGGTCTAGGAGACTGTGATCAACCATGGAAATGCTAACATTTGCTATAACAAATAAGAGAACTACATTTTGTGCAGCGTGGAAGTCTTTAATTGATCATTTGCAAAGTTATATGCCATTGCTGTCCTATCCTAAAGCTCTCCGAGATCTGACATTGTACTGTGAACCCTGAAGCTCAAGAAGAGCATGATACCCCAATGCAAGATCATGAGAAAGCAAGAGAAAGATCTTTTCTAAGTGTGTACCCACACCAGTATTTGGGACAAAGTGGATTATGCATCCAAACTACCTTATTTTATACTTTACACGAGATTACCCACCACTAGATAATTTGCTATGATCTTTTTAAACCAAGTGCACTGTTTACACCATCTTCCTGACAAGATACTATCCGATAGAGGAACTCCGTTTACATCACAAAAACATATGCTTCCTCAAACGATAAGGAAAGTTCAAACCAACCTATACTGGCCTTTTTATAAAAACTCATATTATCATCCTAGTGATTCTAGAACTGGAATCGTCAGTTAATTGGCACAACTATAAAGTGTTAAACGATTCTATTGATGAAACCTGTCCATGCTCAAAACAGAAATTTTCTAAGATGAACGCTTTTTCTCATTCCACCATAGAATAATATAACATGTTATCACCTATCATTTTCTTAATGCGAAAGTTAAAGTTTACTATTTAGTTCATTGTAGGGCTAAAGTCTGGCAAATTTATCTTGTCGGTTTCATCTCTTTCATTTTAATTTCTATCAAAACCTGATTCCACGTGTTGCTCCCACATACTGGTGATCACTCACCTTGTGGTAGTATCTGGATCAGCAGTCTCATTTCAGGAGTCAGAGCATTTGTTACAGCAGAGGTGCGGGTAATGGTGGATGCCACCTTGGTATCCTAGCATGTGCTGGACCGGTAGGACACCTATGCAAACAATAGTTACCGAAATCGCAGACATCATCTTCCTCAAGAGGAGCTCAGAGAGACACAACACATGTGCTTACAGGAGCAGCGGTCAGACAACCGAACAAGTGCCAAGGATACTTCTGTTTCGTATATGTCTCTGAGAGCTGGGCTGGATTCTTCACTTATGGGCATGCTCTAGCTCCATAAGCACAAAAGAAGCTAAACACTGCAATTTGCTTTACATTTGTTTGCTTTCAACAGTCAGAAGCGCAATGTTTTTCAGAGACTCTAGAGGATGTATTCTGCTTCTGTTCTGGAAGGATCTACGTGTTCTACTTGGACTGTGCTAGCTTCCTGTCTCTTACTCTCCTGTTTCTCATTTAGGCCAATACAGTTTGTTCTACCATCTTCAGTTTCTTTAGAAGCCCTGCTCTCTCCACCCTTCTTCTGACCCTGACCTAAGGCTGTATACATAATTTCAAACTTTCTCATCATTCATAACCTGATTTTTCAAAGTCGTCCTAAAACCTCAATCAAGACACTGCATTTGGGTATCACTCGCCCACAGTCTCAGAAGGCATGCATTGCATGTCATTGAAGGCGCCCATTCCACTCCTGTCTTGGACCTGTTAAGATTCCCTCTCAGGTCAATCACAGTTGGTGGCAGAAAGAGCACCTTGGCTAAACACTGTTGATTGCAGGCTCTGAATCCCGAGTACAACTGCTTTCTCCCATACCATCTCTATTTTATTAATTAAGACCGGTTAAAGGAAGCAACAATCATTGAAAGTATCTTCAATTTTGGAGCTTAATCTCTGATATCCGATTGTATGCCACTGCAGCACCTGCATTGCAGTTGTACTCCTCCCCAACATTTAAGGTGGGTCCTTGTTTTCAGAAGACGTTCGCATATTTGTAATGATACTTGGGGGAGTACTCAGCGCAAGCAGTTAAACATAGGATTTCAGGGACCACTCCACAAATGTTTCACGTGCTTCTGATAGTTTTACATCACACCATTGTCCCACTGTTTGCTGTAAGCAGCACTCAGCGCTGCTAGTGCTTAATTTCAGCAGGTGGTTTCCGGTGTCTGGCACCAGCACTTGTCAACACCGGCACTTATGACAGTCTACCACATGGTGGTACTGTTTGTTTAATTTAGAGACAAGGACAACAACAATTGTTTATTAAGTCAATATACATTAACAAAGATTAATACCTGCCGCCCAGCCATAGCTTTAGGGGCCTGGAATAGGCTGTATTGTCACACTTGTACGACTGTGATAGTAGTTGGTTTGCTACTGTCATTGGCAGCGCTGACAGGGGCAATGTATGGTGCAAGCGACGGTGGCCTCTTGACGAGGACCCCCCTGAACCCTATTATTTTACAAATTATGCTCTGAGGCGCTGCCAGCAGTATGCACATCCAGCTGCTGTGGGTTGTCTCATGTACTTCTCCTTGGAACTGTGTTAGAAGAAATCAGATTACACAGGTCATCAAACATTACACACTTCCATCACAATTTCCTAAACCCATCAGCGCTTGTGATTTCTTGAGTTCCTTAGTGCAAGACCGCAAGAGCATTATCCTGAATTTTAGATGCCACATCTTCACCTGAATGTCTTCTTTTCCTCAATTTTCTTTCATGAGTCCTGCCAGGGAGGATTAGACTTTATTCACAGGATCATTTCTTTTTCAATCTGAGTTTATTCACTTCATTATTGCCTGGTTGTTTTTTGTTACTGGAGTGTAGTAAGTCTCTCTTCTTCTGACTATACATCAAATTATGCTTTCAAAGTTAATAGAGTGAGCGTTACACTGCATGAAAAGAGATGGACCTACATTATCGATCTTTCAGAGACACTTTCTTATCCTTTGCCACAGAACAGGCAGCGGGAATGCATACAGTTTGTCAGCTAAGCTACTTATTCCAAGCACTGTGCAATATGGCGTGTATTGACAGCACCCAGTAAACACTGTTAGCCAGGAGTGGGGTTTTAAGCGTCTGCAGTAAATACCACCTATTCTGACTTTTAATAGCAGGAAGGAGAAATAATGTCCACAAATAGTATTCACCGCACCCAATTTTGGATTTTTACTGGGCTTGCCTCCTCCAATATATTTCACCAGATCGTTGATGGGAAAACTCCGGGGGTCCGATAATTATCGCACTAATCGCAATTTTGATCCCTGAGCAAACTCATTGTGCTCTACTTAAAGAGCTCGCCCACAACTCACTATATGACGCAATCTCTGTCCAGACTTTAACCATAATCCTAATATAGAGATTCTTCTGTAATAAAATGTACATCTCCCACGATTTAAACTTTGTTACCTTGCTGTGAATAAGCATTCATAAAGGGGACCATGCCACACTTGCCTGCGTAATGCGAGTACATTTTACTGCCAAGTGGATTGTGAGATATAAAACAAATCCAAATACCTCTCAAAACGAAGGTAGGTTAATGGGCTCTCTTCTATGTACTTCTAAAATAGGCATTGTACATGTGAAAGAATGTTTTATGGAATTCATAGAGTACAATGTTAGCATTCAAAAAGAAGGCAAGAGAAACATTCCCCACGTGGCAGTGCTTAGGTGTAGAGGCTTTGAATATAATCTGAAGTTTTAATATTTTTGAAACTGTGAAATAATAGTCACACGTTTAAGCAGAGAAATAGAAAAATATTAGTTAAACGTAAAAAATTGGAACATGTTTGTGTGGTTTGAAGAAAAACATTTTAAAGCATTTTTTGTTTCGCAATTGGGCCCTTTTCACCTCAAGAACAGTTGATTGAGTCGAAGTTCCATTCTACTTATATTGACCTGAGACTACAAAAAAGAGAAGTGGGATGAAGGTAAAAAAAAAATACAATGATCTCAGGGTTCATATGGCATGGCTGTCGACCCAGATTGCCTCTGCCCTTGGTATAGCAGTCCCCTCAGAAATGGAGGCTAGCCTACCCAATTTCAATATGTAAAACATGGCGGTGCAGTTGTGCATTATAGCGGGATGGTCAAAACCAGAGACAGAAAATATCTAGGTGCTGATGGAGCACGACATAGTAAGCAGCCTCCTGTAGGGCCTTGTCTGGCTTATAATGACCAAAGACCAGCCAATGACCACCTTAGTGCCCCGATGGCTATGGCCTTCCGGTTATGGGACTCGATGACAAAATGCTTGGACTTATGACTTTTCCATCCTCATACACTCCAATTATTTCAGAAGCGCAGCCGGGCCCTTTCAGAAGCTAGAGAGAAGGTGAATGCCGAATGACAGCAGACTAATTGAAAGGGGATTGATAAGGGAAGTCATAAAATCTTTCCAGCAGTGCAAATTAGATTTTGGCTATGAGAAACAGAGACGCTCTGGTATGCACAGCTGTGCCATTGGGTACCCCACAGGGCCGGACTGGCCGTAGCGGGCACCGGGCGTTTCCACGCTAGGGCCGTTTTTGTTACCGGGGGTCGGCAATATCGGCCCCCTGTAACAAAATCGTCCGAAACCGGCCCTCGCAAACTGCTCGGCTGCACTCCCCCCTCCCCCAGGGAGGGCCGGCTGAGCAGTTTGCCAGGGCCGGTTTCTGTTCCCAGTCCGGCCCTGGTACCCCATCAATAGATACAACTGACAGCTACTATAGCAAAATATAAGTTTGAATCCTTGAGTTCGAAACTAGTAGAGTCCAAAGGCCTAAACTATATACTCAACTGCCCACTCCGACCTGGTCACATATAAAAGCCTGGAGGAAAAACATTGAATCGACAAATTATGGTGAAAGAATGGGAACAACGTAGATTAGACATACATTGTAGCTCCTGCTATGTGAAGAACCAACAACAACTACAAAATCCTTCACAATCGGCACTACCCCATGCCTAGCTGCACTACATGTAACCAGCATGCTGGACAGGTTGCAGCCGAAGAGGGAACATGCTGCATACTTGGTAAGAGTGTACACACTTCGCATCGTTTTGAGGGAGCTAGCTAGTGCTCTGAAGGGAATTCAGGGATACCTTTTACACCTAGACCCTGAAGTTATGTTGTAGGGTTTACGTCCTCCTAGTTACAAGTGCATACTTACATCTGACATGTATTTGATGTTCCAGTGTATTTAGCTATGAAACTTACAGATGCATTTTGCTAGAAACTCAGAGATCTACCCCCAGGCACAGTGGAACCAAAGATGGCAATAGAACCCCTACTTAGCAACCCTGAAGGGACACATGCAGTTTGGGGATTGATGGAGACCACTCCTAGAATGTATGTAGAAAGGTTCCCCAAATACAGTGTGCAAGCCGAGGTGGAAAGCGATACGTCTATTTTAGTGAGCTTCTGAGTTGAAGGGATGAGAAACTCTTGATTGGTCTGTTAAGATCAGCCGAGAGGTTTGATAGATACCTACAAGATGAACAGGTTTCTTGTATTCCCTGAGGGGAGGGCTAAGAACAGAAGAAAGGCGGAGGAAGAAATGTAGGTATTAAGTGGACACTCAAGAACATGCTGTAACATCAACGGCGTTTTGTTCGTAGCATAGTGCCAGCTATTTGGTTGCATATTGTTATTTGCTTAATCTTGAAAACTCAATAAGAGATTTACACACAAAAAATGTAACATTTCTTTACTGTATTATTGCAAAAGGAAAATAGTGTGAAGATTCTTGGGCTTCCATAGGACTTAAGCCTTGGGTGCTTTCAGTCCATGATCCATGAAGGCCAGTGTTCCAACAACATGCAGTGCTATTGCTGTACAAATTGATGATATGTACCATAAGACAACAGGACAATGTCCTGAAGAGACCTATCTTGATACTAAGGAGCAGTCTGCTGTGTTTGCTACATTTATATTCGTATGTTCATGTTGAAATTCCTAAATCATTTGGAACGATAGGTATTTCTATTTCATTTTAAAAAGTAGGGGTGGAAAGAGGGATTTAGGAGGCATAGAAATAAGGTTATAGGTGGAGAAACAGAAAGAGGTAAATAATTAGGATACTGGTAGAGGAATTGAAAACGGCATGCAGGGTATTGAGAAGAGACTTGGTTGGTTGGAGTTGAAAAGAAGAGAGTGAAAAAGTGGGGTGCCTAAAGGGAAAAATAATGGAGAATCAAGTGGGAGACAGATGGCTATAGGGGGAAAGTAGTGAGAGAAATAGGGAGTGAGGTGCTTGAACTGGTATAATTAAATGAAGAATAAGAGAAAAGGTAATGCAGGGGAACAACCTGCTCAAACTCAATAAAGGGGAACGGTAAAAAAAAATGGAGTGCAGAGCAGGAATAAGGAGGTAGTGCTTTATGATTGGTGAGGCTATGGCAAAGTAAGACTGGACGAGAGAGACACAGTGCGAAAGAAAAAGGGGGGGGCAGATTTGGACTCACCTTGTAGGACTATAATGCTTTTTCATCAGCATTATAATGTGAAAGTTAATGTTGATGGTAGTCGGCTTTTAAAAAAAGTTACCTATCCCTATCAAAATTGCCTCTTTCTACTGAAACAATTAACCACAGTACCACACAAGGGTAAGATCCAATGACATAGAAAACATATAGGTTTTAATGTACATCTAAAGAAATAATTACCCTTAATGCACTTCATGTACGTGGGAAGGGAGTTCTGTAGTAGGGCCATCAGAACTAAACAGGTGTTGCCACGTGTTCTACTTTTTCTTCTTTTAACATATTGGAAATTGACTTGGTAATGCGAAGCCGAACACAGATCCCTGGGTAGAACATAGAAGTTCATGCAATTACTAATGAATGTAGGGCTAACTGTATTATAGAACTGGTGGCCTATCAATCAAGGCAAGATTCTTAAAATCGGCCACACCGGGTTGTATTGTTTAAGATGGCCTAGAATCCAAGTTACTGCATTCTGAAGCCATTGCAGCTTGGCTGTCAGTTAGTGGACATTCAGGATACATTTTGTTTACAAAGTTAATTGTCTAGAAGACAAGTGTCAGCACAGTTTCAGCACAACAAGAACAGAGACAGAAAATGAAGGATCTATGAATATTGATTGACAGTCTTGAATCCTGCCCCCAAATTTCGAAGTATCAGGTATGGGTGCCACTATCGTCAACTGGTAGAGTCCAGATTGGTGTATCCTGAAGAGAAGCTGTAGGGCATTATAAAAATAATGACAGAAAGACTATGCAGAAGGTAAAAAAGTAAAATGTAGCCCCTCTTTGCGCCACTATTAAAAAGAAAATTCTAGAAACTAAAGCAGTGTAATATACTAAAAAAATTACAAAGTCTAATAACAAGATAAGAGAAGTTTTTAAGGTAGTTAATATGTTGTCTAAAACACAGTGTCACCAGAGGGCCAAGAGATGTGTATGGCACTATAATGTCATTTTCTCACTAAAATCAAGTAGATCTATGATTCTCTCCTTCGTAGGCCTCATAGCACAGCTTAGGACATCATTATATTGGGTGACCGCTCGTGCTTTCCCCCCACCTCTGCTAAATCAGTTTTATGACGGTACCATTAAAGAACTCGTAGAGTTAGGACATAATCAAATCAGTGTCTCCTAACTACCTTTTCCAACCAACATTTTGGGCATAGATATGGATATTGTTGCCCCTTTTCTCATTAGTACTTTTAAAAGCAATGTTATTCTGGAGGATCATCAGGCAGGCTTTGGGCCCATCACAGCACTAAGATGGCCCCATTAGTCCTCACAAACAAACTATTATTAATGGAAGACAAGGGAAGAGTTGGGGCCTTGACCTTGCTTGACTTATCAGCAGCCTTCGATATGGTGTCCCATCTGATACTTTTAGCATGTTTAAGAGACATCATGATCGAAGATAAGGGCCACAAGTGGCTGACTTTGTTTCTGGAGGATCGTAGCCAAGCCGTGATGCCATCAAAGACTAGGTCAGAGTTTACAAATCTAGCATGCAGCGTCTGTCAGGAATCTTCTCTTGGTCTGACGCTGTTTTATGTGTATGTGGCACCATTACCCTGATTCATTAATTCTTGGGGCTACTAAGGGCACTTCACATAAACTTCAACACAGAACATGGCTGTGAGAATTATGTTTAATCTGCCTCAGGATGTTTCTGTAAGCCATCATCCTATCCAATTTCATTGGCTACCCATCAATAAGAGAATAATTTTCTGGACATTATGCATATATCATAAAATAATGTTCAGTACTGTGCCAATACTTATCAATGGTTTAGCCTACATACATGTTCCTGTGAGGGACCATAGATCTTCAACAAAGTTTCTATTGTCCCCTTTCACAACCAGGAAAAAGAGATTCGGCAGGCTGCCTTTAGCTGGAATAGACACCCACCAGAACCCTTTTATCAGCAATTATATGATCTTCAGAAAAAAGCTTAAGGCACTTCTTTCATCTCTGATTAACGCACAATTAGATAGAATGTCTAGTGCCAGGACGTCTTTGGGTATTTGCATGCTTTGAAAGTAAATAACATATCATCAACCAACCCCGTCATGTCATCTAACATGGTATTGACCTCCACTTCATTTCTGTATGGACCCAAGAAAGCTGCTTGAATTAGCTCTATTAATTCATCCAGTGCTCCATATGCAAATGCTCCGCCTGCCCGTCGGTGTCTCAGTAAGGAGTTGATTTGATATAGGCCTGGAAATGGCCTTATCGTTAATCTGTTTGTGGCTTTATCAGGAGACCTACCAGTTATAAACTCTTAAATAAACTGTTCCTGTTTTCAATAATAAATGAATCTCACATTTCGTAGTTATCTCACGGGTGAACTAACAGCCCCAGATGTAAAGAGGGCAACTGGAATAAGGTTATCTGGAATTCCATTGACTTTTTTTAGCTGGAACCAGATTCAGATAATGAGTTTGAAACAGGGCATTTGCTTATCTGTCGGATTGTTACTAAGAGAGCCACTGAGTCTGAAAGTAGAATAGACTAATTTAACAATACTAACTGGACAATAACAAACACAGTTATTATTAGGTTGTATTTGTCAGATTCAATCCATCTCAAATAGCATTCATCAAACGGCCTTTGCCAGCATAACATTGAACCCTACCCTGTAGCCGGCCCTTCAGGTTAGGGCTTGAAACTTCGTCTCCATTTCTGTAGCGAAATCAAACATTGTTAGGAAACACACCTCATCTTTAGTGATATAGTATAGTAAAGAATCTATCACAAGAGGATTTCAAACTTCATGAAATAGTGTAAAGCTGGAATTTTGCTATCCTCAATGTGGATCCCATAGCAAAGTGAATTGTGTTTGTAATTAAGACATGTTCTGAAGAGTGAGGTAAAAGTGATATAAACAACAGGTGAATGTGAGCAAGTGCAGGTACACTAAAGGATAACCTTCAGCAAACTGTTAGCATCAAAATGAGATTTTTGAATCCATGGAAGAAGCTATCATTTTGGGATTATCTCAACACCGAGAAATGATCACTTTGAAATGCATCACTTCTAAAGTGACACTTATAAAAATGGAAATATTCAACATTTTTAAAAATAGGGAAGGAGAGATCACAGAATATAAATAACAGGGATAAAGATGTGGGAATGAAATAGAATAATGGACATAAGGAAGTGCTCTGAATAAGAAAAAAATTAAAGAAAATGCAAAGAATGAAAAAAGTAAGCTGAAGGGTATAATGGCATAAGATCAAAAGGAAACAAGGAAATGGTGGTAGGAAGAGAAAAGGTAGGTGGGGTACAGGATTTAACCCTAGCAAAAAAATAGAAAGAAGGGAAGTATTCAAAAGGTGAAAAAAATTGTATAAGAATCAAAGTAACAGGTTAGATGTAATACATGTGAATTAATGAGGTACATTCACCATTTTGCGGCTCTGGAAGGGAAAGGATTAATATTTTGAAATAAATCTTCTAACGGAAACGATTCATCGCAGGACACAAAATAATGTACCATTTTATTTATGTTCTAAAAGAAAGGGGACAACGTGTTTTAATAAAAGGTAGGTGACACTGATAAAGCATGATGATTGTATACAGACATCTCAATAAGAGCACAGTTAATAAATTAATTGAAATGCCTCTAAAACTACCCTGCAAAGAGGAGAACCGCAGGAATTATGGGAGATGTGAGTCCACTCCCAAAACCTCAGCCTCCAGTAAACTCTGCAGAGATCAAGAGCGGAATCTCATACAGACACATAGCTATAGAAAATTCCTTCAGGAAAAAAACACAGAAGACGTGTATCTGCTTGGAAAGTCCCTCATCATTGAGCAAACCTTTAGATGGATTTCAACTTGCAACACCACAACCGAGTTTAAAGGGGACCAACCAGCCCTCAGAATTCTCTGTTTGGTGTGTTCTGAGCTGAGGTTGGAAGAGAGGGTCGTGATCACATCAGACCAGATGTGACAAAAGAATGTAGACTTTTTGCTTATGGCTGTAAAGCCAAGGTTTATTGTTTAGTATAAGTCTTGATTTGTATTAGTTATTGCTACAGTGTTTCTCGGTAACATCACTTATATTTGTTTGTCTACAAAAACGTGTTTGATGTAAATGTCATTTGACATTTTTTAAAAATATATATTTTTATTTTCCTTTTTGTTATTGATACAAGTATTGTAATCATATCAATCAGGATTCTCGGGTTAACACCCAACTCTGTAACAAAAAACAATATAATCTGTAACCAGTTCTTAATTAACACCCCAAACCTCCCTCTACCCCTCCCATCACCCAGACATTGACCAGCCAGTCACCATATGTATCCACAAAGAAGCCTAGAATCCATGCCTGCCGCATGCACCTCCAGAAGTCAATACAAGTCATTACAGCATCACCTGATATTGACTCCCCACTGCTTCCAGCATGTCCAGCGAGTAGTATTGCATCCATCTTTCCCCACTCTCGTCTGAACTTTTGAGGGCACCCACCATTTGCACATGTGGCTTTTTCTGCAACCATGGACATATCCATGGCTGTGTTCTATTCTTGAATAGTCGGGCAGACATTCACTCCCCAGTATCTATCGATATCTTGCTTCGCCACAGCAAAACCCAGACTGCAGAACAACATTTTGGCCCTTGGTAATTCAACATCATTAGGGATTCCCAGGAGAACACATTTAGCGTCTAGTTGGATCGAGTCCCTCCACATCCAAGCATCTCAAGCAGCGTGAATCTTGTGTCTTCCCCATGGCGTGAGGCCTTCGCCTATCTTGGTATACCCTATGACGAATTTTGAACTGTATTAAGCGCAACCTTGATTTTATGGCCATCTCCCTTGGGTGCATTAATGCTGCCTCCCAATCAATATATTCCAACTCTCCCACATCTTCTAACCGTTTAGTTTGCAGTTGGTGCAGTGTGTCAGGCACATTATTATTGAGAGTTCTATAAGTTAGGGAAAGAGCGCCTTTGCCCAGTTCCTCCATAATCAGTCGCCCTTCCAGTGGGGCAAATTCTAGTATGCCCTCCCCGGGGAGCCCATCTAACCGCCATGCGTGCTTAATCTGTGATTACCCCACTGTGTTCATTCGTTATTCATGCTGTAGTGAGGAGAATGGCATTAAGTCCCTCTCTTCTAACAGGTCTCCAATTGTGGAGAGTCCCAGTCGATCCCAGGCCTTGAAGCCTCGCAGTTTTTGTATCTCAGGGAGTCAGGTCCCCTCCCAGAGAGGCGCCACCCTCGTGGGTTTTATAGTGCCAGCCCAGGCGTTTCGTTGCCTTCTCCCAGGCCGCCATGGCCACTCGCGTGGCTGGTAGGAGATGTTGCACCCCCTACCTCCATGTAGATAATGCATGCAGGATTTCCTTTTCCTCTGGGCCCTCTCAAGCCTAAAGGTGGAATGGTCCCAGGGGGCAAAGAGCCAGTCGTTAATATTAATTAAATAGGCTGCCCAATAGTATGCCTCCAAATCTGGGAGAGCCAGGCCCCCATTGTATGGAGTTTGGTAGAGCGTTTTCAGGGCAATTCTAAGGCGAGTTTCTGTCCCCCATGTAGGTCCGTAGATCAGCCTCTAGCTTGTTAAAGACCTCTGGGTAGACATTGTAATATGTGTTTTGTAACATATACAACAGCTTTGGGAGGGAGATCATCTTAAACATTGCTTCTCGGCCTAGTAGCATAAGGGGAAGCTGAATATCACCAAGGTTCGTTGTGGGAAGGGCCAATGGACCACATCAAATGCCTTCTCTGCGTCTAGCGCAAGGAGGGCATGCGTCTCCGGCCTGTCGCAGATTGTATTCAGCCAATTATGTGCCCATCAGAGATTGTACCGGGTAGTTCGTCTGGGCATAAAGCCCGATTGGTCTCTGTGACTAAGAAGGGAGATGACTTTTATAAGTCTTGAGGACAGTACAGTCGCCAGGATTTTGACTTCAGTATCAATAGTGAAATCGGACGGTATGAGTTGCATTTCTCTTTGGGTTTGCCGTCCTTAGGTGTTACCACTATGACAGCACAACGGAGATCCAGGGGAAGGGCACCTTGTTGGTCCACCTCTAGGAACATGTTCAATAAGTGAGGGCCTAATAGATCCCTATATCCCTTAAAAAACTCTGCAGGGAACCCATTAGGGCCTGGTGTTTTGTTTGATTTTATATTTGCGATTGCAGCCTGGATCTCCTCTAGAGCAATCTCCGCGTCTATCTCCTCATGTGCCTCCACCCCAATGTATTGCTTCAGCCTCCCAAATAATAGAAAATACCGCCCTCCCACACGGAGGCACAAACACGGCGAAGCTATAAAAACACCACCAGGAAAGGGATTTCACTCTCATAAAATGAGACACCTCAAAAGACTGTTCTCAAATTAAGGCATGGGGTTTTATTTGTGCAACCCTCTCTAACAAAAAGGCTTCCCCAGATGTCAAATGAACATCATTCAATTTAAAAAAAAAATATATATATATATATATATATATATATATATATATATATATATATATTTGCCAGCAATAATATCACACTTATGAATAAGCAAATGCAACTGTTAAATGCATGAAATAAAATACATGAAACAAAATACAACCAGATAATAATTTGGACGTCCACTGCAAGAAATCAGAAAGCTATATACACTAAATACATCAGATGATTATAGCCACTGAAGGCTTGAATGCGCACACAGACACACTCACACATCACAATGAAAACACCTTAGATGATTATAACCACTGGAGATTTGAATGTGCACACAGACCCACTCACACATCACAAAGTCAATAATTAAAAATAAAACACCTCACCGGCTGCAAACACTGCATCTTAGCCCACTTCAGACTGGGGGATTCAAAGCCGAGGTAAAGGGACTCAGCAAGCCAGGTTCTGCCACACTGAAGTAGACGCATGCGTCATTCAGGTCCAAAATCCTGGTTTCCAAGTCAACAAACCCCAGTTTTATAATCTCATAGCACACTAGAAGTTACCGAGAGGCCCTCCTCTGCACCAAGGAAACTTACTGGAGTTGGCCACTCTCCATGCAAGCATTCCAAAGGCAAAATTGTTCTCATGTATCCTTCTGCGCTCTCACATGTTCCAGCCCCTTATCTAAACAAAGCTTACGAAAGTCTCCAACAGTACAGAAAGCAATCTCCAAAAACAACCTTGAACGTGAATAGCCTAAACAACTTGAGTAATCTGGGGGCCTGCCTGTTTGCGCAAAAGCTCAAGCTAGATAGAGTCAGAATTCAAGATGGCATGTCAAAGCCAATAGTAAGAACTTCATAATACTTCCCAATGTACAACACAATGCACATTTGTGCACCACTGCCTACAGCATCACACACTTCATCTCCCAATGTACAACTTAATGCACATTTGAGCACCACTGCTTATAACACTGCACTCCAAGACCAAGAAGTACATTCCGCACATCTCTCTCTCATGCTTTCAAATGCACATCCCACATGCTCTGTAAGAAGCGAACACTCCCCCTTCTGCAGCTACAAGGAGACACGAAAGAAATCTTCAAGGAAAAGTGCACATGCAGGAAAAATGATGTTGTACATTCAAGAAACACCTAAAGTCAATTAAAACAATGGTAGTCAAAGGTCATCACGTGGTCCCAATATATGGGAGTGCCTCTCGCACTACACCCAAGTACCGAGGTCTCGATCGATGCCAAATATTGAACTAGGTGGGCTTTATTTTGGAAGGGCTGAGCACTATAAAAATGCTCATAATGCAGAGCAAATGCCGCTACAATTGAGTCATCTGTCACAGCACTATTTCCTCCGGCTCAATCACTCGGTGTACCCATCTGGCTTCTATTTCCTTCCTACCCAGCCAAGCAAGAAGTTTCTCGGGCTTATTGCTGGTCTCGTATAATCTATGAAGCGTGGCCAGCATTTGTGTCTTTGAGCCTTCCTGAGCCCGTTCTCGATGATCTGCCCTCATGATGTCTAGCTGCTGAAGCAGGGAGGGTTCCAGTCCTCGACTCAGGTCACCTTCAAGCTCTAGGAGTTTGCTTTCCATTTGTTCCAGGACACCCATTTCTTTTTTTGGGCAATCAGATTCTGGGCCTTATCCCACAGGACAGGCTTATAAGCTTCCTAGAGTGTCACCTTGAATGTAACCAAGTCTTCATTCTCTTTAAAGTAAAACTCAGAGCCCACCCATAGCCCTATGGCCACCTCCCAATCTCGCATATGCCACGCATTCAGTTTCCAGCTCATACGGTTTCTAGGTCCCCTCCCACCCAGTCTCACCAAGAGGAGAGAGTGATCAGAGAGCCCCCGGGCGAGGTACTCTGCCCGATTAATGGCCTCTACTTCCCCAGCAGACATAAAGAAGTGGTCTAAATGTGAAAACACTCGGTGTGCTCCATAGAAATATGAGTAGCGACGCTCATTGTGGTGCGCTCATCTCCATAGATCTGTGGGGCTCTAGGTGTGAGTAAAATGTGCAAACAGAGTAGAAAGAGTGGGTTTGCCCGGTGGCCGGGTCTTATCTGCTGCCGTTGACCTCACATCATTAAAATCCCCACCCATGATATGCAGAGAGGAATTGGCCTTCAACAGCAGCTCGGAGAGTTTTGCCAGCTTGGGAGCCTGTAGCCGAGGTGAGGCATATACACTAATGAGGGTGATATTTAATCGTTCCCCGAGCCCCTGAACTCCCACATATTTGCCGGTGGGGTCTATCCACCTCTTTGCTACCTGGAAGGGAGGGTTTTTCCTGATTAATATGGACACCCCTCGGTATCCCGAAGTGTATCCGGTGTGGGCTAGAACTGTCTAGGCCCCTCTGCCCAAGAATCTGCACTGCATCCCTTTGAGATGGGTTGCTTGTAAAAACATCACATCTGGCTGCACTCTCCGAACATTAGCAGGCCACCAATCCCCTCTTGACCTTATCTCCCAGGTCATTCACATTCCACGAGAGGACCCAGATAACCCTGGAGTCAAGTGGGGGGATACCTACAGTCGGTCAGCAACCAGGCCCATGTACTAAGGCATGCGTAGCAGCCATTGATCCAGTAAATGTGTAATGCTTTGCTTAGCATCCCAATCCAAGCTATTCACTGACAGGTATGTGCGAGTCCTCCCTTGAAAAATGTATAATACCAAAAACTGTTGTAGTGTGTCCCACCCTTCTCCCGCTCCACCCCACCAGAACCCCTGTGAGTGTGCATTCCCATAACTCAACTAAAAGTACTTGACAGGAAAATAGAGAGGTCTGCAGCCCACCCCCCACACCTTAATTCAACCCTTCAAACACTGTAACACCAGTTCGAGGCAACAACACCTGTACACTGCAGCACTGTATAGGATAAGAGAAGAAAAGAAAAATCTAATTAAGTACGAAGTCTTCCAGCCGCCTATCTGGGAGGGTGTGGCGATACTAAGGTCACCGCTAGACGGCCTGTATGTTTAGTGGTCAATCCATCCACTATTCCACTGTCCCCAGTCCAGAGACTGTATCATCTGGAGGGGCCACTTCTGACACCCCCCCTCCAGATTATCTACAGCCAGGGTGAGGGGATTCCTCTCCTGTGTCTTGGTTATCCCATGTGTAGCCATGTGTTGATTCTCCATTGACCGCTGGGATCCTGCTCTTTTTTGCGTCCACAGTTTAGTGGCTGCCAGAGTCTGAGGAAGCTTCTAGGTGCTGTCAAATTTGCACCTCTGCTTTTGAACTTCCCGGGAAAGATCAGGATTTTGGAGTTCGCATAGCGTGTTTCTCCCCATTTTTGCACTTCAATAAGAATCACTCCAGTAAGAATCACTCCAGTAAGAATCACATCTCGGTCTTGATAATTCAGAAAGTGGATAACCACTTTTTAAGGACCTGCAACATGTTGGGCCCTTCCACTACCTCAGGGAACCCCACAAACATCAGGATGTTCTGTCGGACCTGATTTTCTGCGTCGTGCACTCTCCACACCACATCTTTGTTGGTGGTACGGACCTCCATCAACTCCCTGCACAGCTCCCTGACCGTGTCTTCCAATTCCAAGATTCGTGTTTCAGTTGAGGTGACTTTCTACGACATTGGGGAGGTCCTGACGGTAACAAGGAGTTCTCCAAGCGTACCTCCCTAACTCATGCCTCTAAGGCCTCCCAGGAAGATTTGGCCACCAGAAGCAGGGCAGCTTTATCTGGCATGGGCTGTGGAGCTACCTCCGGCGGTGTCATCCGAACCCTCACCTAACGGTCCAGACCCCTGTGGCTTTACCCTTAGACATCTCCTCGGTAAGTAGGTTGCACTCAGCTTGGCACCCCTCCAGAGGTCCACGTAATGATGTTGTCTCCAATTCATGTCTCAGAACGCCAAATGCCTGTCAAAGCCTCTATTCACCCAAGGGGCGAAGGGACCCCCAAAGTCTGCCAGGTATGAGCAAAGTGAAGGGTCCAGACCTCCGATTCAGCACAGTTAGGGGGCGCAAGTGGGGCACATCTTCGTCTTCATCACGCAGTTATGAGGATCTCTGTTTGTATTTCTAGAGGTCAGATTCCACTGAGCTCTCCACAGGGAGGGAAGGCAGAGGAAATAGGGGGCCCCTCCCCCTCTGGCCTCTCCAAAGCGGACGAGGTGCTGTCTGTTGCCCCTCCCGGGGCCATCGCCCTTACAGGTGGACCTTAGGGCATCCACTCCCTGGTGCGAGTCCGCCAGCAACACCGGCCCGTTCACCCCGGGGGCTCACGCTGGAGCTCCCGGCACCTTACCCTCACAGACTCAGGTCCAGAGAATCCAGAGGAGGAGGAGCAAAGGCAAAACGAGGAGCTCAAATCTGGCAGGAGTGTGACCCCACCCACACAGAGGCCACACCAGTCCAGGTATTCAGATTGGCCCTCAACTCCAGCCCCATTCTCCAGATGCCCCCGGCCTCCTCACATGCCACGGGGGGAAGTCTCCGGCCAAATTAAAGAGTGGAATCATACACCCTGGGAGGCCCACAGGCCCAAGAATCTCCACAGATCGGCTCAGTTCCGTGTGTCCAGCTGCCTCACTCCTCCTCTCCCCAGTGCTCAAACCACAGCAACCAGGATCGTCTCTCCACTGGGGGGGGGGGCGCCTCCACACTGAAGCACGCACAGGCCGGGCATCCGATATGCCACGCTCTGATGCTTGCCCCTATTTCACACTACCCCCAGCCCGTCTCGGGCTCCTACCGGCATCCGGTGCCTCAATTCAGCTCAAAGAGGACCGCACGTTGGTCACAGCAGCTCCGGCAGCCAGCCAGGAGCAGAGACTCAGTTTCGAAGAGGCCCCACACAGGCCTCAGTGCCTCAGTCGGATCGAAGTCCCAGCGAGTCTTGTGTAGTTGCGCAGGCTAGGCATCCTAGCCATGCATGCAGTCCATCTCCGGCCCGGCCATCGTAATGCCCAGATTTTTCTTTTTTCTCCTTTTAGTCTGTTGGTGAGGGTATACTTAGACTCGGCCCTGATGCAATCCTGAGACCACTAGGCTCAACTAAATGTGCAGAAACATGTTGGCAAGTTCAGTCAGTAGCAAGTAATGGTCATAGCAACCATATAAGTCCTCTGACAACACCTTACATTTTTTAAATACACTTGGGATAGCACCTAAATAACGGATACTTTATGGATTATTCTAAGGCTTTTTTACTGCTTTAACTGGTAATAAGTAATTTCTAAGAACTCCCCCACGTCAGACCCACCCTGAGGTCGAACCCTCCCTGGTAGTACCACCTTACCAGGGTGGGATAAGGTGGCAAATGATGAAGCATGTCACATTACGTGGTGAGCCTACCTCATCCAATTCTTGGAATTGCCTTATTTTACCTGGAGGGAGTGTAACTGTTGATGGTAAGACTGATAATACCTATAGGTGTCCTAAGAAAAATATTCCATGCACCAGAAAAGGGCGTCATGCAAATATTTGTGTTTGATTGGTTCTCTGAGGCAGGCATGAACCTGGTAGTGCCTCTTTCTCTCTCTGCGTGTTATATGTTAATGGCCTAACTCACTGCTCCTTCCTTTGCTAGGATAAGATCCAGAGCATTCTATTCTGTATGGCCAGACTAAGCATTGAAATAATTTCTTTGGTAATATTGGAAAATGCAGCAGCCAAGTCATTTGCCAGCCTCTCAATCAATCAAGCCACCTTTGTATCATATGTTCACCATGGGTAAAGCAACCTTTACAGGAGGAAGCAGTGCTTAAAATAAGTTGATTATTTCTTCCCCAATGTCCCCTTCTCCTCTGATGGTAAGGATGAGTATCTGTCACTTGTTTAGTATTATGTATGAGAGGTGACACCAGAACCAATTGGCAGGAACTGCTCCACCCACTGGGGAAAAAATAAGACTTCTTCCCACAAATGTGATACATATCTGTGTAAATCCCTATTTGACTATAATTCATAAAATCTGCAGGCATGAGAAAAATGTGCATTCAACTATTCTCACCTGTGCTAATAATTCCTTTAAAATGCTATGGAAAATGTTCCTACTCTCTATTGCTAAAGGTTTAAAACTGAATGCGTTAGTAGCGAAACTAGAACCCTGTTCGATGTGAAGTCACAACACCCACTCCTCTGTTTCTGTAGTGTCTAGTGTCTTTTTCCCAAAACTCTTTCTCCTTGCAAGATAACATACACTGTGTGTCTTTAGGCATCATCAACTCATTTTACTGACTTTTCACTTCTAGGATGTGGCCTAACGGCTTGTGCGGTCGACTTCAAATATGGGGAACAGGGTTCGAGTATTGGCAAGGACGCTCAACATCCTGTGATTCTGGGCAAATCACTTAATCTCCCCGTGCCTAACAAAAATGAATGTGTCCTCATGTAACGCAACTGGTGCTCGTGTAAGGTGCTCTGATACCTTCGGGTCAAGTTCACGCTATTCACAACACCGTAAAAATTAAAAAAAATTAATTAGCAAAAAAAGAAATTGTTAAACTCTGCATCCCTTGAGGTGAACACTGGTTGCCTGTAAGTCAGTATGGAAAGATAAATGGAGCAAGACAAAGAAATAGAAAGAAGTCTCAGTGAATATATAACCCATTCCTTCAGTGATGCAGGCCAATGCCAACAGGAAGGGTTCATAATTGAATAAGAAGCCTGAAATATAGCAACATAAGTATTTTCTCGATATTCATTCTGGCGCATCTCTTTTCCCTTATTCTCCTTAACCCCTTTCATGCGCAGGTCACCCGGGAGCTATCCTGCGCCACGGTCCTCGTGTGCGCAGGACGGCTCCCGGCCGTCCTCCCACATGGCAGGGGAAATCCCTCTGGTGCGGGCACCAGAGGGATTTCCTTTCCCCCCCCCCGACAGCCTCGGGAGCTGGGGAAGGGCTTCCCCAGCTCCCGAGGCTGTCTCTCTTGTTTCTGTGCAATGACGATCAGTGCGCACGTTGCGCTGACCTCATTGCACAGAAACCGAAACTGAAATGAGCCGATAGGCTCATTTCAGTTTCACTTTCTACGTGCTCAGGGGGGCTATCTCAGCCCCCTGAGCACATAGAAAGTCAGGAGAGGTATCATTGGAAAGGGGAGAATCTCCCCATTCCAATGGTACCCCTCTCTAGTGGATCTCTGCTTGGGGATCGCCCCAGGAGGGCAATCCCCAAGCAGGGATCCACCCACTAGGCACCAGGGATGGTGGAGCGGCCCCTTGGGCAAGGGCCTTTGCTCTCCTCAAAAATAATTGCTCATAATCAGTCTTTCTGCCCCCCCTGGGGGGCAGTAGTCAGGGATTAATTTTTTTATTTGATTTAGGGGTGGGGGCTGCCCAAGATGGGCATGCAAATGCCCGACCCCCCCCCCCAGCTCAATTCCAGTCTTTCTGCCCCCCCGGGGGCAGATGAGGGCAGTAGCCCCCAATCTGCCCCCCCGGGGGGAGGGGGTAGAAAGCTCACTAGAAGCCAGGTATTTTTTTTAATTTGATTTAGAGGTGGGGGAAACGTTGGGGTGTCCACGCAAGCCATACATCCCTGGACTCCCCCGGGTGTTTAGTTTTCAGAAATGTGTGGGTTTGGTAGCTTTCCCTAGATGGCCGCCGAGCCTGGGGCCAAAAACCCAGGTGACCCCCTTGCAAAACCAGGTCTTTTTGTGATAGGTAATTGTGATGTCTCTACAATACGTTTTGGGCCCTTCCCTGCCGCGGGCACTTGGCCCACCCACACGAGTGAGGTACCATTATTATCGGGAGACTTTGGAGAATGCTGAGTGAGTGGAATTTTGTGGATCCACACAGATTCTAGAATTTTCCATCACAGAAATGTGAGGAAAATGTTTTTTTTTTTTACAAAGTTTGAGGTCTGCAAGGGATTCTGGGTAACAGAACCTGGTTAGAGCTACACAAGTCACCCCCTCCTGGATTCCCCTGGGTGTCTAGTTTTAAAAAATGTATAGGTTTGCTACGTTTCCCTAGGTGCCGACAGAGCTTGGGTTCCAAATCCACAGCTAGACACTTTGCAAAAAAAGGGTCAGTTTTCACTGTAAAAATGTGGTGTGTCCATGTTGCGTTTTGGGCCGTTTCCTGTCGCGGGCACTAGGCCTACCCACACAAGTGAGGTACCATTTTTATAGGAAACATTTAGGGGATTGCGGGGTGGGTGGAATTTTGTGGATCCACGCAGATTCCAGAACTTTCCATCACAGAAATGTGAGGAAAATGTGGTTTTTTTGGACAAAGTTTGAGATTTGCAAGGGGTTCTGGGTAACAGAACCTGGTGAGAGCCAGACAAGTCACCCCATCCTGGATTCCCCTGGGTGTCTAGTTTTAAAAAATGTATAGGTTTGCTAGGTTTCCCCACGTGCCGGCAGAGCTACTGTTCAAAATCTACAGCTAGGCACTTTGCAAAAATAGGGTCAGTTTTTACTGTAAAAATGTGGTGTGTCCACTTTGCGTTTTGGGCTGTTTCCTGTCACAGGCACTAGACCTACCCACACAAGTGAGGTACCATTCTTATCGGAAGACTTTGGGTAATGCAGGGTGGGTGGAATTTTGTGGATCCATGCAGATTCCAGAACTTTCCATCACAGAAATGTGAGGAAAATGTGTTTTTTTGACAAAGTTTGAGATTTGGAAAGGATTCTGGGTAACAGAACCTGGTGAGAGCCAGACAAGTCACCCCATCCTGGACTCCCCTGGGTGTCTAGTTTTCAAAAATGTATAGGTTTGCTAGGTTTCCTTAGTTGCCGGCTGAGCTAGGGTTCAAAATCCACAGCTAGGCACGTTGCGTTTTGGGCCGTTTCCTGTCGTGGACACTAGGCCTACCCACACAAGTGAGGTACCATTTTTATCGGGAGACGTGGGGGAACACAGAATTGTAGAGCAACTGTTATTACCTATTGCCCTTCGATGCATTTCTGCCTTCCAAATGTAAGACAATGTGTAAAAAATAAATCACTTTGAAAAATGTGCCATAATTCACATGCTAGTATGGGTACCCACAATTTTGGAGATGTGCAAATAGCTACTGTTTCTAAACCCTATATTTTGTTCCCATTTCAGAAATACATAGGTGTCTTTCATACCAATTTTTCACAGTTTATATTTTCCCAAATGAATTGCTATATACCTGGTGCACAATAAAAAACCATTGCAAGACGCTGCTCAGTTATTGGCTCTGGGTTCGTCGGGTTCTTGCTGAACCTACAAGTCCAATATAGCCCCACAACCAGATGGGTCCAGCAGATGTAACGGTATATTGCTTTAAAACATGTCATACGTAGAAGAAGTTACAGGTGAAAATGTTGGCACAAATGGCTGTTTTTTGTAACTCATTTTCAATTTTATAGAAACTGTTAGTTTCTATAAAAAAAACTGAAGGATCTACACAAATGATCCCTTGCTGAATTCAGAATATTGTCTACGTTTCTGAAATGTATAGCTTTCCAGGATCCATTATTGCTTTCATACCCATTTCTACCATTAACTGGAAGGAGGTTAAAAGCACAAAAAATAGCAAAAATAGACTATGTCCCAGTAAAATGCCAAAACTGTGTAAAATAATTTTGGTTTTCTGACAAAAGTCTGTCTGTTCCTGAAAACACTTTCATCTGCAGCACTTTTTCCCCATTTTTATGTGGTCAAAAAGTTACAAGGGCCTAAGCGCAAACTACTCCAAATATAAAAAAAAAAGGCTTAGCACAGGGGCGGGAAAAGGTCTAGCAGCGAAGGGGTTAATACTGCTGATGATCACTGGGGTGGAGGACCTATCATGTACTATCAGAATAATCATTTGCATAAGCAGAGCTAAGAACAGTCCTGTTATGCAAGTAGCAAAAGCAGCTCCCATGATGACTAAAACTGTTTGCCATTGTTTGCGTTTCATCTTCTCTCCATTAGTCAGGCTGCAGTGGTATTTTCCATTGATTCCAGATGACTTGGCTGCCCTCCTCAGCTTCCCATATTTGTGACTTCTTTTCACCCAGACCAGGGCAGTCTTTTTCAGTGGGCACTGTATCTCTATTGCTCTCCTTCTGTGCCTTTACCTTCTTTGTGTGTGACCCTTGCAGTCAGGCATTTTGATGCCTGACTGCAAGGGTCACACACAAAGAAGGTTCACATTTTACAGCAGTGTTTATGACCAAAAGAACTTGATACAGCCCTTTCCTGCTGGGCGGCAGGCAATTTTTTTCTTGCATGGTTCTTTATGAGGACCTAGTCCAAGGGCTCCAAACTATGGCACCAGGGCCGGCTCTAGGGCGGTGCGATAGGTGCGACCACACCGGGCGCTGATTTCGGGTGGGGCGTCCTGTTTGCAAGTATTTTATGGTTTTAAAAGCACCTGCTGCCCTGTTTCTGGCCTCCAGAAATTTTCAGGCAACAATATGTGTCACTCCGGTGCTTAATGTTCTTCCTAGAAAGAGATTGGAGTTTTGTCTAGTGAAAGTTTTAACTCATCCTAAGGTAGCGCAGAGGGTTAATATGATTGCTGCAAAGAACGTGTACCATACAAATCACAAAGTGCATATAATGTTAATAGGTCAGTGGGTTACTGCTTTTGTCTGAGAGATCCTTTTGTTACTTGCAGTTTATACCTTCCAATCCTAACATAGAACAGTGAGCTATAAACTATCATCAAAGAGCTGCATGCAAACTGCAAGGTATAGATTAGAGCGTTATGATTTTTTCCCCAGTCTTTCATCATCCTAATGTTGGAAAAAGGGTTAATTTGGATAGGATTCAATTCTGATTATTAAAGAGAACCCCCAATCATGGTGTTCAGTTTTAAATTCAGAGTTTGTGCTTCTCCAAACCAAGCACCATTAAACTATACTGTCTACCAGTATGGGTCACAGATGACTACCACACCTTGTAGTCCTCTGTCTTATGTAACATTTCCTATACACTAATTTACACACCTATGATTGATTATTTTTGTGTAGTGTGTGTGATGTAAAGTGCTCTGACTCCCTACACTGGTATGAGTGATGGCAGCACTATAAAACTCATTAAACTCATCTGTGAGAGAGTGATATGGAGATTTGAGGGGTACTGTTAAAGGGTGGTAGTGAAGGAATCAGTGCGGAGGGGGTCATTGGGGGGCACCAACAACCGTTGTCGCACTGAGCGATACGAACTGTATGGCACACTGCACTTGAAGGAGCAATTGGCTAGACCTGGTGATACTTAAAGCTCACCACGTCAGATAGTTCTTTGTAATAGTCCAAAACCATGTCATCCTATATCAAAAGCAATGTGGCAGTAAGAATACCAGAAACTCTTACTGTTCTGCCTATGAGAATTTCATGGGGCTCGGTTCAGTTTTTCTATTTGGAGTGCAGCTGTCATGACTTGTAGTGTTCTTACCGGTTCTGGCGTGCTGGAGAGAATCTAGACTTCGGTTCTTGAGGGTTCTGGTCTTTCCGAGGTAAGGGCAACCCCTTCTGATAGCCACAGTGCTGCTGACAGGGAAAAAGGCCAAAGCAGACCGTGCCCTCCAAAAGGAGTCCCAAGAGGAAAAAACCCTGTAGGGAAAAACCTCTGATGGAAGTGGGGACTCCAAGAATGAAAAGGAAGGAGAGAAGCTACCAGTAGGGAGGAAATAGAAGGCAAGGAATCCAAACCGGAATAGAAGACTATAATCAAGAACAAGGTACACCAGCAGGAATCACAGATACACCAGGCAGGAGTACAGGATACCAACAGGAGCGAGGACACACCAGCAGGAGCAAAGACTGTTGCAACGCAAGGAAATTAAGGATTCAGCCCTTTAAAGACCCATGATTAGGAAGTGACCAAACAGGAACAGGAAGTGACGGAGCAGGAAGTGACGGAACAGGAAGTAAGTAACCCCCATCTTGGATAAGGCAAAGGATAGTGGAGGGAATAGGAAGGTCACCATCTTGAATTGGTAGAGCAGATACTTCCCAAGGCCTTCTGGGAAGAAGACTATGGAATCATGGGAAGGCAAAGATGGCCCCAAGAAGAAATGAAGAAGGAAATATATATCCAGTGAAATGAAGGTAAGAATATAGTGCCCCAACATGTGAAAATAGGAAGCCGCAGTTCCAAAACCGGAGCTGCGGCATTTCTGTCATGCAAATTGTCAGATAACGGGCCGCCTCATAGGTATGCGGCGTGCCCGACACAAAAATAGAGCAGGCGCTGCGGGACGCACCCACGACGCCAAAACGGCAACAGCGGGCCGCTACGCAGCACCGCGATGCGCCCAAAGAAAAGAGAGAGGCGCCCCGGGCTGAATCGCGGCCCGCGAGTAAGAAGTGGGCAGCACCGCGGGCCAAATCACGGTCCGCGGTGCAACAGCAGCGTGTGTTCATGCGCACCAGAAGAAGAACATTGGGCCATTTCAGAGTATTGAATGCACATACGTTAACCATTGATCACTGTTTTCAGTCTCTCCACTAGGTAAAGGGATTGAGGATGATAGACATAGTTTAGTCTCGAGGCTTTGCCCACGGCTTCACAAATCACTTTCATTACTTTGTTTTTTAAAATGTCTACCCTAATCAACTTGATGCATACATTGAGACACCATATCATGGAATCAGTTTTTAGAGCAACAGCTTTGCCACAGTCATTGCATCAGATCTGCATGTTGGTAGGCCTCCCCCCATTTTGAAAAAATGTGCATCCCCACCATCAGAACATAGAGGTATCCTTGACAGGGGTAGTTCAATTAAATCAAAAATCAGTCTCATGAAAGGTCCATATGCTAGAGGGAAACGACTCACTGTAAACAAAGTTCTTTTACCTACATATTCTGCTGACACACCAAACATTGTGAATAATAATTTTGAGCAACTTTCTAGAAATGTTCGTTTGACTATATCTTCTGACAACTATCTCCCATTGCATCTCTTCCTTAGTGGGTGAGTGCATTTGTCTCAATAAGGCATTTCGTAGTAACACCCTCCCTCTCATGTCCACCCACATTGCACTTCATTGCATCTGCAACCCTTTTTCACGAATTCACTCATCCTCCTGCTCTACTTTTTCATGTATGATCTCCTCAATTTTTTGTGCATTCATGTCGGGGACTGTCACTGCCGCAAATAAAGCGGCTTGCCCCACATAGGCATTCAGTGCATGATGCGAGTCTCAGTATTTGCAAAATTATTGCCTCTTGAATTTCATCTGATTCTTCTGATGTGCTGCACACTTCCCTACAGCTCTTTGGGCTGGGGCCATTGCGTATTGGTGTATCAGAAGAATTCATGACCCCTCTCTGTGATCATAACTAGCCAAAATCATGAACCACTCCAAAAACATAAAAGTAAATCAGTAAAAATGGTTACATTAAGACTTTTGACCTGATAGCAGGCCTTCATGAGAGCTATCAGTTCAGTTTTCCGTGCAGAATGTACATTTGCGAAAGAAGAAGGTTCAATAATCTTTTCATTTAAGCACAACAGAAAAAAGAAGGTCAAGGCACTAAATACCCTGCACCAGTCAGTCTAGTAGAATGTAAATAAAGCAGAATTATGGTGCAAAAGAGCCGGGAACGTGACCTCCCTACGTCCCCACTGATTGGGAAACCCAAAAACACAAGGAACAAGCTGGCTCAGCACACATGTATTGTTATACACAGTTTTTCAAAGTACACAGTAATAAACAGTGGTCATTAATTTAACTTTAGCACGGCGTCTCCCAAATGAGTCACATAAGTCATCATGTTGTGAAAAATATATAGCGTATAGGTCAGCAGCATGGAATGAGGCTCAAATTCAAAGACCTCATTCCATGCTGCTGACCTATATGCTACACACTGTCTTACCATACAAATTCTGGATGTATCTTTGAACTCTTGACATATATCAGCTGTGCGCCATTTTACGTCTTTAAATACGCAGATTTTCACTGCTAAAGCAATACGTACAGCCCACAAGAGTGTTGGGCAATATTCATGTGGACTATTTAAACACATCACAGCCTTGAAGAAGTCCCATTGGGACGAAACGCGTTGCGTCGGCTATGAACTCTGTGTCGTGTTTTAACAGGAAACTTTTGAACAAAAGAATAAAGGAATAAAAGATGTATATATTTTTCACAACATGATGACTTATGTGACTCATTTGGAAGATGCCGTGCTAAAGTTAAATTAATGACCACTGTTTATTACTGTGTACTTTGAAAAACTGTGTATAACAATACATGTGTGCTGAGCCAGCTTGTTCCTTGAATCTTTTCATTTGTACAAACGGCATATGCGGCTCTTAAAGTTCCAGCAGTGCTCATACAGGAGCTATTTCAGAATAACACATAATCACAATTTTTCAGGGGTTCATCCTTAATGGCCGGTCTCGGCTTGGTACACAGATCTGTTATTTCAAGACAATCGTGGTCTTTGTTTTTCTTCTTCCTACATCTGCTGAGAGAGTAAAGATAATAACATAGCAATAGTCAAAACAGTATAATAATTATTGTATAATAAGTGTGGACAACAATATTACTTAATTTCAAGTCAGTTGGGCATCAGTCAAATGCTAAGTTTTACATATGGTAAGCACATTTCATGGGACACATACAGTGTCAGCGGTATTAAGATTATCAGACTATTCAGTCTCCACTGCTTCAGCCACAATGGCAGTAAAGCCCTGATGCAACTATGCCCAACATGACTGGGCATTGTTGATCACCATGACATTGTGTCAGTACAGACAATGAGCATCCTTCCCTTTCTGTACAATATAGGGAAAATTCAGTTTTATAATCAGGCATTACTAAGGCTTGGGAAGAGCACAGGGTATGTTTTAATTCCAAGAATGCTTTCTGGCACTCACCTGACCAGGGCAAGGGGTCGGGTACATTGTTGTAAAAGGCTGGGCCATGAGAGAAAAATTTGGTATCCACTACCTACAGTAACCTACCATTCCAAGAAACCCCCTAATTCTCTTTGGGTAGGGGGTAGTGCCATCTGCATGACAGTTGATGCCCTCTCCTGCAACGATTTTTGCATTCCTTTCTCTAACTTTTGTTCCAAATAAATCCGTTTCTTCTGACGACATTGTAACTTTGAGATGGAGAAATTGTACCCACCACAGACCAAATGGTTCATCAATGGAATAATGTCCCATTTACACGATTCCCTATTAGGTAAGGGAGGCGAAAAACAAATCATCAATACATTGGACCAGCCCACACCCATGTGCAATCTTCTGGGATTCCAAATCATTATAAAGAGCCTAGGAGAAGATGGTTCTGTTTAGCCTTGAGAACGCCTTCCCAACAGAATGCCATTGTTTTAAAGCTGGAAGCATGTAAGGATTGACCGTCCTCATGTACGGTTTTGGCAAATATTGCTGAACATAAATCAACAACCGTAAACCGCTGGGACCTGATCACAGCAGGATTAGGCACACCGGGAAAATTGGAAATGTTATATGACTGATAACTCTTAAATCCTGGGTCATTCTTACCCCTTTTGAATGGGGACATGGGGTTGTGTTGCAGAGGCTTGACTCTTTCCTTTTAATAATGCCCTGCCGCATTAGGTCTTGTATCACTAGCTGAATCCCTTCTTCCACTTCCTGAGACAGTTTATACTGGGGAATTCTGGCCAACCTCTTTCAATTTCAACCGTATTCGCAAAGCACATTGCATCTTTGCTATTTCTCCCTTCCCTACCCAAATTTGAGTGGCAAGTCTTCAGGATTCTCACTTGACTTAAGAGAGAGACGATTTATCACTTTCAACATAGACATCACTTTAAAATGTGCATCAGGTTCTCCTGTCTGTACAAACACACCATCATGGATTCAATACAATTTAATTTACATAATTTCCCCAGCAGATTCAAAGGACTGGTATGACTGATCAATAGTCATATTGTTCCGTAATAGGAACTATACTTACGGGGACAGGGGCGGAAACTGGATGGTTAATGACAGAATTTGAAATGACGGCTGCTTTCACCATTTGTCCCGAGATGTTAATTGAGAAACGTATGTTGGTCTCATGGCAGATGGAGCGGCTCCAGTATCATCTAAGAAATTCACAATGTGTTCATATACCTTACCCTGTATGCAAGGACTTTTCTGAGCAACTGAAAGCATAGGAGCCTGCAAGCAGTCATCCCCTCCTGGGCAGCCCAATAGTGTGTTGCTAAAACCTGTTGGAAGCACTGTCGGTGCAGCAAAATGGGGAAATGCATCACTCATTACAAACACTGACTCACTCAATACAGACATTGGCGGGTTAAGAGGCATTATGGTCGAGGAGGATTTAACAGCTAGCACTGAGGTGGCGACACAACTGAGAGGGCAGGAGCAATAAGTTGGGCTGGGGCAGTTAATATCCCCCAAGGAGTGGGGTGAACGTGTGATTCTCCTCCCGGCCCTCCTCCCTTTCGTATTGTGGGAGACTTGTCCTTCTAGGTCCAAGCTTTCCGCACTTAAAGCAAGCATTATGTTGATAAAGCAAGCATTATGTTGGTTTCCATGTCAACCGACCCCTTCTCCCAGCCCAGCTCGATAGTCCCTGTATCCCTGCTGCTTGTGGGGCCGGTACACTTTGTTGGAAAAATCCAGGTTGCATCATCATCATCATCACTTTATCTTTATCTACTGCTGGCATCCTGCACTGGGTATCATCTTCTGTTCCACTAAGCTGTTTGTACATCTTATCTTTGGCTTGTGTTTTGTGCATAATCTTAGACAAATTTACATGTTGCACTGATATCTTGTATACCCCATTGCCACCTTGACGTCCCACAGATCCTTAGGTATCACAATGGACATCCACATCTTCACACAATTTTGACAATTTTATTATTCTTTTTACTTGTATCACTTCTCAGAAGCTTCCTGCAGATTCGGATATGAAAGACCATAGATAGTCTAGAGAGCATGAACATGCTCTGGCTGCCCATCTTGTCCTGGAACCTCCTTAACGGGCATACTAGCTCAACACTAGGAAGTAGTTCAAACTCCGAGATATCATTCTCATCCTTGTGTGCTATCGCCTCATCTTCAGGTGCCTCTTTGCTCCACTGTTTCTTCAATCCATTAATATTCTTCCATTTCCTTATCTTTTCTAACAAATCCTCAAACTAGAGCTGCAGTGCCATCAACATTTATTTCTCCAATTCCATGTCATTCAAATGCAATTTGTTTGCCAAATGTATTATTTCTTCAAATCCACTCCCATTTCACCTGCCACCCTAACAACTTAGTAGTACGCTACCCTTGCGCGTACACTCGCTTCTATCTGTTTGATCAATTCACTTCCACTCAACCATCCCATGCCAGCTTCTTCTCTTGATGTGACATAAAACTCCAAGAGTTTTCACTTCTCTGGTAACTTTTCAAGTTGCTTCCTGGGCACATATGGGGGAGGTGGGCAAATATTAAATAAATCTTCCATAAGACAATCTTCATAATCCTCCGGTCCTAACAGGGCTAAAGGAACCACAGGTGATATATCCTAGTCTCTTTTGCAACATTCTCTTGTCAATATTCCTTTTGCTTCTGTAATGCCTCTTTTCTCATACCATCCAACACCTTACACACCTGTCCCTTTACCCTACGCTTGTTCTCTTTTTCCATAGCTCCTTCCTTCCTTTCATTAAGTGCCTCCTCTGCGGGTTGGTGCGGTTTCTTTCTCTCATTCGTACAGTTTTGTAAATGATTCAATGTTTCCTTTCCAAAGAACCATATTCAGGAAATTGCAAATTTGGATCCCTTTTTATGAGCTCATGCCATACTTCCAAGCACAAACATGTATTCCAAACTCAAGCAACAAATCACGAGACAGCATTCTTTCGAGGGCGGGGTGCCTCATCTAACTTACTGCTACCTACTCCTGACTGGGGCTTACCACACACTCAACTCCACACCTAACCTGGGGAATTTTCCAAAACAATAGCTCTCCATGCCGCATTCACACTAACATTCACACCTTATAAGGGAGGAACCTGGCACAGTTGACCTGTTTCCTTTTGCCTGTGAATTAACCTTGGTAAGGAGTAGGTTCTCAGTCACACCTGCCTATTACCTTTATCCGAATCTCACACTTGAAGGGCCTGTCCTTTCGGCAGGCTCATTTGTGTACCTGGGGAAGAATCAACTTCTTTTAAACTCACACATACACCGTATGATAACCAACCTCTCACTTTAGTCAGCATCTTTAATCATTCATGGTAATGGGGAAGGGAAACCTTAGCAGCCTTTTTTTGTCTTTCTGCCAACCTGGCTGCAGTTTATTAATGTGTTAACCTCTATCATCTGGCCACAAACTTTGCCTGCGTAGCTCTCAAAGAATTAGTAGGGTTACGCATGGCCTCTCACCCATGCAGCCAAATTGGGGCCACAAGCAGAGGTTGGAAATATAGGGAAATATCCCTCCGTTTGGTCTGTATAACAGTAACACCATGAGTTGGCAGCCGCGGATCCGACTAGAAGTGTCGACTGCGTGCCTGTTATTCTCCACCAGAACTGTGACAGCACAATACAATAACCAATCAGAGGCCAAGATTTTTTGAGAGTGAAGCTTATATTCCATCTAAAAGGACATCTTAAGCCAGCCTCAGCTACTGCATGTCAATCAGGTCATCACCAAGCATGGGCAGATATACCGTTGTAAAGCATTGTAAATTTCCAGACCATGCATACAAAGAAACAATAAAGCATTCATTAGTAATACATGACAGCTTATCCTGGCAAAGTTGATAAGAATAACGAGAAAGAAACATATTTCCCGCCTTGGATTCAAATTTGAAATTCGGTTACAAGTCTGAGAACAGATTACGGTGGGCATCCTCCACAATAATTCACAATAAAGGGGAGAAGATGTAGCCTTACGGCTAGAGCGGTTGACCTCGAAGCTGGGGTACCGGGTTCGAGTCTCGGCAGGGACGCTCAACTTCCTGTGATTCAGGGCAAGTCACTTAATCTCCCAGTGCCTAACAAAATGAATGTGTCTATTTGTAACGAAACTGGTGCTCATGTAAAGCGCTCTTATACCTGATATCTTCGGGTCGAGTTTGTGCTATATAAAACTCTAAATAATTCTCATGGTGCAGGAAAGTTGAGCTCCACAAAGTTCCATTTTACAGTTTCCAACGTTGACTCTGCTGTGGGCATGTGTACTGTAGTGGTGTGGGCACATGATTTAAACAAGATGGAGTCTGCCAGATTTCTTATATGTGGCCTAGATGTTCACACTTACATAGTCAGAATCCAAACCAGCTTGATTGTTTTTGTTAACATCCACTGATACCCACCAAGGAGACCTGTCATAGTGAAATTGTTGCCACTGAGGGATACCAACTCCTGCATTTCCGAGGAAACTGACCTCCAAAGTCCTCAAGAAACCTATCTGCAGCTTGGCCCTGTTTTTTCACCCTTCAATATTTTTCTGGTACTAACAGAACTTTACACCTAGCAAACGATTGCTATTTTTTTAGCTTAACCTGGTGGCCAGATAAAGATGCCAATAGATGTGTCACCATTTCTCTGTCCCTTTTCCCCTGCTTTTGTATCTCAGTGTTAACTGGAACGTTCATTTTCCCTTCGTTATGTCAAGTTATAGATCATATACCACTTTATTTTCCATATCCCTGGTATTCCTCAGTCTTTCAAAGCAAAGCAAAAGAAAAAACATTTCAAGGTGGCCACTGTGCATGTAAATGTATTGCAGCCATCTTTGAACACATATATATATATTTTGTAAAAGGAAAACCATTCCAAGATGACTGCAACCTGTACACCCATAGGACATTTGGGAGAGAACAAAAAAACACTGCCAGAGCCAATAGGTGTCATGGGTGAGACCTATTGGCTTAGCCAGTCCTTGTCCTTTTTTAGACTTTGCCTTTTTTCATTGTTATGGTTCCAGTAGCTGAGCCAGCCTCTGCCACAATAGCATTGCTTGAAGGATTGTGCAATTTGTCCATTTTCTTGAGTATTTCATGTGTTGCTTGCTTGCTCTGTATGATAATAGCTGGCTGGTCCATTCAATGCTGCCATCAGTAGATGCACACCTGAAATCTATTTCCTTCTAGAATAATGAACCTAGTAGTCAAATACTGGAGATATCTCATAAGTAACAGGGTCACTTTGCCTGATACTTTACCAAGATTGGCAGTCAATTGGAACTAGTGAAACTGATGCCTTTTATTTTTTTGAGAGTCTTCCCTAACTTCCATTTTTTTTTGTATCTCTTTATTGGCATTTTGTGAGTTAGCGTACATACAGTAGAAGAATATGAAAAGGGATATTGACAATACTGATAGTCGACAATAATCAATATATAGACATTTTACATGAATGTGCATCAGGTTAATTCCTAGCGAGGCACATGTCCATTGTAGAGTTGCTGTCATGTATTGCAGGTTTGTAAGTCCTGGGTTGGACTCTTAATAGGAAATATGCAGTTTGTGGGTCTTGGATTGGATTAACTTGGCCAGTGCCAAAGTACCAGCATGGCTATATGCCAGAGATGATATATGCTTAAACAAATCAATCTTAACATAACAAATTTGCCTAGTCCTTTCTTAGCCCTTTACTGTGTCAACCCCCCCGTATTCACGCGGCCACCCCCCGAGAGGCACCCCCCAGCCACTCCCATGAGAAACGCTGCCCTCCCTAACTTCTATAGCTGAGAATAGTCACTTTTGGGCTAAACCACGTTATCAAAAATAGCGCTTCGGTTTTTATAGCTAATCTTCATTTCTATTATTTGTAAATTATTGTGACTCTTGGAAGTCACAAAAACACAACACAAACACGGTTGGGGGGATAAATGGCATAAATTGCAGTTAGATAATTCATTCCCAGACCTGTGTTTTAACTGCTTTATCCCTGCTGCTTCCCCCTTTATTTGTTGCCTTAGCTCTTTTAGAAGTAAACTGCTGTACTATTTTGAGGATATAAGTCAGTTTTTTCTCATACACCAGCACCTATTTGCTTCATAATTGGGTCTGTGGTGATTGTGTTTCCACGTACTAACAGGCACATATGTATGCACACACACACACACACACACACACACACACACACACACACACACACACACACACACACACACACACACACACACACACACACACACACACACACACACACACACACACACACACACACACACACACACACACACACACACACACACACACCCCCCCCCCCCCCCCCCCCCCCCATCTCTCACATCAGGCCTAGACAACATCTCTTAAGAGTGTTAATCAAACTCTGCAAGAAATATAAATACCTTCATAAAGACGAGCGCACAGCTTAGGTTCCTATGCTGTACAGCTTTAGTCCAAAGATGTTGATGGGGCCAGATCCCACGTTCTAGATTTTCTCGGGAACCTCTGGCCGATGGTCTTTATTGCCTGCTGAGAAAGTGTGGAGGGGAGGAAACAATTTTACGGATTTTACATTCCCTTTCCCCATGCTTCTAAAGGAGCACAGACTCTTGATTCAAGTTTGCTAGATTTATTATAAGGCCAAAAAGAGCAGAACATAAGTACACCTCAATATAAGAGTATAGAGATACATGAACACCAATACAGAATCAAGCCTACGAATATAATTCATTCCGCACAGTAGGCACAGAATAATGAATTCCAAAATAAGAACACAACTGAGTATAGACGCTGCGTCCAAAACCTTCTTTATTTATATTTCAGAGTTAGAATAGTAATCTGTCCCTACTCTACTTCTAGAGTGACATCCCTACTTAACTTCCCAGTTGATTCCCCTCAAAAGGTGTCAGCAAGTGAAGACTTTCTAAGAAGCACACTCACGTCAAATGGGTCAAGTGGCGTAAAGTTATGGAGCTTGTTCTAAGATGCTCCCTTTCCTCAGTCCAAAGCAGAAGTCCCCTGAATCTGTCCCTGTTCCTAATACAAAAAGACAAAGTTACACCCCTCACAGGTCACATGGTAACCTGCTCCGTGAACACCTCCTTTAGGTAATTTTTCACAAAACTCCAATTCAGGTTTCGTCCAATGACCTTGGTTCCCAGGTTTCACCAAATACGAAAGGCGTCCTCCCTTCTATCTGTTCAGACTCTTCAGACATTCCTTTCCTCCCTATGTAAATCTTAATAACGAGGTCGAATTCCTGCACCTGCAGTAGGGACGAGAAAGAAAAACTCTCTCCACACACACAAATTCAAATTAACTTATAACTTGAGAGCAGACAAGGAGAAACGAAACTTAAAGAAACAAAAGTTAGGCCTACAAGATTGGCTAACCTAAGAACATCCATTAATGCACACCTGTTACACAAGTATCTATACAAACTGCTTATTCAGAAGTGGATACATTCTATATTGCATAATATTCATAATATGTATGCATGATTACTTGATTTCTCTAAACACGTGCAAAGTCCTAATCATTCTTGTATATAACATTACAGATTTCATTATAATATCTTTATATAGCGATACAAACTTCATTCTAATGCCATGGATTACAGCAAAACAACATGATATATGTGAGTGCAGATTATTCATGAGTATAATGCACCACTACAAATTTTAAGAGCGCCGAGCGCTCTATCAATGTGAATACTGTTTACCTCTGAGGTTGATCGGCAGTTTGGCAAGTCTCTCATAAAATCAATCTTGCTCCACAATGGTGTGTTTATACTGTTAGATTGACTTGGAATTGCCCCAATGCAAGGCACCTGACCTCATTTGCAGTACAGTATAATAATGCTTCTGCACAATCCACGGAGGTTCTTCTTTTCATTAAGCTCACAAAAAGCATAATCCTTAGATGAAGGGGATGGGTAGAATTGATCACCAACCTACGTCTTTTTATTATGACGTCTTTAGAATTCATTACTGGTGTGTTGGGATGCACTAATTGCTTCGTCCTCCGCAATAATCCACCACCTTTCACATAACTTCATGTCAAGTCAGCAACATTATTCAGAGGAGCAGGAACAAAGATTCTATAGCTTGACTGATTGAGAAAGTAGCACACCCTCTGAGTATAGCTATGGTCTCACATGCCTTACATGTTGGAGGAGTTTCGAAGCTGATTCCTCGATATTCCAATAGAGATTAGGTATAGAGCTCTCTCCAAAATCGGGCGTTGATAGAACGCTTTAATAATTGGCTAAATGCTCTTAGGCTAGTAAGAATAATATGCTCAACTCCCCTTCCTCAGGATCCTCACAACTCCTTTGAGACAGAGGCAGTGCTTAATTTGAGCCAGTGCTTACAGGTGGGACCCACTAACACTCATTTTTGTAGACTTGCACTTATTATTTCCTCTCAGACTTTGACCCAGAGCTAGAGAGGGGAAATACACAAGGTGAATAGAAGGAAGAGAAAGACGGAAAAACATGACAAAGTGAGAAAGTAGCAACATGCAAGAGTGAGATACACGTGCAGGGAGTGGATTAAAAAGGTATGCGGTGGTAGCAAGGCTCAGCAACCCCGGTATTTGGCACATCACGTTCAACAGCACCGGCTATGGGCTCCTGAACAAAACTTTGGGCCTCAGCACTTTTTCAAATTAAGCTTTATACAGAAGTATGAGGGTTAATTACGGTGAGCTGAGGAGTACCTATACAAGTCACTACTAAGGAGGAGGAAGGTAGGAGAGATGCAACAAACAAAGGAGCTGCCAAATAGAAAGATATAACTACCACCTTTGAGAGCCAGCAGCCCAATATCATGTCAGCGTCTCACCTGTGAGTCATAATCCTCTGCTCTGACAAAACCCCTACGAAACCTAAACAGGAATGCACCTATAAAGAACAAATACTACATTACTTTTCTCTTTAAAGTTCCATTGATATAGATCACACAGTATGCAGTTGTAATCTGAAAATATACATTTGCAAAGACAAAGTTTGCTAATTACCAGCCCTTTTTTGTGTGAATGAGGAGTCTAGTTACTAAGTGATGTGCAGGCAATGCAAGCGGAGGAAGCAGAGCGAAGCGGAAGCAGAGCGAAAGGTCAAATACCACGGGCAAGTCGAGGAGGACCGCCGGTATCCCATGCCGCCGTAGCCGTTGGAAACAGGGAAAAAAGGCAGAGGAGGGATGGGATGACGGGAGGATGGGACGAGAGCACGGGCCCACAGGAGCAAGAGCAGTGAGCCACCCACATTGTGCCTGTGTCTTTTCCCCCCGATGGTCTCTCCTGCCCCCCCCGGTTCCAGCTGCAGAACGGTCTACCTTGCGCCCGCCTCGACCTCACCCTTGCCCCCGCAGGGCAGTACACGGCAGTACTCTCGCTCACTAGGGGCTGAGGTTTGGAGGCATAGTGAGCAGACAGCAAAGCAGACGGTCAGAGGTTACACAGAGATATGGTGGAGGGGTGAGTAGAGCCGATAGAGCCTCGGCGGCAGGTTGAGCCCCCCGGTCACGGAAGCAGCTCTCCTAGGTGCGGGCGCGGCTTGTGGTGGGCTTCCACCCCCCTCTCTTGGCTCCACGGAGCACTATATCAGCGCCAATCAACCAAGTCCACCTAGCCCTCCAAGACCTCCAAAGGTAACTGAATTAAGGAGTTGAGCTGCAAGCGGCTAAGGCGGGGAGGCCAAGGGCTTGGCAGTCAATTCTTTAAGAATCTGTACTCCTCCCCATCAGCACCCATTTGTGGACTAGCTCGAGATAAGGCAGTAGAAACAGATCGACCAAAGACTCTGCGATCAAGCAAAACTTCATGCAACTTCACGCAAACTTCATGCAAGACTACACGCAGAGGAGCCTTTTATGAACCTTTTATAAACAATGCAACTTAATGAATTGCACAGAAGAGTGCCCAGAAAAGAGCCTAGGAGACCCAGGAGGCACAGGGGCCCTAGAGACAGGTCCAGGGGCAAAACGGTGGCAAGCTAGGATAGGGCAGAGAGGGCACAAATTGACAGAGCAACCCACGTGCTTTGCTGCTGGTTGGAAAATTGCCCACAGGGTCTTCCTACAAAGAAGGGCAGCACGTATGGCAAAAGGTGGAAGGCGGAAGCAGCAAGCGAAATCCAGTGACCTGGGAGGAGCCCAGGAGCAAACAAAAGCAAGAAAAACCTTGGTTGAATATTTTAGGAGCGTATCGGCAGCAGGAGACTGTGCTACCGATATCAGAGGGAATCTGCTCCTAACCACCCAGGTAAAAGGAAACTCCGGTATGGAGGATCAATATGTTAACCAAGGAAGTGAGCATGACAGCCCTCAAGGCAAGGGAGAACTACCAACCAATAAAACAACCGCTCAAAGACTAGCCAGAGACAGCGGCAAAAAAGGACAATACCCTCGACTGAAAGGGGAAAGAAATATGTATCTGGCGTGATAGAGCTCTCCTCAACCTCCTCAACTTTAATCTCAAATTCACCTGTGATACCCTGCCCGGAGGACACAGAAAGAGGGAAGACGCCGCTAAAGACACCAGAACAGACGAATACTCGTCAACTATGGTCGGTGGTGACTGTGGCAGAAGTTTATGTAGAGGACTCAGCTGGGGAGCAATCGAACAGGGCTTCAATGAGGCCACAGGCACCAAAGAGCGCAGATGGGCTAAACAGGAGTGGCCTTGTGATATGGCCCGAAGAACACCGGGCGGACATAAGTTTATTGAGCATGTCAGACTTAATAAACAATCTAGAGGTCAACGATCAGGGGGGAGGCCAGAAATTAATTCAGACCTCCACAAAACCCAAGAAACACTTCTGGCATCAATCAGTGCTACTCTTAACGGTAGCCACAAATGCCCTTACTTGGCAGTCGCACAAGTTGGAGGTTCAAATGGGCACTATGCAAACTCTGGAATTTGCCATAACAAACATGATGGCTAAAATAGAAGAGATAAAAGAGCAATGAAAAACGTATGCCACTGTAATAGCATAGTGAAAAAACTTTCAACATTACCGAAAGTGCTGACAACAATGATCAGGGATTTGAGAAGCTTTAATCCGTCTAGCGGCCCCAAAACAAATATGGGCTCAGAGTCAACGTGCAAAACTATCACAAGGCCAGAAGCATCAATAGGGGCCAGACCAAGGGTGGCGACGGGGCAAAGGCAATGCCCCAAAAATTCAGTCCCTCTGCGCCAGATACCTGCAATAAGCAATTGCCTTCAGCAATTCCGTCAATTTCATCTGACACAGCCAACAGTCTAAATAGCCACAATATAACCAGCCCAAAGTAGGGAACATGTGA
Organism: Calotriton arnoldi; assembly: GCA_963921515.1. Classification (NCBI taxonomy): domain Eukaryota; kingdom Metazoa; phylum Chordata; class Amphibia; order Caudata; family Salamandridae; genus Calotriton; species Calotriton arnoldi. The sequence goes on along the minus strand of CAWUFW010000001.1, from coordinate 4,935,277 downwards.
GACTCAAGCAGATAATATCAGCAACAACAACCTTAATGGCCAGCAACCAACAGGCATGAGCCTAGACGGAAAGGATAGTATTACCAACAACAGTAATCTTAAAACAGTAGCATAACTAAGATCAGTAATCTATGGACAAGGCGGGAAAAAAAGGCTAAAGAAAAGGCAAAAAACGATAAGGCAGACTGTTGTACGAAGGAGCTGGGGGCAGCACCCCTTCGCAGTAGAGAAAACAACAAAAACAGAAGAAACAGAAAGTGAGAATCTGTACCTAAAATTTGAAAGAACAATACAGCACAAAGGGATATCAAAGATGGGGAATCCAAAGTCACTGTGAGAGAGGCCCAGGGCCCACGTCAAGAGACAACAAGCAAGGTAGACCAGACAACTCTACTAGTAGAAGAACAGATAGTGCAAAGGGGAACGACCGCCAGCGCGTCATGCAGGGCGATCTAAACGATCCGCAAGGGATGGGCACAAGTTCAGTGGCTCTATACAGTGACTCGGTGCATAGGACACAGCAGACTGATAAAAAAACGACACTCAATCAGAAAAGACGGCCCAAAAGCCACAAAGAGCATCGAGTTAGACCCCTGCGCACTAGTAGAATCAACACAGAAAGTTATATTTCAGCCACAGTTCAGGTCGCGAGGAAGACACAACATTCTTAATAGGGCTAACATCTTGACACTCAAAACATACCCTCACTAGCCCGAATAACAAGTAAAGATTTCCTTAGCATTCACTTTGAGGGTGGCAACCAACCTAACATCTTGGAATACACCATAGCCACATGGAAGACAGCTGGGATGGCACATTCAACAAGTAAGGATCACCTAAGCATTCAATTTGAGGGTGGCAACCAACCTAACATCTTGAAACACACCACAGCCACATGGAAGACAGCTGGGCTGGCACATTCAATTTTGCAGGAAAAATAGCGCTTCGAGGATTGGGGCATATGTGTACAGGAGTTAAGTGAAGAAAAATATCCCCATGTGCTCAACAATCTAACAGGCAGGCGAAGAGGCTCTTATACCGCAGTAAAGCCTCACAAGGCCTGCTACGGGGGGCCCGACCAGTACAACAAATTATTGCCTTCCAAAATCTCAGGATAGAGTACAGATCAAGTATGGCCACAACTCAGAGAAGAATCATTGGAGGCAGATTAGCGGAAGAAAAGAGATAGGAAGGACAGGACCATATAGCATCTTCCTTGTGGACCAGAAATAACAAATAGCAAAAAAGAGGGGCATCAGACCCCACGCACGTAGAGGCCGAAACAAGTTATTAAAGGCGAAGGAGTACGTCACAGGGCAAAAGAGACCACCATTAATCTTATTTCATGGAACGTTGCAGGCATTGCAAGCGTCAAGAGTGATAGATCAGCTATGAAAGGCATTGCAAGAGGGGGATATACTCTGCCTGCAAGAAACTTGGGCAACCAGCGACGTACATCTAGAGGGTTCCACTGGCCTCCATATACGGGCAATGAAAGTACACTCGTATGTTAGGCCCTCTGGTGGCCTTTCAATATATGTGAAGCACTTGTTAGAAGTCACCATTAACGAACATAGAAGACTTTCGGACACACTTCAGAGTGTCAAACCAGAGGGCTTTCATGATGGCACAAGAGGGAAGGAACTGTTAATTATAAATGCATACCTAAACGGGCCGGGAGTTGCAAAGCTAGAGACAACAAAGAAGGCAATCTCCGCATTGGAAGAGAGGCTGTGTGAACATCAGTTTATGGCATTGGTGATAACAGGAGACTTCAGTCTCTACCATCTGGGAACAGACCCGGCCAATAATAGAAGAAGTACACCCACAGAAAGAGAATTCAGCAGCTTCCTTCAAGTTCATGAATGGGCCTCAGCAGAGATCTGGGCCTCAGAAACCCAACTTATGCCAACAAGCATCCTCTCTTTCAACAACCGCACTACTATAGATTATATGTTTTTAAGTAAGAACATCAAACAATGGATGTGGGAATTTGAGATGCGGCGAATTGAACTAAGCGATCACGGTATGCTTAGAGCAAACTTCAACCTTAGCGTCGAACAGCGGGGACAAATTGAGGCCATCAGCAACACCACGGGCACAGAGGAACACAAGCTGCTAAAGAGGATCAAGTGAAATACAAATAACTCAGTAAAACTAGAGAAATGGATATTAGAGAAGGGATATGGGCGGAAAAAAGAAAATCCTATCCCGTCTTTGCAAAACTGGGGAATTTGGATAGCAGACTTGCTTAAGAGGGCAGTGCGTCCTCTTAAGAGAGGCCCGGACGCCAACATATAAGAGTAACTGGAAAGCCAGGAGTAAGTTAAAAGATAGTAGAGGCCTAAGGGATAGCATTCGAACCCTAAGGCAGAAAAAAGGATCCACCAAAAAATTGGAACACAAGTTACCGAGATGGCATACAAGCAAGCTAACCGAGAGCATAAACACCTCATCTGGAAATTAAAACAAAGGTACATAGACAACGAATGGATTAAGATACATGAGCTGTGCAAAAACAACAAACAGAAGCAATTCCGGGATTATATTGCCAAACTTGAGATTGAAAAGAAAGATTGGTGGAATACAGTAACAGCGGAAGCTTGACAAGCGCATGTAACAAATGTATATACAACTGATCCAAGTGTATCGTGGCAAGGGGCCAGGGAGAATCTGTCGGCAGAAAGCATATTGGTAGGCAAAGGGCTCCCAAAGACAGAGGATGGTAAGGCACAGGAACAGCATGCTGTAGAAAACATTATAAAAAAGATAAGAAGAGAGGGGACACCAGGGCCCAACGTCCTCCCAGGTGGCATGTTCAAAGATGGCCTGGCATACTGGACAGAGACATTATCTACTCTTTATATGGAATGCAGGGCAAAAGCAGAAGTACCGGATTCCTGGAGAGGCTCCATGTTACAACCGATGTACAAGAAAAGTGACAAAATGGATCCAAAGAACTACAGGTTAATAGCCCACTGGATCAAAGAAAATGACATTCTACCATTCTACCAAACAGGGTTTCAAAAGGGTGTTCAACGATTGATAATAGTAGCATTATCATACTTGGCCCAGCAGGCGAACATCAAAAACAACTTGTCAGTGTTCGCCTGCTTTGTGGATTACTCAGCGGCGTTTGATGGTGTCTCCAGAAACAAGCTGTGGAAAAACCTGAAGAGCTTGGAATATCCCAGATAGCCTTCTAAAGCCCATCGTCTCACTATATAGTAACACCTGGGTGAGGCTAAAACTGACTGGAGAGATGGTCTCCAAAAGGCTGTACATGGACCAGGGCCTGAAATGGCTGTGTCCTAGCCTGATGTTTTTTAACCTTTGTACAGCAGATCTAGGCAAGGCCCTTTAAGGTGCAACATTGGTTACAATAGGGGCTCACAGATTGCACCTACTCCAGTACGCGGACTACCTGGTGATTTTTGATCATACCAGAGTAGGTTTACAAGGAAGCCTGGATGCCATGAACTTATATAATGAGGCCAATGAGCTAGCAGATAATGCAAGTAAGACAAAACTGGTAGTGTTTGGCAAACACGTAAGAAAAACTTTCCTTAGATGAAGGCTGGGAAACCGGATGAGAGGAACAGTAAGAATCTCCAATTATCTAGGGGCATGGTTATGCGACACAGAGAAAGCAAAGACACACCAGGCCAAGATGTAAGCCAAAACACAAGTGACCACATACAACCTATGTAAACTTCAGGAGAATTATGCAGCCCCACAACGATACCAATCAGGGGCCCTATTATGTATAGGGCGCACATTTCGCCTGTTTGCGCCCTGGCGCACCTTAAACCAGGTGCGCCAGGCGCAAACAGGGAAAGTGCGCCTTATCACATGGAATGCGCTGCCCTCAGGGCAGCCGTGAACTCGCGCTGCCTTGGGGTCAGCGCATTCATGTGAAAAACGGATCGGCTGCTTTGAAGCCGCTCCGTGTTTTCACAGTGCAGGCGGCAACCAGCCTGCACTTTTAAAGGGGACTAGAGATCCCCTTGCAGGTGGGTGCAGTGAGTGACTGCACCAGCCTGCAAGGGGATGTCTGTGGGGTCCATGGGACCCCTTTTCCCCCCTCCAGAGGGCTGCTCTCGGAGGGCACACTGACTCATTTTTGAGACACGAAATGTTGATGTCTCCACATTGTATTTTGGGGCCTTTCCTGGTGCGGGCACTAGGCCTACCAATACAAGTGAGGTGCCCTTTTTATCAGAAGACTTAAGGGAATGCTGGGTGGAAGGGAGTTTTGTCTCCCAGCAGATTCCAGAATTTTCCATCACAGAAATGTGAGGAAAATGTGTTTTTTTAGTCAAAGTTTGAGGGTTGCAACTGATTCTGGGTAAAAACAACCTGGTGAGAGCCATGCAAGTTACCCCATCCTGGATTCCCCTAGGTGTCTAGTTTTAAAACATGTAGAGGTTTGCTAGGTTTCCCTAGGTGCCGGCTGAGCTAGGGCCCAAAATGCACAGCTACCCACGTGGCAAAAAAACGGGTCAGTTTTTAGTGGAAAAATTGGATGTATCCATGTTGCGTTTTGGGCCGTTTCCTGTTGCGGGCAGTAGGCCTACCCACACAAGTGAGGTACCATTTTTATCAGAAGACTTAGGGGAATGCTGGGTTGAAAGACGTTAGTGGCTCCCAGCAGTTTCCAGAACTTTCCATAACAGAAATATGAGGAAAATGTGTTGTTTTAGTCAATGTTTGAGGTATGCAAGGGATTCTGGGTAAAACAACCTGGTGAGAGCCACGCAAGTCACCCCATCCGGTATTCCCATAAGTGTCTAGTTCTAAAAAATGTACATGTTTGCTAGGATTCCCTGGGTGCCGGCTGAGCGAGGGCCCAAAATCCACAGCTACCCGCTTTACAAAAAACGGGTCCATGTTGAGTGGAAAAATGTGATGTATCCATGTTGTGTTTTGGGTCGTTTCCTGTAGTGAGCACTACCCACCAGGTACCATTTTTATCAGAAGACATGTGGGAGCATTGATTAGTAGGATATTTGATTATTACCAATTGGATTTCGCTACATTTGTGCCTTCTAAATGTAAGCCAGTGTGTAAGAAAAATACATTTTGAAAAATATAATTTAAATATGCTCATATGGGTACCCACAAACACAGAGATGTACAAATAACCACTGCTTCTAAACTCCATATCTTGTGTTCATTTCAGAAATACATAGGTTACTTTGATACCTATTTTTCACTCTACGTATTTCACCATACTCAGTACACTATGAAAAACCATTGTACGGTGCAGCTCAGTTGTTGGCTCTGGGTACCTTGGGTTCTTAGAGAACCTATAAACCCTATATAGCCCCACAACCTAGCGTATGCACTGGTACATTGCTTTTGTAAATTGGCCATCATGGCAAAAAGTTACAGATGAAAAAATTGTCACAAATGGCTGTTTTTTACGATTTGTTTTCAATATTTCTTTATTTCAACGGTTTGTTTCTTTTGAAAAACCTTGAGGGATCTACACATATGACCCCTTGCTGAATTCTGAATTTTGTCTATAGCTTTCCTGGATCACCCATGGGTTTTACACTGGTTTGCACCACAAACTGTAAAGTAGGTTGAAAGCACAAAAACTAGGAAAAATGGTCTACCTCTTTGAAAGATGCAGAAACTGTGGTAAAATATTAGGTTTTTTGATTCAGCTCTGCGTGTCCCTGAAAGCTGGGAAGAAGGTGACTTTAGCACATTAAACTGTTCGTTGATGCCATTTGTATGAGAAAAAAACAGACACTTTTATCCAGAGCATTTTTTCCTATTTTTCCTCAAAAACTCAAAATATATATTTTATTATATTTATAAATATTTATATTCTAAATATAAATTATATTTATAATCTATATTTTGGCTATTTACTTGGTCCCCTCCAGGAGAATGATTAACCCCTGGGTACCTTCAGAATCCCCAGGACGTTGGGAAAAAGGGGCGCAAATTTGGTGTGGATAGCTTATGTGAACAAAATGTTATGGAGGCCTAAGTATGAACTACCCCAACTAGCCAAAAAAAGGCTTAGCAATGGCGTGAGAAACTGCTTAGCAGTGAAAGGGTTAACAAAAGCCATCCTAAAACTTGCCTGGTTTTTCTGATTAAACCTGTATTTATCGGGGCACCGTTAGATACCTCAGGGTGCCCCCTTGAGTAATCAAGCATGTTGGACAGAACCTGTTCTCCCACTATAATGTATCTAACAGTAATCTCACCTGTTCACAATTCCCTCAGAACATCTAATCTAGCACACATTCCACTCACACATTTCAGCCACTTATACATCACTCCATGTATACATCACTAAATTGGACTAGTGCATTTCATGCGTTTGCGATGGGCCTTTATTGCAGTTTGCTACCTCTCCTCGCTGTGGTTTGTATTCTGTCAATCTTTCATTTGTGTACACTGTTTTTTCCCCCGTGTCCCTCATTTTTGTACCTGTCTGCAGGGAGTCTGAGATAACAGTAGTTGTTTCTTAGTATGCTTCCACTGAGCATCTTTCTGCTACACATTGAAACTTCAGTAGTAAGAGGGGGAAATAATCTTTCCTGTCCATCATCATCAGTTTTGGCAAAACGTGTAGGGATACACAGCTCTGACTATGAGAAGGAAATTGCTGAGGTGGGCAAGTGTCACTCATCTCCAATACTGTCACAGTCACTGGAAAGAGATCACACTTGTCGCGCAGGACTAGTCACTCGTGGGCAGTTCCACAGAAATGACACACAATCGGCCCCTTGTGGGCAGCTGTTTAAGGACATAGTCACAGATGGACCGACAGTTATTGATCTTTCATTGAGTTTTTGCGTAGCTAGGTCTAATAAATCAAGTACAACAAGGCTGAGAATGTTTATACTGCCTAATAGAATTTTGGAAATGTGCCTACTCACCTTTAAATATAATTGTTTTTTTGGCGACCCGGCAGCATGATGTTCCCTATCCATCCTGAAGGACTGTACCCCGAAACTGTCCATACATGGACATGGGGGAAGGGCTGAGGGTCCACCTTTCTTTTTCCCATTGCAAGTTGGACCCTGAAATCCTATTTTCAGGAGCCACCCAAAACGAGGCAAGATAGAGTATTCTTTTTCAACAGGAAGTTCTTGTCATATAATGTCCCACAGGATATTTAAGGCCCATTCACTGCATTGCTTCGGTCTATTCTTGACTGCTGGTTTGTCACTCTCTAGCCTACGTTTTTATCCCTGTCCATTTTTCAGATTTTCATTTCCTAGGTGGTGCCGTGTTCCTGTATTGCTGATGTTGCCTTATTTGGTTCCTTTTGTTCATGCTAGGCTGTTATTCTCTACTCTGTATCAACTCTCTTTGAGGTGTTTTTCTGCTACAGCTTTTGGGTGGTAAATCAGAAGCAGAGCTTAGGAAGGGGAATGGTAGGGAGGTAACTGGACTTAGCAGGTAACCCAGAAGGGGCAGAAGTTGCATGGCCTAAGAGGAGGCCACACTATCCACGCTACCGGATATCAGTGTTTGTAGCTATTGATTTCTGCTCTTGTGCTCAAAGAAGGAGTATGTTTCACTGTCTACAGGAAGCTCAGCTTCTGGAATACAAACTGTAGGAATAGCAGCCAACTTCCTGATAGAATCATTCACTCAAATGTTAATTTTCAACAGTTGGCAAGAAAAAATAATCATGCAACAGAATAACATCTAACTCATGGCAATATACAGTTGACCTAAATTATGTTCACTTTATGAATTTACTAAAGGACTTTAGTTGTGGGGTGAGTAAACGCAGTTAATACTGTGAATGAGGTTGGACCAAAGCGCTGCTTTATATCGATTTTGAAGTGCTTGTGAGGGAGTGAATTATGTGTGCTGCTATGACCATCACAAATGTATTTAAATATATATTCTGCTTTGTATGGCAAAGTGTAAACTAAGGTTTGAGGTAATTTTAAAATTACATTTATAGGAAAATGGTCACCTTCTAAGCCTAAAACTTTTATTTCAGAGCATTTCAGAATGGCTTTGGTAAACATTCACCACCTTCTGGAGAGCAGGATATTGATTGGCGGCATTGGTTGTACAGCATGGAACCCTCTATAACCCCATCTTTGCTGAAGTAAGTAATTAGAAACATGTTATAGGTAAAGTTATACTTTTCCTAATCAACATGTTTTATTACATTTTATTTTAATTTGTGCCCAAAGTTAAGTACATAGGAAACATTTGCAGATTTCATTTTGAATGTACAGAGCCATAAGCTACACACCACTTTCAGTTTCCACGGCCTGATGAGTCAGGCATGATTTCTCTTTCCCTCCCTAAACTAGGGTTTACTTGGGGAGTTAGTTTTGTTTGGCAACTCTAGAAGGTTGTTGTGGCATAGTATAAAGACACAACTGCATAGTTCTATCTCACAAAGATCCCCTCTCTTTTTTTTTTTTAATATCTTTATTGCATTTTGTCTTTTATTATACAGTTATAACACATCATTGCACATATTGAACGCACAGTAAAAGAAAGGCTGCCATGGGCCTGTGTACATAGGGTCGGGTGTTCCCACCAAGTATTTGTAACAAAATTTACATCTAAAGCGCACATAGCGGTATACATGTAGAAGGTACCATCAGTTCGAACTGCATACGCATACCGCTGTCTCCTTTGACGTGTCAATGCGTGTATTCCGTGCATGTTCCACTTATACAGAAGCTGTCAGTGTGCAGACGTATCAGGCGTCGGAGAGATGCTCACCGCTTTCCTAGCACCTCCTGAGACTCAGATCGCATTTCCTCATGTGTAATATGTGCGCATAATGGTAAGTAATGCAAGATATCAACTATTTTTTGATTTGCAAAACATGAACTACAACTGAAAATAAAAAGAGAGGGGGGAAGAAAAAACGGAGAAAAGAAAGAAAATAAATAGAAGAAAGATATCAGATACCAGATGGATTATGAAACCGTTAGGTGAGTGGTCGCCTGAGTTAAGCTACGGCTAAGCCCGATCGTTTGTAATGAGTGCGGGCTGCACTGTCTGTTCTGATCACAGTAGTGTAGATGCTAGGGCAACTTATGACTAAATATGTACCCACGGAATGTCCCCAAGGCCTGTGTAGTTGTGTTTCAGCTCAACAGTTACGGTTGAAATCAGCACTGTAGAGGGCATAATGTATTCATTGATCAAGACTTCAAGTGACGTCACCTGCCTGTTGTATGGGAGGTACGCGTGGTATAGCGTGAGGATATGTAAGGGCTTTGAGAATATCATCCCAGGATTGTGCTATGGGGTACTTCCGTAGCCCCGCCGTTTCCTCCCTGTGAAGGACGGTGCTCTCCGCCTGCGCCCATATCTCTAGGGATTTTTTCCAACTGAGTGCTTCGGGGGGATCCTTATGCTTCCATCGTTTAGTAATTAGCCGTTTCGCAGTTATTAGGCCTAGGTCGCGAAATCTGGAGCTTACACAAAGATCCCCTCTCTTGGTAGCCATTCGACAACCTGAAGATACCCTTTCTGTCCAGCATGTTGCAAGCAACTTAATTGTGGTTTTACCTGCAGAAAGGATGTTACCATACCTCCAGCTTAAATGTCTTCATAGCCTCTCCTTTAATGATGATAAAATATCAGCTGCATTGCAAATAGATTTGTCTTGCCAGCTTTGTGAGCCTGCATTGATTGCATCCTGATAAACTCTGGTTCCTCTGAGTTACGTGCAAATGCAGACATTTCTCCCACTTGTCAGTGTAAATTCGGCTGAGGTAATACTCATCTATCTTTTGACAAATGAAACTGTTTCGCCAGGGTTTTTAACTGATCAGGTACCCATCCCTCTCACAAGATCCCACTTCAAAGCCAAATTATCCCACAAAATACACCCTGACACAAGTAAATAACCCCCCTGCTCCAGTCCTGTGCTTGAGTATACCAGTCCCCAAGTTCTTGCTCCCATCAATTTCTCACCAAAGCATGCATTCTTTTTACATATTCAGCGTTCTTTGTGGACTACAAGCCTTTTTCTGCCACTGGTATAGAACCCTCCTATTTCATTCTGCACTGCACTTTGCCCATTCTACTATAATTACTGGGCCTTCTGCCCTCAAGATTTTTCTTCTTACTACCCTTTACACAATCCACTCAGCTTTCTTCCCTGGTCCTCATACTCTGTTTAAACTCCCGATCCAGGGCCTGTTTCCATCAAAGTCGGGCATCAATGTAGGCCCTCATGCACCTACTCTCATTCTACAGCTCATGCTGCCTGGTTACCGGCACTGCCTTAGCCATTACAGCTTGCTGGCCTTAGTCAAGGGGGACAAAAAGGTATCCTGTGATATTTGGCATATGTGATTCCTTACCTTACAAGGGTTTGGATTTTTGCCTGGCTATCACTCTGGATGAAGTACTGTTCAACATGCTCTTGAAGAGGTCTAATAAGCTACTGTAACAAGGGTAGAGGAGGTTGAGGGGCAGTAGACTGCACTGGGGAACGCACAGTTAGGTTCATCAGGAAGCTTGTGATGATTGTATCCCTTCTAGCTTCTGCAACTAGACATTTTCTGCTTATGACTGTGACACTTCATTTGTGTGCTATGTGGAATTTCTTATGCATTTTAGCCAGATCACTGTTGTACCATTTGTTAGTAAATTTATTCTTGGGCATCAGTTTAGTCAGCCAGAGGGATGCCAGTTTGTCTAGTGTGTTTGATATTTTATGGTAAAAGGTATCAACCAGGCTCTCGGAAAATGATGAGCCCCGTGGAAAATTATGTGCTTCCCATAAATGATTTTGGTTACATAACTAAATTAGTCATAAGAGACATGACCACTGTTCACAGTGTTCTTCTGGAAGATTATTAATGTCATAGTCAGTTAATTAACTACATTTCACCCCCAGACAGAAGGACATCCCACGTGATGGAGCAGTATCTACCTATTCTTCAGAGACTCCATTAATGTCCTTAATGCCACTAATGGAGTTCATTCGCAGCACCCTTTCAGTCTTCAGCTAAGCTGTTGCCCTTCTATGAAAACTACAGCAAGCATACTCACATGTTGCCATAATAGAACCCCTCCCAAGTATTAACCCCAATTGGCACGGGCCAGAGGTTGTGCAATGTACAGATCTCCGACCAGCAACAGATGGCTACCACTACACAATCATAGAAGGTGTACACGGGTCACACCCTCTATGCAATATAAAACAGAGTCCAATATTCAATCATCTGTACTCATCATTGTTACAGATGGCAAGTTCAGTCCCGGTTCATGAGACCATTTTTCATCACCAATAACGAGAACCTTTTTGCCCAGTATATTGTGTATCCCTCTTAAAATGTTCTACACAGATTTGGCACTATATTTGCCTCCACCAAGAAGACTGAGCAGGGGATGAAGTTTGTCATACTTTTGACTATTATAAAAGGTGTAAAGTATAATACAGCTTGATAGACCGGACATCCTTGGTGTGCTATTCCCCCAAACGTTTTGTCTTTACACCTCTTGTTTACTTAAATCGTTTTTGTTGGCTTATAGACTCTGCGCACCTTTGCTACTGCTAACCAGTGATACAGTGCTTGTGCTCTCTCATTTAAACATGGTACAACTGGCCTACAACTGATTGGCACAATTAATTTACTTGTACATCCCTAATAAATGGTCTTGCATGTGCCCAGGGACTGTAAATTAAAGGCTACTAGTGGGCATGCGGCAGTCATTGTGCCACCCACTAAAGTAGCCTTTTAAAACATTTCTCAGGCCTGCGATTGCAGCCTATAGTGCAGTTTTAAACTGCTATTTCAACCTGGCAAAATAAACCTTTTGCCAGGCCTAAATTTCCATTTTTATTACATATAAGTCCCCCTTAAAGTAGGCCATTTAGGCTCATAGGGCAGGGTGCGTTGTATTAAAAAAGTAGGACAAGTAGGTTTACATTTTACATGTCCTGGCAGTGAAAAACTCCTGACATCGTTTTTCGCTGTTGCAAAGCCTATCTCTCCCATTGACTAACACTGTGTTACCTTATTACATTTAATGTATGATAACTTTTGATTCGGAGCAGATAGAGATATAGTGTTTACGTTCAAATGAATTGTAATTTAAAATCCTCTGTAATGTTAAAGTCAGATTTTAAGTCACAATTCTGAAATTGACACGTTTAGAAAGTTGCCATTTTCTTGTACTAAACATTGTTCCTTATGTCAGTATCCTGGGTCACATGACTATGAATGGCTCTGCTGTTGGGGTTTGTGTTTTACTTCCAGACAGTGACACAAAAGGGGACTAGGTGTGGGCCGAATGGGCCATCCTGCCGGATGGCTGAGGGTGAGCTGTGTCTTGCCCCACTTACATTTCAAAGGGCTTGCCTCCAGCAAGAACAAGGGAACATGACTCGAGTATTTTGCCACCCCAAACTTTTTGGAGCCTTGAGGTGGAAGAGAAGAACTTTCCAGAACTAGATGTCTCAACGATAGAGTTTGTTTCCACGTACCCAAAAGAAGCCTCTACTCAGCCGATCTCGCCCTGGCAGAAACCCAGCACAGCCGCAGAGCGGGTGGAAGAGCCTTCTCCTACGTCGCTGCCAAGGCCTAGAACGAACTCCCAGTCGACATCAGACGCTCCCCCAACCTGCACAACTTCAGGAAGAGCCTAAAGGCCTGGCTTTTCGGCTAAACCCAGAGCTGCACCCACCTCCCCCCTCAGTGCCTTGAGACCCTCACAGGTGAGTAGTGCGCTTTAAAATTCCCTGATTGATTGATTGAGATGTGGGGGCAGTATAGGGAATACCCCAGTTTAAAGGCTGGCACCAGATATAAATATTGGACCTCCAGAGACATTAAAGAAGAAGGACTGCTTTGCCCCCCAGAGGACTGCCCTGCTGAGTTGGGACCGCTTTGATCTCTGAGAAGGAAAACTAGACCTGCTCCTTCATCACAAGCTAACCTGAGTGACTTTAAGGGTCAGTTGTCTGAGCTGCAGGGGCACATCAAGTTTAGAGGCCTCCCTGCAACTGCCCAACTGACCTGCTGCACTTGTCCTGCATATGGACCTGCCTGAGCCCTGCTGGCCTCTGCTGGAGTGAGTTCCTGGTCCCCAAGAGGTGCCTCATCAGTTGAGCTCCACCTGTGAAGAAAGTTGAAATCCTTAAGTTTTGGTCTTTCCCCGAACGCAAATTGGCCTGTTTGCGCCAAGACTCTGCCGCCCGCGACGATTGTCAATGCGAAGCTCCGGTGAACCCAACTCATCATGCTACTGCAACCACCAGCGACGACTGTCAACTCCAGTTCTGCACTTCGAACTACAGCAATGATAGCCCGTGGTGACCCTCAACACAAAACTACAGTGATGACCATCAGCTACACCATACCTGCTCTTCAGACTATGTCAGCGACCATCCGGGGCGCTTTCCCCATTTCTTGCTGCCTCCTCCACCGCAAACTGAACTCTTTGCGATGAGCTTTTAGAAAGTAACTTTTTCAGCGGGACTAACCTGATGTCGGTATCTGCCCATTGCTCTATCATGGTCGGCTTGAACTTGTGACTTTTCCCCAGTCCAGCATGACCAGTTGACCGCAAGTAGCACTTTTTTGCTTTTAGGAGCTATATATATATATATCTCCAGTACTACTAATTGTATTTTTGTCATACTGGTATGATTTTATTTATTAAAATGTTCACTAATTTTGCAAAATTGTTTTAGAATTTTTTGTGTGTTTTGTTTTCACTTTGTTACTGTTTGTGTGCTACATAAATACTTTACACTTTGCCTCTACGTTAAACCTTACTGCTTTGTGCCAAGCTACCAGAGGGCTAAGCACAGGTTAATTTAGTGACCTTTTGAGGTTCATCCTTACAAGGATTATGATTGTTGCCTAAGTGGGGCTTCCACCTCCCTCAACCAGTAACCCAAATTCTTACAAGCCTACCTTGCTACACCAGGTGTTGCATTGCTCTTCTTTATTGCTCCATGTCTGATTCATTGGGAAGCATATAGTGTACATGTTATGTTATGTTATATATATTTGTATCGTGCTCAGCTACTCGGCAGAGTGTCCCGGCGCGTGCAGAGGTAAAGGAAAAAAAATGTAGCAGGAAGACAACTAAAAGAGGAAAGTTTTTAACTTTTTCTTAAAGATCACGTGATCCTAAATGCACCGCAGCGCCAAGGGCAGAGCATTCCAAGCCAGACTAGCTTTCCTGACAAGTGAACAGCCACCCAGCCTTTGGCGGTTGAATCTAGGGGTCTGCATCAGAAGTTGAGAAGAGGAACGCAACTGTCTCACTGGATTAAAGAAGGTAAATCTCTTCTGAAGGTAGGTGGGGCCCCTGCCATAGAGAGCCCTATGGGCAATAGCCAGCATTTTGAATCGGATTCGGGACTCCAGTGGGAGCCAATGCAGGGAGCGCAAATGAACATGCACACTGCACCTGTTTGACAAGCCTAACAGGAGTCTGGCAGCGGAGTTTTGGACTACCTGCAGTTTCTTTAGGAGGTAGCCAGGAATGCCCACATAGAGTACATTAGCGTAATCCAGGCGAGATAAAATCAAGGCACGGACCACAGTTTCTTTAGCAGGCCCTGGGAGAAAGGGAAGAAACTTTCTCAGCGCTTTCAAGATGCCGAAACAGGTCCCAACGAGCTTCTTGACTTGAGTGGAAAAGTTCAGGTTCTCAGAGAACCAGACTCCTAGATTTTTTGCAGCATTATTCCCAGCACTAGGCAGGGGGAAGCCAGGGGGCCAAAGCTTCTCTCTGAAGTTGACCAGAAAGGTCCCGTACAGGAGAACCTCCGACTTCCCTTCGTTACACTTCAGCTGAGCCTGGGCCAGCCAATGGAAGACAGAGGCTAGACAGTGTTGGGTGGACAGGACTGATTCATCATCTCTTCCCCAAGAAAACAGGAGCTGGGTGTCATCAGCGTAGGCCATCACCTTAGCCCCTAATGACTCCGCTAGATAAACCAGCGGCGTAACGTAGATGTTAAATAGGAGGGGACTAAGGGATGACCCCTGCGGGACACCAGTAGCCACCTGCTGAGGCACAGAGGCACACGGAGGAAGCCAGACCTGCTGCGTTCGAGCTTCGAGAAAGGACCTGATCCAGCCCCAGACAGAGCCGGCAACGCCAATCTCCGAGAGGCGGTTAAGGAGCAGGGAATGGGGCACTGTGTCGAATGCCGCCAAGAGGTCTAGCAAAACCAAAGCTGCCCTGCCCTACCACATCAGCGTGAGTCAATTGTCTCTGTGTACTGTAATCTCGAGGAATCAGCACTCTGTGGTTATGCACTGCGATGGTACCCACATCTTTTTTCTACCAGTCAGTACTTGACAGAGTTACTTAATTCAGTTAGTTTACATTTTTTTTACTTTTTTTGAAAGTGAAGAAATTCCTCACGTCCTTGTCGGAAGAACATTCTAGTGAAAGTCACTAGTCTCCGTCCTATAATTCACAGCCAGTCCCTCCATTCAGCACTCACCATAGCTATACTTGTAGATTAGGATTTTATAAAGCACAGAAATTCACCTGATAGTATATCTTGGGATATCTTGATGTTAGAATGAGGAAAAAAATGAAAACTCATAAGCTGCCTCAACCCAAGAAACCCAAAAGAGTGACTAAGGATTATGTGGAAAGGGTAAAGTCTTCAGAGCCATCCTGGACTTCTGCAGGTTTGACTCTTGACATAGAGCAGGCGAGAGTAAATTACACTTTATGGCAGCTACCACAAAGAAGGCCCAACCTCCCAAAGGAACCTGTGGCCTCAAGAAGAAATTTGCCCCTAAATCTCCATGAACGCCCTAGGATATACCAGTTAGATAGGGTCTGGAGGCACATACAAATTTGTGTACCAAGCAAAGCAATTCAAATGTAGTCCATTCGTTGACAAGCAGCCAGTTCAAAATAGTCAGGGCAGCTGAAATGTCAAAACACAAATGTTGGAAAAACTGCCCTCACCCACAAAGATTTGTGGCATGCTTCATCATAGGGCTGCTAAACACACCTCTGTGCAAGCCAACGTCAGAGGTGGAGCAATAGGGTGGGGGAGACAATATAAACATAAAGAATAGGGATCAAAAGGAAAAGTGCAGAAATACAATGTTAAAACTAACTCAAGGATCTCCAAATGCCTATTTTATTAGCGGACTCCCAAGTTAGGGTTAAAAAGGTTTAAATAAACTGGTGGTTGGTGGTATGTTGGTCAGTTATGGACCTTCTACCCCTCCACTCTGCAATACTATTGACATGTTTCAGCCGGATATTGCGTCTTCCCCGGCTTTCTTCAGGACTAAATAGATCCCTATGTTACTCCCCCTATCTCCTACTTAAAGGAGTAGATCGGAGTTCTAGCCTGAATCAATACGCAGGTCGTGTCGATCTCGTAATCACATTTAGAGAGGAACATAAATCTTTAAGGAAAAGAAAATATTTACACGTGAACAAGGGACACAAGTGAATCCTGTATGTGCATAATAGTGAAAAGAAGAAACAAAAGGTTTTGTCCCTCTACTCATTTGGTGCGACACAGTAATTAAAACAGTCTTATTTGTAAAATACCGTATAATAGGACCATTTGTCCTAAGTGAGCGTGTATCCATCACTCTAAATCATGTTAAAAACGGGGAAATCATTACTCGGGTCACTTTCTGGGCGTACTCTCAGTATTTCTTACCGAGTTTAACAGGAATTCGTGTTCGAACTGGCGGGGGAGTGAGGACGGCTCCCTGTAGTCACACACTATAATTGCAGATAAAAAAAACAATGCATAGGTTTTTAAATAAAAGCTCGATCAGTTCACACTACTGATCGTACTCAATGCTATGTCAGCCATGTCCGTTGTTGTATTCATACATACACCCCTCCTCAATATTGTGCCTCATCATGCCATGCTGGATATCATGTTTAGTGGCCTCAATAGTGGAGAGGAGAAAACTGGGTATACCGTGATCCCAGATAATCGTGCATTCAAAATCCTCCCGTACCCCCGCTTACTTTGTCAAGGTGAGCCCGTCTCTGGAGCTGTGGGCAGGTACTCTGGGAACCCATTGTCACCCTCTCCATGTGTTCGGCACTTCCCGTCACGTGATCGCGAATGAGCTGGTAACATAGAGCCCGGGCACTATGGAGGAAGAACTTGTTGAGTTCTCTCTGAGGAAAAGGTCAATAAACCAAGAAAGTGCCTTGTCCCTCCTGTATAAGTACTTGAGCCTGTATAAAAGTAGTTGGTGGTCTACTGTTAGTAGTTGGTGGTCTGCTGTTTTGAATGCTGATGACAAATCGAGTAAAACCGCAGGAATGGAATGGCACAATTCATCCAATATAGAGACTATCACTTTCTCATTTTCATAACCAGGGGGAAAGTCCATTATGACAGGATGTAGGTGGTTTTTACACTCTACATGCTCTACTAACTGGTGAAACACTGCTCTTTCTAGAAATCTGATCATGAAAGGAAGATAACAGGTTGGACAAAAGCAGACTTGTCTGGATCCAGCAAGGTCTTCTTCAGAAGAGGGATCAAGTTTAAAATGCTTAGGAATGCATCTGGCTGAAAGGTGCATTGAGAATATTCCTAGGATGAGACTGTTTTACTAATGAAAGGCTTTTGTGCACCCTTGCTGGAAGAATATCCCAACGCAGGTCCTGAAGATTTAATATGTTGGACCAAAGAAGAAAATTCCTCCTCACTAAGAGGAGAAAAGAAGGACAGAAACTAGGGGAGTGAAATTTCAATATGAGGGTAACAAGGCACTAATTTGCATTGGGCTAAAATCAAAGAGATAGAATTACCTGTATATTTAAATAAATCAGCAATAAAGTGACATTTAAGATCTGAGACTGCTGAATCAGCATGCCTCGGGGTTCACTACGCTCTCTGAAAATATAGCTGCAGCTATATTAAAGGCATTAAAATGTTCTCAGAGCAGAAAACTAGCTGAGTTATGAGCAATTTTAATAGCATGTTTGTAACTATGATTAAGCCTCTGCCATTTACTCATCGTAACCCTTAAGGCAATCAATATTGTGAAGGGATCGTCTCATTTCCAATAGATCAGGAGAAAACTAAGCATAAAAGGTACAAACCTGTTTTGAAGACTTCTTTATGGGGGTGATTTCATCTGGACATTTTAACTGTCCAAAAGGCACTGAGCAATGAGAAAATATAAAATGTGTTGGTACCACATAAGGTACTAAGAAGTCAACTGTAAAATTCTTCCATTTGTGATACTGTTGTCTAAAACTTTAACGTGCAAGCTTGTGAAAAACTGTATTAGAAAGGAATACAGTAGTCACCTGACCAATGGGGAAGAGAAAATATGTCTCTCTAAAGAAATGGATGACTTATCTGCAAGACTGTTGTTGCTTTGGGCCTGCCATTCGGTTACATCTCCTGGAAGAGAAAGGAAGTCCATTAAAGCTTACTTGTGTTTCCTGCATGGCCCATTGTAGTTTTCCCTATGTTAGCCTAATTGTGCACGTTGTAGGCCGCATTTTCTTTTGCACACGTTACTATGTAAACACGCTTGCTTTTG
Organism: Calotriton arnoldi; assembly: GCA_963921515.1. Lineage (NCBI taxonomy): Eukaryota > Metazoa > Chordata > Amphibia > Caudata > Salamandridae > Calotriton > Calotriton arnoldi. Next base: position 4,916,777 of record CAWUFW010000001.1, on the reverse strand, counting down.
TGCCACATTGTAGTTTCACACAGAACCTGCATATGTTTTCGTGTTCTGTTCTTTTCCTGGGATTATTCTGAACACCACAGACAAGGTCAAACAACAATGCCTCTTGTTATTCTCTCTGGTCAGGCACTAGCACCTGGACACAACACGAGAATGCAGCTGCTATTTTTGAGCACACATGCCTTGTCATGTAACTGAGCACAAGAGTTTAAGAAAACACACTAAGCGAGGGTTCTGTGACAAGATTACGATGTCAGCTGAGATGTAAAACGTCCATCTGTGTATGCTAAGGTACAGGGTCCGCCACTAATCCCAGATATCTTTGCTATATAATCATTTAGTTTTGGTAGAAGGGGAGGGGGGTTTAGGCTACTCTGTCTTTTAACATGATAGGGCTTTTTTATGATATATGGTTTATTGACCATGCTCACAGTATTTTTGGTATGCATTTGTTTTCTAATTGTGGCGCAAATACTACATTTTAGGACACAATAGTTTAAATAAATATTCCTTCGTGCCTCTTGGTTATCTTATTGTGGATGGGTACGAGCGAGAGAGCAAAAGGGTGTGTCCTGTTACCGCGATCCCTGAGAGGGTCGAGAGTGTTGTGTTACTTGCTTCTCTGGTAAGGTTAGGAGGGCAGGTGATATACTATAGCTAGTCGGACTCGGGCTCATGGATACTGAGGTGGTATGGTGACTCAATCCCTACATGCTGATGTTCTATGGTCCCAAGCATAGTTCTGTTCCTGAACCGAATGCCTGCAAGATGGCGATGGCAACATTTTGGTCACGTGCGTACTTGCGGGTCCCTTGAGTAGTGCTTGTACTTGTCCACAATACCCTTGCACCTTTTATCGGAGACGTCCGTGGTGTTAGGGATTTGTCCTCCACTGTTTTTAGGGAATGCCTAATACTGTTGGTTTTTCAAGCTTGAATATTAAAAGGTTTACAACCTGTTTGTGCTATGCTTTGAGTCCATTATAAATTACTAATGGCGCAACCCAATGCTATTGCTGTTAACTGCCGCCCAGCAGTAGCTCAACATTTGACACGACGTGGAGTCCCCGCAGTGGGAGCACTTGTGATTTTTGTGGTAGAAGCGGACGCAGCGTTCCGCTTTGAAGTTTTTTTATTTCTGGGTCACATTTCCAGCTGTGGACGCTAATGATAATACTTTTCATGAATACACAACGCCCCAGGCACCTACTGCATTTCGCCCTTATGCACTTGTTGAAATTCCTCTTACCATCTGAGAACACCAGACTTGGTTTAATGGCACCCTTCCCCATGTGCCTGGGCCAGTTCAAATTAGTCCTCTCAGTAATGATAACCCATATCCTGATATAGGCAATTTGAATTTGGTACAAACTTGCGCTTTGTATAATGTTCTTGCCGTCCTATATAGACGTCTTACTCCATATATTTTACATACTTTGCTGGCTGGTCCAGCTAGACTTGGCCTGCAAGAGCAAGCACAGTTGCCAGCTGTGCCTGTCTTTAGTGCTGTAATTGTTCATTCAGTAATGGGCAAACGACCCACAAATCATGAGGAAATACCATTTTGGATAGCCCAAAAAATTGATCAACTTGAAGCTGTGTTTCCCCTTACGGGAACTCAAGATAAGCAAAGAATTCTCACTATGTGCTTACCCACTGGACTGGTTCCCACTTTAGCGTACTGCAATACTTGGGGGACTATTTTTGCCACTGTTTACACTCTTTGTCATGGCACTCCCTCGATGGCCGTTCTACCGAACGTCCTCAAACAAATACAGAATGAATATGGGGCAGGTCCTGCCCTAGATTTGGGGATGAAACTTTGTGCGTAAATTTCCCATTGCCTCCCAAATTATTCTTTTTAATGTTAAAGGTGAAGCAGCCTCTTTGGCTATACGCCAGCGACTTGCCACGGTGGCGGTAGCGACCACGATTGCACGTTGCATGTCATAATTGCTAATGTATATACATCTTTAGGGCGTAACTATAGACCCATCTCTCTGCTCCCCTTCCCAGCCAAAGTCATTGAGAAAGCCATCAACGCCCAACTCTCCGAGTTCATCAAAATGAGCCATATCCTGGACCTCTCCCAATCAGGCTTCAGAAGCAACCACAGCACCGAGACCACTCTCCTTGCCGCTACAGACGACATCCGCACCCTCCTTGACCAAGGCAAAACCGCTGCCCTCATCCTCCTGGACCTCTCAACCGCCTTCAACATCCACCACACCCTCTGCGCCAGACTCCACGACGCTGGCATTCGCAGCAAAGCCCTAGAACAGATCCGCTCCTTCCTCACCGGCGAAACACAGAGTCAGACTTCCACTGTTCATCTCAGAACGTACAGATATCAGCTAAGTAGTGCCTCAGGGATCCTCCCTGAGCCCCACCCCTAAGCCCCACCTTCTTCAACATCTACATGGCCCTGCTTGCAGCCATAGTCAGAAGCCATGGACTAAACATCATCTCCTACGCCACCCAGTTGATCCTCTCCCTCACAGATGAACCCACAGCTGCCAAGAGCAACTTCCACAACAGGAGGAAGGCAGTCACCACCTGGATGAAGGACAGCTGCCTCAAGCTCAACTCAGGCAAGACTGAAGTCCTCATCCTGGGCTCCACCCTCTCTGGCTGGGACTGCAGTGCCCGAAACCCCTCCACACCTGCGAACCACACACGAAACCTCTGCATCATCCTGGACTCCTCGCTCTCAATGAACTGCCAAATCAACAGAGTTTCGTCCTCCTGCTTCCACATGCTCCGCAAGATGTTGAAGTGGATCACCACCCAGTCCAGGAAAAAGGTCACTGATGCGCTCGTCAGCTGCAGACTCGACTACAGCAATGCACTCTACGCCGGCACCACCCAGAAACTCCAAAAGAAAATGCAGAACATCCAGAACACCTCAGTTAGACTCATCCTGAACATCCCACGCTGCAGCCACATCACCAGCCACCTGAGAGACCTTCACTGGCTACCTATCAACAAAAGCTTTACCTTCAAGCTCCTCACGCACGCCTACAAAGCACTCCGCAACGCCAGACCTATATACCTCAACCACCGCCTCTCCTTCTACACTCCCACCAGACATCTCCCCTCCGCAACTGGCCCTGGCCACCATCCCACGGATCCTCAAGACCATGGCTGGAGGAAGATCCTTCTACTTCCTCCCTGCAAAGACCTGGAACTCCCTGCCTCTGCACCTCAGGCAGTCACCATTGCTGCCACAATTCAGGAAGGACCTCAAGACCTGGCTTTTCGACTGAACTGCAGATCCACCCCCACACTCTGCACCTTGAGACCCTCGCGGGTGAGTAGTCACGCTTTATAAGAATCCTGATTGATTGATTGTAATAGTTTGGGAACCAGACCTTCAGTACCGCCACTTGGCAAGCCTAGCTCTGACAAGGATGCCAGACCTGCCCGTGAGTTTACTAAAAAACCATGGGATAAATCTAAACAACAACAAAAAGATAAACAGCTTGGAGGTTCTCCGCCCCAGGAGTCCTCTGACCGACGATATGATTTTCGTGATCTCACTAAAATCAGGAATCCATATAGGTATCAGATTCCTAATCCCCCTTCTCCTCATTCCTTTCAGGACTCGTCTGACCGACAGTAGACAGAGGAGGGTGATCTGACTGCAGAAAAGAAGTGTATGTGAAACCAGCAAGGAAGACACAACGCTTGTTTGACGTGAAGATCAAGAAGGAGGATCGACCACCTCCATATAAACCCCCTTTTCAGAAAAAGAAAGTTGCAGCTTTAACTGCAAAATATGCCACAGACGGTGATAACCCTCCTTCTGAGCAGGAGTTGGGCGGCGACTCTCCTTGACAGCGCTGCAGAAGTCACCATGGTACGCCGGAATCTCCACCAATTTCTGGTAGCCAAAGCAACTGAAACATTTATTACAGTTGAAACCGCAGGCACCCATGTAGCCCCTCCGGACAGACTACATCACTGTGATATTCATATCAAAGGTGACGTTAAATGCACCGTTAAAGCAATATTCTGGTACAACTTGACTACAACTTACGACATTCTCTTGGCGGAGGTCAATTGGCCCCCACCTTTTGTTCTTGCATGCCCACAGGGTGAGGATGTAATTCTCCCTTCTTTCTCACATCTCGTCTCTGACGAAGTCATGCAAGCTTATGCATCTGAATGGCCCCTTTCTTTGGCCCCTGCTCTTTATCGTAACCATACTGGTTGGGATAAGGATTCCCGTTAGCATGTTATTTCTACACGATCCACACCTCAGGTACAACCACAGTATCCTAATAAAAGGGATGCAAAAGCACCTGTTAAAGAAATTCTTTCCCAATTGGAGTACCAGGGAGTAATTGAATACTGTGTTTCTCAAATTAATTATCCTCTTTTTCCTTTTCTGAAACCAGATCATTCATAGTCTTATATATATATATTTTTTTAAATATTTTTTATTGGCATTTATATGACAATAACACTTTTCCAAACAAGCATATTATTCCAAATACAATAGTCTTATGTTCAGTCGATCAGGATATACAATCATGTACCACAGATCATTAGCATTACTCTGTTTGACATTCAACCATTGTGCACAAATCACCGATGTCATTATCATTCCTACAACCATTGGTAACAGTAACTGTAAACTTACCCCCCACCGCCCTCCCACCCCCTCCCACTCCCCCCTCCCCGGGTCATGGGTGGTCATGTGCAGTGCAAGGCATGGAGACTAATGTATTATGGATTACCTCAACTATCTAAGTTATTCTCTGACGAGTGCGAAACCATTGGTGAGCGTGACGTGTCGGTCTGTACCTGAGTGGCACTCAGAGAAAGCCCCTCCGGCTCTGGGAGACCCGCCTCTGGGGGACCCGTCTCCTTGGACAATTCTGTGAGCATTAAGCGCCAATCCCTCACATCATCCTCAAGCTTGTCGTCCCTCCTGACCTTCTGCATCCATACCACCTCCGCGGTGGCCCACTCCAGCACATCTCTGATCCATTTCTTAGGCATGGGCGGTTCTGAGCTTAACCAGTGAATTGCTATTCGTCTTTTTGCTAAGACGAGGCCCAGCTGCACAAACCTCCTTGTGAGCTTTTTAGTTTTGGGCGTAGGTAATAACCTCAACACTACTCCTTTAATAGTGTCTGGTATGATCCATCCCGTTACAGTCTGCAGGGTATCAATAACTGCCCCCCAGTATCCCACCAGATCAGGACAGTCGCACAGCATATGAATAAAATGTGCATCCGAGCGTCTACATCTAGGACATGTGTCTACTCGGTCCGGATATATTTTATGTAATACTCGGGGAGTGAGGTATGTCTGATGCACCACATTGTATTGTGTTAATTGGAAGCGTGCATTAGAACTTATCTGCTTGACCCCCTCATGTATTTTCTGCCATTGCGCTTCCGTAAGGGGTTCCCCCATTACATCGTGCCATTTCGTATGTCTCGGAAGGGGAGCAGCGGGGGTATCCTCCCTTAATGCTTTATATATGTGAGAAACCAACCTTCTTCTTCACCCTGCCAATGTGGTCACCATCCACAGTACCGTTGTGACCTGTGGTTCCTGTGGAAATGCCGGCCATAGTTCTCTGGCCACAGCCGAGATTTTAGCATATTGCAAAAACTGCCCCCAACCCAGCTGGAAGGTGTTATCTGCTTCCTCTCTGGTCACAAACCGCTCCGCAACGTACAAGTCTCCCATCGTAAGGCAACCTCCCTCCTTCCATTTGCTAACATTCATTGTTTGCCCTATCTGCTTGAAGGGCGTAACCGCCCACAACGAAACGTCCGGAGCATATGGCGTTCTCTTGAGTACTTTCCGCACCACCATTCCCCAGACCAATACGACGTGACGTATGATATAAGGGAAGGATTCTGGAATCTTAGACCCCAACAGAAAAAGCTCCGGCAATAGAACCCCCCGGTGCGTGCCCGCCAACAATCTCTTCTCCCAATTGTCGTGTTCATCAAACCAGTGCACCGCGTGTTGCAATTGCGCAGCTATGTAATAGTAATGTAGCTGAGGGACCTCCCCGCCCCCAACCTCTCTGTAGAGTGCTCAACTTTATTCTCTTCCTTTTAGGCCGCCACAATAGCTCTACTATCAAGCTATCAAGCTGCGAGAAATACTTTTGCGGGACCAAGTACAGGGAATTCTGTAGTGTGTAAAAACGCCACCCTCCCCATTAATGATAATGGGAGTTCCTTCCAGAAAGCCACAGATCTTCCCTATATTTTCGTCTCGCTGGTGTGTGTTAGCATAATCCCTAGGTACCGTGCCCCTTCAGGAACCCATCTCATCCCCACCATGGGCAAATCAGTCTCAGATTTCCCTCTTAAGCCCCCCATGGGAAGCAACTTCGATTTCCCCGGATTGAGGCGTAGACCGGACCACATACCAAACCCCTCCAGTTCCGCAATGAGCACCGGGACTGCCTCCTCCGGCCGACGTAAATATACCAACGTATCGTCGGCATACATGGAGACCACATGCACCGACTCCCCCAATTTATTCCCCCATCCTTCCAGCTTTGTACGTAAAGTGATGGCCAGCGGCTCCATTGCGATGGCAAACAGGAGCTGGGACAAGGGGCACCCCTGCCGAGTGCCCCTCTTCAAACAAAAGCTTTCTGAAACTTGCCCTCGAATGCGAACCCTTGCGGTTGGTCTATTATATATGACTTGCATCCATTTTATAAAGGATTGTCCTACCCCCATCCCGGCCATCACTGCCCACATATAATCCCACTCTACAGAATCAAATGCCTGTTGGATATCCAATAGCCCCAGTGCCCAGTTTTCTGCTTCCAGACTCGGTGCATGCCAGACGTGCGCCAAGCGCCGCAAATTATGAGTGGTATTGCGTTTGGGAATAAACCCCGCCTGATCTGGATGGATCAGATGGGACATGTAGGGCAGTAACCGGGCCGCCAATATCCCACTCAGAATTTTTGCGTCCACATTAAGGAGCGAAATAGGTCTGTAGGAGCTCGCCAAAAGGGGGTCCCTATCAGGTTTAGGGAGCATAAATATAATTGCCTCCGACATTGTGTTCGGCAGCGTTTTACTGTCCAAGGCCTCATTGAACACTTCAAGTAAATGATCCACGAATAAAGGCGCATACTGCTGATAAAACTCCGCCGGGAGCCCATCACCTCCCGGGCATTTCGCCGACTTCAATTTCCGTATGGATGCCAGGATTTCCTCCCTGGAGATCGGGGCCCGAGGTCTTCCGCCTCCTCATCATCCAGCGTGGGAAGTGCCATCCCTGCCAAAAACTCCAGTAACCCCCCCGAAGTGGTGCGCCGGGTACCCGTGCATGTGGACTCCATATATGATGAAAATTCCTTTAGGATCGCCCCTTGCGTTTGCAGTAGGGTCTCATCGCCCGTCTGTAATTGTAAGATGGGCATATGTTCCTGTTCCGTTTTTATTAGCCTAGCTAGTAGCGCCCCGACCTGTCCCCTTGCATGTGCAGCCTCTGCCTATACGATGTATACGTGAATTTTTCCAGCTGGGCCCAGGCGTCTAAAAGCTCCCCACGCACCTTGGTCCACTCAGCTAAGTGTTCCTGCCCCTCATGTAACATGTCCTCCAGCCCCTTCAATTGGCTTTCAAGCTTTGTTATGTCCCTATTTTAACTGTTGTCTCACCCCGTAGGAGGTTTTCACACACCCCTCTTACAACCACCTTCATGGCTTCCCATTCAAGCGATCTGGTAGAAGCGGACCCCCAGTTCTCCTGGAAGTAAATTTGTAGAGTTTCTGACACCACTGCGGCGTATGGTGGATCCGATAACGCCTCCACCCTGAGTCTCCAAAGCGGGATGGCTGGACGGCCGGGTCTGCTCCGCAGAAGGAGCAACAGTGGTGCGTGGTCCGAAATGTAGCGAGGGAGGTACGAAACACTTTCCGTATCCGCCGACAGTCCCGGCGTAAGGCAGCAATGATCAATACGACTAAAAGTATTAGCCGCTGGGGTGTAACAAGAGAACACTTTTGTTGTTGGATTACTAGCCCTCCACTCGTCCCTAAGTTGCAGACCCTGCATCAGCCGGTCTAGTGATCGCAACATGCGTGGCTTAGCCTGCGGCCTTGGGGGGGTCCCTATCCAGATCTGCATCGAAGACACAGTTAAAATCACCTAGAAGGCCAATCTCTGCCCCCGTGTATGGGAGTGCTGCTTTGAGGACTGCCGGGAAAAATCAGGACAGTCCACGTTCGGGGCATAAACAGTGATAATACACAACTCCTTACCCTTCCATTTGCCATGCAGAATAACATATCTCCCTTCGGGATCTAGAACGTGACTCATATGCTGGAACAGGACTCCGGGGGCCACCCAAATCATAGCCCCCCTCTTGCAAACCCTGAATAGGAAGTAGCATACATCTGTCCTCTCCATTTCCTGCGTATACTCGCAATTGTCCCCCCCATACATGCGTTTCCTGCAGCCCTGCAATCCCAACTTTATACCGTTTTAAAAAGGCATAGACTCTCCGTCTTTTTTCCAGGCCCGCCATTCCCCTAATGTTCCAACTAAGTAATTTCAGAGTTTGTACCGCCATTATTGTCTGTTCGTATAAGGAGTTGTGTCAGGATAAATTCATCTTGTTCATCTCCTGTCTCCCGCTGTATTGTACTTTGCCTGTTAGCCAACTCCTCCCATGACCGTGTGTGACCCCCTTAACCTTGAAAACATTATAACTTGAACTGTCCCTTTGCCCTCCCCTCACCCTGGGTAGTCGCGCGAGTTCCGCTGCTAGCAATACATCCAGTGCAAAATTCGACACATACCGCCCCATAGCTCCCAACCCCCACCCTTCAAATATCAATTAGAACATAACAAACAGAGCCAAAATTTGGCTGTGATCCGGACCCAAATTCAGCCCTGAGAGAGTATATAAGATTGAATGCTGTGCAAGAGATCTGAACCCGACAGAGGTGCGAGATTGCTCTCAAGCGTCGTTCGTGGGGTCAACCTCTGATGGGGGTGTCGCTACCCCGCGACAGTCCACTCCTGTTACCTTATTTAAACAATGAGAAAAGTCCTTATGCATGAGTCTCTTATGACCCTCAGCAACCTTTCAGACCATGCATGACTAATACCCCAATAGTGCTTATGCGCCAGCGGCAGCACTTATCTGTCCTTCCGCTCCATCGAAGAACTGGCTCCATCACTCCTGTTCACTCCCCTAGTCTCCGTTGTCTGTCTCCGGGTCCTGAGTCACCACAATAGACTCCGGAACAGTCTCGTGTCGGATGTGTGCAATGTGCCATCCTGAAGAACCTGGATACGGCCAGGGTCCCTCTGTGAGGCCAGTTGTAGTTGTCTTTGCGACTGCCGACGGTCGTCCAGTGTGTCTGGCACGGTGCAACTTCCAGAGGGTTCCGTAGATGACACAAGTCATCGTCCTCTCGGTCCCCTGGCATCCAACCATTCTGAAGCGTCCCCAGCTATATGGAAGAAAAGAGTGCGTCCTTCGTTTTCAACCCGCAGTTTCGCGGGAAACATGAGGCTGTATTTCAAGTTCAACTCCCGCAATCTGCGCTTGACCGCTATGTACGTTTTCCGTTGATCTTGTACTCTCTGCGTATAGTCCGGGTATATGGAGATAGAATGGCCCTCGAAAAGGAACTGGCTGCGGTTTCGTGACAACTGCAGCAGGTAGTCTCTATCTCTGTAATTAAACAGTTTGGCAATAATAGCCCTCTGTGGTGCCCCCGGCCTTGGGGGAGGAACAAGCGCCCTGTGTGCGTGCTCTATGTTGAAAAATTTGGAGAGGGTCTTGGAAGCTATCACCTTAGTGAGCCATTCTTCTAGCAATAACTCTGTGGAGGGGCCTTTTGCTTTTTCGGGAAACCCCACAAAACGTAAATTATTCCTACGTGATCTCCCGTCTGAGTCTTCCGCTCTCTCGCCCAGGTGCACCACCTGCCTCTTTAGGTCAATCACTGTAGCACCGAGGGACTTGACCTTGGACTATAGTGTACTAACATCCTTTTCGTTGGTGGCCACTCTGTCCGACACTTTCCACAGATCGGCCCGGAGTAAGTTGACGTCTATAGCCACGGAGTCAATTCTATTGACCATGTCGTTCCTGGTCGATTGGATGGCTTGGATCACATCCACCAGCGTGGGGAGACCGTCATCCTGTCCACCCGAAGGCACCGGGTCATCACCATTATTGTCCTCACGTTGCACCGGTCCCTGCAGCAGTGGCTGTTCATAGTTGGAGATTTTATTCGTTTGTGGCTTGTGGATTCTGTCCTTCCCCATGTCTGTGGACGGCTGAGTCGCACGTCCCTCCGGGAGTATGGTCTGTAGTGCCCTGGCTATCAGAAACCTGATGCACACAGGCCTCCCAACCAGGCGCTCGTGGGACCGCACTCACTCTCCTTGTCTCGGTACCCTCCACGGGGATGATCGCTCCTTCACTGTCCAGCCATCCGTGCTAGTGCCTTCAGGGACCCAGGTGCATAACAAAAGCCCCCAAAAGTTGACCTGTGCCCTCGTGTACTCCCTGTAATCCAAGGGGCCCCTCCAGACCAATGGCTCCCTCCTCAGTGCGTGAAGAAGGCAACTACATCCTATCAGCAAAGTATCAGGTATGTTGAACAGCCCCCCAGCTTAAGCATCCGGTCCTGCAGTCCGCGGCCCTGCCGTTGCCCCGCCGCCTCCAAGCAGTCCCTCCAAATTAGCCCGACCCAGCACTAACAGATTCCGCCAGGCCGTGTCCCAGTGGGGCCTCGCCGTCGCCACCTATTATCCTCACCAGCAGTCCGGGGGAGAGCACTGCATATGTGAGCTCTTGAGTTCACTGCGGGGATCGGGGAACACGGCTCCAATTATATCCAGCCGTCGGCACACTTCCGCTCTTCCCCACCTTCACTGCTCAGCAGCTGCTGCGTACCTCCGTCTCCTGGTACGATGTCTCGGGGTGGCCGCAGCTTCTGTTATGTTCCGCCATTCCTCCAGCCTCCCCAGAGATGTCAGGACCGCCGACCCCAGTCTCCGGATGGCCAGCTATGATTGCGATGAGCCCGGGCCTTCCCAGTCGATCCTCGGGTCTCTCCGGCGTTCCAGTCCAGCCGCCGGCGCTGGGCCAAGATGGCGCCTCGCGTCTCCCGAAACCTCGACTACCTCACTACGTCGCTGTGCTGCAGCCCCCACTCGTCTCGTGTCCCGAACTCCACGAGCACAGATCTACACCACTGCGTGCCGCCGGTCTGTTGATTGCTGAGGTCAGGATTATGCAGGATGGTGAGATAATGCAGGCCGCCGCGCGGAGCTCAAAAGAAAAGCATCTACTTGGCCATGTTCGTAAGCCACGCCCCACATTCATAGTCTTATATTATAGACCTTTGAACAGTCATACACGCACATTTGCAGTGCAAAATACCCACAGTACGGCACTTATTAATAATGCAGTCCGTAAAAAATATAAAACCACTGTGGACATTTCCAAAGGTTTTTTCAGTCACAATTTGGCTCCTGAGAGCCGAGACTGGTACGCCTTTAGCACCTTAGGCTTTCAAAGGCATTATGCTTGACTTCCGGCTTGCGGCACAAATTGTGTCAATTCTTCATGAAATTGACCCTAATGATCTGTCCTACATAGATGACATCTACCTGATGGACAATGAATTAAACCCCCATCTAGCGAGGGTCAATCACATGATACTGCGATTTGCTGAACTTGGCTACAAGTTTAATTCAAAAAATTAAACATAGCTTTTCTGAGTGTACTTTCCTTAGGATATGAACTTACCAATGAGGGAAAGAGTCTTGCCTCTCATTTCTGGAGAAATGTGCACAATTGCAGCCTCCAAGTACACTTAAAAATGTACAGTCCCTACTAGGATTTTTGAATTTGTGAGAACATACTGATTATGCACAGAGTACTAAACCACTTTATGCCTCAATACGTCTTGATTTTTCCGCTTCCTGTTGGACGTCGGAACACACTGACACACTCAGATCTTTACAATCTGACTCGCTTGAAACACGTCACTTACATATGCTGTCAATATCACGAATTTAGTCATCTACGTTTTACTGGGTGAAATTGGATTTACACGTGTCACCTTTAACAAAGGTGAAACGTTACCTATAGCATATAAATTACATTTATATTCCACTGCAGAAATGTTTTTTCTTCAACTGAAAATATACTGACTGCTGTGCAGATGGCCATCCTTAAAGAACAGTCACTTGTTCAAGGAAAACGCATTATTGTCATTTTTCCATGCCAGCCTTAGAGGCTGACAGCAAAGCCAGCATACCTAAAATAAAAGCCACCCATCCTCGGTGGATACAATGGGCTACGTCCCTAACAGCTGTGGATGTAGACTTCGTCTTTGACCCTTCCTTGCAAACACAAGAATTTTTGCAAAATGAGCATGTTTATCCTTTGCCTTCTTCAGTTCTGCATCTTGATCAATATAAAACTGTCATTTATACTGATGGTTTGGCACAAGCTGCTATAGGTTCTAAGCAGCAGTATTCTGCCGCATACACCATCATAATTGACATTATGTTGGATGGTGTTTTCACCCCTGAACAACTTGCACATAGTCTCCAGGCACTGCAGTGCACAGTTGGCCGAACTGAAGGCTTTACTTCTTCCACTTGAAAATACGTATCCTGGATTCCCCACACCAAGAGTGTGTGATTTGAATTTCTGTGTACAGTCTTTTAATGATAATTTTCATTTTTGGCAAAGAAATGATTTCAGGAATTCAAAGGGTAGCGCAATCAAGCACACACTGCTTTGGGTTAAAGTGGCAGACCTTAAGGATAGTTTGCCACAAACTCATGTTATATGTACATTGAGTCATCAACATGTTTGAGCACATGCTGTAGGGAATTCTCTGGCTGATGAAGCAGCCAAATGTGCAGTAGCCACAGCTAGAATCGCAGCGGTAACCCGCACTAAAACTTGTATTGACAAACATTTCTTGGCTGCCGTGAATGCTTTCAAGAACGGCGCCCCTTTGCCGAAGGGCTTTCCTTCTAAATATTCTTATCATTTAAATGGCCAGAATGTTCCTTTTGTCACTGTTCCATATGTTCGCAATCGTGTGATACCCAACGCAGACCACAGACAGGATCTGATTGTAGCCACACATGAAGGTGTAGCTTCCACTCACACGGGAGTGGCTGCCACTATTTCGCTCTTACAGCGACATTATTGATGGCAAGGTTTATACCAACAAACCAGAAAATATGTTTTGTGTTGTGATATATACCAGCAGATCTAACGTTCCACTGTGTCTGGACCTCCACAAACACCTCTCTTTATTTCCAACAAGTCCGATGGCTGTATTGACTTAGATCATTGTGGTCCACTGATTTCAGATACTGCGTTCAAGTTTTTTTTGGTTGCAGTTGATTTTTGCTGTACGTACCTCTGGGTATGGCCACAGGGCTCAGCTGACACTCGAACTGTTATTAAAGACTTGCAAGTCTTCATCAGAACTTTTGCTTGCTATGCATTCTACTCAGACCAAGATCTGGCTTTCGCTTCTACGGTGTACCGTGATTCGATGAAGTCTATGGGTGTACAAGTGCATTATTCTTCACCATATAGGCCCGAGGGCAATTTTGTTGTGGAAAGAATGAACCGTGACTTTAAGCAGTCCGTAACAGCAAGGGTATTAGGTACAGAGCATGACTGGTTGAACCATTTCTATGGGGTTTAACAAGCATGAAATAACCTCCCCAAAAGATCTCTGGGTGGGCGGACCCCATATGAAGTGCTTTTTGGCATCAAGATGTAAGTTCCAGACCTTGACGGTCCAGACATTATGGCGGCAGCTGCATCCTTCAATATTGATAACCATTCTGCTGTCTTACAGGACCTACAAAAGTTCTGTGACACTCAATCTCACAAACACTTGCCTGCATCTCTCTCTTGGAGTATTGAAGATCAACTTCAGGTTTCCAGCTGGCATCCAAAAATTGGAGAACTGGTTCGGGAAAAGGTGGCAATCAAAAAGGAATTCAATCTTATGTACCATGCTCCTGTTCCAGTCCTTGGCATGCAAGGTGCACAAACTGTGATTTTGCCACCACCAAATGCTTTTTCTCCATTGAACATGTCAAACTATGCCATGTTGCCGATTCTAAATAGTATGCCACGGAGTGTCCGTACCCTTTCACAAGACTTTCCTTTGCAGCCCGTGAGCTCCACTGATGCTGATACTCCCCGCCTGTCGGGAGGGGAGGCCGATTCCTCCGCCAACAACTTCACTGACAAAATACCTGTTTCTATTATCACGTCTTCTACAATGGAAGTCTTTTATATGGATCCACCATTGGCGAATCATTCTGAATTGGATTTTTCGAGTTCTACTGCTCAGTCACAGCTACTTCCACCCACCTCCAGCATGGATTTGTGTTCTTCTTTCATGGTTAAAAACTCACTTATCTGGTCCCGCCTTGAATCTATGTCTGGATCATACTCTCCTTGGTTTTTCTATTCATGTGGATTGGATTTGTCACAGTTGTTTTTCTTGTTCATCAATGGCCATTACCTCTTAGAACGTTCTGCTACAGAACTGGTCGACGGGGTGTTGGGGCCCCATTCTTCATCGCATAAACTGAAAAGAGACTTGTCCCTCATCATCATTTCAGCTGTTTCAGTGACTGATGGAATTGTTTGGTATAAGGTTCTTTTCGACATATTCGGCCATACGGAGATCCTGCAGATACCATATGTGTTCAAAGTTTCTATAGGTGATGTAATAGTACCAGGGTGACATTTGTATGATTGGGATGTTGACACTAGAAATTCTTTGCTTTCTGAACTAGAGTATTATACTACTTTTGAATTAGAGGATCTATATCTTAATTCTGCTAATTATGCCGATATGTTCTGTGATCATCATCAGGGATGTTTAATTCCTATAGCCCGACGCCCAGGACATATTGTTTGGGGTCAAGGGCAACAATTTTTCATGTGTATTTTGTCCTTGGGGCAAGAAGGCCCAACCCCCTGCAGCACAAACCCTTTGGCTGCCAGTTTGCAGTACCACATTATGGATCAGGGAAAGGCACTGTCTGAAGTTAAGGTAATATTTTTGTCTATATGTTAATGCTGTTCAAACTTGTATTTATGGTTCATTAATTGAAAGCCTTTATTATTAGGGTGAGCGCTCTAAGCAAATGTTGTAAGCTTTGACTGCACTACTGACAGTGGTTCCAGTATAAAAATGTGTACACATGTTTTCAAAGTTTAGTAATATGAGGCTATGTATAATGCTCTCAGAATGCTCTCTGATTTGATGCAAATATTTGCAGAAGCTTGAAAGCAAGATTGATGATTCTTTGCTTTCAAAATAAATTGTTCATAAAAAAATGAAACCAGGAAAAAACCATTTTGCTAAACGACTGTAGAATTTCAGGTAACGTTTCTTTGCAGCATCATTTAGTAACACGTGTTGATGCATGCTAGTATTTCCCAAAAATATTCATAATGGAAAGTCAGTGTAACCAGTTTCAATAAGATTATCGGAAACAAAAATAAACAAGCATTGGAAAAGCCAGTAGGTCTGAAATTGGTGGTCAGCTTTTTAGTTTTGTCAATGTGTGACTTGTTTTGGCATCGTTTTTGTAAAACCTTATTGGTGTTGGAGCTGTCGGGCCCTCACCATTTTAACAAATATTGTCAAAAGCAAAAATTGTTTTTGGTCTCAAAAAGCACACACTGCCACAGTAGTTACTGGCACTGAACAAAACTACTTTGTGTGCCGATATGCTCCTCGCGAAAGAGCAGAATGCGGTCACTCGCAGTGAAGCCAGCCGATACAGCGAGAGACAGAATTTTAATAAACGCAAAAGGTCATGGTCAACGCCAGACCAAATTAGGGGCCTAATTATTAAAGTCTCAAAAGTGCACCCATGGTATATGTCCATGCATTAAGTGAAGTTATACGGCTTTTGTAAATTCCCAAGAATTTACAGAAGTAGGACAAGAAATAGTACTCCTAGAAAATATTTGTGAACTGCATTTTAGCATGACCAAATATGCAAGTGTAGATTTGCTCATGCGAAAATCTGACTGTTTGCAAGTTCACTTTCCGTCCAACCACTTTTTTTGCCCAACCCTGGAAGAAGGTTTATGTCTGCCATTGTCAGGAGTAAATTTCCAACATTTTTCAGTATGATAAAAGATTAGAGAAGAGTTGTTGAAAACCCTTAATATATGCAAGTTAGTAGGTTTGCACTGACTCGAAAGGGCATTCTAACCCTGGAACTATTGCTTACCACTTCTTTCAGCCCCAGTATATAGATCTGTAGAAACGTGATAACATAAGGGGATTGCAAGTATTCAAACACTACTATGGTATGAGCCCTGGCATAATCAGA
The DNA here is from genome assembly GCA_963921515.1 of Calotriton arnoldi. NCBI lineage: Eukaryota > Metazoa > Chordata > Amphibia > Caudata > Salamandridae > Calotriton > Calotriton arnoldi. The sequence goes on along the minus strand of CAWUFW010000001.1, from coordinate 4,900,405 downwards.
GGGGCTATATCAGAGCTCTTATATAATGAGATTGCGGCCATAATTTATCGCCGCACTACATGGCACCAAAGGGACAAGTGGATTTTGTTACAAAACAAGTAGATTTATGAAGCAACCTGCCCCATGGACAAGTAGATATTTTAATAAATTCCACACCCCTGATCATGATGGACATCATTTTCTGCACAGGGCCAGTGGACAGCGCCCCCATTTTGATTATACACAATGGGAACATTGTCCAACTCAACCACAAGGGAGTTCCAAAAAGCAAAAAGATAAGTTCACATATTTTTCAGGATATAACACTTCAGAACCCAAGTCCTATTATTTCAAATTAGATCCGACCGAACCAAAAAAATATTTGCTTACCCTGACTAAACTCATCTATACAGCTTCGTTTGTCAACCAGATAGCCCTCAAAGGTTATTGTTACTGGAGGGACAACATCGATTTGAAATTGATTTTGTGTACGAAGTCTTGGCAGGTTCAGTGCACAGAAACCTTATTTCGAGCCTGTTTAATTCCCACACAAATGATTTTCTTGAATGAAGTGATCCAACAGACTACCTGTCTGGGATTGGCAAAAATTAAAGAAATGAACTCCCTGACCATTCCCTCTGTTGCCCGCTTTGATAATTGGCAGAGTTTGACGAACAACACTGAAGACCAATTAAATAGCATGGTGCAAAATAGTACATTTAATTCTTCCTTTTCGAAATGAATGTCATGCTCATTTTCTTAATTCCACATCTTGATTTAAATCAAGCATACCTGAATCCCGATACTCACAGTCAATACATTCCGATATTATTACCACCTATTCAGTGTGAAAGTTATGTCAACAATGGTTGGAACATTCCACACTGAAGTGAAACAACATCTTTCTCTCCTGTCCGAAGACATGAATTTATCAGATTTTCTTTCAGGGTCCAATTCCCCACGTTCTAAAAGATTTATATATGCTACTTATAATGACATTTTCTAATTATCCCAGATACAAGCTGCTGTGCATTTAAGACAAATTGACCAAGATAATTTGGATAAAGTGCTTGCTGTTGTTGATAATAGTATTAATACGTTGCCATCTCATATTTACAATTTAAACAACATTGTATCATCTGTTATTGATATTGTGCAGAGTGACATGTCAACGTTGTATCAGGGGCAAAGTCAGCTTAGATCTATTATGCAGTTTAGCTGGACGCTTCAAACACTTAAAAATGGGCGCATTCCCTGTAATTATTTGAATTGCAGTGATTTGTTTCTGCCTTTTAATTTAACATGTAAACAACAACTGATGGCCATGAAAGACGTGACCTACACAATGCTGCATTTAGGAAAAGTAGACCAACTCCCATTCACCATAGCTGAAACGCCTTCAGCAGTGTGGTTAATAAACTGTGTTATTTCTCTGCCTATCTTGACATTTCAATTCACAGCTTGCATGAAACTTTTCCCTGTAGGTAGATATGAGCCCCTTGGAGGCAGCTTTATTCATGAATTATGGTCACTTCCCTTTACATATCGTTGTGAATGTCCAAATTGGGAAGTTTTTATTACTGGAGAGGATTGAGACTCTACTGTCAGACATTCACTGTCAGACTAACAGATTAAAATTCACAGCACATGTAATACTTCAGTACCTAATATAGCTTGTTATCTGAAAGGAATTCCGTTTCCCGCAATACTTCCTTTCATTATGGTACTTTCTAATGGGAATTTATCTCATGCTTAGCAATCAAGATTGTTGTGGATTATGGGCTGTAGTCCTGTATATTTTGTCCGTTTCCTAGTTAGTCACTTGTTGCAACAACATCTTGTTTCCCCCTCCTCATGGGATTATAGATAGCTCATTGTGGCCTTCCATTCCAACTTTGAAAGCAGATTTCAACAAGCTAAGCAGTCTCAAAGCATTATTGTTCCAACAAGAAGTAGCTCTTACATCTGCCCACAAGACCTTCGAATTGCAGGTAGGTAGAACTTCTAGTGAGATTTAGGAATTGTTAAATATAAATCTTACCCTGCACTTCAGAGAATTAGTGCATCAAATCTTTAATGCCTCTAGTATGGCCGACCTTGCCCACTTTTTTAAGGTTGTAGGCTCCTGCCTAGTTAGTTCTTTTTAAACCATCTTTGGAGTAATAATGGCTTTTATCCACTCCATTCTTTCTAGTGTATTTGGAGGATTCCCGTTGCTGTTATTCCTCATTTGACGCATTCTCATCCTTTCCCTGCTTCTCCGCAATGGATGCTTCTTTCGGGGGTGCTCTGGAGCTGGCACTGCCCCAACACTACCATGAGTGAAGGCTTCAGATCTTTGGAATGTTTCTACTGCAGGAACTGGAACCTGCCTGGTTTACCTGCAAACAACCTGTGTTCCACTGCATCTGATGCCCCTTCGAACGGGCATTGGACATTTGCCTGGCTTCGCAGACATCCGCTACCTTGGACAATGGACTGCTAATGAGTGCCTTAGCGACCCATTTTCAGAACGGTCCTTTGGGTTTGCGACTTCCTCACAATGCAATGGTTTAAGCCACTAGCCTACGAGGAAACATGTGCATCGGCACATGGATCACAGGATACAGGCTTTGCTAACACGGATGCAGATTGCCCGGTAACTGTCTCAGTATCAGCTGGGACTGGAGATCATGTTTGTCCTTTGGAGCTCGTGACTTTGGCAGTTAACCAATCATCATATGCGGACTCAGACTCCTTTATTGAGTCTTTAGCCTTTGAGATGGCGAGTGACACAATGGCCCCTCCGAAGCACCATAATTTGATAATTTGATAAATTTTTCAAATTGACATTTTTTTCCATTCATTTTCAGTTAACCCCAAGTCTGACCTACTCTTTGAGTATGTTTACCATCTGATTACATTTATTACATTCAGTATCCTCTTTAGTGCTATTATCCTGACCAAAGGGAGGTTGTCATGTGTTTCCTGCATGGTCCATTGTAATTTTCCCTATACTAGCCTAATTGTGCATGTTGTAGGCCACAGTTTCTTTTGCACATGTTACTATATAAACACGCTTGCTTTTTTGTCACATTGTACTTACACACGGAACCTGCATATGTTTTCGTGTTCTGTTCTTTTCCTGGGATTTAGTCTGAATACCACAGGCAAGGTCAAACAACAATGCCCCTTATTATTCTTCTCTGGTCAGGTACTAGCACCTAGACCCAACACGAGAACGCAGCTGCTGTTTGTGAGCACACACGCCTCATCATATAACTGAGTACAAGAGTTTAAGAAAACCCACTAGGCAAGGGTTCTGAAACAAGATTGGTATGTCAGCTGAGATTTAGAACGCCCATCTGTGTATGCTAAGATACGGGGTCTGCCACTTATCACCGAGATCTTTGATATATTATCATTTAGTTTTGGTAGATGGGGAGGGGGGCTTAGGCTACTCTGCCTTATAACATGACAGGGCTTTTTCTGATATATTGTTTATTGACTATGCTAACAGAATTTTTGGTATGCATTTATTTTCTAATTGTGGCATGAATGCTACATTTTATGACACAATAGTTTAAATAAATATTCTAAACTTCCTTCGTGTCTCATGGTAATCTTACTGTGGATGGGTACGAGTGAGAGATCGAAAGGGTGTGTCTTGTTACCGTGATCCCTGAGAGTGTTGTGTTCTGGGCTGCCAATTGCCTTGCTTCTCTGGTAGGGTTAGGAGGGCAAGTAAGGCACTATAGCTAGTCGGACCCAGGCTCATGGATACTGAGGTGGTATGGTGACTACATGCCAATGTTCTATGGTCCAAAGCATGGTTCTGTTCCTGAGCAAAATCCCTGCAACAAAACGGCAGTATTGTCATGCGGCGAAACATTGTCAGCTATCAGTTGCGATCCGTTGGCATGGGCGCCCATGCCGACGGATCGCAACTGATAGCTGAAGATTTTTCGCCGCACGACAATACTGCCATTTTCGGCTCACTGGGAAAGGATCGAATCTTTCTCCTAACCCAGTTTTCTATTCCCAACGCCCTGAGGAAGCCCCAGGCCAGATGGCCAGTGTAAGGGGGCGAAACATGTGTTGGCTATAAATGTTCTTCCTCTGTTTCGAAGCACCACAAAATAAATTGGAATTGATTCCAGGGAACAAGTGACTTGCCTTACTCGTTCTGACACATCGACAAGTGCCATAAAGAAGTGTTTGAGAGATAGCTGGTGGAAGCAAGATGGCGGCAGGCTAGGTTTGGCTGTCGCAGCAGCAGGAAAATACCATGACCATGCACACCTCGTACGCTTACAGATGACTTAACTAAAGGATGACTTCGGCGCTATTGAACTCGCTATCGGAAACCCTTTGCGAAAAGATACTTTATAGCGTTTATGTTTTGGCAACAATCTTGGGAAAAAACGAAATACAGACAGAATTGGCTCTCACCTGCTAGAGGATTTGTTGGCTGCTGTTGAACCCGGGCGCCTGTTATCTGGATTGGGTGCGTTCGTGCGAGCAGGCTGGCTCGAGTCAGGACGGAATGCCTCCGAAAGTCCCCCCATCAACGCGGGCTAAGACGACGAAAAATTTCACTGTTGCCGGTCCGCCTCCGGGGACGCGGCAGCGGAATCAGGTGTGGGAGCTGCGGGAGCTGGAATGACCCGAGTACACGGACGCCGAGGCCAGAATACGAACCGGAAGGAGCTCACAGGCGAAAAGGAGAATCAGAGGCGGAGGTCCGGGTCAACTATTGCAGAGCTGTTTGCAGGAACAAAGAGGTCCGAAAAGTGCATCGAGAAGACGGCCTCCAGCGGTAAAGTGATTGCGGTGGATTCAACATCAGAGAGTGAGAAGCGGCTGAGCGAGGTGGGCACTCTTTTGGATACTCAACAGCATGGCGAGGCAATAAGCAACACAATATCACAGGAAAAAGAGAAAAATTCGGGAGATGCTGTGAATTACCTTGCCGCTCCCACTATATATGAGATGCCCGAAATAGCTAAGCCAGACCTGGTGAAACCCTCTGAACCTGAGGGGGACAAAATCGAAGCAAGTATGGTCAGGGGCCCAAGTGTGGGTGTTACGATCTTCAGTGAGGGGGTAGATGATGGCGGGGAGGACGCTATGGATAAGGGGCAGCAGGGTGAAAAAAAAAATATGAGTCCCCAGGCAAAGGATAAAGAGGTCTTTATAGAAAACATCCTATCTAACCAGATTAGCCAGACAGAGCTCCCTACAACACAGCAGCCTGGCACTGGGAAAGTTATGGCGGGCCTCATACAAGGTAAAGAAGATGCAAATATAGGAGTGAAAGCTGTGGGTTCATTCCATGCACGGGCCACACACTGTGTGCAGAAGATCTATGGAGAGAAGGAGGCTGATATTGAGTCAATTGATTATTTTTATTCATTATCTGATGAAACAGAATCAGTGGATGGCTCCCTCTCCATGACTAGCATCAGCGAGGCAGAAAATGAGAACTTAAAGACGCTAGTGAAGGGGATTCCGCTATAACATTACGGATGGCTAAAAGGGTGACTAACCCTTCAACACACGCTAATCTAGATGGACAAGAACTAAACTGGGATTACTCGCAGGTAAACCAATTAGTTGGGGGCAGAAGTAAGCAGGTCCCGGATATGGAAGAAGTCCCTGCCACAACGCTGGACGCGATACTACAGGCAGTCATGGCACATCGAGAAGAGGCCCGACAAGATAGCAGGCGTTCTCAAGCAGCCATACGGAAAATACAGGGCTCAGTCCGGAAAATAGCGAAAGTGTGCACCGAAATCTCGGATCGTATAACGGAATTGGAAACACGAACGGGCAATATGGAAGCAGACATGGTGTCAATACAGGTGCAGTCCGCATCACATGAGGCTAGGTTTACAGATGTTCAATGGAAACTCGAAGAACAGGAAAACCGTCAACGGAGAAATAATCTCCGATTTTTAGGTATCCCGGAGGATAAAGGGGATACAGATATCCGTCTCTATATGATTGACCTCTTAGCTAAAGCTTTTCCTGAAGTAGAAGGCTGGAACTGGACACATGAAATCCAAAGAGCGCATCGGGTGCCCATGACTGCTAAACAACCGTCAGCTCTAACCGGAGATGGTAGACCTCGAGCGGTACTTGTCTATTTCGGGAACTTTCTTCTCCGACAGACTATCTTTGAGAAGGCTAGACCAGATCGCAAGCGTAAGCTGGAAGATGTAGAGTTTTTTACACGCCCCGACTTCTGTCATGTAACTGTTGAACGGCGCTGGAGATTAAGACAGATGATAAGTCAGTTTCAAGCAATAGGAGCACAGGCATATCTTATGAACCCAGCAAAGCTAAAAATTATAATTAGGGATAGCATTCGCTATTTCACATCAGAAGTCAAGGCTAAAGAATTTTTGGAGGAATTAAAGGGGAAGGAGTAGGATGACTCGGTGTAGGAGTTAATATCAGTATATATGGCTTAGTGTGGCAAGTAACCTAAAGTTATGATCTAATAATGTTAGAAAATGTGCTAACCTAATGTTATGATGTAATAATGTTAGACATCATGATAAAGAGATTATAGGAGGGGGTGCATCATGGATCATGGTGTTATGCTGCCACATCGCCAACTAGACCATTGGTCTAGCTGCTTCCAGGGGGAGGAGATGGGGAGGAAGGAGGGAGGGTAGGGTAGGGTGGGGTGTTGGACGACAGGGAGGGTGGGGTAGAGGGAGGGGGAGGGGCAAGAGAAAAAGCCAGACAAGGTACATAGAAAATGTGAAGAGGAAACAAAGATTTAGTAAAATGAGTATAGAGCAGGCAAGGTGGATACTTTGTGGTGTAGGTTATGGATAAGTTAAAGATTTGCACAGTTAATGTGGCAGGACTTAATGATAGGGCTAAAAGAAATAAGATCTACGAAATGTTGCGATATATTAGTCCAGAAGTTATTTGCTTACAAGAAACACATATTCCCTGGGGTAATCGGGCGGTACTTCAGATAAGTGGCTATGACATGGCAGTCTGCTCCTCACAGACATCTACAATTAGGGAGTAGCGATTTTTATTAAACATAAAGTGGGAATAAGTAAGCGTACTCTGGCAGATAAATGGGGCCGATGGGCAATTGTCTCATTAAGCTCAGGGCTGACAATTGGGACTATCTATGCCTCAAATCAGGATGATCCTGAAATTTGGAAAGAGCTGGAGATAGAGTTAGCTACATGGCCAACCCCACTAATTCTATGTGGAGATTTTAATATTCATCTTGGGATTTCACGGGAGATAGGATTGGGGTACACTGGAAGGAAACCAAAGGTTAATCAGGCAATAAATATGCTTAAGACTTGTCATGGGTTAGAGGATGTGTGGGCGGCCAAGAATGATAAAGATCCAGGATTTACGTACTTTTCAAGTCCACATCAAAAAAGCGTACGTTTGGATTACTTTTTGGTTTCAGCTCAGATTCTTGGGGAGGCGGAAATCACCAAAATGCCACAAATCTTCTCAGATCATAATCCTCTCCTGTTGGGAATAACTCACCAGGATAGGGAAGGGAAGCCTCGTCCATGGACTTTTGATAGGAAATTATTAGCCGATGAAGACTTTTTAAAGTTTATTAAAGATTGGACCAGGGAGTTTTTTGATGCCAATCGCTATAGTACCTCCCGTGCGATGGTGTGGGATGCATTTAAAGCTAGTTTGAGGGGACAAGTAATAAGCTTTGTTGGTCAGCAGCGTAAGCATCGTAAGGATCAAATTACTGCACTCATGACTAAATTGTCACAATTAGAGACAGAACATATTAATCTACTAGGGCATGGGAACATTGAGAGATTGGGGGAGGTTAGAAAGGAGATAGCATTAGCTAAGGCGGAAATTAATAGTCTGTTTCAAGTACAAGTGGCTCAGGCATACCAGACATATCAAAGAGAGAGCTATGAATATGGGGAGATGACGGGCAGACTATTGGCTCTTAGGATCAGGCAACGGGCTACATTTAATAATATTGCCGCAATAAAGAATTCTGATGGGCAATTGCAAAACACCCCGATAAAAATCACGGAGGTGTTTGAACAATTTTACAGTAAACTATATCAATTGGATCCTGGCGACTCAGGACAGGTAAGAAGTACGAGGAATTATTTAGGATCTGGTAGATTGGACGCAGAGACACATTCTGAACTGGAAAAAGAAATTTCATTGGAAGAAACAAGGATAGCTCTGAATACCCTATCTTCGGGGAAAGCATCTGGTCCCGATAAAATCCCAGTTGAAATATATAAAGCTCTGCAATCAATTTTGGTTCCAATATTACAAGATTTGTTTTTAGATGTGCAATATCGTGGGATACCCCCCAGATCATGGCAGGAAACCGAGATAGTAATATTTCTAAAAAAAGGAAAACCATCTGAGCTGCCAGGATCAAACAGGCCTATATCGTTAATAAACTCTGACGCCAAAATTTACTCTAAGGTCCTAGCCAATCGGCTCCAGGGGATCATAGCTAAATTGGTTTCGCCATGGCAGCATGGCTTTATACCTGGCAGAGGCACTACAGATCATATTCGACGGGTGATTTCTCTGATAGACATAGCGGAAGTTAAAGGAGATGGTTTGGCTGTGATCCTCTTGGATGCCGAAAAGGCTTTTGACCGGGTGACGTGGCAATATCTCTGGGAAATTTTGGCGGAGAGAGGGTTTGGCCCGCGGCTGATTACTGCTATCCAGGCGATGTATTATAAACCTACTGCAAGGCTGCAAGTGATGGGGAATGCTTCTGATCCAATCTCGGTAGCACGGGCACCAGACAGGGTTGCCCGTGCTCCCCAATCCTTTTTGCTTTATATATAGATCCCTTCGTTAATCAGCTGATTTTAAATGCTGCAATTGAACCGTATCGAGTTAATGGCTACGAGACCAAAGTGCTCGCTTATGCGGATGATATCGCCGTAGTTACATCTAGGCCAGGAGTGGCAATTACGGAAATCGAAAGTATGGCAGAGGAATTTGGGAGCAGGTCGGGTTATCGACTTAATAAGGGTAAGACTCAGGTAATCTGTTCGAGACAGTGCGTATTACAAGATCAACGACAGACTGATTCTGCTATGTACCTGGGGGTAAGGATAGGATTTAATTTAGATAAATTATGGACAAATAATCTTGACCCTATACTTAAAGATATCAGCGAGGAGCTCCGGCGAATAGATAAATTGCATTTAACTATAGTTGGTAGGATAAATGTGTTAAAAATGAAAATCTTTCCTAGAATTCTGTACCTGTTTCGTTCCATTCCCCTCATATTGCAGCCCAATATAATCCAGAAAATGAATGCTATTTTTTCGAATTTCATTTGGAATTATCATAAAATAAGACGGGCATTGAGAATATTAACTCTCCCTCGGGAAAGAGGTGGTTGGGCTGCCCCAAACATACTTTTTTATTACTGGGCAGCTTTTTTGCAGCAGATGGGTACTCTCTTGGTGGAGGAGAGGATGGATAGAGAGGATGATCTGCCTTCTATATATCAGCTCGCCATAGGAAAGGAAGCAAAAGGGTTGTTTCTTAGACAATGGGAACCGAGCTATTATAAGAATATCCGCTTTAAATGCATCAAAGCAGCCAGGTCGGTCTGGATAAAAGCCAGCAAGATTTTGAAAGTTCCCAAACTTAATAGATATACACCGCTATGGGGGTCATCACTGTTTCCAGCAGAAATAATGGATGGTATGGCTAAGGATTGGGAGCGGGCAGGTATAATACGGGCTTCGTGTCTATATAATGACGAAGCACAGATAATCCCCTTCTCGGATTTAGTAGAGGAGTTTGGAATTGATAAAGGGACATTGTTTAAGTATATCCAAATGAAGGGATGTCTAAAAAGCTTGGAAAGGGGATCATTTAGCCTAGGAGAAATACCTATACTGGAGAAAATACACCGGGGCGCCCGGATTGGGGATTTCTATAACATACTGCTGGAAACTGTACCGGATGATTTAGACAAAATAGAGGCACGATGGGTAGAAAAACTTGGGGATGCAGAGGTAGATTTAGACATGTCTTTGGAACTGGGAAGAAATACTCTCCTGGCGGCCAATTTAAAGACACAACATTATAAAACTATTTTTGATTTATACTATACCCCAGCCAAGTTATATAAATGGGGGAAACGAGAATCGGATAAATGTCCTAGATGTCGCCAGGGCCCTGCTGATATTGTCCATATGTTCTTTTCATGTAATTCCCTCAGTTCTTTAAAAAAGGGAATCGAGAACTTTTGGCAAGAAACAACTAATCGTATGATTACTATCACCCCATCTAAGATGCTATTTGGGTATGATAACCGAGCTGAACTATCTACAATCCATAGAGATTTTGTGTTTATTACAACCACAGTAGCCAGACTTTTGATAGCCTCAGTATGGAAAGATACAGAACCCCCGTCATATACTGCTTGGCTATATCGAGTATTAAACATTCATGTTCAGGAAACGGCATTATATAATAACAAGGGTTGGCGTGCAAGAGAGAAGGGACGTAGGATATGGGGACCAATGACCAATTGGTTTAAAAAAGGATCCGTTGAGCCAGCAGATAGAACAGGAATTGGTTAAGTCCTGACGATTTCTAAATATATGTATATTGTATACATTATGTAATTGGCTTTATGTTATTGGTTTATGTTCTGTGTACTGGCCCTACCATGATGATAACAAGGTTTGTTGAATGTATATTAGAGATAAGTGACTCAACTTATACAACTGTAAGAAAGGAATGTTAATAATGAATTTAAGTTATATGTGATTAAAAGGTACCTTGTGGCAAAATAATAAAAAAATAAAATAAAAAAAAATGAAGTGTTTGAAAAAACAACATCCAGCGTGTGCCCCTTGGAGGATGTATGCAGAGACATACCCATTGATAGATTTAAAAAGAGACATTAATTCTGAATTTAGCAGAAGCAGCAAACACAGGATTATCAAAATGAAGGTTAAAATCTCCCTGAACAGCATTAGCCTGAAACAGTGCTGAGGCTAATAAATCATAGGACTCCAGACCCCTCTGGGGTTGGTCTGTAACCGTTTAAGGTGAGCCATTGGTTGCCTGAAGGATCCATAAGCCTAAGAGAGGTTCAATTGCAGTAGTAGACCAAGGATCTGGTTTAGTGCACTTAAGACCCTTGTTTACCAGAAAAGTAAACCCACTGCCCCTTCTATGGGGCGATGGACAGAGAAAAAGGTATAATTGGAATGAATAAGGACATTCCAATTGAAAATACAGTCATCCTTAATTCAACTCTATGTCAAACAAGCAATATCCACTCTGTATCCTATGACCAAGTCTTTGATAACAAAACAGCTTTTGACTATTGATTATTAATCAGACGGCCAGTAAAGAAATTTCTGGACATAATGCCTAAGGGCAGGTTCTTTAATACAGAAAAAAGCTTTTTAACATAAAGGTTCCGTGTATTTTAGAAAGGCTCAAGCCTTGAATCCAGACCATAATTGGGAGAGAAGAGCTTACAAAACGAATCCTAGCCTAAGAATATCAGTAACTTACTTCAAGTTGTGATTTCAGACCGCATCACGTCTGGCTGCTGGGCACGAATGGATGCAAACTGGCTTGCCTTTGGAATGCTAGAGGCTATTTTCAATACAGCCTCCAAGCTTTGCAGTTGCTTCCAGCAAGCTCTCAAATTTCACATGCAACTTGAAGAAGGTACTTTAGTCTTTCAAACAGGGCATAATCTCTTGTCACATTAGGGGGCTTTGTCACCTGGCTTTGTAATAGTCATATGTTCAGCTTTTGTTCATTTATGTGGAGATTCCTTCTGGACCCATGAAAAGTCACAATGCACACATTTAAAAATATAAATAACTTTTGAGAAAACCATGACCCTCATTTAGAGTTTGGAGGTAACTAAAAACCTTCCAATTTCAGGAGAAAATTGCAAATATGGGGTAGAATCCATTGTCTGAATTTCTTCCACAATAAGTATAGTATTGTAGAGGAAATTTAGCCAGTTGATTCTGCTCTTTATTTAGAAGTTACTCTAGAAGATGGAGGATTTTCACAGTAATTAGAGTATTTTCATTCTCCTTCATAATTTAAATGAGGGCCTAAGTAATTAGTTTTATAATGGCTACAGAGGAAATTCAGGAGTACCGATTGTTTAGAGTATACTTAAACATGTAATTTATGTGTATATTTATTCATGTTCCCAGCTCCTCATACTGAAAAACTGTATATTGGTTGCATCAATATATGCACAGCATTAGAAGGGCCTCTGAAGTTGTCTTGATAAACTCTTCGAAATACTTTGACCATCAAACGCTGTGGGGATTAGTGGATAGACTGAATTCAACAAGGTGGTGTTTTATAGCAAGTTTGAGGGTGCTACGAGTGGCGTTTAAGTCAAGAGAGACGGTTCTCCTGGAGAGTGGTAACAACAAGAAATAAAGTCATGACATAGGCCCAAGTAGTCAGATAATATGTCCTGCACGTGTTAAAAAACATTAAGAGCACAGATCCATTTCGAGAGTAGAATGAGTAACTTCTAAATGGCCCATGACACACTGTAAGCTAACTGTGTAGTTTGTGAACGGCAGAGCTTTTGCAAGGGTTTAAAGTAGAGTGAAGAAGTCAGTGCTGAATTTAAGTGGGTGGTTGCTGGTGAGGCCCAGCGGCACTCTGTTTTGGGGACCACCACTTATTTTTCCTCAAGAAGCTTTGTTGCAGAACGAGCAAGAAAAAACACAAAAGGGAAAAGAAGGTGGAAGGGGTCTTTCCCTTGAACATGTATATTTCTTTCCTAAATTGCTCCCTGGGTCTTTACCTCTGTCCCCTCAGTAGACAAGGCCCTCTGCCCAAAATCCAACACATTTAAATGTGTATGCAGGATTAATGTAGATAGATTTGTCTAAGTGATGATCTTACAAACATACACACGTCCTACACATATGCCCATTTTACTGCATACCTTGATTGACCTTTCATGGGCCAATCTTGGCTGAGTTGTTCAAATATATCCCTCCAGCCTTTACAACTACCCAGCTCTTCTGTTTATGCAGTTGTGGCATTATATTGCCAAGAAACCTTTTGAGGCCGATGCTTTTGCACTGGAAATACCACTCTGATCTCAAAATTAGGCTCAAATAAGCTCTAGTCTGTAGGGTTTCTGGCTGCAGTGTACTATAAGCTCTATGGTGCATCACATTTGATTTCTTCTAATGTAGTAGAAATTTGTGGTTTAACAATAGCTTATTGCACTAGACATACTTACCAAGTCTGTTCCAAATTGGTAGTGCACCAGCTAGTCGTTGAAGAACAAAAAAAATGCACCATTTGGCCACCAGAGGAACCAGAGCCTGATAAATAAATATTCTTGACTATGTTTTGAAGTGAGAGGGTAACATACAAAACTGAAACTGATGATCCAGGGTTACGAAATGGCGGAACCTCTATTCATGGTGACTGATACAAATGTGAAAGTAGGAATTCTGAAGATCTGCTGAAAGCAAAAACTTGCTGGGTAACACCATGTGCAAAGTCTCCTGCAACCTATCTGTTTTTCAGTGATGAGCTTGAGGGATCAAAACCACTACTTGTTTTCAGTATCTGTTGTTTTAAAATGGTCCTCCTTCAAGTGGCAAATGATTTTCAAATGCTACCTCCCACTAGGATGTTTCAAGACTAATCTGCTACCAGATCAAAGCTGTTTGGGTGAGCAATGATCGAAGTGGTTAACTGACACATGCCATCAAATGATACATATTAAAAAGCCTTATAGTGCGTTAACTCCTACTACTCCACCTCACAATTAATGATAATCAATGAGTGGTGGTATGATATCCATCGGGACCTGGCATACGAGGCTGAAAAATGGGCATTGGGCGCTACCCCATTGTTGGACTACCTCTATGGGACAGCGAGGGTTGGTTCTCTCCCCCCGGCGACTCAGGTTGTCCTTAACATTTGGCGGAGTTCTTTGCAGTGCATAGGGTGGTGGGGAAAGCTAACTGAATGGACGCCACTGTGGAATGGAACGGCGCTACAGCAGGTGGCTCGGTTGGAAGGTTTTGGGAAGTAAGATGTCATAGGTATCTCAAACCAAGGCGATGTAATGAGTGCCACGGTTCTGAAATAGTTTCAAGAACTACAGCTCGAATATCAATTACACCATTGCCAATTCCATCGCTACTTACAGCTTAGACACGCGATTACCCCCTACATTAGACACCTCAAAAAACTTCCAGAATCCAACCCGCTGGAGGGCAAACTCCTCTTAAAAGACCTTGGGGCTCATAAAATCACCAAGATATATCGCTCATTGGTGTTGCATAGCACACACACGGTCTTTGCCCCTAGAAGTTCATGGGAGACAGATATCAACACTCTAGACGATGAAGACTGGTCTGACGCGTTGCGAGCACCTTAGAGGCGGCCATTTCGGCTCCTCTCTGCCTTATCCAACTTAAATACCTCCATAGGGCTTACCACCCAAGATATCGCCAATGGCGCATGGGGTTGCTGAGCTCTCCATTATGTCTCCGTTGCCGAACAGAGGATGGCGCGTTTCTTCACACTGTTTGGAGCTGTACAGCATTGAACCACTTTTGGCGGGGAGAGACCTCCTGTCTTGATGATGTTCTCTCCTGGACCGTTCCACTTCACCTGAGATTGATTCTTTAACATATTACAGACGGAATTGGCAGTCACAGATACAAGCGTGCCTTCCTATTCCTGGGTTTACCCTTGGCAAACAGGGATATAGCTAAGGCATGGAAGGCAGATCGCGCCCCTTCCTTGACAGTGTGGAAGCAGGGATTAGACCATTGCATGGGCTTGAGGTTGCGATGTACCAGGTGAGGGGATGCCCCCAGAAACATCCCTAAATGTGGCAGAGGTGAGCAGACTATAGTGGTATTACTGTGGAGCCTGTCAGTATCATTAACTCTTGTGTTGAAGAAGAGATTCGAAACTATGGGAACAATGGATGTGGACAAAGGGAGCAGACTTGAACTCTTGTTTATCAAGAATTCTGGGAATGGCTGTTGGGGGTGGTGTGGGGATGTGGGGAACCTTCTGTGCATGTTTTATGTTACTGTTTATGATCATTTGGTATGCTTTCTTTTTCTTGTCTTCACCGGCCTAAGGGGCTGAGTTATCTCAGCAAATCTAATAAAATGTTTTATGGGGAAAAAAAGGCCTGATATTGTCAGTACCACTTTGGTGTGGGGGGGGGGACAAAATATTCTAGCTGACAACTTTGTCTTCTCCAGAAAGATCAGGGCTTGCTCACTGTCCTTGACACCCTTTGAAATGGCATATTCGAACTGTGGTCCAAAAATATTCTGATCCTAGACAGGAATCTTCAGAAGGGCATTTTTATTTATTCCTTCTACCTATGGTGTCTTGTGGTCGCGATAGCAGCACTGAAAGCCAAACTCCCAGATAAATGAAGGGCACATCAGGCAGGAATTTGGTCTGGACGTCAGCTGCAGGCAGATCAACATGACCTTTTTGCCAGTGGCAACTTCTGAAAGCCGTTGACGAGATTATATCATACAAGCTGTATAAATGCGAACAACAACAAAATCCATTCCATTGGGTGCCCTAATAACAGCACCATCAGTCGTCTGGTCTTCCTGAGCCATTGATGACAAATCCCTAGTGCCAAGAATGCCTTCCATATGAAAATTAGTTACTATGCCATTCACCTTAACAGTTTAAGGCATCTCTCTGTCAATGCCGTCAAAGTCATTCAACTATTGTATCAAATGTGGCACAGCCACTTTCTCTACATCATTTACTCCCTGTGGACAAGATTGTTTTCCAGCTCATATATCAGTAATTTTATGCTGGAATCTTGGCGATATATTTAAAAAGGATATTGGTGACTGGGACATGTTCTGCTTTATTGCAATTTGGCCCATACATAGGGCCAAGACATGCCCGCTAGCGGGCATGTCTTGTCCTCATGATCACATGGAGAAGAAGGATGAAAAACCAGTGTTGATTCTGATATTATTCAAATTTCAGTGCTTTTTCTTGTAGTTTGATGGTTTCTCTCATTTGGATACCCTTCATTTCATTATCCAGTTGCTACAGCTGACCTTGCGACAAAAAGACCACTGACAGAGCATTGCGCGTACCACTAGCTTTGGACCCCGAATTCCACCTATTCCACTGTCCATGTGTCCTTTTTACAGCATGCCACACCACCGTGGGAATTACCAGCATCTTCCTCAGAGGACACCAGAGGATTTGCGCATGTCTACACCTCCAGCTCGACACCTACATCTCCAATTAAAAACTGAAACGACCAGGATGCATAGTAGGAGGCCTACGATCTACTTACAAGACCCACAAGATGTCTAGAGTGGATTGTTGTTTGGTAAATGGCCCACTCCCATATGTGTACTCACCACTAGCCTGCAAGTATCTTGAAAACTAGACCACAGAGCATGGACTCGCTGCAGTCTCTTCCTGCTAAGCCTGTCAATGGTGTTTGAAATTTGCTAGTGCACATCAGGCCGAAATCATGGTCCAGGGCATGACCTGTCTCTCTCTCTCTCCATAACCCCAAGGGAATGTTATTCCCATTCTCTGAGTGCCCTGACATTCATACATC
The DNA here is from genome assembly GCA_963921515.1 of Calotriton arnoldi. Lineage (NCBI taxonomy): Eukaryota > Metazoa > Chordata > Amphibia > Caudata > Salamandridae > Calotriton > Calotriton arnoldi. The sequence goes on along the minus strand of CAWUFW010000001.1, from coordinate 4,883,817 downwards.
TCTGCTGTCTGCTCAGCCCACGTTCAGAGAGGGACAGGCAGAGTTTAAATCAGTCTAGGCCCTACTTCACTAGACTCATGCTTACAGGTAGTGAGTGTAGACACTGCCCACTACAATGTTACCTGTTCAGTCCTGTGTTGTTCCACAGCACCCCACGTATGTTGCAGACAAGCTCACCATCCCTGGCATTTCTTTGCATACCCGCAGCCAGGACACTATTAGACTGGAAACTAGGAAGTGTAAAAAAGAAAAAAACAAGACAGCCGGTCTGTTCCATCTATACACCCAGGATCTGGAACAACATCCCCGTATCCATCAGGACCACCCAATGTTGCTCCAATTTAGGGAAGAGTTGAAGATGCCCCTCTTTAAAGAACACTACATCGCAATGCTTTAACCGTCCACCTCTCCTGTCCCACTCATTGACCTCATGATTGTCTTTGACTCTTTAGGCTAGGTTTGCTCTGTAGAAATATCACATACTACTGCTTTGCGCGAATGCCAGTTGTTACTTCATAGTCATTTACATCGGGTGTCATTACATTGCGTTTTTTCCACCGAGAGTGCCTTTACTTCACATGTCATTATATCTGGAGTACCTTTACATTGCATGCCTTTACCTGCAGTGCTTTACCTTGCAGGTAAGTATAACTTTTAACCCCATTATATTTAATGTATACATTTTAATAATATTTCAGAATGTGCATGTAACTTCATTTACGTAGGTATACATCTATATTTATATATATATATATATATATATATATCCAACAAAACCTCTGCTCCACATGGAAAAGAGCACGCACATGAGGGCAACTGGGTTTAAGGCTTTTTATTTCATACAGCCTCCTCCGACCCGGCAGACAAGAGAGACGCGTTTCGGCTGGCACGGCAGCCTTCTTCAATCTGATCAGCGCTATTTTGTTACGACTTAAATACCCAATAACAATCATAGACATAGAAAAGTTTCTAGATTTGCAAATAATAATAAAACATTGCATTTTCCTGGAATAGCATAAACATGCAAGTGTAATCTCTTTACATAGTCAATGTGCTGCGTGGAAAATATTGTACAGATCTTGAATAATGCATAGTGCATTATGATGTCTCCATTGTATGCCTAGTGCACAATCGAACCACTGCGCATTGTACAGAGAACGCATTGCCTTATCATATTCAGAAACAGGTATTTCAATGAAAGTCATGAAAATAAAAAATAAAAAACATGTCTCGCTAAACCAAAAGGTAACATTGTTAAAAATTAGTCATGCTGCATATGAAATATGGCTGAGCGGAGACTTGCTGGAATACATCCGCTTCCTTCAATACATGGAAGCACCACAGGTCAGAGTCCGTGACAACTTAATATTTGCATTTTCATTTCAATGTCAGGTTAAACGACATGCTCGACGAAAACGGGGTTTGGCACAGATTCATCACCCACAAACAATATTAGCATGATGGATAACGCCAGTGAAATGATTGACAAAGTAAGTGCGGAACTTGGAAACACTCTCAATGCACTTAATTGCCTAATATCAGACTCTATATTACCCAATCACCCCGGCATGGACTACTCGTACCATCATGCCTCAGTGTGATAGTCCTCCCATTATTGAATGATTCGTCAGTTTGTAGGCATCTGAAAATACGTGTGCTGACAGAAATCAACGACATTGTTTGATAAATAAATGTCACAGCAACACACAAATATCCAGCAATGTGCCCCCAGATATTCTCGATCGGGGCATGCCTTCACCTGAAAACTTCCGGACTCAGACTCCATGCGGTCTCCATTTCGACTAATCCCGTAAGTGTGGGGCCATACCAATTAAAGTCACAAAGTCTCTATATTTAACAGCAGCATAAATATGAACCGAAAACCATTTAAGCAGGGTCAGGGGAGACCGTTGTATAAAAATAGATAAGCCTCGTAGTCCTCACTGCTTTAGCCTTAGACTTACACGGTGCCCAGTCACCAGGAATCCGTTGAACTGCTGAGAGAGGCATCTCGAGACAGGAGGAAGAAAGGGTCCTGCGCTGAAAGTCGGCAGACTTCCTCGCATACAGGTCACCGCCTCCCATACTGCTGTCATCCTCAAATCCTCGTCCCGGCGAATATCCTGGGGGCTGCCAATGTAGCACTTGCCATGCTTCTCCCTCCAGATTGCGGCTGGAACTGACAGCCCAGAACGACTGGTGGTGCGTGAACAGCGTCAACCGCAAACGCTGACAATATCCAACAAAACCTCTGCTCCACATGGAAAAGAGCACGCACACGAGGGCAACTGGGTTTAAGGCTTTTTATTTCATACAGCCTCCTCCGACCCGGCAGACAAGAGAGACGCGTTTCGGCTGGCACAGCAGCCTTCTTCAATTTGATCAGCGCCATTTTGTTACGACTTAAATACCCAATAACAATCATAGACATAGAAAAGTTTCTAGATTTGCAAATAATAATAAAACATTGCATTTCCCTGGAATAGCAAACATTCTCCGCCCTGGGGATCCCTTAAAAACTTTATTTAGATCATCAGAATTTTGAGCACCCCAAGGAGGTCATCATCCAGATCTTGAGTATCTTGTAGGACCAGAATATAACATGAGAACCCATTATCTGAGATGAAGCGTGTAACATCTTTACTAGCTTTCTTTTTATCAAGAAGGTTACTATACACAAACCCTACGATGTCCATTCTGGCCTCCCCGTCTATATTTCAGTGCTTTGAGAAATATTCGAAATTGGAACAAATCGACACTGTACACATTGGGTACCTAGGAGCAGATAGGTGACACAGTCTATAATGTCAGGAGTGTCGAGAGACGGGTTTAGGTACCTAGGAATTAAAGTTACAGTGAATAAGGCACATTTCTGTGACAAGAACTTACAGGTTTTCCGACGTGAATTCCAGCCCAATGTAGAGAGATGAGGGAAATGTCTGATATCCCTAAAGGAAAAATGATTACACCTTCGAAACTGGTGAACGTTCTACTGAACACGCAATTCACTACCCCAGATTCCAACTTTAAAAGGATGAATAAAACAGTGCGTACTCTTCCATCAAACGGAGGTCCACCCAGCATAGCATTACAATCCCTCCAATAATCAGTAGACCATGGGGGTATTTCACACCCAGATATTCGGACATACTGGTGAGCCACCCAGCTACAGATTGTAAAACAAATAGAGGTTTCCTCCAAGAGATGACCATCAAAGTTGGAGAGATCCAAAACGGAAACACACATGTGCAATCATTATTTATATAGTAGGAATAACTGTAAACATATTTTGAAGCCTATCTGGGCAGCCATTGACTCGTGGGACATAGCCAGAAGGTTTCTGCCCAGTGATCAACTTGCATTGCACAGCTGTAAATAGAGCCTTCCAGCCTTGGAATATGATTTGAAAGGAGGCTGCAAAAGGCCATTGGATTAAACTTGGACTGATGTCTAATTAAAATGTCTGCTGCCTTATTCGAGAAAGTAGCCCACTGGAGGGGAGAGTGCTAGCGAAAGAGATCCCTATCAAAGAGGTTTAACAAATATACTGAACAATAATCAATAAGCTAGGCGTGGTACTGAAGCTTCGGGAGACCTCAAAAGAGTATGGGGCTCATTGAAGACGTGGACTGGGAGGATGCCTTGATGCATCCTAGAGAGATAGTGATAAAATCCAGACTGAGGCTGATCCAGCTAAAAATCCTTAACGGAATATGGTATAATAGAAGCAGACTTTACAAAATGGGAAGAGCCCATACTCTCACGTGTCAAATGTGGTACAATGTATGGAATGTTTTTACATATACACTGGGAATTCCTAACATTCTGTAGGCATTGGAGAACAATCATTAGGAAGCTGGAAGAGATACTAGAAGCAGACATACCTTGTACATTTCAATTCATTTTACTGGGCATACCATGTGAAGTGGACCTCCCCCTAGACAAATTACTGTTTTGTGTGTTTGGCTTGCTAGTAGCCAAAAGAGACATCACCAGAATGTGGGAAGCAGAAAACCTCAACTAAACAGGTTTGGTAAACTGGCAAGAACAGGTGCATTGAAGTAGACCGAGTAGTTTATACAAGGAGAGGTTGTGAGGGAAATTTGAAAAAGTTTGGGGGAATGGAGACAACATTATGGGTTGGCATGGGAGTCAAGCTCATCATTGAACAATGGCCTGGGTGCACAGGAGCATTCCACGGATGCGATGGATTAAAGTAAACTGGAAATTGAGGGGATGTATAAGCTTCTAAGGAGTTTGGGCACGTGAGGGGTTTAGATCTTTAGGTCTCGCCTAGACGGAGCATGTGTTGTCTCTTCGAGACATTTTGTTCTCTGTCAATGGACTAGGAGCCCACCCGTTAGTTACCATTGATTTGCTTCATTCTCACTCTCATTTCCTTGCTATTTATTGGTCATATGCACCAGGCTTCTCTCCTTTTCTGTGTGTTTGTTGCTTGCCTGGAGCATGGACGCATTACTTGTTCTTTCCACTGCTTTTTAGGTCTCGCAGACCTAGCGCTGGAGCGCGCATGCGCTCCTCGCTCTGCGAGGCTTATAGTAATTGGGTAGATTTCAGAAGGGGACTTGAAGCCCCGCCCATCATTCCTATTGGCTGGCGTTAGCGTTTATGCTAAACGCTGGCTTCCCATTGAAAACGAGGCTTGTTTGTTACCGCCCTGTCTCCTTTTGGGCTCGCCCATCCGGACTGGATCGTTTCCTTGCGGCCTGACACGGTCTCCTTTAATTACTGGGTAAAGCACGTTTTTTATTATTTGGGTAATGGCAACAGCTTGTTTCAGTCGCCTTTGGCAAGGGCGACCGCGTGTTTATTTTTGCATCGCGCTTTCACTTAAAGTGAAAGCGCGATGCAAATATAAAGAAGCTGCTGCCTTTGCGTAATGGCGAGAGCTTGTTAAAATTTAAAGTAGTAGAGCAAACAAGCCAACACCTTCCAGCCATGTGCTCTACCGTGTGAATAAGATATTTCCGCACACTGTAAAGAACATTCTTTGAACAAAACCAGGTCAATATAAAATAAATGAAAATCAACTGGCTATATAGCTGCAAGCAGCATTAGTGGTCAGTTCACAGTATGTTACCGTTTACGCCGAAGTTGTTTCAGAGTCCGTGAGGGCGCTTCTGTGTTTCTACAGGAACGGCGCGGCCTCAAATCGGTTCTGTCTGCTTCGCCTCTGCTAATGTCAGGCAGATATGCTAATTGAATGAAAGGCTATCGAATTAGCAGCTCTTGGAAAATCCATGGTTTGAGAGCATGTGCACTTTTTCTAATTTCAGAAAGCATTGCGCTCTGCAAGTGAAACAAAATGTCTGCACAAAACCTAGAATATACACAGCACGAATTACAGGCGCAAAGAAACTGTGCCAGAGAGGAGGGGCACGCAAACATGGCCTCCAAGCAACAAAACACTCGGCGACATTAGGCCACCAGAACGACTCCACCTCAGATAATTACGGCACGCGGGCTATCCTCGTGCGCGCGCGCGCCCTTTGAGACTCATTTATCACGGATCTGATGCAATTATCCAGGGTTTCTGAGTTTGTGTGCCGCTGGGCCGAGGATGATAAAAGGTGCCATAAAGGGCTCGTATTGTTAGTTACACGACTCCTCTGGGGAGGCAAGCGAGGAGATACGTGCAGTGCGCTCACCTCGTTGTACTGCCAGTGGCGGCGTAATTGTACAGTTTAGGCCTCACTACTTAAGACGCACGCATAGAGTGCATTTAGAAAACACAGGCTTGATGCTTTCCACCGCAAGCAATGTGGCATTAACTAAATGTGCCTTTCCCCTGGATCTGGGAACAATATTTGATGTTTGTATGCACAAGAGGGCACCCCCAGTTGCTGGCACACTAGGCTGCGCACCACACACTACAATCTCAGAGAAGAACATGCCTCGAGACCTGAGTAGATTCCTAATGCACTTCATGGATGGGAGAGAATGTGGCCTAACGGCTAGGGTGGTCGACCTCGGAGCTGGTGAAACCGGGTTTGAGTCTCAGCAGGGACGCTTAACATTCCGTGATTCTGGGCAAATTACTTAATCTCCCCGTGCCTAACAAAAATTAATGTGTCCCGTAACTGGTCACTAATAATGGCTGCCATGCGATTCTTTTGTAACTTCCTAATGCAGCCGCGTTATTCCAGAGGAATCAAGCGGGTTAGGAAAGCCGTTTCCGATATTACTTCTATAAATGTCGAAACGTCATTTTTAATGTTATCTACTTGCAGTGTTTATGTAGTCAAGGAAAAGGTTTGATAGTGTCGGCATTCTGCGTTTTGGCTCGGCTCTGAAGCCTGTTGCCAAAGTTCACACGAGGCTTCTATATTTAGCAGGGATTGTGTCTCCGCCTGTGTTAGATACTAAAACATGTTTCCTGCCGCAAAATCTTTACCGCACAGGCATCAGAGTCCCATCAGCCTATTCGATGAAGCCAGTGTATTATCTCAGTTGGATAATGCACCTCATCCATCTGGAGAGTGTCACCCCCTTCTCGCAACTGGTTAAGGCCAAGGTAATCATCTGACTTAAATATGGCTCTACCCATCTCATGGCTTCCAGAAAGAAGATGTGCCCTCCCTATGAGCTGTCCTTCATGCTGCTGCCAGATTTCTGACTAATTCTAAACATGCATTTGCAATGCAATAGGTCTCGCATTTACGCAACTTTGAGCTATTGACATTGCAAATATCAATGCTTTTTATTTTTGTTTTTGTTTTTAAAACATAAATAAAAGGCATTGTCATTTACAATGCCAATAGCTTAAACTCGCGCAAATGCGAGACCTATTGCATTGCAAATGCTTGTTCTTTTAGGTGCTACTTTTTTCTTTCTGTTTCAGCACTCTGTCAGAGTGCATCTTCTTCAGCTGGCTTTGTTGTGTTGTATACTTCTCCCCACTCAGAGCACCCTCTTTCTCTTCCCTCCCTCTTCAGTGTTGCTTGCCTCCACCGGCCCTCTCTCCGTTGGAGTCCTGTTGTTGCTTTCCCCCACCCACTCACTCCCCTTCCCTCATTCGATTATTTCCCGTCCCCACCATTCCTCTTTCTGTTGTAGTCTGTGTTAGACCTGGCATCCTTGGCGTGGGTCTCCCTTCCATTTTTTTTCATAATGCCTCCACTGTTGTCGATATGTTTTTGCTGGACTAGATGCTCACGGGCACTTTGGCACTGCTAATCAGTGGCAAAGTGCAAGTGCTCCCTATTGTAAATTGTGATGTGAATTAGTGACTCCATGTTTGGCTTATTTGAATTACTGTCAGACCCTAGTACAGTGCACTGAGTGTGCCCAGGGCTTGTAAATCAAATGCTGCTGGTGGGCTTGCAGCACTGGTTGTGCCACCCACAGAAGTAGCTTGTAAAGTGTGTCTCAGGCCTGCCATTGCAGAGCCTCTGTGCAGTCTGTGACTGCCATGTCGACTTGGTAAGTGCACCCACCTACCAGTCCCCAAACCTTCCCTTTTCTTCATATCAGACACCCCTATGGTAGGCCTATGGGCTGGGTGCATTGTAAGGATAAGGTGGGACATGCCTGGTGTGTGTGGCATGTCCTAATAGTGAATTACAGCCATTTTCGTTTTTCACTATTGCAAGGCTACCTGTTCCCCATAGGCCAGAATGGGCAGTTTGATTATAACATCTTATAATCCTAAACTGACTCGGGAACTAGGTAGAAATTCGAGTTTAGTATGCCTGAACTCAGAATGATAAAATACATCTTTTAGTGAAGTTGGTTTTAACATTCTGTGTTTGAAAATACCACTTTTAGAAAGTGGGTATTTTCTTGCCTAACTATCCAGCCTGCCTCTGCCAGCTTGTGTATTGTGTGTCTGGTTTGTGCGTGACAGGGGTTGGGGATGGCTACAGGAGACAGGGTGAGGCAGCACAGGGCTGAATAGAGAGATCTGCATCCAGAGTGGAGGGAGGAGTTGCATCTGGGTCTGAATAGGGCTGTGCCTGCCTGCCACAACGCTGGCTCCACCTCCTGCCGGGCGTCTGAGTACCCTGCCCCACATTCTGAAAGGAAAGAAGGAGTCATGTACACAGAGTGCTCCAAAGCTGCACAGAACTGGTTTAAACTAGGCAAAGGCCTCTCTGCCTTCAGAGAACAAAGAGAAAAGGAGTATAAGTACTGGGGCCCAAACCCAGGAACTTTAGATCACTTTTGGAACAAGAAGAAACCTTTGCTGAGGAGCGGAACCAAGAAGAAACTGAGGAGAGACTATCCCTAAGCCTGAAGTACTGCTTGGGGGATTGGCCTACAGTGGTTTGCCTGACTTCCAAAGAAAGGAGAAAGGAACTTTTGCTTTGCTGTGACTTACATCAACTTGTGAAGGATCTCCAAGGGCTTGGAAGAGAGCTTGCCCCCGATCGAAGTCCCAGGACCATTGGACTTCACCCTCTTTGTGAATTGCTGCTGGAAACTCTGTTTCAGTGGCTACAGAGGTAGGGAGCTGTGACTGACTCTCCCGACCGGCTTGGTGTCCTGTTGGCACCACATCGAGCAACGCCTGCATCTTGCAACGCACGGCCTTGGTCTCACCGACTCCGTCAACGAGCCGCTGCCTGCACCGTAACCTGTGAGCACCGCACCTTGCAATGCCTCGCTACACCGAATCCATCTGGTCCGACCGACACGGTCACTGTTGCTGAGTTCGGGTCCTATGACCGCACCGGAGTTGGGCACCGCCTCGCAAGCTTCGCGACGCACCGCCCGACTCGCACCGCTGTCCGGGCTGATCGTCGCCAGCTCCTGAATCCGGCTCCGTCGCCGCACCGCAACCTGCCAGCACCGCATCGAAGCACCGTCTCGCCCTGCAACGCACGGCCTTGGTCTCACCGACTCCGTCAACGAGCCGCTGCCTGCACCGCATCGAGGGACAACGCGTCCTGCAACGCTTCCATTTTTGCATCACGACCGCGGCGTTCAGCCGTCCGGCTCGCACGCCCGTGCCTGCCGCTTCAAGTAAAAGGTACTGTGACCGAGTCCGTCTACGCTGTGTTGGCCCGTATCGACGCGGTCAGCTGGATTTGATAGACTCTGTTTGTTCTTTACATCGCAGTAGCCGGAGAAGGCTACCGACTCGCACAGAACCTTGATTTAAGCCTTTTTGATAAGAACTAAGTATTCTTGACAGTATTGTGTATTATTTTTGTCGTTTATGGTCTTGTGATAAATCTATATAAAGTATACCTATTTTTATAAATATATAACCTGTGTGGTGTCCATTTGTAGTGTTGTCACTTGATTACTGTATGTGTTCACAAATGCTTTACACACTGCCTCTGAACTAAACCTGTCTGCTCGTGCCAAGCTACCAAGAGGGTGAGCAGGGGTTATTTCAGGAGTGTACCTACTCTCCCTGACTAGACTCAAGGGTCCCTATTTGGACAAAGGTACCTACCTCTGCCAACTAGAGACCCCCAAATCTAACATTGGTGGTCAGCGGTGAGGATCCTGGACTTGCATTTGTGACTCATGTGCAGTAATTGGTGAACACTACCTAGTGAGTGCAGACCAAAACGCAACCACATACTCTTTGATAGCATTTTTTCTGGGATTTCCAATTTTTGCAACTGCCAAGTTTAATCACCATGGAGAAACCAGCATCAGTAGCCTCTGTTGAGTGTGATTGGGAAGAGGAGAGGCTAGAATGCTACACCCTCAAGCAGCTCAAGCTTTTCTGCAAAAAGTTTAAAGTGTCCATGACCGGGCTCTCCAGGAAGGAGGACCGCCAAAAGGCGCTGAGGGCCTGGGTTGAAGCAAGGAGCACACCTATACCTATGGAAGGGGATGAGAATGTAGATGGGCAGCTGGAAGGGCTATTGGGTCCAGGGGGGAAGAAAGCAGTCTCCCCAGTAGGTAGCAGTGTTTCTGCCAGAGGACTGTCTCCAGAGGAGTTGGAGGACAGGAAAGAGAGTAGGATGTACGAAATGGAGCTGACCAAGCTCAAGCTAAATGGGCAGTTAGAATTTGAAATGCAAACTAGGAAATTAGCCCTAGAGGAAAAGAAAATGCAGTTTGAACATGAGAAAGTTTTGAGGGAGTTGGAATTGAAGGCCAAAAGCTTAGAGATTACTCCCTCTGGTGGCAGTGTACCGCCTGTGCCTGTTGAAGCTAGGGTGTATATTCCAAAAGATGTGGTTAAGGAATTTTTTTAAATGATGACATTGGGCAGTGGTTCAAAGCCTATGAGGTAGCCATGTCTTCCCACCGGGTCCCTGAGAAGGATTGGGGAGCGGGGTTGTGGGGACGGTTCCTTAGTGAGGGGCGGGATACCTTGTTGGATTTGCCCTCTGAAGTCTATAATTCATATAGCCACATGAAAGATGCATTGATGACTAGATATGGTTTAACCCCTGAGCTTTATAGGCAGAGGTTCAGGAACTGTAAGAAGATTGAAGGCAGTACCTGGGTTGAATATGTGACCTTCTTTTGCAGAGCCTTGGATGGTTGGGTAAAGGGTAGCAAAGCGACTGATTTTCAGGCGCTCTTTGATTTAATTGCCTGGGAGCACTTGTCCAGTAATTGTTTTCCTTGAGCTACGCCAGCACCTGATTGATAGTAAGCTGACTAACCCTAGGCAGCTTGCTGAGGAGGTGGACCCCTGGGTGAGTACCCAGGTCCACAAGGGTCACGTGGGAGACTCCGCCAAGGGTGGGCAGGGTCCCCAGCAGAAGAGTGGGGGGACAAGGGTAAACAGAGGGAGTTCCATAAAGGGCCCCAAAGTAGACCCCAAGGGAACCAAGGGAAAGGTTCCCAGCCTCCCCCTGAGAAGAAGCCAGTGGCCCTGACAGGCCCCCCTGTTCACCAGGGACCACTGGTGTGTTACAAGTGTGGCGCCCCTGGCCACAAGGCAAACGATCCTCGTTGCCCTTTGCATGGAAAACCAGCACCCACTGGTGCAGTCCCCCGGCAGTTGGCTAGTGTAGCCCTGGGGGAGGAGTGGGGTGCCCAAGGTGGGGGGGATCCCACAGTGTTTTCCCTTGTCTCATTAGGAGACTCTGAGATGGTCCCTAGGACCCTGCTGCCTGATAACACTAAAAAATACAGGCAGTGGGTGACCATCAATGGCCATAGGGTGGAGGCTCTGAGAGACACAGGAGCCAGTGTGACAGCTGTCAAGTTTCACCTGGTGTCTAAAGAGCAGGTTGTCCCTGATGCATTCTATCCGGTTGTTGCCGCTGACAACACAGAGAGTCACTGCAAGGTGGCTCAGGTTCCCTTTGAGTGGGGGGGGGTCTCGGTTACTCTTCAAGTAGCTGTGAGGCCAGCCATGCCTGTTGACTGTTTGTTAGGGAACGATTTGGAGAGCTCACCTTGGGCTAAGGTGGAGCGGAGTGCGCATTTAGAAATGTTGGGCTTGCCTGATTGGGCATGTGTGACCACCCGGTCAATGGCAGCTAAAGGTGTTCAAGAGGACCTGGAGCCTGCCGGAGAGAGAGGAGGCAGGGGGCGTGGGAAACCGGCCCCCGAAGTTCCCATGGTCCAGGAGGAGGCAGACCCTGAGGGGGATGCCCTGGAGCCTACAGGGGAACAGGTAGCTGAACTGGGGGACCTACCTGAGCTGACCCATTGGCAGCAAGAAGGAGGACCCTCCAGGGATGAGTTCTGCGAGGATCAGAACACATGCCCTTCTCTCGTGGGTCTGAGGCAACAGGCCGCAGACCAGGCAGCAGGTGATCAGTCTGGATCACATTGGATTTACTGGGAGAATGGTCTCCTGTATTCAGAGCCTAAGGTTGCTGAGCCTGGGTCAGCCCGTGTGCTGGTTGTACCCCAGCGCTTCAGAGCCTTCCTACTGGGGTTGGCTCATGATGTACCGTTAGCAGGACATCTGGGGCAGGACAAGACCTTTGAAAGGCTTGTCACCCATTTCTATTGGCCCCAGATGCGCAGGAGTGCCGCCACTCACTGCAGGACATGTCAGACTTGCCAGGCAAGTGGAAAGAGTGGGAGGAAGCACAAGGCTCCTCTCCAGCCATTCCCTGTGGTCAGCACCCCTTTGAACGGGTGGGTATTGACATTGTGGGGCCACTGGACCCCAAGACAGCCATGGGCAACAGGTTTATCCTGGTCTTGGTGGACCATGCCACCCGGTACCCTGAAGCCATCACTCTGAGGACAGTGACGGCCCCCGTGGTGGGACGGGCTCTGATGGGAATTTTCTCACGTGTGGGATTCCCTCAAGAGGTGGTGTCCGACAGAGGTACCAACTTCGTGTCCAAGTACATGAAGTCCCTGTGGCAGGAGTGCGGTGTAACTTACAAGTTCACCACTCCTTACCACCCTCAAGGAAATGGGCTGGTTGAGAGATTCAACCGGGCCCTCAAGGGCATGATTATGGGTCTGGAAGAACCCATGAGGCGTAAATGGGACGTCCTCTTACCTTGCCTGTTGTTTGCATACCGGGAGGTGCCAAAGAAGTCTCTAGGGTTCAGCCCCTTTGAGCTCCTCTATGGACACCCGGTGCGAGGACCTCTGAGTTTGGTCAAGGAAGGCTGGGAGCAATCTCCCAGGAAACCTCCCCAGGATGTATACAGTTACATGCTGGCCTTCAGGAACCAGACTAGGCGTTTCAGAGAACTTGCTGAGGCAAATCTGGAAGCCAGCCAGGAGGAGATAAAGCGGTGGTACGACCAGAATGCCACTCTGGTAGAGCTTCAGCCTGGTCAGAAAGTGTGGGTCATGGCCCCTGTGGAGCCTTGTGCGCTCCAGGACAGGTGGACCGGCCCTTTCACGGTGGTAGAGCGCAAGAGTCCAGTTACCTACTTGGTGGACTTGCAGTCTCCCAGGAACCCCTTGAGGGTCCTGCATGTGAACCGCTCTAAAGCCCCACTTGGAGAGGTCCCAAGTGGGCATGCTCTTAGCTACAGATGATGGGATGGAGGAGGAGACCGAGCCTCTTCCTGACCTCCTGTCAGCCCGAGAGCAAGATGGATCAGTGGAGGGAGTAAACCTCTCTACCTCCCTCACACCTGAGCAGCAGGGTGACTGTCGCCAGCTGTTGGGACAGTTCCCTGACCTGTTCTCCCTGGTTCCCAGTGTCACTCATTGGTGCGTCCATGATGTGGACACTGGGGACAGTCTTCCTGTGAAGCACAAGGCTTACAGGGTGACTGACAGGGTCAGAGCCTGCATCAAGGAGGAGGTCTCCAAGATGTTTGCGCTAGGGGTGATTGAGTCCTCTAACAGCCCTTGGGCCAGCCCAGTGGTCTTGGTTCCGAAGGCTGCCGCGCCTGGTGCCACACCAGAACTCCGGTTCTGTGTGGACTACAGGGGACTCAATTCCGTCACCAGGACTGACGCCCACCCCATCCCCAGAGCTGATGAGCTCATAGATCGGTTAGGGGCTGCGCGGTACCTCAGCACGTTTGACTTAACGTCTGGGTACTGGCAGATCGCCTTGACTGATGGGGCAAAGAGAGTTCAGCATTCTCCACACCAGATGGGCACTACCAGTTCCGGGTGATGCCCTTTGGGATGAAGAATGCCCCTGCCACCTTTCGAGAGGTTGGTCAACCAGGTGTTGGTTGGACTGGAGGATTTCAGTGCCGCCTACCTGGATGACATCGCAGTGTTCAGTGCCAGTTGGGAAGAACATCTGCGCCACCTCTGAGAAGTGTTGATGGCGCTGCGGAGGGCAGGCCTCACAATAAAGGCAAGTAAGTGCCAGATTGGGCAGGGTTCTGTGGTGTACTTGGGACACCAGGTTGGGAGCGGCCAGGTGGCGCCCCTCCAACCGAAAATTGATACCATTCTGGCTTGGGAGCCCCCAAGACCCAGACAGAGGTGAGAGCCTTCCTAGGACTCACCGGGTATTACAGGAGATTCGTCAAGGGGTATGGCAGCATTGTTGCCCCCTTGACAGAGCTGACTTCCAAGAAGCAGCCCAGGAAAGTGATTTGGACTGACGCCTGTCAAAAAGCTTTTGACACCTTGAAGACTTCCATGTGCACGGCGCCTGTGCTCCAGGCACCCAACTTCTCCAATGAGTTCATTGTTCAGACGGACGCTTCAGAGCATGGTGTAGGGGCTGTTCTATCACAGATCAATGAGGAGGGCCTAGACCAACCTGTAGCCTTCATCAGTAGGAGGTTACTTCCCCGGGAACAGAGATGGAGTGCTATTGAGCGTGAGGCATTTGCTGTGGTCTGGGCACTGAAGAAGCTGAGACCTTACCTGTTTGGGACTCACTTCCGGGTTCAGACAGACCACAGGCCCCTCAGATGGTTAATGCAGATGAGGGGTGAGAATCCAAAGCTGTTGAGGTGGTCCATTTCCCTACAGGGGATGGACTTTACGGTGGAACACCGCCCTGGTACAGAACACGCCAATGCTGATGGTCTGTCCAGATTTTTCCGCCTTAGTGATGAGAACTCCCAGGGGTAGGATAGTTCTCCCCACATTTCAGCTGGAGGGGACACGTGTTAGACCTGGCATCCTTGGCGTGGGTCTCCCTTCCATTTTTTTTCATAATGCCTCCACTGTTGTCGATATGTTTTTGCCGGACTAGATGCTCATGGGCACTTTGCCACTGCTAATCAGTGCCAAAGTGCAAGTGCTCCCTATTGTAAATTGTGATGTGAATTAGTGACTCCATGTTTGGCTTATTTGAATTACTGTCAGACCCTAGTACAGTGCACTGAGTGTGCCCAGGGCTTGTAAATCAAATGCTGCTGGTGGGCTTGCAGCACTGGTTGTGCCACCCACAGAAGTAGCTTGTAAAGTGTGTCTCAGGCCTGCCATTGCAGAGCCTCTGTGCAGTCTGTGACTGCCATGTCGACTTGGTAAGTGCACCCACCTACCAGTCCCCAAACCTTCCCTTTTCTTCATATCAGACACCCCTATGGTAGGCCTACGGGCAGGGTGCATTGTAAGGATAAGGTGGGACATGCCTGGTGTGTGTGGCATGTCCTAATAGTGAATTACAGCCATTTTCGTTTTTCACTATTGCAAGGCTACCTGTTACCCAGAGGCCAGAATGGGCAGTTTGATTATAACATCTTATAATCCTAAACTGACTCGGGGAACTAGGTAGAAATTCGAGTTTAGTATGCCTGAACTCAGAATGATAAAATACATCTTTTAGTGAAGTTGGTTTTAACATTCTGTGTTTGAAAATACCACTTTTAGAAAGTGGGTATTTTCTTGCCTAACTATCCAGCCTGCCTCTGCCAGCTTGTGTATTGTGTGTCTGGTTTGTGCGTGACAGGGGCTGGGGGTGGCTACAGGAGACAGGGTGAGGCAGCACAGGGCTGAATAGAGAGATCTGCATCCAGAGTGGAGGGAGGAGTTGCATCTGGGTCTGAATAGGGCTGTGCCTGCCTGCCACAATGCTGGCTCCACCTCCTGCCGGGCGTCTGAGTACCCTTCCTCACATTCTGAAAGGAAAGAAGGAGTCATGTACACAGAGTGCTCCAAAGCTGCACAGAACTGGTTTAAACTAGGCAAAGGCCTCTCTGCCTTCAGAGAAGAAAGAGAATCAGGAGTATAAGTACTGGGGCCCAAACCCCAGGAACGTTAGATCACTTTTGGGAACAAGAAGAAACCTTTGCTGAGGAGCGGAACCAAGATGAAACTGAGGAGAGACTATCCCTAAGCCTGAAGTGCTGCTTGGGGGATTGGCCTGCAGTGGTTTGCCTGACTGCCAAAGAAAGGAGAAAGGAACTTTTGCTTTGCTGTGACTTTCATCAACTTGTGAAGGATCTCCAAGGGCTTGGAAGAGAGCTTGCCCCCTGATCGAAGTCCCAGGACCATTGGACTTCACCCCCTTTGTGAATTGCTGCTGGAAACTCTGTTTCAGTGGCTACAGAGGTAAGGAGCTGTGACCGACTCTCCCGACCGGCTCGGTGTCCTGTTGGCACCGCATCGAAGCACCGTCTCGCCCTGCAACGCACGGCCCTGGTCTCACCGACTCTGTCAACGAGCCGCTGCCTGCACCGCATCGAGGGACAACGCGTCTTGCAACGCTTCACTACGCCGAAACGAACTGGTCCGACCGACACGGTCACTGTTGCTGAGTTCGGGTCCTATGACCGCACCGGAGTTGGGCACCGCCTCGCAAGCTTCGCGACGCACCGCCCGACTCGCACCGCTGTCCGGACTGATCGACGCCAGCTCCTGAATCCGGCTCCGTCTCCGCACCGCAACCTGCCAGCACCGCATCGAAGCACCGTCTCGCCCTGCAACGCACAGCCTTGGTCTCACCGACTCCGTCAACGAGCCGCTGCCTGCACCGCATCGAGGGACAACGCGTCCTGCAACGCTTCCATTTTTGCATCACAACCGCGACGTTCAGCCGTCCGGCTCGCACGCCCGTGCCTGCCGCTTCAAGTAAAAGGTACTGTGACCGAGTCCGTCTACGCTGTGTTGGCCCGTATCGACGCGGTCAGCTGGATTTGATAGACTCTGTTTGTTCTTTACATCGCAGTAGCCGGAGAAGGCTACCGACTCGCACAGAACCTTGATTTAAGCCTTTTTGATAAGAACTAAGTATTCTTGACAGTATTGTGGATTATTTTTGTCGTTTATGGTCTTGTGATAAATCTATATAAAGTATACCTATTTTTATAAATATATAACCTGTGTGGTGTCCATTTGTAGTGTTGTCACTTGATTACTGTATGTGTTCACAAATGCTTTACACACTGCCTCTGAACTAAGCCTGTCTGCTCGTGCCAAGCTACCAAGAGGGTGAGCAGGGGTTATTTCAGGAGTGTACCTACTCTCCCTGACTAGACTCAAGGGTCCCTATTTGGACAAAGGTACCTACCTCTGCCAACTAGAGACCCCCAAATCTAACAGTCTCTATCCATCCTTTTTGTTGTTTCCCATTGCAGCTCTCACAACCAAGGTGGCAGGTACTGTGTGGGCTTTGGAAGAGTGTGCAGTACACAATTGTAGTTTCACTGGCATTAAAACCTTTGGTCTGCGATAGTTGCATCCCCTAGCAGTGAGAGCTTGCACTCTGGCAGGTGGTAGCGCTTGTTTCCTCTAGCAGGCTAGCCTCCCCTTCACCACGCTGATGCGGGTAGCGGTGCCATCGATGTCCAGAAGTAAAACCAAAGCCCCCACAGGCAACTGCACAGGATGCGGGGCAATCTCTCGGCCTAACGAGCAGAGGCTGTGAAGTAGTCAAAGCACAGCAATCAGTGGTAGGGCTCCACCTTGTCTCCCACCTGAGGTCGCCATCACAAAAGAACTCAAAGCACCCTTCCTGTGTTGCCGGATAAGTGCGTTTCAGGCAATTGCTGTCCTCGCCATATTGAAATGACCCTTTTAAAGTGATTAGTTATTTTAAATAAAGAAAAACTCACCTAACCTGCATTTATGTTTGTTTCTGAATGATACATTTAACTTTACGTAGAACACATCAATATTGAGCAGGAGAGTTCAGTTCAATGTCCAATGACGTATTTTGCAAAAACCTTGATTGCTATACAAAAGGATGCCATTATAACATGATACTAGTCCAAGATGGCTGCAGCGTTGCCTGCAATCAAGCTATGCTCCATGCATGTGGAGGTGTTTGCTGATTAACAAAAGGACGGGGAAGTTGCTTAATGCACGCGCCTTCCTGTTCTCCAACAGTTCTCCACCCTCACCTGCCCTCTTGCTCTCCACCCTCACCCGCCCTCCCGTTCTTCATCCCCACCCGCCCTCCTGTTCTCCATCCCCACCCGCCCTCCGGTTCTCCATCCCCACCGTCCCTCTCATTCTCCACCCCCATCATCTCATTCTCCACCCCCATCATCTCATTCTCCACCCTCACCATCCCATTCTCCACACCCATCTGCCCTCCCATTCTCTACCCCATCCATCCACCCTCTCATTCTCCACCCCATCTATCCACCGTCCTATTCTCCACCCCATCCCTTCACCCTCCCATTCTCCACCCCATCCACCCTCCCGTTCTCCACCCCATCCACCCTCCCAGTCTCGACCACCACCCGCCCTCCCGTTTTCCATCATCACCAACCCACCCGTTCTCCACTCCACCCACCATCCCATTCTCCCCACCCATCTGCCCACCCATTCTCCACCCCATCCATCCACCCTCCATTTCTCCACCCCATCCGTTCACCCTTCCATTCTCCACCCCATACACCCTCACGTTCTCCACCCCATCCACCCTCCCAGTCTCCACCCCCATGTGCCCTCCCGTTCTCCACCCCCAACCACCCTCTCGTTCTCCACCCTCATCTGTCCTGTCGTTCTCCACCCCCATCCGCCCTTCCGTTCTCCACTCCCACTCGATTGCCAAAGCCAACATCTCGCCCATAGGCAAGATCTATGGACTTTCCCAATGCTTGTTTTAAGATGTATTCTTCTCTGGCACAGATCATGTTCAGATATACTGCAGAAAAGTCTTGGCCAAATGTAATAATGTGTATGCTTATTTTTTTAAATTTTGAAAAAAGTATAAAGTTCTAAAAAAAGAATATGATTAGAGCTATCATCCATCCTCGCCCCGCAAGCAGAACTTTTTTCTGGAGGTGAGTTTTAACTCCCTGTGAAGCCCCGGGGCCAGAGAAGGAGGATCTGCCCAGTGATTTTCCCATTCCCTTTCTAGCACCGCAGGGAGATGACATTCCCATGAAGTCACTGCTTATGCCAAGCACTAAGACGACAGCATGCCAGAACATGGGCGGCTCATTTTTAACAAGGACTCTTATTGAAGGGAATTTTTTATTAAGATATTTTAATGTTTTAATCTTCAATACAGACATTGCAGGGCTTGATAAATGTTACAACCCAGGTCTTAACATACCTGTTTCACAGCTCCTTTTTATGTGCCCTAGTTATGTATATAAAAATAAGGTACCAGTGTAGCACCATGATTATACTCATGTTTCTTTGCTAGTGAAGTATCCTCGCCAGCCTCAGTTGACCCACGTTTAGATCTAAACTATGTAGTTCTGGGTTGCTTCTTTTGAACCAATTGGACGGGCACACCTAATAACGATGATGTGCAACTGACAAGCCAAGCTCTGGAAACATGACTGTGACGCAGTTAGTTGGCAGCCCTACTTCCGGCTGCACTCAGGCTCGTCTGGTTTACGGTCTTTTGTCAAAAGCGTCTTAAGAAGCACTTTGGCCCTTTCTTGTCGGTATTTTCAATGCATCTCGCACTGCACGCCGTAGATGCACGCCATTGAAAAAGGGTAGTGTTCGAATACCAGATAATAAACCCTGTAGCAAATAAATGTGATCTCGGTTCTTCTGGCACATGTAGTTTATGCATTTGTATGCTTAATGAGCTGCTGGTGAGTCCTCGCCGCTCATCGGGTTGTTTTTAATACGTGTGCTTCTGTTATCGATGTGCCAATTATCCTAGGTTGAAAGGGAGGATTTTATTGATTTAATACAATGTTTACAAAATAATGAAGGATGCAATGAAGGTACTTACTTTGAAATACACGCAGCATGAGTGTACTTGCAGAGTGCAGACCCTACCCAAAGAGGGCCCAGGCACTCCATATTTTTCCAAGAGTGGTGGACCATACCGAATCCTGTTCATGCAACTATATTTAGTATTGCAAATGACAGCGTTTCGGTAATCTGTGTACGACGCACTTTGTAGAAATGCGTAATACATATTTTATTTTGTTTTGATTGGTGTTTTAATGCACGGTTTTGATTAACTTCCCTGTATAAGATTCATTTCCACTTGTGAATATCTAATTAATTCACTTCTCCCCTTCCTCCCCCGGCTCCACAACCACCAGCGCTATTTATGAGGCCAGCTTCATTCACATCAGCTTCCCAGAGAGGAGAATGAGAGAAGTGGAAAACATATGCCGCTCCATATGTCCAAGGCAGAGCCCCTCAATACATGTACATGTGAGGGAGACTGGCGGCCAAGGAATGCCTCGCAGCGTTTCTGAGTGAATCACTTCCCTGTTGGAATAGCTCAATCTGTAAGTGGCATGAAATGCCAGAAATTGGCATATATTGCTGCACGATAGCTCCCATCTGGTCACAGAGACGCTCGCTTTGCAACGCAATAATACTATGAAAATGGTGTGTTTATTCAGATAGACGGAGTTGTGAAAGGTGTTAAATTACGTTTTCTCGCTTGGCATGGGCTTGGCGATGAGTAACCACACAATTCAGCTTAGCCGAACACTTAATGCAAAGAGAAACGATAGTTTTCCCATCCCGCCTCGCTAATAGACCTTTTCATATTGCAGTTTCAAAATACCTGTATTTATATACAAACAAATAAAAATGCCCTAAAGAACCACTTATCCACCAAAGCCTAATGTTAGGTTTTGAGCTGACCAGACAGTGAGAGAGATGTTTATATGCACTTTCTTCTCTTTATTTCATTCAGTAAGAAAGCCTTTCCCTGTCAAGAGACGCATTTTTTCCTGTAAACAAATGATACTAACTTCACTTACAGCTTAATTGCCCTGGTTGTTTGGTTTCCTAAATCCGCGTTAAGCTTTTTACTGTTGTTAAGCCTACCTTGAATTTTGAAATGCTTTCATAATTCCAGAGTACATCACTAGCTGCAAAGATTAGGGGAGCAGGCGGCCAGAATGTGCTTCCTTCAAGACAGACATGATCATATCAAGACAACTCTGAAAGCTCACCACTGGCTTCTGGTGAAATGCAGACTCAAACTGTTTGCCTTGTGCACCAAGCCTTCTGGGGCAAAGGCCCAAGATATTTTCGACGCTTTAATTAAAATAATTAGGAGGGTCCATACATGGGTCTTCATAAAACTGAGTCCAAGCCAATCAATTAATCCTACGTGAGGCAGAGTTCCAATTTAAACCTTAAACATTTATTTAAAGTTAAGATCATATCAGAAGGCAAAAAGTGGATATTTAATCACTGGCAATCAAAGTCTCAGTGGTAAACCAGTCAGTCAAATTTATGTTTATTTGAACAGCAAGTTTGTTAAACACTAATATATTATCCCAATTAAGAATACAGAAAAAACAAATTCTACACTATACACTCATACTAATACATAAAATACAATGTCGACAAATCACATCAGAGCAGAAAATCAAGATACAAACTCTTTAAAAGCATTGAAAACGTATCCACACTCTATGCACACAACCAAGGTGGAAATTCTTTTAAAACAATTAGGAATCTCGCCACGGCACAAGCTATGTCCACGGATTGCATTTGAAATGAAAAGTTCCATCCAGCCAATCTTGAACTTATGTTGTACTTTAAAAAGATTTGTTTGCAAAATTTCCGGCGCGCTGATAAAAAATAACGACACTAATAAAATGTGATTTCATGGGCAATGCATCAGCAACCCACAATCGCACTTCTCTTCTGAATTCTTAAAAGAAGATATCCTTAGTGGGTGAACTGTATGGGAGTGGAGTCCTGTTCTAAATTTAAAGATAGTATTGCGCATTTGTGAGTTTGCACATTCATGTAGATAGGGAAAGGAAGCATTTTATTCCCGGGATCCACATAAATCACTAGCGGAAAGCTTTGATTGTAAGTACTGGAAATACCTTTCACTAGAAATCATCTGACCCAACTCCCTCAATTCGTTCTTTAATTTGGGAAGGGAAAAAGCCACATAACAATTATTAATTCTGAGAGCAGCTGACATAGCGCATATCCGCAACCTTACCTTTTTTGCCCCACTGAACTTGCTTGTGATAATTTTGTCTTTACTTAACGTGGCAATTTTCGGCTGCTCTGACGTTATCAACTTACTTCATTAGGTAAGTGATCGTACAAATGAGATAAAAACCAGGATTGAAGCTCAGTTTCCGTTCTTATGGCTGGGGCCATGGCATATTTTGATAGGGATAATAAGATTTTTAGTCAGCTCCTTTGAAACTTTTCCCAGTCTCAGAAGTTACTCAAACCCAATAGTTCCACTCCATAAAGCGATTGCGGTGGATCCTTTGCTTTTTTATGCAGCCCTCACTGTGTGAATGGATGGGCCCCCATAGTCCCGCTTACATGTTTTTAATCCGCAAATAGTTGAAAGTGCTGTGGTGCTTAAATTAGACATATGTGATGACCAAGTAAGGGACTTATTAAAAACCACCCCTCAGTATTTATATTCTGCAGTTTCTTCAATCTCAGTTTGCCCTAGAGTCCAAAGAAAAGTTTGTTGCTTTCCGCCAAAAGCCATAACTTTGATTTTATCAAAATAAATTATTAAGTTGTTCCTTTGGAAATATTTATCGAATTCCTCGAGTTTTCCTTTCAGGCCTACAGGCGTTGTATCTAAAATAACAAGATCGTCTGCCTAAAGGAGGCATGGGACATGGGAACCTCCCATTTTGGGTGGAAAGGAATGCGTGGCTTAAACCATTTTGGGTAGATCTGCTAAGAGGGCAAATAGTGTGGGTGCCAACACACATCCAAGGCACAACCTATAATTAATCTTTATCCTTCTTGAGAGACTACCCCTACAGTCCAGCTCCACAATGGTAAATCAAAATCAAATAATGTGAGGACCAACATATGTTCTACATCCAAAGAAAGCAAGTAGCCAGAACCAGGTATAGTTTATCAAGAGGACCAACGTAGGGTCTGTAGGAAAGTAGGATCTGCTTCTTATGGTTACCCCCACTTTTTGCTTGATGTCTCACTGTTTTTGACTAGTCTGAATGGGATCCTGCTAATCAGGACCCCAGTCTATCTGCTCTCTCCCTTAAATTGACATACATGTACTTTGGAACACTCCAGATTGGATACTGGGGTACCCTTATAAGTCCCTAGTATATGGTACCCATGTACCCAGGGCATAGGTACCCCGGAGGCCTCCCATGGGCTGAAGCATGTATTATGCCACCCATGAGAGGCCATGCAAAATAGAACTCCAGGGCTGCTACTGCAGCCTGTGTAAGATGGTGCTTGCACTACTTACTTTAGATATAGGTTCACTGTATCTATTGGTCACTACACTTATAAACTTATAAGTCACCCCCATAGCAGGCCTTAACAATCCTGAAGGCAGGGTGCTGGGTTTTTAGTGAGAGGGTGCCCCTGCATGAGCAGAGCCCCTCTGCAGCCTTCGGAGACCATTCTCCTGGGTTGTCTGTGACTCAGCCGGACATATAGGTAGAGGTGCATTATAACCTCGCTGTAAATGCTATCTCGAAAACGGCTGCATGGAAACATATCGTGGTTGGTATCAAACACCTTGGAATCATACCTCCACACCAGTAACTGGTGTGGAAGGTATGATTCCACCCTTAAGAAGCGAGCTTCGTGGGGTCACTGGTCTAACCGGTGCCAGCCTTCTCGACCCGGTCAGCACAAAATGGATGCTGCCGACCAGAGACACATTTCTACCCTCCTGCTGCTGAGCCAAGCTCGAGCCGAGGAAGGCAGCACAATAGGCATCCTGTCACAGGGAGGTGTGACCACCTCCCAGACAGGATTTAGTGTATTGGGGCTGGGTGGGTGCACTCTGAGAGTGCCTGAAAGTCTGCACCTGGGGCACATTTGGTGTCCCTGTGCATAGTCCAGCTCAAACCAGTTCTGAGAGCCATTGGCTCCTACTCTGGCGCGAAACTGGACAAAGGACAGGAGTGTAACCACCCCTCTGTCCTGACCCTCCCCTAGGAGGGTCCCCTGAATCTGTCCAACCCTCTCCCGTGGGTACAAAAGGGCTTACCTGGCTGTAAGACTTTAGATTTTACGTGGACAAGATTCTACAAGAAGAAACCACTACGCTTCAACCGTCTGGACACGCTGGACTTCTCTGGACCTCCATGGGGCATGACTTTGTCTACCTTTCCGTTCAAAGCCTCGTCTGTGTCCGTGCTCCATAAAGGCTCCGTGCAGGACCCTGTGGAACTCCAAGACAACTGAAGAATCTCCCTTGGGGTGAAGGAGTCACTCCCCTGCATTCGCAGGCACCATAATGCATCTGACTGGTCTGCTGATCCTGAGCTCCTGCGGACTCCGAAGGCTCCAGCAACACAGGAGGTGGGTTCCAAAGGTCTCCAAGGTCGAGCGGCCCTCTCACCAAGTTTGAGGCCAGTATCCCTCGTGGGGACTGCATAACCCGTACTTCTGTGCACCGCGTTCATTTGCGGCTGCATATGCTTGTTGTCATGCAACAATTCTGTGCATTGGGCTACTTGTAGTCCCGACCCCAGCGCACATTTTCTACAAAGGACTCCGGCCTCCTCGCACTCTGTGCCCTGCTAGATGTTGTTCTGTGAAACTGCCTGAGGTCCCCTCGCAACTCCTGTGCCTCCGGCCTGTGGGTCCACTTGAGGGTCAGCACTGCTTTTCTTGGGCTCCCCTGGTTGCTCCAGGCCTGCCCTGACTCCCCTTGCTGTGGTGAGTCTCCTGGTCCTTGCTGGGCCAGACCGTAACTGAACTTGACCATCTTCGTGGGTTGACGCTGCCAAGGCTTGTTGGTGCTCCCGCCGGACACTGACCCCTCAGCACTCAATATCCTTCGTGGGACAGCTCGTATCCAGCTCCTGGTCGTCATAGACGTCTCCGGGTCCCTGCAGCTGAAGAGTCAAGCTCCCCGTCAACGCACCTGAAGCACCCGACATCGGTGGGCATTCGTCTACTGAGCCCCTGGTCACTTTGGAGTGACCCGGACTCTGTCCCCTCTTCTTTCAGGTTCCTTCCTTCCAGAATCCAGGCTTGGATTCCACCGGACCCTTTTCACCTTCACGGCAGCAGTACTTCTTTGCAGCTCTCCATTGAGAACGACGACAGTTTCCGACGCCACTTCAGACCTATGCACCCGGCTCCTCTGGGATAGGTAACTCGGGTACTTCGGTATCCACTGGTGGGGTGGCTCTTCAAACTCTTAAGTTCCAACAGGTTTGCTCGAAGTCCTCCTAGAAGGGTCCTTAAACTTTAAAAGTGTAACCGCGACTTCCCCATAGAATTGTACGGAGCCCGCTGTCGTGTTCCCACACTGCACCCGGCCTCCGTGGGGTCCCTGCCTACTCACCTTCGGTGGTTCCTTGGGGTCCCAGCGATTCTACGTGCTTCAGACCTTGTCTTGATCTCAGTCGTGACTGTTATACCACTATTTTAGTATATGGTCTGGTCTCCCCCTGGAACCCACTGTGTATTGTGCTACTTACAACTGTTCTATTGATCTCGTATTGTGTACTTTGTGTTCTATCCTCGTGTAGAGGATAGAAGAGAGTGTTATATTAATAAATACATATTTTTATATAACTACTGTGTGGTTCTCCTTCATTTAGTCATTCAGGAGGTGATATTCTGGTAAAACAAGCTGCTTTACATTCCTTCAAGATTAAGCCTGAAGGCTGCTCTCCACAGCTACCACTAGGATAGCTTTCTAAAGGTTATCTTTGACCTCATACATCATAAGGGTCGTTTGGACTGGTGCAAGGTGCCCACTTTAATTAGTGGACAGCATATACCAGGCCAACTTCTCACAGGGTCTGCCTCCAAAGAAGAGCAAAGAAAGCCTAAGTGTAGATCAAATGGCAGGCTATTGTAAAGTTTGCACAGTTATAAAGGCAAAGAAAGTCATAAGTATAATATCAATAAACAGACTAGTGCAGAGTCTGTTTTCCTAGAAATCCCAGAAAGAAATAGAACTTATCCAAAATACAGCAGTTTTTATAAGGCCTCAGAGTAGAGAAACTACATGCATTCAGTGGTGGTATGTAGCATAATAGGGTTGAACTAGCAAAGTAACATTATAGTAAATGAATTAATATTCTAATACATAAGATACATTCAATAAGATACATGTAGGAACACCTGCTTCTACTGCGTATCAGTGAATAAAGTGTGCATATCAAATGAAGAAAATAACATGTTATGTACCACAGAAATGCAATAGACACTTCAGCTAATGAACGTGTTTCTCTGACTTTGGCAAGGACTGGTGGCAGGGTCGACAAAGTAAACAGAATATTGTATATAGAGGTACCTAACATCACATAGGGAGTAAGAGAAGAATGGGGCTCCAATAGGGAGACTCTGCACAAGTGAACAGGAAAGTCAAAGCTGAAGAAGAACAGGCACTCGAGGCACTTCAGCATCCATGATAACTAACACCAGGATGTGCAAGACATGCATATAACAACATTAACAATAGAGTGAATGTGGGGTAAAGTACTCTGCATTGTAAGGCTGAAACTCAGTAAGTTTCTCACCTACAATTGCTGTTCTGGCAAGGTCTGTGGATCTAATGCCTATGGTGATGTTATAAAAGTAACATAAAGGCAATACTCACAATGGAAAAGAAACACTACCTAGGTTGTCAGCTGTGTCCACCAATCCTGACATCAAACAGGAACACTCTAGGAGGTAACACAAGGGTGGAGAACTAAAATACACAGCCATGATACAGAAGGGTATAGGAAAACAATGGTCCTAGACTTATATTAAAGCTTAGTTGTCTGAAGCATTCATAAGCAGCATACGGTACATGTATAGTTTAAATCAATAATGTACCATTAATTCATTTAAAGGGCATTCAAATATATATATCCTCAGAATCCAAAAAAGGCACACACTATTGCTTTATATGTGACTCTTATTTTATTCGGTCACTTTTCATAACATATTATCATATTCAATGTTCAAGATAAAAGGTGGTTGCTCCAAGGGAGAATGTGAAGAAAGAAAGTGCTCGTGAAGTAAGATAGAATATACAAGAGGGGGATCCAATCAAGCAAAACAATGGTTCATCATTTTATATACATTACAATCTCATTAGCAAAACTGGTCGTGATTCATGATGACACCAGTTCTACATTGGGGCCTGTCCATTAGTTAATTCATGGTTGTTCTTTCTGTTCTTTTTCAAAAGTTAACAAACAATATTTGTCTGTAAGCGGGTAGGACTGGGATAATATCAAGTACAGGCCCCGAGCGGGGGAGAGTGTCGACGTTTCGACCCTAGTGCAATGAGGGCAGTTTGTATCCTCTGCAAGCGGGTCTTCCTCAGGACAGAAAGGAGGGATGGGGGGAGCAACTAATCATGGGTGATGCACAGTTAAGGTGCCGCACCTAGGCATGGATATAAAGGTCCGCAATAGAATTGCGGCTTGATATCAGCAGTTTGTCTTCAATCAATGGGTGAGAAAAATCGCCGACCAGGAGCTGGATACGAGCTGTCCCTCCTTTCTGTCCTGAGGAAGACCCGCTTGCAGAGGATACAAACTGCCCTCATTGCACTAGGGTCGAAACGTCGACACTCTCCCCCGCTCGGGGCCTGTACTTGATATTATCCCAGTCCTACCCGCTTACAGACAAATATTGTTTGTTAACTTTTGAAAAAGAACAGAAAGAACAACCATGAATTAACTAATGGACAGGCCCCAATGTAGAACTGGTGTCATCATGAATCACGACCAGTTTTGCTAATGAGATTGTAATGTATATAAAATGATGAACCATTGTTTTGCTTGATTGGATCCCCTCTTGTATATTCTATCTTACTTCACGAGCACTTTCTTTCTTCACATTCTCCCTTGGAGCAACCACCTTTTATCTTGAACATTGAATATGATAATATGTTATGAAAAGTGACCGAATAAAATAAGAGTCACATATAAAGCAATAGTGTGTGCCTTTTTGGATTCTGAGGATATATATATTTGAATGCCCTTTAAATGAATTAATGGTACATTATTGATTTAAACTATACATGTACCGTATGCTGCTTATGAATGCTTCAGACAACTAAGCTTTAATATAAGTCTAGGACCATTGTTTTCCTATACCAATTAGTACCCAGGTCCATTGACTTCTATGGGTTACCCCATTATATCTTAATGATGATACAGAAGGAGCTAGAGAGGAGAATGGCTTAACATGAAAGAAGGTAAAACATAGGGTAAACTTGGCAAAAAGCAAGAAATAAACCACACAGGGGAAATGGAAGCTAAGACAGAAGGAATAGGAAGGCAGCAAACTAGAAACTAGAGTTAAGGTAAAAGGAAAGAAAGGCAGGAATTGGGGAAAAAGCTAACTACAGAAAGAGAATTTTCAAGCATCAAGAATGCACTAAAATAGTGCTGGCTCGGCAATCAGGAATCAAGGTAGGACTGCAGGCAGTTTAGTTCAAGGAACAAGGATAAGCTAAGGTTCAGGAATCTTATGGAAACAAGGACTAGTAAAATCTCAGGCACTCATAAAACAAAGGATTGGTCAAACAGAAACACAGCTACAATCCCCAAAATGGCATGAACACAACTTGTCTACACTCTTGTAATGAAAAAATGTAGAGTGGCTCCTGCAGAGTTTAATTAGTTCAGCCCACTAAACAGGATTCTTTGAAAAGACTGCAGTTTTTTAGGAAAATCTCTTGCATATTCCGGACCAAATTCCTAAAGGTATATATTGGAAAGCTACCACAAAACCTATCTTCCTGTCAAGTCTTGTTACAGCTCAGTGTTTCTTTTATTTACAGTTAGAGGTAAATTATCATTTTCTGCCTTGATGCTTTAGTTGTCTAAGATGATCTGTGACTTATTTTTTTAGTCATCGGTGGTCATCATTTCCATGTGGAAGCAGGGGCCAGGATATCAATGTGAGTTCCAACTGAATTAAAATTTCTTAGGGAATCTGCAATGGAGAGTTTGGAATTTCCAGAAACAGTTGGTAAACTAGTTGCAGTTGTACTTTATTACGTTTGCTCCAGGAATAGAGTTGAGAATGTTGAGGCATACTTGGATTTCCAGGATTGTTCATTTTCAGTATATTGAATTTGACTAGAAAATGGTTGTACCAGGATAGCTGGAGGATTTCAATAGTTCTAAACTGTGGTCTCCCTCGTGGGTTTGCTTCTTAACCAACTAAATAAGACCCACTGAGTCCATATCATCCAGTCATTTTTTGCTGTATGTATTCGAAGAGTAATTAGCCAAGATTTTCAGTTCTTCCATGATAACAGCACAGTTAGCAATGGTTAGAATACACTGGGTTAAGAGATTGCATTGGAAGGTGACCAGGTATTTCCTGAATGCATAATAGATACAGCACAACCAAAGGAGGTGGTAGGGGTTGTGACAACATTAGTTAAGAGATATTCAAAAGAAGCAATGATGAACTTTGCAGTTCATTGAGAGCAACTAAGGCAAGATGCAACATAACTACCCTCCAGTCATTGTTGCTGTTTTTCATCATGGTGTTATACTCTGGGGTATTGAACTATGTCTTCAAGAAGTGGACTCAATTGAGTAGCATAGGGTCATGGATGTCAAAGGCATTTTTAAATGTATATCTTTCATTTGTGAGAGCACCCAGAAGGGTGATAAAAGTGGTGAGGAATGATATTGAGTCACCCAAAGAGGTATTGGAGGCAGGATAGGCAAGTGAAGAATGTGGGCAGTAAAACTGGCAATCAAGAAAATGTTTGGGGGTTCTTCTGGGCTGGCCAGAGTTGGTGAGAGAGCGACAACATGAAATTATCTGGTATTTATGATTTATTTTATTTTGACTAATAATAGATCAAAGATAAAATATTGAGGGTTGCCCAGTACCAGATATGGTCTGTTGTCACCAGCAATGTTGCATATGTCTGTGCAAGTGTGTCTCTCTAGTGGTTATCCCTAGCGCCCAGTGTCCGTCCCTGGCATCTTGTGGCAATCCATGAAATCTGGTGAGCACCCCAGCACATGGTACAAAAATTCATGGCATCTGGCTGTCACACCTATTATCTTTTGGTCACCCCAACATCTTATAGAAATGTATGACATCTGGCAGCCACCCCTACCAAATGGCATACATTTCTGGTAGGCATTTTCAGCATCTTGTGGCCACTGCGATAATCTGTTAGGCATTCCTTGTATCTGGTAGATGTCTCGGTGTCTATTTGATTTCCCTCGCATCTGGTTGAGGTCACTGACCTCTGAGGTCCACCACAGCTTCTTTTATGCATCCCCATCCTTTGATGGCTCCCTGAACTGTGGTTGATATACCTCTTATCTGGTGGCCAACCTGGCATCCATGTTCTCTGGTAGTTATTCACTTTCAGTGTTTCATCTTGGGTCATCCTGGAAAAGAGACATAAGTGTAAGTCTATTTGTTTCTGTCTGCTCTTGTTGGCTGGCTTACACACAGAGAATCATGAACAGACAGCTCCATGTCAGGGCCAGCAAAGGGAGCAAAGCAGCTCCTGGTCACTATAAAAGGGCTATGAACCAGCAAGATGGTGCCTGGCAACTTTCTGTTTGTTGTATGACTCCCACTCTCATTTAGTTCATCACCATATTGGGCTTCCTCCACTATTATTGTGTTGTACCCTCCCCCAATTCATATTTCTCTTGTTCTCTTGCAGCCTTACCTCCTGTCCTACTCCTTCCCTGTGCACCACAATCCTTGGTTGATTTGGTTTCATCACTACAGATGCTTTGCCTGACTGACCTCAGGACGTTTCTGTGCTTGCAGGTTCTTCCTGGTGCCTTCAAGGCTTGTTACCACCGTCTCCTTCATCCTTAAATCATTGTTATCAGGATCATCAGTTCGGTCAGTACAATGGAAGCAACATTTAAGTAGAACTCTGAAACCATTAGGTAGCCAAATGTAAGTCAAGGATTAGAAACAGGGTGTCCTGAAGACCTCGAGCAAAGTGCAAAACTAATGCTAATATTGTTATTCAATTTATCATGTGGATGCATTGTATTATTTATATTCATAAAACCTAACCATGCCTGATGTCTCAGTGAAAACGTACATGACCACAAAAATGTAAACCGTGGTTAGAACCAAATGTATTCCTTAAAGTGCTTCAGCTGCAATCCGCCACCAACACCAGCTTCAACTGCCATGCGCATCTCTGATTCCACTATGACATCAGGCATCTGTACACCAGATTCCTCATTAAACACATTACGACAGGTCCAGGTGTAGGGCATGGTATCACACACCTCCATTCATTAAAAAAAAGGAAAAAAGTGAAACCCATACAGCGTAAACAATTTGAGGCAAATCCTCAGATTCCATCTTAGATTGGTATATAGCATCTCTCCACATTTTCTTTCTCATGTTTACTCGTCTCTCTATCCAAGGGAACCAGTAATTTTCTTTCACTCAAAGTTTTTTGTCTTCTTTGCAAATCATCTTTTACCCTCTTCTGAGGTTTCATATATGATTGTCTTCTGTTTTCACAACACTCTTCAAAATCTTCACCATCTTAAGAGGGCAAGAGAAATTTGAGTAACATACACTAGTACCAGGAGGTTTACAAAGTCCCTAACCTTTAACAAAATAGCTTTTGTTGCCTTCCCACTTTTGTACCATGCCTTCCTGAACTCAAGTTCGGTTTCTTCTTTCTTCCTGCACTCACCATGTGGAGATGTGTTTGCTACAGGTTTCTCTTCAGTGGTCCAAGAAGTGTTTAAAAATGGATTTGGTGTCCTGTGCCTGAACAGTTCTAATGGAGTTCTTCCTGTTACACTATGTTGAGTAACTTATACATGTTCACCTTGACATTGCCCTCATATTTCTAGTTTCTGCTACAAGACTTTGCAAGTTTAATGCTCTTTTTAGTCAACCTGATGAATCTCCCTCTCATTCCATTGCTCTCTGGATGACAGAGAGCACATTTATTATGCCTTACATTTATTTCTTCCAAAAGCTTTTACATTTCCATAAATATCAGCTGTGCCTCATTTTTTGCCAACATCACCTTTTGGAATCCATTTCCGTTCAATATATGCTCCAACAAATTAGTGATGACACTGGACTCTATGCCTTAAACAGTCCCGATTTCTGGCCATTTGGAATATAGAACAATTATATGGAACCTGAAATATCAAGGGCTATTTCCCCCCATGAAGTTTTAGGTAAAGTATGCCTCTCAAGTGACTGAGTGCATATGTTAAAAATTACATAACTGCACTTACATTCTGCACATTCTTTCACTCTTCTTTCAAACTGGAGATTAACCATAGCTACCAGTAGTCTTGTCCCACTTCTCTTTGGTTTTACTAATCCCCCTGTTTTCTTCATGGGCAAAATTAATATCTCTTGTAGCCTAGTGGTTGCAATCAGCCTCATACCCCATACAATACACCATTATTTTTGGCTAATTCCTTTCTGACCCACCATAATTTCCCATATTCATCACTAGAATTTTTCTTCTCTCCCCATCTCATTTTCACCTTCTCTATTACTTCCTGAAGAATTCGATCCTTTTCATCATCCTGCTTCCAGTCATTCTCAGTAATACAACCTTACGTTGGAAAACATACTTTCACCTGATCATCATAATAATTGTCTTTTACTTCTTCATTCATCACCTCTTCTTTATGATCTCAAACTATCTTGAGACACAATCTGCTACCTTATTATTGGCTGCTGGACAACCTGAAACTAATATACTCACTTCCAAATTCTATTAGAAACTACATCAATTGCTTTTTCATAAACATTTCTCTTAGGGGCATATGGTCTATCATCACTACAAAGTTACTTCTCCATAAAAAAATCTTCAGCCTCCTGACTGCCCAGTAAACCACCAAAGTTTCTTTCTCAATTATAGAGTAATTATATTCTGGACTTTTCGTCCCTCTAGTGAAGAAACTTATGTTTTTTATTTGCTTTCCTCCACCTGTAATAGTACTGTTCCTAAACCTTTTGTGCTATTGTCATTGACTACTATATTTTTGAGATGTGGATTAGAATTTTAACGAGAAGGTGCAACCTCTAAATACATTTACTCTGCTCCAAATTGTTCCAGCCTGACCTCATACCAAACCTATTCCATTTTTCTTTTTAGTAAACTTCTCATGTTCTTAGTTTTGATAAGAAAATTATGTGCAAATTTCATGTAGACAGTTCCTCCTTGTTCTTGTGAGAAGAGAGCTCCCTGAGGGTGGTAAACAGATCCTTTTGAGTCTGATGTCATCTTGAGTTAATCTATGACCTAGATAATTGAGTTCCTCCTGACTGAATTTACATTTCTCCATTATAGGTGTGAGCTTGTTATCTTGAAGCTACTTAAATCCTAACCTCAATCTGCTGTCCTGTTCTTCTTGATTGCTTCCATAATATAAGATATCATTCTGATAAACGTTTACCCTCTGAACATTATACAAAGCCCATTCCATCACTAACTGAAATACTGAGGCTGCAAACACTAATCAAAAAGGCATACCACCAAATCTATAGATGTCTAGTGGTGTAATGAGGACAGTTGAGTCTTTTGAGTCATTGTGAAATTTAACCTATTCCGACCTCCTATTCAGTGTGTAAAAATTCTTGGCATTGCCTCACTGTGACATCATCTCAGCAATGTGAGGTAGTGCATCAACAAATACACATTTATTCAGTTTGTGAAGGTTTATGCAGAGTCTTATCCCCTCCCACCCCCCTGCCCTCAACTTGTATGCTATTACAATTGGAGATAGCCATTCTGTTGCTTAAACCATTTTCATAATACCATTATAATATCTTCTGAAATTAATTTGTTTACAACATCATCTCTGACCGCAAATGGTATGTTTTTTTATTTACAAGTTGTTTGCTGTCTCACTGGTTTCAATGAAATTTTTCTCAAACACTTCTGGAAATTCTGTTCTGGTTCGGTCACTAATATTCTCAATATTACTTGCAACATGGACCTCCTCTCGATCCTTTAAATAGTTGGAGGTATTGCAGTAGGATTAAGCATCAAATTCATATCCCACCGGTGGAACCAATTAAATCTGCAGTCACCATCTGAAAGAAATGTAGACTTGTCCTGTGAGAAACCTTCTCTTGTTATCAGTGCAAAGTAACCCAAACGTTACATGCGTTCTACCCCCATAACCTTGGGGTCTGATATCTGGTTTGTACACCTTAACCTTTTCTTTGAAATATTTGTGATATAACTCTTCAGAAATTAATGTTACCTAAGCCCCCAATTCAAATAAAATCTCAACTTCATTCATGATCATCAGTGTTTAGCTCATCCACTGAAGCTATCTCTCCCCTTCCTGCTGTTTGTAAACTTAAACCTTCCACATCCTCATACACTTCACTCACAGTCTTGGACAGTTTTAAAAATGTACACAAAAATGTCACTTTTTCCTCACTGCTTACAAATGGATTTCCTGGCTGAGCAGTCATTGGTTTTAGCAAAATGTCCCACATTTCTACAAGTAAAACACTCTGGTACATTGTAACATAATTACTATTTTCACTCTTTCATCTGTAACCACATGCACTCTGTCCCTATCATCATTCTCTTTTTTGCTGGCTTTAACATATGCAATACTGTGTTGAATCCTTAAAGCAATTTGTAAAACTTCAGTGAGCTTGGGGTCATCCTTCAATCAATTTCATCCATTACCTTTTCTATCCTGCACACAAGCATAAACTGATCTCTCCACCTATCTTCCAAGTTTCCTACGAATTTGCAATCAGTAGCCAACTTCCTCAGTTCTGTAATGTTGCCTTTAGTTGTTTCACCTTTAGGTTGTACTCTCTTACCAAAGTGAAATCTCACCTGTATGGTACATACTTTTGGAAGAAAGTTTAGTTGTAGACTTTTTTATACATACATGAAATTCGATGTTCCTTTCTGACGTCTCTGAAGAAAGGTCTGGGAGATGTTCATAAACCTCTTACCCTTCTGGGCCTAAACAGTGCATGAGAACAGATGCCTATCTTTTTGCACTCAAATTTGTGCCACAAACCCTATTATAAATTGTTAAGACCTTTTGTCTACTTTCCCTACTTTATTGGGAGATCACCCAGAGAAGTTAAAAAGAAATGAAGCAGACTGATGTTTTGCATAATGTGATTAACTTGACAGTACAATGTAAAATCGTGCTGTACGAAGTGTATTATAGTGTACTGAACACACACGTTACTCTTCTCTACCCTAAACTCGCACACTGTATTTTACAAAGAGCTCATACGCTATACTCTATGCATGCATGGTATAACAACATCTCCACCCACTTTGTGTAACAATGCATTCACCACACACAAAGGAGAAATATTATGTCACTGTTAGAAATGTGGTCTCTAGTTGGCAATCGGTATGCACCCTCCCCAAGTAGGGACCCTCACTGTAGTCAGGGTAAGTAAGTTACACAGCTAAGATAACCCCTGCTCGCCACCACTTGGCAAAGCAGGACTCGCAGCAGAAGAGTCCCAGTGCTGGTAACAAGATGTGGATGAAGTCTGATATCCCTGAGACTTCCAACAGGAGTGTCGGGAGGAACTGGGGGATCAAGAGAAGGAGTCCCCTTTTGATGCTCATGTCATCGTTAAACAGGTACGGGACGATGCTGGTCCCTTTAAATCACTCACATGCTTCCCGGGGGAGGAGTCCGAGACTGTGACATCACCCTTTTTGAGCCTATCAGGAGGAGGAGGGAAGGAGGAAATCCCGGGCTTAACGGAGAAGAAGGACGCCGGAGAGCTGACTGCGAGAGGAAGAACGGAGGAGACGTCGGGTCGAGGCTGTGCAGGAGATCGAGCAGGAACAGGACCGGAGCACGTCGTTGAGGCCCAGCCGTCCGAGGAAAACGTCGGTGAAGTCCGACACAGCGCCATTGCCCGCCACCCCCCAGGAGGAGGGTGGCTGAAACAGGTACGGGGGCGCATCCTGGGGTTCGTAAAACCACCGGGAGGGAACCGGTAGTCAACAGGGCGGTCACTGTTGTCTTCTCTTGGGTGACACACTTAGTCCGATGCGGTGATCCCCTCACAACCTATCTCCCCTCCCTTTCCGACGATTACGGGCTAAACCAGCCAAACTTACCCCTGGTTCTTTTTCTTTTCTGGGGAACGACTCGAGGACTGACGGGCCAGCCAAAGAGAGGAAGGAGGAGGCCAGGAGTTCGCTTCAAGGAGCTGGATCGTGTGCGGTGAAGACAAGAGCATCCCTCTTAAACCGGACACTTGTGCTTTTGTACCATCCTTCCCATATCTGTAGGTTCTATATCCAATAAACCTACCTTCCTATAACAATCCCGGAGCGGCTGGTTCCTTGTAACCTCACATACCCCTTGATCCCACGGGGACACACGACAAGGAGGCAAGCTCAACTCAAGCCCTTGGAGGAACTTGGAAAGCAGGATGTAGAAAGCAAAGTCCGGTCCTTTCACTGCCAAAGACATAAGCAGCAAGCAGAAGGCCAACCCAGCAAAGCAAACAGCAAAGTGGTAGTACCTCCTGACAGCAGCACAACTCTTCTTTCCTGGCAGAATGTCTTCAATCCAGAAGTGTTCCGAAGTTATGGTGTCACAGCTCCAGTACTTATACCAGTTTCTGCCTTTGTAGTAGGCAAACTTCAAAGGAAAATTGTAGGGAAGTGCCCTTTTTGACATGGTCACCCCCACTTTTTGCCTGGTACAAGATGTGATTTCGACTGAAAGTGCACTGGGTCCCTGCTAACCAGGCACAACCACAGCTATTTCCCAAAACTGTTCAACTGTTCCCCCTAATTGGCAAAACCTTTAGCACCCTCTGTAAGTCCCTAGTAAATGGTACCCTGGTATCTAGGGACTGAGGTGCTAAAGAGGGTCCCTAAGGGCTGCAGCATGAATTGTGCCACCCTAAGGGACCCCTCACCAGTACATGCACAACTGCCAGTGCAGGCTGTGTGTCTTGGTGCAGACAAAATTGAAAACACAGCATGTTACACATCCCTGTGTGCCATGTCCCCTGCCACTTCATATGATATTTGTAAGCCACCCCTACAGCAGGCCTGACAACCCTAAGGCAGGGTTGTTAATATTATATGTGAGGACATAGCTGCATAAGCAGATATGCCCCTGTGCTGGTCAGTTCAATTACTGCCAGTGTAAGTGAAGAGGGAAGCCATTTTAAAACATGTGCTGGGCACCGGTGAAAACGAGTTCCCCAGCTACATGATGGCTTCACTGAAAACAGGGACGTTTGATATCAAACATCTTGTATTGATGAACCCACACTGATTCCAGTATTGTATTTATCAATACATTCACCTGAAGGGCACCTCAGCGGTGCCCCCTGAAACCGTACTAACTGCTGGTGGGCTGACTGACTGGTTTTAGCCAGCCTAACACCAGAGATGAATTCCTGACCTCTAATGGTGAGAGCCTTTGCCTTTGGGAGGCCAGAAACCAGGTCAGCTCTGGCAGGGGGTGTTTTTCACCCCCTCCCACGAGATGACCTGCCGATTAGCCTGCCTAGGCAAGGGAGCTTCAAAGCAGCCCTTCCACCTTTGGTATGCGACTCTGGTTTCTCTCATAGGAAAGGATGCCAACCTCCCTGTCCTGCTCCACTTTTGGCGGGAGGACAAGCTGGAAAATTTGTTAGATTAGGAGGGGTGCCCACATTCAGCCGCCACCACCCCTAGGGTGGGGCAGGTGATGTGGACTCCTCTCATCAGATTCTTCCATATTGTCTTGGAGAAAATTAACCAACCAGGGTCAGGGTTATGCCCACTTCCTAACGGAATCATATGAGGGTGTAGACACCCTAGAGGTAAGTAGCCCATTGGCTACTACCTGACACTCGCTCTAACGCCCCTAAATTCAGTATTATGGGGAGCTCCTGGCACCGGAGAAGTAGATTCCTGCTTACCTAAGAAAAAGAAGGACCAAAGAGCCGCAAAAGCAGGGAAGAGGAGAAACAGCAGCTGACTTGGCCCCAGCCCGACCGGCCTGTCTGCATCCTTCATCGAGAACTGCGATAAAGTCGACTCGTGCTGCAGATGTGACTCCAAAAGCCTGGGAGGATTGCCTGCCTCCGAAAAAGAACCAAGAGTCTCCTGTGGAGTAGTGGAGCTGCTCCATTGCATCCTGCAGGCACCCAAGAACTGCTGCGAGGCCTCTGGACTGCCAATCAACCGACACCAGAAAACAACATTGCCTTTGTCGCTCCAAGCCAGAGTTGAAGTAGGCGAACAGTGTCAGCGTGGTCCACTAGCCCAGCAGAGACAAAGCCCACAGTGGACTTCCAGACCCCACCTGCAGCCTCTTTGTGCAGGCACCCTCAACCACGATCACTCTAGGTGACAAAAAACAGACGCCTAAGGACACCCTTGCGCCCGTCGGCCCTGTGCCCTGGAGAAGAGAACTGAAGGTGCCCCTACGTCCCTGGACATCGCAAGAGTTGAGCTGCCTTGCTGGTTCAGCTCTACTGGCCCCCCAGTCCAAGCCTGCAGCCTCTTTGTGACCGGACAGATCCCCCCATTGAAGAGACTGAGGCACCGACGCTGTAATACACCTCTGCACCTGGATTCCCCATAGCCTCCTGAAGTGAGCTGTTGGTGCTTGCCCCATACTCACCCTAAGTCCAGAAGATTGGCGCCATAAGTCGCTGCTAAGTGGTAAACATCGTTGCTTCTAACATGGACACCAAGATCATACGAAGATGAGAGGGTTGCAGTGCATTAGCGTTTCAGTTGCTGTCAGAGGTAGTAGGGCACCTCAAAGTGGTCTCTTGATCACATACATTTCTCCGGTGTGAGGCACTTTTCCTGAGCATTTTTGCACTAGTGACAGTACATTTTGCATTAGTCTTAAACTGATATGTGCTCTTATTGTCAACTGGAAAATATGTTGTGTACACTGCCAGCAATCAGCACACTGTGCAACTCGTGCAGGTACACATTCAGACACAGTCACACCCTTCATAAACTGTGCACAGCCTGCATCCACACAATCCGTGCCAGGCTCTGTAAGCAGCCTGCACAATGTCAGCGAGGCAGCCAGTACCAACAGCATGCGAGACACGCTGCACGCCGTGTGCACACAGCAACCTGCACATTTACACTCTGCACCGCATGATAAAACTATATGAGACAGACAGAACCTGCACGGTGTGATCACAGACGGCAACATGTAGAAAACGAGACACCCTCCGTGAGCTGTGACGGTCAGCGAATCTGTGCTACAGACAGTAACCAGAACAGTCTGTTGCAGTCAAGAGCGTGCACAGCCAGTACCCAGAGCAGAATGTCATACACACAGCACCCTGACAAAG
Source organism: Calotriton arnoldi (assembly GCA_963921515.1). NCBI lineage: Eukaryota > Metazoa > Chordata > Amphibia > Caudata > Salamandridae > Calotriton > Calotriton arnoldi. The sequence goes on along the minus strand of CAWUFW010000001.1, from coordinate 4,844,919 downwards.
TGTATATTGTAAAACAGCCCGCCCTCGCCACTCAACATAAGAATCAGAAAGTCGTAGCCAGCAGGACTGCACAGCAATGCACGGCCGGTTGCACCCACCATGGATGGTGCCCAGAACGACCAACAATGCATGCACGTGCCACGAGTGCAGGGCCGGGTTGGTAAAATACCGCTCCTCGCGCACAGCAGCAAAGACAACAGAAACTTACTTGGCAGTGGAAGAAGGGGGGAGGGGTCAGAGGCTCCGGCTGCCCCCCCAGGATTGCAAAAAGTTTCCTGCCCTGCATGCTCCCAGAGCCCCAGAGGTGGAGCGGGCAGAGAGGGGCTCCTCGAGGTGGGGGCGACGCCTCGGTCCTCCCCTCCAGGGCTCGCCGCCCTGCTCTGCAGAGCCAGCACGCAGGGCTTCCTTCCCTCCAGCCTGGGCTACAGGACGAGAGAAATTGTTTCCACTGCAAACAAAAAGACAGCACATGACCAGGGAGCGAGGGGGAGGGAGGGGGAAGGAGGGAGAGAGACAGCGTGGGCTGGGCATCAGCAGAGGCTGCGGAGGGAGCACAGAGGCTCAGCAAGGAGTGGATAGAACGTGGAGGCAGAGGATAGGAGGGAGTGAGGAGGGAGCAGGAGTGAACTGCGGAATGAGGCAGAGAGAGAGAGAGAGTGACAAGGGGACTCGGGGTGAGGCCAGAGGCACAGCGTAAAGGACTGCAAAGTGTGGGCTAGACTCGGTAACATTTATTTGCAGTGAGTGGGCAGTCAGAGTGAAACAACAGTGAGTACGAAGAGCAGGGCTGACGAGGGTCAGACGCCGACGGGGGGGAGTGGTTGGGACTTGCGGTAAGAGGAAAGGTGTCAAACGGGTGCCCAAAGGTGAGGCTGTTAATTAAATTAATCAAAGAACGACACGCGGCTGAGTGAAACAGATGTGTTTACACTTACACGCCCCCTTGAGATACGAAATTCCTTCACGACAGCTGTGAAGCTAACGACCCAGTCCGGATGGGCCGTCCAAAAGGGAGACATGGCGGTAACCAGGAAGCATCCTTTTCAATGGGAAGCCAGCGTTTAGCATAAACGCTGACGCGACCCAATGAAAATGATGGGCGGGGCTTCAAGTCCCCTTCTGAAATCTCCTCTCCAACAATATGTCTCGCAGAGCGAGCAGCGCATGTGCGTTGCAACGCTAGGCGAGACCTAAAAAGCAGAAAAATAACCATAAAAATGTAAGTTATGGTTAGAAACAAGTTTATTTCTTAAAGCGCCTCAGTTGCAGTCCTATGGCTTCAAACACCAATCTTGTCAGGTTCTGGGCAGTCTGGGGGGAGGGGGTGTGTGTGTGTGTGTCTGTCTGTCGGAGGAATGGATCTGGACATAGCCTACTAACTGCATGCCACTGCTTACTAAATGGCATTCCTGGATCACTGGCCTATGGTATGAGAACAATGTGCTTAGGTAGAAAGATGGAGCCGCTTTGCCTTGCCTAGCTTTCTTCCCATCCCCCACACGACAAACCTAAATTGCGGATGTGTGATGGGATACATGTAGAAACATGCATATACAATTTAATTTGGTTGATGTATCAGTAAATGAAAAAGTAGCTGTGCAGGAGGCGGTCTGCTCAGTTCTAGCACCTCTGTATCATAGGTAATACCTTCTGATTGGGCTCCACCCAACACCTATATAGACGAACAGCTGCTGCTGCAAAAAAAAATATCTCCAAGAATAATTAAACAGACTTTTGAAAAGCATTATTTAGCTGACCAGGAGACACGGCTGTTGCAATACAACAAATTACGATGCTACAAAACACTGACAGGAGAATACAAGCTTGCAAAATACCAGACACAGCAAATGCTCGCCACCTAAAAGGTGGTTGTTGACTGCTGGCACTGAATAGAAACTGGACAAGGCACATAAAACCAGAATTCCTTGGACGCTAGCCTAATAACATTGTGACCCATGAGAAGTACAGCCTTAAAAGCACGTTCTCTTTTATCGCCCTACATAGCAAGCCATTTTGAACAGTTTATTTGCCAATATTTCACAAGTAAAATCAATATTCTTGAGGAAGATGAGAAACTCTTCATCATTCATTGAGAAATACCAGAAACAGCAAAGGAGGAAGCAGAGGCGGCTCCTCCGTAATGGTGGAGGTTCGCCGCCCCACTGGCCAGTCAGTCAGTGGTCAAGCAAAAAATTTAAATTACCGCTGACTGAGCCGATGCCAGCAGTGTAGGGAGGGGCGGGGCAGGGCATAGCAGGGAGGAGTGGTAGGCGCACTGTAAGTGCGCATGTCTGTTTGGCCGGCCGTGTGAGGCCGGCCAAACATACATGCGCATTTAGGTTTCTTCAACCCAGCTGTGTTGCACAGCCAGGTTTAAGAAACATCAGAGGCTCCTAGGCACTGTCTGAGCAGCAAACCATGCCGCTCAGACCAATCCTGTCGCTGAGCAGTGCCAAGATTGGGTGAGAAGCCCGTGCCGCAGTGCATGCTGGGAGGAGAGCCAGAGAAGAGGACCAAGGCATCTGCGTCGTCAGGTAAGTTTAAAGAAAAATATTATTCCCCCTTAATGCCCTGCCACCTCCACTTCAGTATTGCAGCAGTCGCCACTGGGGGGAAAGGCCGCAAAATTTCTCTTACATTCCACCCAAAGATCAAACACACACAGAAAGAAGCAGCATTTCATATCCTGGAAAGACAATGTAAACAACTGTCATTTATGCATCACTTCTTTTACCCAGTTTGTTATTTTGGCAGTATATCAGGCCAAAAATGTTTTTGTATTAAACGTTGAGTTCACCTTTTCCTCCACCTCATCTTTGCATTGTCTCTTTCACGAGCCTATTACAATAAAGTCATAAACCAATACATTACACTAAAGTGGAGGATCTGAAGAGTGTTTCTTTTAAGGTCTAGCGTTAAGCAAGACCTTTTGATTTTACTAAAATAATATGTATAATAAACTTACTTAAAGGGGCTTTCAACAACCTTTCTTCACCCACCGGTCTGTTGTTGTATCATTCCCGTTTTGCTTCCGCCCATTACAGCATACAGTATGGGGCAATGGGTCAGCCTACTTAAGCCTCTGGTGACTGTATTTTGCTCTTTTACAAGGAGCACACCTGCATACAAGTAGTGCCCTTTAGTGCCAGTGTTGCCTGATGTAGTGATAGGCCGCATTTGAAGTGATCACAAGGCACATTTCAGCGTTATCAGTTCCAGTCTCCTTGCAATGCTGTTTTAAATTCCTTTTGAAGTGGTCAGCTGCTTTTTTACAGCGTACAAGATTGTGATCCTGGTTCTTTATTAAACTTTGCTCAGGAAGAAAACCAAACTTTATGGTGTTTAATTTGTAGCACACTTGTAACGTTTTTATTTAAATATAGGTGGGGTCTAATTTGGGTTTTAGTATCGAATATTTTATACTGTGAACCCTATTTCCTTCTATTGTTTCTTTTTTCTTTATTTCCTGCTTTCTTCCCTTCTTTCCTTCTTTTTTCCTTCTTTCTTGTTTGCCTTTTCCTTCTTTTGTTCCAGCTTTCATTTCTTTTTTGCCTTTCCTTTTTTCATTTCTTCCCTTTTCATTTTTACCCTCTTCCTTTTTTCTTTCCTTCTTTCATTTCTTCTTTTCTTTTTTACCTTCTTTTCTTCCTTCATACTTTCTCTTTCATTGTATTTTTTTGCCTCATTTCACTTTTCTTTCCTTTTTCTTTTCTTCATTCCTTCGTTCTTTCCTCTTTGTTTCTTTTAAGTTTTCTCTTTTGCCTTTGTTCTTTCTTTCCTTCTTTCTTTTTTTGCCTGCTTTCCATTTTTATTTTATTTTTTCTTTCTTTCTTTCGTGCCTTTTTCTTTTCCTGTCTTTCCTTTCTTTTCTTGCATTTTCATTTTTTCTTCTTTGCTTTTTTTATTAATCTTTCTTTCTTTTTTGCCTTCTTTCATTCCTACTTTCTTTTTTCCTTCTTTCTGTAATTCTTTCTTTCTTTTTTACCTTCTTTCTTTTTGCCTTCTTTCCTCCTTTCTTTTTTGTTTTTCCTTCTTTCTTTTGTTCTTTCCTTCTTTCTTTTTTGTTTTTTTCTTGCCTTCTTTCTTTTTGCCTCATTTCTTTCTTTTTCTCTTTCTCTCCTTCTTTCCTTTTTTGTCTTCTTTCTTCATTTCTTTCCTGCCTTTTTTTTTTTTTTTGGCCGTTTTTCTTTTTTCTTTTCTTCTTTATTTTTGCCCTCTGACCTTCTTTTACTTATGCCTTCTTTCTTTCCTTCTTGTTTTTTACATTTTCTTTTCTTCTTCCTTTTTTACCTTCTTTCCTTCGTCCCTCTTTTCTTCCTTTTTGTCTTCCTTCCTTCTTACCTTCCTTCCCTTTTTGCCTGCCTCCATTCCTTGCTTTTTTACTTTCTTCCTTTTTTTGCACTTCTTCATTCTTTTTTGTATCCCTTCATTCCTTTTTTGCTTGCCTTCCTTCTTTACTTTCTTCTTTCTTTTCTTTCCTACTTACTTCCCTTCTTTGTCAAAGGAGAGGCTAGCAGCCAATGCTACACCAATGGCTTTTTTAGGTCAGTGTTAGCCAAGATCTTTTGATTTCACTAAAAGTATGTATAACGTTACTTATAGGGGTTTTCAGTCAGACTTCATCCATTAGTCTGTGATTGTCATTCACATTTTTCTTCCACCCACTCCAGCATGCATCATAGGGCAAGATTAGCCCTCGTCAGCCATTGAGTGACTTCACTATGAGTAACTGCATGCTGCTATTTCACAAGGAGCACATCCAAACACAAGGTAGTTTCCTTCAGTGCCAGATTTACCATGGTAATGTGTACTTTTTTGAGATCAGAAAAAACACCCTTGTCATTAGCCATTCTTTATTTTTTTTAGATTTAATTTAGTGCTGGCAGCTTCTCAAACAATAAAGTTTTGCAAAAGCCATGACAAAACAAACAAGAATTGCCAAAAGACTGGCAGCCAACACCAGACGTATTGGCTTTGCTAATGCTTGTTTTATAGGGCGGTTGTGGTTAGCTGTACCAGCGTACGGGCTCATCCTTGGATAGGGTTGTGCAAGAAAGAGTTTGACTTGGTGTGATGATTACCATTGGGTATTTGATGCGATGTTTGATTTACTGTGCATTCACACTATGAACCTGTGAGAATCTCGCTTACATTGATTCTGTTGTTAGAGGGAAAAATGTATGGCTTTAGCATATTCGCACTGCAGCCGTACCCTGTTACTTATTGTAAATGGTATCTGCCAGCTAAAGGCTGGTAGAAACAGATGCTGAAAATATACAATAACGTTAACAACTCGGGTATCTCGCCACGTTATTCCACAGCACTCCAAGGCCGTCATTATTAGGCCCATGCTATTTTGGTGCAATAAAGCACTTTGGGCAATACTGATGCAGCACTGGTCGATTTTTCCTTGGTACCGTTCTTACCTCCTCATTCTGAGTTTTGCAGTTTGGAATGTGAGTAATGGATACTACACATTTTACCTCTTCCTTAGCAGCAACATTCAGCATTGTTGGTTTCCTTTTAAATAAATATTGCCCAGTAATACAGGACAAAATGTGTGTGTGAAAATACCGTTGTCAAGTGCGAATTAATCACAGCGCCGGGAATCAGAAATCTGTGTGCCCGATGTGCTTGTAAAAGGGACGTAAATCTGAAGGTAATGCGAAGTTGTAATGCTATTACCCATTCACTGTATTACATCCAGGTTTATTTAGCACATGTTGCATTTCTGAAAACAGTGATAGAGATATTGTTGTGCATCCAATAACGATGCAGGTTGCAGATACCTGTAGATCTGTCGTCAACAACTAGATAGCTTAGTGTACCTACCTTTGCGCCTTTTTTGGTATTTGTCACTAAACTGTTTAGTTAAATGTGCCTATGCAATAGTATAAATATAATCAACAGTTCTGTTTTTCGCCCTGTAAATGAATTAGTCCTATTTTGTGCCTGGTTTGAACTATTTTGTATCACCGAATAATTGAATATAATATTGAAAAAAACATGTCTACTGCAAATGTATTCACACTTCAAGAACATAGATGCTTCCAGACCGAGATAATCGAGGTAACTTTGTATCAGTCGCTTAGTTGGCAGTCGACCAAATTGTTAATTTGCTTTTAGCTAGCTAAGATTAAATGTAATTCCTTCCCTGAACAGCCTTAAAGTGAGCAAGCATGAACGCACTTTGTGAGTAATCTGGGATGAATTGACATTTAAAGGATTTAGCATTACATCTGCACTTTTAAGCTATTAATTTCATAGATAAATGAACTAAATTATTCTTTCTTTATCTTACATTTCGAAAGAACTCCATCAGCAGGGGAAATGACGACTCTGGGTCAACTAAAACTCTTCCTATCCCAGCCGTATTGTAATCAGGCTTTGCTTTTGGAAACATTGCTGCATCAAGACTGTCTCATAGCAGGAATTTTAATAAGCCACTCAAGTAAGCATTTTCATCATTAGATATTATAATTGTTACCAGTGTTATTATTTTTAGAATATGTTTGAAAATGACCCTTAAAATCTCTGAGCATAACTGTTTTCCCAGGAATTAGAAGTACTAACCAAAGTTCTTGGTGATGCACTTATTTGTTTCAAATTGTTATAATGTGCTTGATTTTTAAAAGATGAGATCTTAAAAGGAACTGTATAGATGTGCCAGGCTGCGTCTGACCCCTTGATGGTGAACCTGTTTTAGCCAGACTAAGATAACTGGGAAACTGAAGGATTGTCAACAACATATGTGACCTCAAGTAGATATTGTTTGGTGTCTGAATCCAGACTGCGGATATCAGACTTATAAATTACAAATTCTTACCCAGGAAGCTCTTGATAGGAAGTGTTATTAGTTGTTATTGCGAGGCATTATATCTGATCTGTTGTGAACCCTTGAGCTTGCGCTATCGGTATTCTTTTTTTTTTTTTTTAGACCTCCACAGAGGACATATGCTGCTTTTTTAGTTTAACCTTTATGTGCTCCTCTGTAAGGGATGAACAGTTTACCACAGTACAACCTTTTTAGTAGCTTAAGCATTTCCTGGTTTTGGGTAGGCCTTCAGGTATGTTTTTAGGGATTTATTTTTATAAAAGGTTCACATTAGTGAGTGAATTCGTTCATCAGTGCAGAAGCGCGTGTTTAGCACTGTATAGTTTTTATGATTCAATAATTTTTTATTGAAATAATTTTTAATGTTGACTTGGAGAGAAATATTAGAATATTTTCATCACCTCGACACATCCCCTTGACAGCAAATCAGTCCATCAACTTAAGTGACAACAGTATCTTTCAGTCTGAAATAATATTCCCCAGTGCTCCTAACATACCACCAAAAATGATTAACAAGACCCTCTTCAGACCTTGGAAAGAATTTAATTGCACCACTTTTAAGTTGCAGCTGGTGGATGCATTACCAATGAACCCCATAACAGACGTACATCCGTTCAACCACTGTCTGTCACCTTTGAATATTTGATCTGCTTCAAGGCTTCCTCATGCTCGCAACAGTGACGGCAGACCCGTTGGTTCGACTCAGATCTACGAACACTCCATAACATAAAATCCTGCCCCAAATAGGGCAAGTAGGCATCCTTACTCCTGCAGCATCTCTGAAGTAGCATGCCCTTCTAAGGAACTTCTAAAATGTATCGCCCATTCCCCATAGTTGAGAATGAAGTGCCTCTGGCAACTATAGGATGCACTGGCAGATGCACTAGCAAACCACATCTCCTACACCTGGTAACTTTAAAATTACCTTTCAAGTGAGTATTATTTATCGTGAAGCACATTATCACTTGTAAGTAGAGTATTTTGGAGCTTTAATTGCAGGAATGAAGAGCTGAATACTGTAAAGGAGAGTAACTAAATGTTCAAGCCAGATTTGTAGTTGTTTATGGAATTTCAACAGTTCTGATTCAGAAACCGTTGTGAAAAGGGAGAGTTTTTCAAGGGAAAGAGTCCAAGACCTGAAAAGATCTGCCACACTGCCTTTGGAGCTTACATTTTAGAAGAGAGGAGGAGATGATGTAAGCTGATGCATGGCTGAGCATTTCTTGAATTTATCTTTCAAGAAAGGAGCTAGGACGTAGCATACGTTATGCATTAAGCAGGACACTTTAAACTGATTCTACTCATTGACTGGCAGCAAATGTAGTTGGGAATAATGGGTTCAACACATTGTTGATTTTTTTAGATTGAAAACATGCCTCACAGTATCATTTTGAAGTTTTTGCAGTCAAGCAATGTTTTTTGGGATGACCAGAAGTAAGTTAGGGTCTCCCTCTGATAGGGAATGACCTGATGAAATTGTCCGGTTTATCTCCAGGAAGACGGAGGAGGTTAGGTGCTACCAGTGTGTCTCGACCACCTAAAAGGGCCCTTTACAATGATCGGGACCCTCTGCCTTTCCTAAGGAACACTGTCCAAACTCCATTGAGGTGGAACAATAGACCGGTAGCCCCGATGAGATAACCGGCCAATTTCATCCCTATTAGAGGGAGACCCTAACTCACTTCTGGTCCTGACGGAGTGCCGCCCGACTTTGGGGCCCACAGGGCACGAAGCATGGTGACCACACCTCATTAGAAACTATCCTGGTACTTGATGACCATATGATAGCACCACTGCTTTTAGCTAGACCTGGTACCTACTCCCTATAAAACTTTGTTCTTTAGATACCGGAGCCTATTTTAATCACCACTCACACCCTTCACTTGTTACACTGTTAGGTAGCCCCCTCACTTGCATTCATCTTTACGGCATCCTCAGATCAAAAAGATCTCCGACAAAGAGCCCCCAGCCCCTTCGGGCATTGCAGCGCCGGCCTGACGAGGAGCGCCCAATGATGAAGCATGACACCCTAACTAAGCATATTACCTTAATTGTAAGTGAAGATTTATATTGATAGCGAATGAATTACACAGCTTGGACTATATTTAATCACGAGTGATACAAGTGCCAGCTAGATTAAGCATTATATCACATACCAAAGAAAGAGTGAGTCTTGACTGTTTGACTTCATTACTACCTGAAAGTCAAAATGTAAAGAAGAAGTGTTTCTTAGTTCAGTGAGCTCGCAGCAGTAACTGGCTGCTGAAGTTCCAAGGACACTGAACAAACCAAAAGGTACAAAGGCCTCTGAGATTATATCCCATTGTAAGATTTGTGCATGCCAGTTGAGGAATGTGTATGGGACAGTGTAGAACAAATTACTTGTGACTTTTTTCATTATGGTGTCTTCTTTCATTGAAGTGAGATTTGTCAACAGGGCGGCATAAGTGGTTTTGTAGTCTTATGTTTGTGAGGATCAGCTAGATTGCATCATTTATTCCGGTTACCTTTATTCGTATGGCCCTCCTCCCATCTGTAGGTAGTCAGAAGTAGCTGTTCACTATGGTACTGTGTTTTTCCTTACTGGTGAACTACTATAGTCCCGCAATACTCCCCCTGCAATGTATCAAATTTTGTGTGTGTTTGTAACTATTCAAACCCCAGTATTAAAAACGAAGACAGTTTGTGTCAGAACTCTCCATATCAAATTTGTCGACATGTTTCTGCATTGTCTAAATGCATACAGTGAGTCCAGCAATTTTATTAGGACTCAGGGGCCAGGTAAGAAAAACACCTTCCAATAGTTTTCAGCAACTTTACAAAGCTTATAAATGTGGCTCTGGGTTCACACCCCAATGTCTGTGGCTGGTGCTGTGTGTCTCCAGTCATATGCCTGTATATAGAAAGTCCTAATAATAAAATCCATTTCTATACAGCACACTTGTCATTAACACACTACATAAAGTATGTCCATTATCCCATTGATAGATGTCTTGTGTCAACTAGATTTAAAACCAAAAGTGAGGTGCCTTAGGCATTATAAAAAAATCAGCAACCATTTATTTGAAATTAGAGAGTAGTGGCAGAGTGAAAGAATGAAGCAGAAAACAACACTTTTCTCATCATATTCACAAACCATATTGTCACTCAGACTCTAATGTTTGTACAGTTGGTGCAATGGTATCTCCAGAACTCACCAGCTCTATAACACGGTTGTGTTTGCTCAGGAATTACTTGATCTAGCAAGACTATCAAAAAATTACAGGAGGGACTGTCATGAGGAATAAATTCTTTTTATGGATTTAGTCTTTTGTTTCAAATTTCAGAATACAGCAGCATAGCAATCCCAGTGTGCAGTTACTGGAATATGCACTGCACGTCTTCCAATGTGGCCTTAAGAGCCATCTCACCAGCAGTGGTTGGACTTTCGCTTCAGCAGCCAGATGTTTGGAGCATGCGGTATATACACCAAATATGCATCCTTTTGGGCCCAATATATGCATAGAGATGTCCACTGACATGCGTCAGAGATCAACAATATAAAATATGTACAAAGTCAGTACAGGGTTTTAATATAGTAGCTCATATACATAACTTATTTAAAACAATGGTAAAAAATAGTTTAAAAATGTATACGTTATAACATACAAATTCACTTAGAGGTGATTTAATCAAATCCATCAGATCATTAGTACTGAATAAATTATATCTAAAGCATATAGGTTTTATAAATCAGCGCCGAGCTTCTACCAAGACTTTGTTTGGGCAAATATATAAGACATTCACTATATCTTGCTCGCCTCTTCTACACAGATCGCAAATTCCCAACTTCCTGTTTAAAAAACTGGGGTGGACTCTCTCACTTAGGAAGAAGTTGGTATTTCAGATTGACAAAACCGATGTCCTATTGATTGTATTTGACATGGGGCTTAAGGTGTAGCAAAATGGTGTAAAGGGGGAAACAGAGAGTTTCACATAGCCATCTCTCTGAAGCCTCTCAGCCCCATCTTTACTTTTTATGTATTCTGTTCACATGAGCTACTTGTAAAGCGCAGTCCCCTGTGTGATTGTTGTTTTAATTCTAATATCTTTGTGGTCTCACACTTGAGTTGTGGTCATTATCTCACATCCATATTACCTCCTAATCCAGGATTTATCGACCCTTTCCTTACTAAGTGCGGTGCAGATGCACTGCCCTCTGTGAATCCACCCCTCAAAGCATATATCTTTCCTTTTTATCAAACGTTCTCAACTCCACCCCATTTATTGTGTAAAGGGATCGCACTACCTATTCTATTTTTGCGCCTGCCTTCGGTCAGATTACTTCCTAAAGTCACTTGGTGTTTAATATCTGCAAAGTTTATTTTTTGTTTGAATTAACTTTTAAAGGGATGACAAGAGGAGCATGGGCACGCTTGAGGCATTGACACATTGTATGAACACCTCTCTCGAGGGGGGCTTTGAGTCACCGAAGGAGAGGAAAATTAGACTATTATGGTTAGAGAAGTAAAGCATCAGCCTATGAATCTTCATTTTAAACCGGACGTCCATAACCAGCTGCACATTAGTCCATGAAGGCAGATGAGGTGCTGTGTGGTATCTGGAGCTAAAATACTGGTTCTTCAGTGGTCATACATTCGAATCCCAGCTAAGATGAGACTCAGCCTTCCAACCTCCCACAGGGAGAGCATATATGGTGCTTGTGGAGTTTTGATGCACTGGCTCGCTAATTCAGGTAGAACATAAGGATAATCAGTCAGAAGGTAAGCTTTGTTTTCCTTACCTACCTGGATCATCATGTTTGTTGTTTAATAGGTCAAATAGAGAAGGGGCAATTATCCGTTATTTTATTGGCTATGTCATGACTATGCATCTTGGTTGTTGGGTTTACCCTTTAAACGCCAGAGAACAATTGCAAACAATGGAGTTTCATGTGTTTGTTGGTCCCCTTTCTTCTTTAATTTAAAGACTAGAACCGTTTGTGGTTAAAGGTGGTTTTTATGTGTTACTGAGTTTTTGGAAAATAAACTCTCTTTTTTTTTTTAAAGAAATCTGATCCTTAAACAAAGGGGGACAAGGAAGTACCTTGTATAAAGGAGAGCCAGAGTGAGTTATGCCTGGCTGACAAGATGGGGAAGCTTTAAAGAAAGGAAAGACACTTGTCACAATCCACTACACTCAGAAAGGGAAATCATCATAAAGATCCTAGGAGGTTTCATTTATCAAGAGAAGGATTTTGCAAGCAGTACCTCGGAGAAACAACTACATGTTTTAGTTAAGTGCATCTCAGAAGAGAGGAGAATCAAGATGGTGGATTCTCTCCTGTAAGATCCAACTCTTGCCAGAGATCATGTACAGCTCCATCTTCAATTTTTTCATCCTGGTCCTCCCCAATCTATGATGATGATGAGGAAGATGAGTTTGCGGTGCCAAAGGGGAAGTTTATTCAGAACGAGGAGCTGCAGGCTATCATATTTTATTTTACTAAACAATTTACAGCACATTCAAATCTGTCCCAAATAATCAGTTAGTGTCAACCCTGAGTAGCACCAGCTGCTAAAGATGCTGCTGCCAAAGCAGAGAGAAAAGAGAATATGAATGAGGAGGCACTCAAATGAAAGTCCATCACATCCATTATACAGGCACGACAATAGTAGTTTTATTCATAAGTCTTCTTTATTATATTGCCCTTAATAAGTGATGTTGCCACAGTCAACATGTTTTGTTTTAATTTAACTTTTTCAGAGCTATAAATGATGCAGTACATATATATATATATATATATCATCAGCTGATTTTCCGTCACAGTCACCGCTCTCAACACAGCGAGTGCCTCAGCTCACGAGGACGGACTCGCGCAAACACTGCCACGTCTTAAAAAGAGACGCTGAGCACTCCAGGCTTTGCAATTTCAGATAATTATTTTATTTATCGTGCAACTATCGATAAAAAGAACCAGACAAACGCATTTCGGCCTCCTGGCCTTTGTCAATGTCATTGAACCTGCATGAACAATCACCTTAGAAACAAAAACGTAATTCATTGGGCAGTTTGGTTGGTGAAAACATCAAAAAGGGACTTAATTGTTAAAAAACCCTGATTTGATTACAAACATGGTGGCCATTTTGTAACATGCGATATCGTTTTTTGTAATGAACACATTTCAGAGTTTCCTATCTATAGAATAAAACCTGTTGGCTGTGGCTGAATCGCTTTTTAATGGAAATTAAAAAAAAGATTATTTATTAATCGAAATACTAAGGTCATGCCTTCATATTATATGTGACGGACTTTCATTTGAGTGCCTCTTGATCATATTCACTGTTCTCTCTAATATTGTATTTATCTGCAACTCTTTACACCCCTGATAATTTAGAGCAGCCCTCAACAAGTGGTGAGTGGTACAGACAATTTAATAAATTAGAGGTTTTCTAAACTACCAATAAATTCAGCCATACAGGGTTTGTTGAAGAGGGAATAGAGAGACCCTGAAAAGACTTCAGTACCAATATTTAGGGTAGATTGTATCAGTTCGCCAAGAGTGCCCTGAAGCTTCCTCAGACCCATTATTGGTGAACTTGAGAGAGAAAACAGTAATTCTGAATGAGAAAGTTGTAATCTCTTACTCAGTAGACAAAAAAGCAGAAGCTTAATAGAAGAGCGTGTGCTCTTGTCTGAATTTAGCAATGAAAGCCAGAATCTGACATTCCATTCTTTGGTTAAAGATTTTCAAACCCTGTCGGTTGCTATCCAAAGTGGGGAAGGTGTGGCACAGTTGTGACTGCAGTAAAGGTCCAAGGAAGATATTCTTAAGATATTGTATTTGATCATTTAAAAGCTTCCTCAGTGGCAGCAGGTGATATGGTCGCTGCCAGAAGACATTATTGTTTAAGGGGATGGAAAGCAGACGCAGTCCAAAAATCTTGTGCTTAAGAAAGCAATTTACAAGCAATAGACAGGTGAAGACCAGTAAGGAGTGATTGACAAATCATTCAAGATTCAAAAACATACACAACCCTTCAGACATCACTCAAAGTGTTATGAAAAATAATAGAAAGCTCTATGACATTTGGGTCATTCGAGTGGATTCACAGGGATACCCATCAAACTTCCTGTGGACCACACCAGATTCAAGATTCTCTCCACAACTCTTCCCAGAAACATCATCAGAAGGAAGGATTTGCAGGAGAAAGTTGTATCACTAATGCACAAGAATGTGTTTAGTCTATTTCCAGACAGAGATAGGTTCTCGATTATATTTCTGGTGCATTAGGCTTCCTGCTTATATAGAGTGGTTATACATCTGACAAATGTGTATTCCAGTGATAAGTTCATTTCAAGATGAACATTTTATAACAAGTAAATCTGTTGGGTACAAAAGAGAATGATCTAATCTCAATAAATTTACTGGATCCGTACTTGCTTTGCCAATCCAGAAAGATTATCAGAAGTCCCTGAAGTCTGCAGTAGGGCAACTACATTGGTGATTTCAGGCCCTCCCTTTGGGTTCAATCATCTCCCAAAATATTCACCAAAGTACTGGCTTCTTTGATGGCAGTGCTTCACGAGGAGATGATTCAGATACACCATGAGCTCGATGACCGCTAACTGTGTCTCAGTCACAAAACCAAGCTTTAACGGACATACAGAGAACTGTTCAACATTTGGAGAAGTTGGATTTTTGATCAGTTATGAGAAGTCTCACATGCGGCCATCTCAGAAACTAAAATATGTGGGTGCATGTTTTCAAATGAACAAAGGAACAATATCTCTTCCATTGTTAAGGAGACTGAAATTGAGCCAGAGACTGGATTATATGTTTTGAATGCAACACAACTTAGGGGCTGATTTAGATCTCAGCGGAAGGGTTACTCTGTCACTACGGTGACGGATATCTCATCCGCTGAACTATAAATCCCATTATATCCAATGGGATTTATAGTTCGGCAGACAGGATATCTGTCACCCATCCGCCGAGATCTAAATAAGGCCCTTAGTCATTCAATGACTCCAGCGTTTTGGTAATATTGTACGTATATCCATGTTTGTAAACATGAAGATGTTGAGGATACTTTAAAGAGATCCTCATGTTAGTTTTATATTATATCTTCCAGGCAGCCTGTCTCTTTGTGGTGCCATGGGCAAGGCTGTATATGGGTACACTAGTGCAGTACATTTTTTATCATTAGCGTCTAATTTCTCAAGAATTCGAAAGCCCTAATCCTGGTAACCCAGGTTGTGAGGAAGCAACTACAGTGGTGGTTGGATCCTGGGAGTAAAGAGTACAACAGAATCCACCATTAATAAAGACTCTGTCAATAGACGCAGTCAAATTGGGTTGGAGAGGCTGTTTGTGGATCAAAGGCAGTCCATGGTCAATAGTATGCCAAGAAACATAGTAATTCTTCCAACTGGTCTGCAGATGCTTTTTAAGGAACATTAAAAATTCTGCATTAATCAGGGGCAGACAATTCTGTGACAATGTCATACTTGAATCACCAGTTTTGAGCTAGGTCGCAGTCACTCAACAATTTAGTTCAAAAGATTTTAATGTAGGCAAAGAAGAATCTGAAGTCTCTTAGGGCAATCTATATTCAGGGGAAACAGCAGTGGCAGATTCCCTGGACAGGGTTTTTCCCTTTTCACAGACTCTCATACTATCAACACAAGCATTCCAGAAAATATGCAAGAGATTCAGGCATCCAGAAGCAGATCTAGTTGCAGATCATCACAATGTCCTACTTCTCCAGTTTTTGTCCAGATTTTGGTATCTCTTAGCAGTAGAAACGGAGGCATTACTGAATCAGTGGCCAAAGTGTCTGTTTTATTTTTCTCATCCCACCCCAATTCCTCTGATTCCTCGCTTAGTTTTTTAAAATTCAATGAGAGCACAAAATTTATACTAATTTGTCCATGTTGGCCAAAGAGATGTTGGTGGATAACATATGATTACTTCTACTGGACCTTTGTCCTCCGTCCATTCCTCTGATCTCACTAAAACATCTAAGATTGGTAATTTGCACTTTATAAAGGAAGGGTAGTGGGACATGGCCGGAAGAGCAAGATGGCGGACACATCTGGCTAACACTTGTGGCCAGCGCCGATGATCCTACACAATACTGCCTCGCTATCAGGCATCCCCTCGGCACAGTACTGTATTACCCCAGCTGGGCCACCGGGGGTCTCCTGTTGAATGCCGCAGCTGCCGACACCGCTTAGTGCGGTTCCAGAGATCAAAAGCCTGCAGCAGCCGGGACGGGCCTGAAACGAGGATCGCGGTCGCACAGAGAAATCTGGGCAGCACCGATGTCCTGTTGAGGAACTGCTGGGACCGTGAACCAGCAAGGAACCCTCCCTCACCAAAGCCCTCCTGCCAAGGCCCTACATAGAGAGCGGAGAGGAGGTAAGTGATCCAGCCCCACCCCTGTCACTTTCTTTGTTTTTCTAGCATGAGTGCCACTTCTGAGGAGGGTGGCGATATTGGAAGGGGGGCTGTTTGACACACTACACCCCACCCTCTCTCATCATGAGTGACTGGTGCGATCTCTCCTCTCCCTTTTTTCTCCCTTTTGTGGGGGGCCCTCTAGCAAGCCTTAAGCTGGGTGATGGTCCGTGCTTCGCGAGGGGGGCCTTTTTCCTTTCCCCTCTCACCCCTCACCACCCTAGGATTGGGAGACACTCACTGCTCTGGTCGATTGGCAACCTACAGTCGCCCACTGATTCCCCCCACTTCCCCAGTTTTCTTGGGGGTGACGCATGGGAGAAACATCACAGACAGGAGGACCCACTCAGCCCTGCTGCGGGCTGCACGTGCCTCTTTCCCCCAGCAGAGGTCTGGCAGGTCCATCTCCACACACCAAACTAACCCTCAGAACTGCTGAAAATGGTGAAAGATAAACCCCCCCACTAGGCAGAGTAAAGTGGACAAATTTGCGAACCCATTATCGTAGCATGGAGCCCCGCTGATACCCCAGTAGCTGACAGCTTTACTTCAGCGGCTCCTGGAGTGGCATCCACCGTAAGCAATGAGGAATTGCTACACACCACACTATACAGGACTCTAGGTGTGCTCTTGAGACTAAGATAAGTATTGTGGAGGAGGATGTGGTGCATCTATAACGAGACCTTCATAACCGACCCGGTCGGGTGATGGAGGCGGAGGCAGACATCATCACTAAGCTACAACAAACAGTGAATTGCTTAAAAACAGCTGGGGGCAAAAAGGCACCAAGAATTGTGAGAGGAATGTTTTTCTTCTGCAACAATCTTGGTGCGGTACCCGGAAAAAGTTGCGGGATCGCACCCGGAACGTTTCTTGGAATCATGGTTACGCTGGTCCCTTCCGGACGGCCAGCTGTCCAACTGCTTCTTAATCTAAAGAGCTCACCAGGCTCTTACTCTGCAACCGCCCCTGGGGCACACTCCATGAGCCATCATTGCACATGTACTTAACTGCCGGGACAGAGACTTGATTCTGCAAACTGCGCGGGTTCTGGGGCAGACACGCTACAAAACATCTCAAATCCTCATTTTCTTGGACTGTACTAGACTAGTCCACAACCAGAGAAAGTCTTTGAATCAGTCAAGCAGAAGCTACATGCCATGGACAGTAAATACATGCTTCTGTTTCTGGCCAAGCTAATAATTTATCTTTGAGGGGCAAACTCTGTTCTTCGACCACCCCAACAGGGCATGGGAGTGTTTCAAAGAACTTCCCTCTAAACTCCGACTGCCACAGTCACAAATAACCATGGGGGAGTTGGAGGAACCGGGGCCCTGGTGCACTTGTAGGCCCAGCCCAGGGAGGCTCAGGCATTCCACTGAGGCGCCTGACAGAGGAAACATAGTCACAACATAGAAACCTGTGACGTCTTGCGGAACGGACCCCGTCAAAGTTGGATGCAGAAGAGAATGGCCGTGTACAACAGCTGAACAGTGGCTCATCTACACCAGTGCTCTTCAGAGACTGAGTTGATGAACAATTTCAGGCACCATATGTGCTTAAAAGCCCTAACCTGTTCTTTTCTCTCTTTCTTTCTTGTTGAGAACTCATTTTTAGGAGCCATATGCTTCTGGGTGGAAGTGTTGGGAGGTGGGGAGTTTGGGGGTAGTTGGTATTTTTGTTGTTTGGTATACTTTCGTTATGCTTCCTTTTCTTTCGTACACAAGGTACACATCACATTGCACTATTAGACATCGACCACCCGCGTCTCCTAAGCTCACAAGAACCTCTCTGATGGGCCTGCAACTTAAGGTGGAATGTTAATGGGCTGCTAAACAAGATCAAGAGGGGTGCATTTGTCAGTTACGTTAAAAGGAAGGCCTCCGCAATTCTCTTCCTCCAGGAGACCCATTTACTGTATGAAGTATATTTCTCAATTGGTTTCCAAACGCACTGCTGTAAATCACCAGTTCCAGATGTAAAACGTTCAAGCATGCTGAATTGGTATGACCTCTGCCAATGGTCACTGTTAATTATAGTGTAGATGCTATACTGCCAATCATTATAGTCCCATGTCGCACTGAAGAAAGGGGCAAAACATCCTATAAATGAGACAGTTCTCTTGAATGTGTGTTTTCTCGAAAAGCTTTTACTTTTCAGCTTAAAGCTATTGTGTTGATTATACAAATGTCGTCTGTTAGTTATTTAATCAATCAAATGATTCATTCAATTCTCCACAAAATGGTTCCCAATACCATGAGAGATATGAATACCATCAGGGCTTTATCAATGAAATGAGAACTCACAATTCAAACAGCAGACAAAGGGGGAGCAATGGTAGTAATGGATACTACATACTACAACAGCAAAGTAGAAGAACACTTAACTTTCAACTTGACCTACATTAAACTAGATCGGGACCTCACCAAGGAATTTCAAAACTTTTAAGAGCTCGTTCTAAATCAAGCAGAGGAACGTTCCTGTATTAATACCAATACCAAGAATTTTTTATCCTCAACTTGTCCTCGTCGGCCTAAAATGTACATGCTTCGTGAGGTTTACAAAAACACACAAGATCCCCTGCTTCGTCCTATAGTATCTGAATGTGGTTCAATCCACAATTCAATTGGGAGATATATTGTTGATTTTTTACAGCTGCTGATTCAGAAAACACCCTCATATCTGGAGGACATTACTGATTTTTTGAACATGTTGCATCACATTCAACTACCAGTGGATACAGAACTATATCTCTGCCCGCTTAATGTCAACTCATTGTACACATCAATCCCACATACACTGGACTTGGAAGCAGTTGAATGGTTACTACTGAACACTGAATAAATACCAGCTAACAAAGTATTTTTATTACAACGTTTACATTTTGCTCTATAAAACAGCTTTTTCAGGTGGCATAACAACTATTAGCTTCAAATTAGTGGAACCTCCATGGGTTTTTCGGGGGCACCAAGTTACACAAATGCATTTGTTGCTCAATTTGAAGATAAACATATTTACAGAGAAGGATGTTAGGAAAATGGCTTAATAATGAACGTCAGATATATTGATGACATTTTTTTAATCTGGCAAGGAACAGGAAACAATTTGGAAATGAACATCAAGGGCTTGAATTCCAAATGTGAAGACATACATTTTGCTACAATATTAGCAAAAATGAAATCTCATATCTGGATGTATTAGTGTGTTTACAAAATGGCAGGATCATAACTGACATTTACAGGAAACCCACAGACCGGAATAATGTTCTCTACTATATCAACTTTCATTCAGAATCTTTTAAACAACAGCTACCATTTTCCTGGTTTGCATGCATTAAAAGAATAGTATCTGATCCTTAAGACCTACAGACAGCTATACAAGATCAGAAGGAGAGATTTACACAAAGAGGTTACACATCGCCATTTCTCCAAAGGTTATTGGATAGGGTGGGTAATTTCACCAGAGAACAGTTACTAAGCTCCTAAAGAAGGCAAAAGAAACAGGCAGCTCAAGAGTCAATTGTGTCCCACACAAGAAACGGACTACAACTGTCAAAATGTGACCTACATGGTTTTCAAAAACAGAAAATGGCCTCCTCATAGAGTCAAATTAGGTATTTACCTATGTACTAAAATAGCGGCTGATGTGCACGCAGCGTGCGTGGCCAACCACCAAGGCACTTTCCTCTAAATTGAGAATGCCTTCTTGTTTGGCCCTTTCTACTTTTTATTTTCCGTTTTCTCTCTCTTTTTTTAAAAATGTATCGCATGTCAGGGGCCGCACCAGCGCACCACCAAGCATAAGTTGAGCAAGCGTGGAGGCTGAGGAACGTGCATACCCAAATGCATCGCTCCAGGCCCCAGCTGAGGAGAGAGACGTTTGGCCGGCTGGGAAGGAGCGCTCGGCAGCCATGCAGGGCCAGCGCCTCCGTTACCTGGCAATGAGAAACAAAGCCAAGTAGGGAGGGAGTGCATGGTGGCCCTCACACGCTGGCCTCCGCTGCCATGGCAATGGTAGCGTGGAGCTAGGTTTCAAAAGAAAGCCGGCCATCTGCAGGACGTTTTCCAGCCCCAAACAAGACAGAAGAGCTTCAAATGGTACGCTGCCACGCGGGGCGAACACAAAGAAAGTAAAAGTCTGTCAATACTCGCAGGGAACTCTCGGGGACATAATAAAGCATGAAAACATGAAAAGTAGAAAAAGAATAAGAAAAGAAAGGAAGTAGTGTCCCCTACAGCGGAGGGTTGGGGGTTAAAATGATACAAGGGTTGCTAACAGAGAACTACAAAAGGAATTGCAAAAGAGACATAAGGAAGTAAAACGCCGTACTATCTTGTGAGCATCAGCAACAAAGAAGGAAGATGGCTGCCCGTTGATGGACTTTATACCTTGTTAGAAAGTTCTTAAAGTTCTATATTCTCCAATTGTTGCTGCTGTGAGCGGGCAATAAAGGAGATTTGCATAATGTTAGCTTCCGTGTCCTGACATAAAACTGAATCTCTTATAGGGATTTTGTCCTTTTCTTCTGTGCGACCTCAGTCTATAATGATTGGCATTATAGCATCTACATTAAAAGTATATTTCTTCCAGGAGCCTCACTGTTCTCTGGCCATGCTGCAGTTTAAATCCGCTGCTGTCCATTACAGTTTGCACTTAGGTATAAAGCCATGCTTTTTTATCCATAATGCATGGCTTTTTGTTGGTGCTTCTTGCCTTAAACACATTAAAAATTCATATTGCCAGTTCCCCTTAACCTGTTTTGATGATCTTGGTGTCTTTTTGCTCAATAAATCATTGTCTGTTTTTCGAAATTGTTTTGGGAATTTTATTGTGTTGTGTTCTTTACTTTAAAATTGTTGGTAAATATCTGAGGTTTGTCTGCTGTTTGAGCTATAGCTACCAGGGGCTGAGCAGATATTCTCTCAGTATTGTGTTTTGACCTAACCAGAGAGGGTTTATTGAGTTGGTGGGGGGTAGCCCTCTTCCAAATTAATAATCCTTTTTCTGACAGTCTCAGAGCAAGATGTTCAGTTAAACAAGTTGGATGTTGTTAGGATATTGAAAATGTTTTTACATGGAACGGAGTTCAGGAATTTTGATTCTTTATTTGTTAATTTTGGAACAGCAAAGAGAGGATTTAAATCTTCCTTATCCACGTTGAGTAGATGGATAACGGAAGTAATTGTGTTGGTTTATAACAAGTCTGGAAATTTCTCTTGCTTGTTCCTTGCAAGCCCGCTCAACAAGAGGTCTGGCAGCATCATGGACACAATGAGATGAAGCTTATCTTACTGACATCTATATGCTGCAGCAACATGGGCAAATACATCAACATTTATCAATCATTATAATTTGACTCAAGAATCGGAATTGTGTTTTGGTAAAAGGTTTTTAAATGAATCGACCATGAAAGAGAGATTTCTTTTTCGGTTAGTCATAAGCATGACATTGATTCCATTTGGTTTGTCTGGCATAGATTGCTGGCTAATGATGTGTTTTGGATTATTAGAAGATATTCAGACTTTGGCATTTGTGCAGTTAGTAATTATTGGGACGAGGGCTGGAGGATGAGTAGGTAATGTTTAGATTACTTACCAGTAATCTCAATTAGTTAGATTCTGCACTCACCGTCCCAGTTCCCACTCACCCGCCCTGAGTCATCTTCATGGGTCGGGAGCTTTAAAAACATCAGGAAGTGCAAGAAGGGATGATCCCTTGACATTGTATTGGTGGTAGAGTTGAGAACTTTTCATAAAAAGACTGTTGTACGATTCCTACTAATTCAGTAAGACTGTGCGTTTGGACAACATAAACATCAAAACTATGGGGACTGAGTCCACGCATACCATCAGAATATGTTGGCCTGATTCCTTGCTAGCTCACAGTGTGCCAGCTGGAACCCTAAACCTCGCAGGGTACCGGATGGTGTTTGCAACCTTAGAACATGACAACCCTAATTCCCCCAAGGAAATCATGGAAACAGATTTATCCTTTCGTTGTTATCTCAGGCATGCCCAACGGAAAACACAAGAAATACAGAAATTGGCATTTCAAACATTTATTGAAGCAGTTGGATTGTTGTGTAAAATACGTGCGCTGCAATGAAGTGTAGAAGTAAACAAAGCATTGTAAGCAGCATTACAAGAATGGTGAAGAAGATAAATAATCCAACCATTATAATTGTTGCATTGATTATATGAATGCATATAATTGTACTCCTACCTAGTACTACCTATCCTAGAGAGCATAGGGTGAAAGTGATTCTGCCAGATACCTTGGAGTGGTCTATCTCCCCATTTACCGGTGCATGTTTCATCCGAAAGCCAAGATGGTGTAGAACAGGCTGCTGTCCCTCTCAAGATAGTGATGAGATTCAGCTGGGCTAAAATTCAGGCACGGGTTGACCATGACAATCTATGGAAATGCTCCTCTGCTGAACAAAGTTTATATAATAAAAACTGGACCCATTCACACTGTGCTTGAGTTCAGATCCTGCTGTCATTGTTGATTCTACCAATTCAAAGCTGTCTCCAAACAGACAACAGTATGCAAGGGCAGTTTGCGCAATGTACTTGGTCCTTGGACAAAATGTACGGTGGTATGATAATGTGCCTACGAAGAAATGTATCTGTAAGCAAAACACTTTCTAAATACACCATCACATGCAAGCCCACAAGCAAAATGTGCTAAAAGTCATTGTCTAAAAAGGTGTTAACTTTAAACGTGAACATGTTGAAAATGTGAATGTTTTTTCACGGCCCCATTAACCTCACAACCAGACAAAAAGATGCTTAAGCGGCGTGGATTCTTAGAGGACAGTGCTTCTGCACTAAAATTAGTAAGTACTGGGACAAGGAATGTGGGATCCGAGTAATCAAAATTGCCAGCAATTAATCTAAACATTTATCTCCTGCTCTGGGTCAGTTGGGGCTAGTCTCTTAGGCGAACGCCTAGCAGTTGTTAATTGCAAAGACAATGGGCAATGCTTGTCGCAAGGTTTGCCTAGTCCTTAAGTTTCATAAGCCTCGGAGAACTTGTCTCCCTTCTCTTTTTAAACTTTTGCAAATAATGGTGAACCACTGTCATAATATCGGAATCAACAATATCATGTAACAGAAATATTGTGTCAAAGATATAGTTAAAAAAAAATTATTCTCTATACTTATAATGGTAAATACAAAAATAGCAAAAGAATATATAGTTTCACACTAATAGTGTTAAAAAAAATGTACAAATAGTATATATATATATATATATATATATCACTCGATGACTTGGCTTTCTTCCCACTCGTAGCGCTGGAAATAATATATATATATCTGAAAGTAGTAAATCTTAAATATTTTAATATATACCATCAATATAAATCTCACTAATATTTATTACTATATATAAATATATAATTATAAAACCAATTATACATATATATTTGTGTGTGTATTGTGTGAAGTAGACAAATGCATGATTGCAGAAAAAGAAGTATATAAATCTAGAGGATGTCCCAAAAAGTGGGATAGAAAATGGAGTGGGTGGAATGTACATCGTGGAGAGTTATGTATATCCCCGACTGTAGAAATGGAACTGTCAAGGGAACAACACCTATGTATCTGAAATGTTTGAATGATTAATCTGTTGCTACAGTATATGCACTTGGTGTTATGAGGGTGCAGTGTATGCATACAAGTGTCTGTAAGTATTTGAAGTTTGTAATCAATAAAAAAAAAATGGTATTATAAATTAATAATTATGTTTTCAATTATTATTTAATTAACTTCCCACCGTATACTCCTATAAACCTAGCAACCCGCAACTAAGATATAACTAAAATAAATCAATGTTACATAATGTACATAATAATCAATTCATTAATTAATAACAAATGATTAATTGCTAATTATAACATAATTAACTTCCCACCATATACCCCTATAAACCCATAAGCCCGCACCAAAAATATAAATAAAATATGATTATTACACAATTTACATCATTAATAATCAATTAAATAATTAATAATACATTATAAATTAATTGTTAATTAATTATTGCCTAATTAACTTCCCCTCTATACCCCTACAAATGTAGCAAACAGCACCCAACATATAAATATAATAAATCAGCATTACATAATACACATAATGTGTATCAATCACATAATTACTTTCAAATTATGAATTAATTATTACTCAACTACCTATCCCCCTACAAACCCAACAACCCACTACATCACTTTAAAGTACTATTAACAATTAAATAAACAATTTGAAATCACTTACAATTTCTAACTATATTAAAGAAATGAATATCAATTATACAACTAATACTAACACACAAAATTAATATATAAACTAAAACACATTAAATTAATCAAAAACGATATTCTTAACAACTATACTATTGAAAACGATATTTACAACAACAATATTCTTCACAATGATATTACTTAGTTGAAAAAACTATTTTTTGACGATATTTCTGCATCACAATATTTTTGCATCATGAGTTATTTCCCCAATATTTCTCTCTTCCGTTATTTACAACTCAATATTTTGTCTAAATACCTCTGATGGCCCCCACTGCATGTAGCAAAACAATGGACTTCAGGCTAATTAGTATTCACCGAGGTCCACCTTAACAGGCAGAATCTCTACCGTAGTGCACTGTTTGTATTGCAGCATGGATACATACCTTTGCTAAACTCTCTTTAGAAGTGAGGCCCAGTGCACGGAAAGCACACCGTGCAAATTAAGAGCAAGCAAGCCTTTAGTTTCCTTAACTATTTGAGTAAGTCGTAAATACCCTGCACTGTGCGGGTGTAAAGTTAATCGGGGATAACTAATGTAGCACAATGTAAAGTCCTTCATTTTGTCTCCAGCCGTTTCCTCGATAATATAGAATGATTGAAGTTCAGGAATGTTTAACTATGTTCTGTTGTTAAAAAAATCAATTCCCACCCGTCTTTCACAGGGGAGTTTCTCATTACTTATCAAACAGAAAACATTAAGTCCACGTCCTGTTATACATAAAGTAATTTAGTCCTGTCATTTTAAAGTGCTCTAACATTTGTCAGAGAAGTATAACATTGCTTCAGCTTCTGTCAGGCTTCTTATTGAGTGCTGCACTGCATTCGCTTACCTTATTCAAATAACTGTCATCTCGCACAAAGACTGACAAATGTTTGATCAGGATCACATTTCCAGCCCGGTGCTATCCAGTATTGAATTTTACTGGCTGCTTCAATTATCACACGGATGAACTGACAGAATGTATTAATCTGTTGACTGACCAAGCCCTGGAGTCTTAGCAGAACGCTCGCCGCCTGGAGTCAGCAGCTATCTCGTGCGCATCGACAAGAGAGCTATATTGCCCATAATAAGGTTGATATATCACTCTCCGAGCCTCATAGATAAAAATAAAAACAATGATGAACTTTTATTTGGATTGGGATTCTGGTTCCATGTTACTGGCTCTGGGGGAATGTCTGTGCTGGTGATGAGAGGAGTTTAGTGCCCTTTAGGGGAGAGAGGATCGAAAAGGTATGATGACTGGCTCTGGCGTTCCAAGTGACAGGTATCTATGTGAACCACACAGGGGCCTTAATTTAGTTTATAGAGACAGCCAGTCTCAACTTTTCTACTTTATTAAAAAGTTCAAAAAAATGTACTTTAGTATTCATCTATAGTTTGTGTTCGTCTAAATGCTTGTGTGTGTGCTCGCGCGCACAGATGCTGTTCATTACCGTTGTTGAGAGTGGGGAAGGGGCATGACTCTTGAGAGGTGAACCCGCGAATGGGTCATAATGCCCTTAACTTCCACTCACAAGTATTGCAGCCGCGACCATGATTAAATAAATGATATAATAGTGTGCATATACTTATAGTTGGGGTGGGAATGTCCCTACATTGTGTACAGTTGTGTTCCCCTGTCCTGAGTGCCCAACTTAATGCATTTGGTATCCTGATTTTTTATATTTGCCCTGGCATCATGCTAATTTAGCGTGTGCGCAGAGGCCTAGGCTTGTCCCTTGACATTAGTACGATCCTGGACCTGTCCTGTGACCTGGAGATGCAAACCATGCATGCTGTCATTGACAGAGAATATACTACGTCAGTGTTGTGAGTTTATCACAGGGAGTGGTGGTGGTAGCATATTATCTTTTGTGAATCCATGGGTATGACCACAACTTTATGTATGTGCTGCTACAGTGAAGGCCTACCATTCCACTCTTGTAAAAGACTTACATGACTCCTAGCACTAATATCCCTAAGTTATTTTGTGGCTGGTGGGTGTTTGTAGCTTCCGTGATACATGCATGGTGTGTGTGTGCGGTGAGTAATGGAGACCTGTGGTATCCATTTTGGATACCCTAGGCCTGGTCTTTTGCATATGATGGAAGTAAGTGAGGTTGTTTTCATGTACAGTGGAAGTGTATTGTTGATATTCTTGAAGCTCGAAGCACTAGACCTAGGGCCTAATTACGACTTTGGTAGTGTGGGAGAGGGCCGCCACGCCACCGCCCAGCTCCCACATGGCCAAAGCCGACCACCCGTCAGATTAGAAGTTTTCTCCTGGTCTGGCAGACGGTCCTTTGGCGGTCACAGGCGGTGAGCCTTAGAAAGGCAGTGCAATCGGAATGCCAAAGCACGTTCCTGCACGGCATGGACTGTGAAGTCCATGCTGTGCAGGAACAGGGGGTGCATGCAGACAGGGGGGCCCACCATGTGCCCCCCTGCATGCATCCCTTGGCCCTGAGGCACCAAGGGGCCCTGTAGGGCCCCCTTTGTATCCTCACTGCCACACTTTGCATGGCGGGCTCACCGCCATGAAAACTGTGATGGTGAGGAAATTTGTAATATGCTTGGCGGTGCCGCAACGGCACCACCAGCATATTGCAGGCCTCACACCGCCACACCACTGCAGAGGGATCACGTATCCCTGGCAGTTGCAGTGGTCCAATGGCGGTCTGATGGCCAAAGTCGTTATACGGCGGTCAGACCACTGGTGAGGCAGTTGCCGCAACACCACCGTGGGTTTAGCGGTCCGTCGGACCACCAAACTCATAATCAGGCCCTTAGACTCTGAAGTGTGGGGAGCGGAGACAAGGCTCCTTTAGAAATCCAATGAGGCCTTTTGGTTGGCAAAGAGCTGCTGATTAATCTTCCTGAACACTGACGTAGTAGATGGTTGCAAGGAAGGGTGGGACTGCAGGCTCTTGTGTGTAGTGAAGATGGTCCTTTAAGTGAGGTGCAGTATTTTCTCTTTCCCAGATCACACTTTGAATTTGACTGATAGTAGCTAGGTGCAGAAACCCCACTACTCCTTGAGCCTCTGTTGTGGGTGCTCTAGACTGGAACCCACTCTGCTGTGAGAGGCTTCCTCTACACAAAGGCTGTGTCTGAGGAGCAGCCTAGAAAGAGCTTTTGAAAGTAGAACCACTCCAAACCAGTTCTGAATATGCAGGCAGTAGATTACCATCTCTTGTCTGCTTTTGCTGGATAAACGTTAGACCTCACTGCCCACCTTGTTGTTCCAGGATAAAGTTCTCTATGGTTAGGAAAGGGAATGCTTCACAGTTTACTCAGAGGCCTGTTGTGCTACCAGAGCTGGCGTCTGCCTGACAGCCAGCTACCCCAAGGTGGGAGGACACCATCTGAGTCTGTCCTCTTTCTGAAAGAGCTATGTACATGATATGAAGCTCTGAGACGCCTGCATGCCTGCTGAGAGAGGGATGCATGCCAACCCTGCAAGGAGAGTGTCTGTCCAGGAGGAGCGAGGTGAATCATCCCAGTTTCTCTGGGGCACTTGGAGGAAAATGATTGTGGGCGGTAATCTGTGGACCCTGACCAGTCTTTCCACTGCAGTTCCAGGCAGGAACTGTGAAGGCGGTGCTTGGCCATGCCCAGTCAGTCTGAGTCAAAGTCCATCCTGTATGTGGCTGTGTTGTCAACAGAAGTTCGGCCTTTGTGTGGCCGCATCACCATCAGAAAATCACCCTGTCTATGGCTATGTTGCCAACAGAGGCTTGGACTTTGAATGGCCAAGCAGAAGGTCAGCCTGCACCCAGCCGCTCCCAGCCTAGAGAATCAGCCTAAGCTTGGCCACATTGAGCCCTGATAATCAGCCTGTGCAGGGCTCAGCTTTTCCCACCATGACCAAAACTTCACTTGGGACAGTCGGTCTTGCATGCTTGACATTTGCAGAAGATCACCAGGAACTGCTCTGAAGCAGGACTGGAAGATCGTCTGCCTGGTGGCCCACCAGCAGTCAGTGCAGAGAACCCAGATTGAGTTCCCAGTAGTGTGCCACTTCCCAAATGCAGGAGCAGGTTGAGCATGCTGAGAATGAAGCTGGCAGAAGCCCAAAGGCTCATCTGAGAGAATGAGCACAAGTACATTAGAGAAGAGATCTGCACCTAAGCCATGATCATACTGATGCCCTATGCCAACGTGGGGAGGAACCACCTAGACCAGAAGGTGTGGACTGGATAAGATAAAGGATAGAGGTGCCACTCTGTATAACAATGCCCAGGACACTATATTGCATTGAGACTATATTTGTGTGTGGCATTCCTTTTTGTATTGTGCATTGAAGTACTGTTCTTTCTTTAAAGTCAAGCACTGTGTTGGATATTCATTTATTGTGCTTATGTGTGAATGTTGAGCTCTAAGCTTGCCAAAGAAGCCAGTGCCTGCTCGCCTTCGCTTCCACTGAGCGTCAAGTGCCCATGGGGTAAGCACTGAAAAAAACAAATGTTAAAGTAATGTTATAGTTAGGTGTTGGAATGAGACATGAGCTTATGTTAAAAAACTCAAAAACCACTGAAATACAAGAGTTAGTCAAATAACTATAGCTTGCGCCCCTTTGTGTTTTGGAGACCCCACATTCTCCTTTTTTTTCTTGGCCCCCGCTTGATGGAGCCAGGAACTTGGCCAACCTTATAGCAGGTAATGAGGGTATTTTGACAATTGGGATCAGAAAGGTCCTGACGAATGCCTGAGTGACCCTATATTTTCGGGCACATTAAAGACGGCAGAAACATGTCGACATATTGGCAGTAAGGAGGGGTGTAGGAATTCTTTACTTTCTTCTTGTCACCACCATCCTTCATATTTTTAATCCTGGCCGGAGGGTCCAGGAATAAACTTACGCACAGAGACAACTTCCGAGCTAGTTTTAATCTTCACTGCTCGTTTTTCTTTCGGTGATCCCAATACATTTTGATTTATTATCTCTGTATATACTTTTATGTGTTGTCTTGTCTTCCCCAGCCTATTGCTCCACCCCCAGGCGTTGGTCTGCGCGGGGGTGTACTGAAGCAGTCCGATGATGAAGCAAGTCACAATTTTGTGAGTGAGGGCAGTATTTTCACACCCAGCATGTGCCACCACTATTCTTCATTATTCTCTACTCCTCCATGTGTGTTTGAGTTTGTGGACCGGGGGGTTGGAGTAGAGGGATTAGCCTCTCACCCCTTCTCTTTGTGTTATGCATGAAATAGAAATATGACACACACCGTCTGTCTCTTACCCATTTTCCTAGCCCCATCACAAATTATTTTACTTTATTGACCTCTTATTGAGTTTTCCCGCGCTGCATTCACATCACACCACACCGGAAGGAGCTCTGCTGACTCCCCATACGCAAACGAGTACAATTAAAACTCCTCACCCACACTTTCAAGGCACTACATAACACTGGCCCAGTATACCTCAACTATTGTATCTGCTTTCACAAACCTTCAAGACACCTCCACTAGTCCGGACTCCTACGTGCACACAACCCTCGCATACTTGAAACCAGATCCGGCATTCAAACCTTCTCCTACATCGCTTCTAAAGCATGGAACGGCCTAAAACTACAACTAAGAGCCTCCTCCTCACTTCTTGAATTCCGCAAGAAGCTGAAGAGCTGGCTTTTCGAGTAGTCCCACTTGGCCTTAGGTTTGTCTAGACTCACTTGCTTAACGCCAGGACACCCTCCAGGGTGATAGTGGGCTCTACAAATTTGCATAACATAACATATTAGCTCATTCCACAGTCCTTATGAAAATGTCCTTTTTTAATATCATAACATCGCTAGTGGGCATGAAATAGGCGAATGGTGCAATTCATGAAAAGGCAAGTATGATACATTTCCAATATGACTCAGTTGTAAGAAAAGAAAGTCCTGCCTTAAATTTTCTGATGGCAGCTACCCAGTCCAAGGTTGCTAGATATGATAACATTCAGAAGTGGTAATATTGAGGCCATCCTTCCAGAGGTCAGCACCACTAGCCCTAAAGTTCTTAAAGGAGAGGGATGTCAACCAAATGAGTCTTTAACAGTTAACACCTTAGCGACTGAAGTTTTCCGTCCCCCGGTGCTGAGCATTTTTTGGATGTTTGGGGTAGTTAGCACTTAAACCTTCCTAACTTTTTTCCAACAAAAGATATTCAGGCCAAATTTTCACCCATTTTCCCAACATCCTAAGGATAGTAAAGGTACCCAGGGTTTGTGGATTCCCTTAGGGAAACCTGGAAAAATAGCCAAAATACAGATTCTTTTTTGATTTTTGAGGGGAGTGGGAAAAAGTGCTGTGTAAGAAAGCTTATGTTTTTCCTAACAATTACATCAAAGAAAGGTTTTTCGTGCTTGATCACTGTCTTCCCAGCTGTCAGCAGTAAGCAGAGTTGTATCAAAAAGCACATTTTCTACCATTGTTTTTGCATTTTTTCGAGAAAGTCAAATGTTTTCTAATTTTTGTGGTTTCAACCTACTTGCAGTTTAAGGTAGAAACATGTTTGAAACTCCTTGCTTATCCTAAAAACCTATACATGTCTGAATAGTAGAAAAAATTCATCAAAAGGTCTTTTATGTAAATCCATGAATGTTTTCACAAAGAAACTAATTGTTGAAATCAAAAAATAATGAAAACAAATAGAACAAAATAGCAATTGGTGGCAACGTTTTCATCTGTAATTTTTTGTTTCGATGGTTGATTTACAAAAGCAATATACTGGTGTGTCCGGCATACCCTTTTGATTGTAATGAGTATGTAGGTTTTCCAAAAACATGCACTACCCAGAGCCAATAACTGATCTGCAGCTTGTAATGATTTTTTATCGTGACCCAAAAGTGCAGCAAATTTTATACTTAAAGCTGATGAATAAAAATAGGTATGAAAGACACCTATGTATTTGTGAAATGTGCCCAAGCTACTGAGTTTAGGAACAGTGGTTATTTGAGCACTTCTGCTCAATGCCTTAGCAACGCTGCCTCATTAGCCCGATCTGTAGCAGTTCAAGAACTTTGTATATTTGTTTTAGCCTGCACTTTTCACTTTGCTTGTTTTAATCTGTTTTTAACCTGCTTTAATCTTTATAAATCACTTATACCAACTTGTCTCGCGCTCGACCGCGGTTCCCGTATGTAAGAGCGGGCCCGCTTGGACAAGGTTGGCGCACTAGTTGTTCCTGCTCACATACCTTTAAACACGCGCTGGCGCAATCGCGCCACCGGCGTGCCAAAGGCAAGCCCGTCGGCGCCCGGAGCCCGCCCAGCACCAGGACCCCTGCCCGTTTCCCCCCCCAGACGTACACAAGAGATCAGCTACTCAAGCTCAATACTGGTGAGTGTTATAACCCGACCATACTGATAGAGTATGTGAACAATGGGCCAACTAAATGCAATTTTTGTGGCCTTATGGCTATGTACTCACCTAGTAAACACACATATGGTGAAGATAACAATGGTACAGTTCTACCTCCTGCAATAAGAAGTAGTTATGACAGAGCTGAAGAGCTAGGAGTCACTCCAGCACCGCCAGCATACTTAGATACCAGTAAAACGGACATCCGTATAGGTGGAAGCGCCGCTCTGCGCTTTTCTGCAGATCCAATACAGTGTATTTTGTTGAATACCAGATCTCTAATAAAGCATAAATACGAATTTGAATGTATGATGCAACTCTCAAGCCCAGATCTTGTTTTTCTAACAGAGTCATGGGCGAATGATACATCAGAACCTTATTGGAACATCGCCTTACCTGCGGGATATCAAGTAGCCTGTGCAGACAGGAAAGGGAAAAAGGAGGGGGAGGGGATTGCCATACTATATCGATCGCATTTTAATGTTAGGGTCGAGCCCACTCGACAATTGGAAGCTGAGGCCTTGACTTTTAATATTAAAAGTAACAATTCTTTGTCCTTCCCGGGGTTACTTCTTTACCGGCCGCCGAGAGTAAGGTCCACTTTTACCCACTCACTCCAGACTCTTTAGGAATCTTGTCTAGAATTTCCTACTTTTACAATTCTAGGGGATTTTAATTTCCACCTAGAAGCTAATAACAATGCAGATACTGCCACGTTGCTGGACAATCTTGCAGGCAACGGTTTGACCTAGATTGTTTCTGAATCCACGCATAAGGCGGGCCATACCTTGGATGGCATTTTTACTAATAATCCTAACATTGTGTTGGTTAACACTCTGCCCCTGCCATGGACTGATCATAAAGCAGTATGTTTTAACGTACTAATCCCGAGAAAAAACAGCTCCCACCTGAGCAGTTCACCTCCTGTCAAATCTGGACCCTGGAACAGAATTAAAAAAAGAGAGGAACCCCCCCAAGGATGTCTCTGACATCGACAGGGCAGCTAGCAAATTTGATGACTGGATTAGGTCATCAGTAGACCAGTTAGCTCCGGAAATAACTAAGAAATCTCGAAGAAGCCATGCGTCCGCACCCTGGTATAACGCAGATCTCAGACTTATCAAATCCAAATGTAAGCGATTCGAACGGTTATGGAGGATAGATTATAGTAAGGAACGCAAAGTGGCCTATAATCTAGTCCTGGAGGAATATAAGGAAGCTATCGAAAAAGCTAAAACCGTAATTTTTACAACAAAAATAGATGCGGCCAAAAACTCCTCCAAGGAGCTTTTCAAAACAGTTATGGTTCTATCCAAACGGCAGCAGGATAACCAATTTACACCTTATCAAAATTTCTGTGACAAGATTGCTACCTTTTTTCAAACCAAAGTACAGCTAGTTTATAATGAACTCCTTAAGACGTTACCCAATTCCATTGAAAACAAAGAAAATATCATGGAGGATAATCCAACCCGCAGTAGCTTGTCTAGGTTCTCTACTCTAACGATAGAGAAAGTTAATGACCTGCTTCTATTGACCAAGTCAGGCTCTCCTACTGACCCATGTCCTCCTGCCATCTTGCATCTGGTCTCTGAAAAAATCAGTGCACATTTGGCCCCTCTCTTAAACAAGTTATTAGTTCTGGGACTTTCCTGCAGTCATGGAAAAAGGCATGTATTAGGCCTATCCTGAAGAAACCCGCCTTGGATCCCACTGAGGTGAAACACTATCGCCCAATATCGTGTCTACCAATACCGGCTAAAATCCTAGAAAAATCAATTAACAGGGAACTCACCAACTACTTAGACTGCAACAATCTCTTAGATTCCACCCAACATGGTTTTAGATCTCGCCATTGCACAGAGTCAGCCCTGATTATGGCCACAGAGGAGATCGGTAGACAGCTGGATGGGGGGGGGGAAAGCCGTCCTTATCCTGCTTGACCTATCAGTAGCATTTGATACCGTTAGCCATACTGTACTGATGCGGCGGCTGAAGGCAATAGGTATTAAAGAGACGGCATTAACCCTACTCTCATCTTTCATGGCATCCAGGGAGCAGACGATCTACTGGGATAATCTCAAATCAGAAAACTTCTGCCTCCCTTGTGGAGTACCACAGGGCTCAGCTTTGTCACCAACCTTGTTCAATATCTATGTCACCCCCTGGCTAAACTAATCAAAGATCACGGTCTTACGCTGATCTCATACGCGGACGATACCCAGATAGTTGTATCTGTCGCGCAGAGGGTGGACGCCGCAGCCGTCAGCTTTCACAACTGTCTAAATTCCATTATGGCCTGGATGAATCTAAATTTTCTCAAGCTTAATACTGAGAAAACTGAGGTCATGGAGTTTGGGCAGGGTCCATCCGTATGGAGCCAATTGTGGTGGCCATCTGAGGCAGGTAACTGCTAAGCCTGGGCGTAGTTCGCGAAGTAGCGCTACGCGAAGCTACGCAAAGTGCAGTTCGCACTACGCGAGTGTGGGAAGATAAGCGAGGGAGCCATATTCTTACCCTGTTTGGGGGGCCCGCCCCGTAGAAATATAGCGTCTTCCGGTATCCTATGCCCAAAAGGAGGCGATCCGATAGCGGAGGGGAAACGACAAGACACACCCCCCTTTCCTGTTTCCCTACAGCGGGACATCGACACGGGACCGGAAGTGGGAGGAGATGACCCCGGAAGTCCGTTCCCAGGACCAATGAAAGAGGACGGGAACGAGGAAGAGTTGTCGTGGACCAACTCCGGAGAGAGAGCAAGCAGGAGGTCGGACGAGGAGCGGAGAAACGTAGAAAGAGGTTGCGGGAGGAAAGACGAGGAGGAGTCGAGGAACGACGACGACGACATCGGAGAAGACGAGGAAGTGGAAGAGCGGTGGAGCGAGGAGTGGTGGTGCCCACCGGAGGACGCTGGAGAGCGGCCGCAACTCAGGAGAGTTGCGGCGGAGCCGGTGAGTGACCGCGTCTCAGGGGACAGTGAGGGAGGGTACGAGGGAGGCGGGAGGTGGAGCGAGGAAGCGGGGCACGGGTAATACGCACATAAAAGAACCCCGATTTCACAGGTGTGTTGTACGGTTCCGATACTTGGGAATTCCGACGTACGCCCTTATCCCTCACCGATGCACTGAGCACTTCCTATCCTCCTCGGAGTTAATTGCCTTTCACGAGAGTCTACCCTGTTTCGGACGTGATCTCTATGACACTTGGGTGTGGTGACGGACCTACCTGCTATTGGATTTCTTAGTTGATACAACCCCCCCTTTCCCGTACAGTGATTGACGGCTCCCTTTTCTCCTCTCTTATGAGCCTCCGGAGAGACACCCACCAGACGGAGAAGCCGGATCCGACCCTACAACCCGAAGCCACCAAGACGGATCAACGGGAAGAAAGCGACGGGACACTAGACATACCCTCTACTCCCTCGATCACTGTTAATAAACAACCATTTTTTGGGAAAATACATTCAGCCTCCGCGTCTGCATATCCGACCTGCCCTCCCACAAGTGGTGTCAGAAGTGGGATTGGAAGGAGACATGGAGGCGGCCCTGACGAAGATGGCAGAGAACCAGGAACATCTGGGCAAGGTGATGGAACGCTTCCTGACCGTAGTCGAGGAGGATCGGGGGAAGCTACAGCAAGTGCTCACAGGACAGAGCCAAACCCATGGAGCTGCTATGGACAAGATCACGGAGGCCCTCGGACATCAGAGAGGGTCCACTACACTCCCTTCAGTGGTTCTGCAGCGGTACGTGAGTGGGGAGGACCCTGACTATTTCTTTAACAACTTCGAGCGAATGGCCGCCGCGGCCTCCTGGCCGGCCGAGAAGTGGGGCCAATACCTGGGTCCTCTCCTGTCCGGCGACTTACAGGCCGCCTATCAGGCCGCAACAGTCCAAGGCGTGGTTCCCTATGCCGACATAAAACGCTGCATCATGGAACGCTTGGGAGTGGACGATGAAACGTATAGACTGAAGCTGCGCCAGATGAAGGAGGGACCCCAGGAGACTCCTAGAGCTCTGTATTACAGGGTTAGAGATATGGCGGACCGCTGGTTGAAACCAGCCACTACGGACAAGGACGGGATCATGGCCAAAATATACCTGGAGCAATATCTGTCCTCCCTTCACCCGCCCATTCAGCGGTGGGTACGACAACAAGCCCATCTAACCCTTGAAACAGCGGTGGAAATCGCCAGTGCGTACAATCGAGGTCAGGAGATCCAAAAGGGGAGGGAAGATCCACCCGGGAGACCAGGAGGGATGGGTGCACATCGACTTCCCCGTCCGCCTATGATGAAGAAGCCGGAACCTGTCACCATCATACCCGGGACAGCCATAGCGCGAACCCCCCCTATGGGACGCCAATGTTTTCATTGTGGAGGGATGGGACATATCGCCCGGTTCTGCCCCCAAAAAGAAGAACCGATGGAAATAGGGATGGCCCGCAACTACTATTGCTCCCCCTCGAAAAGCGGATCTCCTCCCTATCATTGTACCGTGTTAGTGAATGGACGTCCAGTTACCGCGTTGGCTGACACAGGTTGCCTACAAAGTGTGGTTCGACCCCAAGACCTTGGACCCGGACTCGGTCCGATCGATGGAACAGTCGCCATACGTTGCGTTCATGGTGACACCAAGCCGTACCCCACAACACACGTACAGATACAACACCCCCATGACACGGGAACCACTCTGAAGGTGGGGCTCATCCCTCGTCTGCCGGAACAAGCCATCCTCGGGAATGACTACCCCGTCCTAGCGCGGTTGCTGCACAGGACCACCCCAGAAGAAGAGGAATGGTGGACCACGGCACCCTTTTCCCAAGAAGTCGACAAGGAGTGGCCCCCGTCGAAACCCCGGAAAAGCCGAAGACAGAGAAGGGCAGAAAAGGGAGTAACTCGTTAGTGCTACCAGTCCTACGAGAGGAGAACCCTGGGAAACCAACAGAAGTTTCCATATGACACAAAGGGAAGACCCCGTTCTACAAGAAGCCTGGGACAAGGCCCTAGCGGGCGAAGACCCCTTCATGTATGTCCATACTTCTTTACGAGAAAAGGGTTGTTATATAGGAAAGGGAGTCCCTCACAAACACCCCAGCTGTTAGTTCCAGGCCCGTTTCGGGAGAAGGTATTATTCCTGGCCCATAGTCACCTCTTGGGGGGCACTTTGGTAATGATAAAACCGAAAAACACATCACGGAGCGGTTTTACTGGCCCGGCATATACCAAACCGTTAAGAAGTATTGCCGGGAATGTCCAATCTGCCAGAAAAACAATAAGTACCGTCCTCCCGAGCCCCCTGCGACCCCTACCTATCATAGGCGAACCCTTCCACCGGATAGGGATGGACATAATCGGCCCATTATTGCCTTCTAGAAGTGGGTGTCGGTATGTTCTCGTGATGGTCGATTATGCCACCCGTTTTCCGGAGGCCATACCATTGCGCCGCCCAGACGCACCTAACATTGCTAAAGCGATGATAACAGTATTCTCACGGGTGGGATTCCCAAAGGAGATCCTAACGGATCAAGGAACCCCATTCGTATCTCGGCTCATGAGGCAGGTGTGTAACCAGTTAGGAGTGAAGCAAATACGAACAGCGGCATATCATCCTCAGACGGATGGTTTAGTCGAGCGATACAACGCCACTATTAAAACCACCCTAAAAAAGCTTTTGGCCCTTGAGTCTAGGAAATGGGAAGACATGTTGCCCTTGGCATTATTTGCCATCAGGTGCAAAGAACAAAAAAGTACTGGGTATTCCCCATTCGAGTTGCTGTATGGTCATAAACCACGTACCTTCTTAGAAATGGCACAAGAGAAATGGGAGACCGAACCGAGCGAGACCAAACCCTTGATAGAATATGTTTCTAACTTACGAACACACTTAGGTCAAATAAGGGCAGTAGTAAGGAACAACCTGGAAGAGGCACAAACAGCGCAAAAGAGTCAATACGACAAAAAAGCAAAAGAAAGAACCTTTGAGATAGGCGACCCTGTGTTACTGATGATGGCTTCTTCCGATCACAAATTACTAGGGCAGTGGCAGGGTCCCTATACAGTGGTAGAGAAAGTGACCCCTGTGACGTACCGCATCGAAACGGACCCGACCAGGCATACCTCCCAGATCTATCATGTCAATTTGTTGAAAAGATGGGAGGGTCCCTTGCCGGCTCTCGTGAGCGTAGCAGTGACTCCAGCTCCTTTGTTCCACCAAAGCATAGACCCTGACCTCCCTGGGGAACAAAGACGTGTATTATCGGAGGTGCTGAGCCCCCTCCAGGATACCTTCTCCACCTCGCCGGGAAGGACTTCCCTCTGTGATCACGCCATAAAAACCCCTCCAGGGAAACGGGTACGTCTGAGGCCTTACCGTATCCCTGAGGCACGTCGACAGACCATTAGGGAGGAGGTTCAACAGATGTTGCAGATGGACATCATTGAACCCTCCGTGAGCGAATGGAACTCGCCCATTGTCCTTGTACCAAAGCCGGATGGTTCGGTACGCTTCTGCATAGACTTTAGAGAGGTAAACAAGGTCTCGGAGTTTGACACATACCCCCTTCCTAGGGTTGACGAAATGGTAGAGAGGATAGGTTGGGCTAAATACATCAGTACGTTGGATCTGTGCAAGGGGTACTGGCAGATTCCCTTGAGAAAACAGGATAGAGAAAAAACTGCCTTCTCTACTCCTGATGGTTTATTCCAGTTCAAGGTGTTGCCCTTTGGGTTACACGGGGCCCCCGCCACCTTTCAGAGAGCCATGAATAAAATACTACAGCCCCATGAAAGCT
The DNA here is from genome assembly GCA_963921515.1 of Calotriton arnoldi. Taxonomy (NCBI): domain Eukaryota; kingdom Metazoa; phylum Chordata; class Amphibia; order Caudata; family Salamandridae; genus Calotriton; species Calotriton arnoldi. The sequence continues at coordinate 4,806,223 of CAWUFW010000001.1, read as the reverse complement.
ATGCTGGAGCCTACATCGATGACATAATCATCTATAGTGATACCTGGAAACAACACTTACTTCACCTTTTCCAGGTGGTACAGACCTTGGAACAACATGGTCTTAAAATCAACCCAGCGAAAAGCCGTCTTGCAGCCCAGACAGTCCGCTACCTGGGTTACTTGTTGGGGGAAGGAGTTATAAGGCCCCAAAACACCAAACTCACTGCCATATCCCAGATAGCCGAGCCTCGGACAAAAAGGGAACTCCGAGCATTCCTGGGGTTACTCGGATACTATCGCCGCTTTATCCCCCGTTTCTCCCAAATAGCCGCTCCTCTTACCAATCTCCTTCAGAAAAACGTCAGAACCGAGGAAATGTTGAAGCATCCCTCATCTGACGTGATGTACGCCTTTGAACACCTTAAAACTTCCCTCACTTCAGATACCGTACTAGCCAGTCCTGACTATTCACTTCCCTTCATCCTTCAGACGGATGCCTCGGATCAGGGTTTAGGGGCGGTCTTATCGCAGAACACTAAACAAGGAGAGAGGCCCATACTGTACATCAGCCGGAAGTTGTTTCCAAGAGAAAGGAATTATGCGACCATAGAAAAGGAGGCACTAGCCATTAAATGGGCCATACACACCCTGCGGTACTATCTCGAGGGACGTGAGTTCACGTTATATACCGACCACGCGCCCTTAGCATGGCTAGCCAGGAATAAGGGAAACAACGAAAGAGTCCTCAGATGGTTCTTGTCCCTCCAATCGTACCGATTCCAAACCAAACACAGAAAGGGGTCCGAGCAAGGTAATGCAGACTACCTGTCTAGGTTTCCCCGAGACCATGACATTAGTAGAGAGACAGCAAGGGAGAGGGGATGTGGGAAGATAAGCGAGGAGCCATATTCTTACCCTGTTTGGGGGCCCGCCCCGTAGAAATATAGCGTCCTCCGGTATCCTATGCCCAAAAGGAGGCGATCCGATAGCGGAGGGAAACGACAAGACACACCCCCTTTCCTGTTTCCCTACAGCGGGACATCGACACGGGACCGGAAGTGGGAGGAGATGACCTCGGAAGTCCGTTCCCAGGACCAATGAAAGAGGACGGGAACGAGGAAGAGTTGTCGTGGACCAACTCCGGAGAGAGAGCAAGCAGGAGGTCGGACGAGGAGCGGAGAAACGTAGAAAGAGGTTGCGGGAGGAAAGACGAGGAGGAGTCGAGGAACGACGACGACGACATCGGAGAAGACGAGGAAGTGGAAGAGCGGTGGAGCGAGGAGTGGTGGTGCCCACCGGAGGACGCTGGAGAGCGGCCGCAACTCAGGAGAGTTGCGGCGGAGCCGGTGAGTGACCGCGTCTCAGGGGACAGTGAGGGAGGGTACGAGGGAGGCGGGAGGTGGAGCGAGGAAGCGGGGCACGGGTAATACGCACATAAAAGAACCCCGATTTCACAGGTGTGTTGTACGGTTCCGATACTTGGGAATTCCGACGTACGCCCTTATCCCTCACCGATGCACTGAGCACTTCCTATCCTCCTCGGAGTTAATTGCCTTTCACGAGAGTCTACCCTGTTTCGGACGTGATCTCTATGACACTTGGGTGTGGTGACGGACCTACCTGCTATTGGATTTCTTAGTTGATACAACCCCCCCCCTTTCCCGTACAGTGATTGACGGCTCCCTATTCTCCTCTCTTATGAGCCTCCGGAGAGACACCCACCAGACGGAGAAGCCGGATCCGACCCTACAACCCGAAGCCACCAAGACGGATCAACGGGAAGAAAGCGACGGGACACTAGACATACCCTCTACTCCCTCGATCACTGTTAATAAACAACCATTTTTTTGGAAAATACATTCAGCCTCCGCGTCTGCATATCCGACCTGCCCTCCCACAGCGAGCTACGCGCAGCACTACGCGAACTGCGTAGTGCACTGTTCGCAATGATTGCACAGTGCCGGATGCTTGTCCGCACTGTGCAATCATTGAAAACGGCATCTTGCACAGTGCGAGCTGTCTTTTACTGCCGCTCGAGTAGATTTTTACTCGAGCGGCAGCTTCTCAACGCGGACTGGTAGTTTCTCATCGCGAGCGGTCGCGAGCATACGCGACCACTCGCAATGAGAAACCTGACCTCCCGCGTTGAGAATCTCGCCGGGAGGTTTATTTTCCACGCTCGCGATCGGCAACTTGATGTTGCTGATCACGAACGAGGAAAAAGTCTCGCCGGGATGTCATTTTGCTTGCTCGCGGTCGCCAACTTGACATTGAGGACCGCGAGCAAGCAAAAAATGACCGCTGCACTACGCTACGCGTGTTTGCACTGTGCTACGTGCAATTCGCGTTGTGCGAAGTAGCGCAAACTTCGCAAACTACGCGAGCGTAGCGTAGTGCTTTGCCCAGGGTTAGTAACTGCCCCGTTCCATCTACTAAGGCAAGAAATCTTGGAATAATATTTGACAACAAACTAAGTTTTGCAAAACAGATTAATCACCTAACCTCCTCCTGCTTCTTTATATTGAAAATTTTGCGGAAAATCTTGCCTTTCATTCCAGTAAGCCTCAGGAAAACAGTAATAGGAGTCCTTGTCCTCTCAAAAATTGACTATGGCAATGCGTTATTCTTGGTAATTGACAAATACCAGACCGCCAAACTACAGTCCTTGCAGAATGCTGCAGCGCGAGTATTACTTGATATTCCCAAATATCACTCCATTTCCGCTAGCATCAGGCAGCTTCATTGGCTCCCAATCCAACAGCAAGTAGAATTCAAAGCTCTCTGTCTTGTGCATAAGGCGCTGTATGGTGGGGGAGCCACGGATATTCAGAAACTATTCTCCTGGTACTCCCCACGGCAGATTCTTAGATCAGCCAACACTGGGCTAGTACAGGTTCCCAAAATTCAAAAAGCCAGATGGGGAGGCAAAAGCCTCTCTCTCATCGAGCAGCCAAATTGTGGAACAAGCTACCAACCACTATTAGGCTACAGTCCAACAGGCTTCTTTTTAGGAAACTGGTTAAGACCTGGCTTTTCCCCCCGCAATAAACTTCGGTCGAGCCTGGGCAACTGCAACAAGTCACTCCTAGCGCCAAGACGCCTCGGCAATCGTGCGTTTTATAAATATGTCACTCACTCCCTCACTTCTGAATTTGGGGTCATGTGATTCAGAGGGCATTTTGCAAAATGTGTTCTTTCTTGGGCACTGGCTTACATTTGGAAGGCAAAAATGCAAAGAAATCCAATTGGTAATAACAAATGTTCTACTATTCTTTGTTCCTATATGTGCCCCCATAAAAATGGTACCCTACTTGTGTGGCTGGGGCTAACGCCCGGAATGCAAAACACTCCAGAATGCGACCCAGAGCCGTCACCTTTCACCCAGGAAAATCAACGCTTTTTTTTACATTGTGGGTGACTGCAGAATTTGGCCCTAGCTCTGCCGCCACCGGAGAAATCTACCAAACCCAGACATTTCTGGAAACCAGATACTCAGGCGAGTCTAGAGCGGTGCAACGTTTGAGGATCTCACAAAGTTTTCTTACCCATAAGGCCTTTCAAACCTCAAAGTTTGGCTAAAAATGTGCATTTTTCTCACATTTCTGAGAGAGAATGTTCAGGAAACTTTGAGGATCCACAAAATACTTGCCACTCAGTATTCACACACTTGTTCCGATAAGAATGGTACCACACTTGTGTGCCAGCGCCTACAACGCAAATTGCCCTAAAATACAATATGGAGATATAAAAAAATCTGGGAGAAATATGTCCTTTTTTGTCTATTTGGGTATCTGCGAAATTTGGGCCCATGCTCCGCCGCCACCTAGGGAAACCTACCAAACCTAGACATTTCTGAAAATTAGACACACAGGAATAAGGATTGGTCTGGCTTGCAGAGATCCCCCTAGTTTTTCTTACTCACAATTCCCTTCAAACCTCAAACTTTGGCAAAAACAATCTGTGAGAGAAAGTTCAGGAATCTGCAAGGATAATTTCTTACCACCAAGCGTTCCCACACTTGCCTCCGACAACAAGGCTCCAAAAGGCAACATGGACAGATGAATTTTTTCCTCTCAAAACCTAGCTTTTTTGCAATGTGGGTAAATGTGGATTTTGGGCATGGGCATGGATGCCACCCAGGGACACCTACCAAACCCAGACTTTTCTGAAAACTAGACACCTAGGGAAGTCTAGGATGATGGTCTGTCGTTGATGAAACCTCCTACGATTTCTTACCCAGAATGATCTTCAAACCTTAAACTTTAGCAAAAACACACCTTCCTCACATTTCTGTGAAATTAAGTTCCTGAATTTGCGAGGATCCACAAATTTCCAACCACTCAGTTTTCACACACTTGTCCCGATAAAAATGCTACACCATTTCTGTGGGTGAGCCCAGCACTCGTAACAGGAAAGACTCAAAAATGCAACATGGACAATGTGGGTAGTTGTGGAGTTTGTGCCTGAGTTTGGCCGCCACCCAGAGAAACCAGACATTTTTGAAAACTAGACACCCGGCAGAATCCAGGGTATTGTACCTTGCATGGATGCCCAAACATGTTCTCACCCTCAATGCCCTGCAAACTTCAAACTTTTCCCAAAATCATGCATTTTCCTCATATTTCTGTGATCCACAAAATTCCTACCACCTAGTGTTCTCACCCGTGTCCAGATAAAAGCGATAACCAGCTTGTGCTGCTGGGCCTAGTGCCTACACCAGGAACGGATTAAAACAGGGATAATGGGGGTCCTTGCGAAGGACTCACTTTTGCCTTAGTTTGATCCTTATGGATCCCTGCAGATTCTGGAAGTTTCCATCACAGAAATGTGAGGAAAATGTGTGGTTTTAGCAATTTGAGGTTTTCAGGGTATTGTGGGTAAGTGAGTGGGATCTACACAGATTACATCACCCTGGACTCTCATGGTGTTCACTTTTCAAAAATGCGAGGGGTTGATTTTGTTCCTTTGGAGTCCATCCACTACTCAAATACAGACCTATTCAGGTTGGTCTTGGCATTGTCAGTAGAAACTGGGTCAAGGAGTAAATATCAGTAACGGTATTGAATATTGAACCCTCACATAGTGGTTGTGAGCCGTAAAGCCATGTCAAGGCACCAACCACTTTACGGTCCATTCACATGCCTTTCATGAGCGCCACACAAAGCCATTCACACCGCAAGCCATGGGCCTAACACTCACATCAACAAACTGCCGCCATCATCATAGTTATATTCCCATAGGATTGAAATAATCACACTGCCACTCAACCAGTCATCAGTTCAAGCAATACACAAAAACTGCCAACTAGCCGCCACACGTACCACCAGCCATTACCACTTAGTCCGCCAGCCAACAACCACACATACACATACAATCAGCCAACAGTAACACAATTACCACTAAACACATACCTCCAGCCACTGTTGGGGTTTAATGTCTTGACTTGGGTTTCACTTCTTCGTTGACCACCTGCCTTCTACCTACATGAGACTCCTATCAGAAAAAAGAAACCTAGGTTGAGCTTTATTCCTTTTTCGTATTAACAATATCCACCTTGGGTGATGGCTATCCCTTTAAACACGTTTCTTACACGTCACGGTCATTTAAGTCATGGAAGGAACGCTCGTCCGATAGCGTTTCCAGTTTCCAGAGTGAGAACTCTGCTCACGTCGGCTCGGTAAGCACTGAAGCTTTCTTTTAAAGCATGCAAGTTATTATGATTTTTTGCACGCCACGGTTGTTTGGCAATTGACGGGAAAGCTCGCCTGAGAGTGCTTTCAGTTTTTGAGGAAAAACACTGTGTACGTTTGCACAGACGTTGTTCTTTAGAGTATGCGAGTCACTGTTTCGGTTTGTTTGTTCTTGTAAGATTGCGGTATTCACACCCTTCACTCTTTTTGTTTCGAGTTAACGCACAAGTATTTTTCACCACTCACAGGTGATTTAAGTGGCATGGCGAGCGTTCGCTGGCTCGCTCCACAGCGGTATGGATTAGAAATGTGATACGTTTGTTCAGAGGCATGATTTAACTTCACACTCATGATCATGCTATTAGTACAGCATCATGTATGGGTTCACCCTATTTTTAAGCACTGTTGAGACAGTTGGGGGTGCACATATTGCCTTGTGCATGCTTTGAGTTTCTTTCATGGCGTTGGGAACAAGATTAATTTTTGTATATCTTTGAAACTTCAGGACTGGATTGAGGAGTCTCCTATTTCATTTTTTCAGACTGTTATAATGAGACCCCTGAGGAAGGGTCGTCAATGACCCGAAATGCATTGGGTTTAAAGAGAATTTGTGTTTAATGTACTACCACTACCAAGAAGTAATTCATACAGAAGAATTTTCCTAATCAAAAAATAAAGAGGAAAAGTATGAACCTTGGATGAACTGGGTATTTATTGAAAATAGCGTCTATAAACTTTTTGAATCTAGCGAAGTAAACACAGAAGTTTTCTAGATAAATGCTCCCATCAGCCAGGCAGCGGTTTTCCAAACCTGGCATTCCTGCAGTCATTATTCGTTCGGCGCCTTCAGACACAGCGTGACGACAGGGACGCACACATATAAAACCAAGAGGAATTCAGTTTAATCATTTGAATATTGAGTGCACTGCGGTAGCATTGTAAATAAATACTGCAGCCTTGCAACGTCGCTCCTCCCTCTACCTCATCCCAACTCTTTCTGATTACTATGAACTCCCAAACATCCTTCTAAAACTTTCACCACTCCTTTTTAGCCATGCCACCCAGCTAACAAGCGCACACGACCACTACTTACAAAAACTATATTACTACTTCCCCTTTTCAAACCTACTCCTATCATTCTATCCCTATTCCAAACGCTACTAAACACACAAGAAATCAAGAGCACAAACATAACTCAACTAATAAGCAAGAAGAAAGAAAAAAAAATTATAGTAACCTACAACCTAATAATCTTGGGCTCCGGAGTAGCATGCTTCTAGTTGCGGATTCCTTACCTTAGAATTTTCCTGAGGCATCAGACTGAATGTGGAAACTTTTCACGATCAGTAGCCCTGTGCGACAGTAGGTGACTTCGTTCAGCTCCATGTGTCGTCATCCGCGCCGGAAGTGACATGTGCGGTCCCTATATAGGCGGCATCCCAGCACGTTGATTTTAGTTCTTTTCCTCCCGCCCCAGTCAGCGCAGATCTAGAGAGAGCTACCTCCAGTCAATTTATGTCTGATCGTTTTTTGACTTTTCATTAAAGTCTTTTGAGAATTTTTTCCTGGTCTAGCAGGGATGTCCACTAGAAAAGCTAGCTTCAAGCCCTGCGGCGCCTGTCATGGACAGATGTCCATGATGTACCCGCATCTTGTTTGCCTTTGGTGCCTTGAGCACGATCACGACGTGAAGACCTGTGTCGACTGCTGCATGGTGTACCCTAAGGCCTTCAGGGAGCAATCCCTCAAGCTTCTTGCCACTCGATGTGTGACAGTCTAGTTTCCGGTCGATAGGAAGGCCCCAGGATCGGTCGTGGAGCTATCGATCTTCATCAAATTTGTCCGGGCATTCAGGTAAGTCCCACAAAAAGAAAAAGGGCAAGAAGCCGGAGAGGTCTTCAATAACACCCTGTGCTTCGAAGTCATCCGACGAGAAAAGGGAGCTTCATCATGCGAGTCCTGGCTCCCCGGTTGAGCCTGCACCTGGGCCTGCTCTGCGCCTCTCCGAGTTTCCGGGAGTCGGAGCGACCCCTATCCAACTCTGTGAATTTAATGAAGCCATGCACCTAATTTTTGCGCTACCTGTCTCCGCTGGCGCCCTCGGACCCCGTGGAGTCGGAAGGGGCCCCTACTGGTTCCCCACTGGTGGGTCTGTCCCCGGCACCAGTTGGGCCCTTGGATGCACAGATGGATCTGGACCCGCGCCGGGTGTACCATTCTGATCCCTGACTCCCGCACAGAGCCGGAGGGGCGTCGTCCAAACCCGACTCCGGTGCCTACTGGAGCAATACCCTCCAGACCGGAGCCTGAGCCCTATTCCTATGGGCTAGCACTTGGGGAAGATTGGAAGGGGCAACTGGACCCTGATGAATATCATCTCCTAGACCCCAACATGGACTGGTGGGAGGACTTGGCGGATGCCATTGGACTGGACATCTCTCCAGATACTGGCATGGTCTCTCTTTTCCTACTGTGGCTACGGATTAGGGAGCTTCTTTTGCTATGGTGGTGAGAAGGGCGGCTGAGGTCCTTGACATTAGTCTGCCCTTGGTGGCAGTCAAGACTAACGTCTTGACAGAGGATCTTCAGCTGGGAGTGACCCCCTCAGAACCCCTTCTCCCGTTTACTGAAGCCCTTATGGACGTCCTGCTTGGGACCTGGTCCAATCCCACCACAGGGGCTCCTATGAAGAGGACAATTGCCTGCTGCCATCGCCCCGCCCCAAGGGACCCATTTTCCTCACTCAAACCCATAACCCAAAGAGCTTGGTAGTCCAAGCCTCCATGTCCTTTGTAAACCCTGGCACATTCCCTTCCACCCCACCGGATAGGGAATCCAAGAGGCTGGACATCTTAGGCAAGAAAATCTTGTCTTCCCCCAGCCTGGCACTGCGGTTCGTGAACATCGCATGCCTTTTGGGCTGTTACTACCATGCACTGTGGGCTTCAGTTGCGCACATGCTGCCCAAGGTCCCAAAGGAGGCCCGGCCCATACTCTCCCAAGCTATGACAGATGGGAGAGATGCAGCCAAGTTCCGGATCAGATCTGGGTGGCACACTACCGACTCGCTAGGCAGAGTGATTTCTCCCTTGGTGGCCTTACGGTGCCATGCCTGGCTGAGAACTACTGGCTTTTCAGGATATGTCCAAGCCTCGCTTATGGACATGCCCTTTGATGTCTCCCGTCTCTTCTGAGACAAGGCAGACCCAGCGGTGGAGTGCTTCAAGGATAGCAGACCTACAGCCAGGTCCTTGGCCTTTCCATGGCCCCCGCCAACTCTAGTCTGCCTTTTCCTCCTTTTTTGGCCACGGAAAGGGAATCCAGCTGCGTCCGTACCTGTTACACCACCATGGCACGCAAGCTCCCTAGCCTCTGTGTGGATGAGAATGTGGTATGCCCCAGACCCTGTGGGCCTGGCGAGGCCACCACCCCCCTGGCAGCTGCAGCTTCCAAACCTCTTTATTTCGCCCTCGAACCATCATGGGCAACCAGTGGGAGACAGGATACATCATCACCTGCACCACTGGAGATCGATAACATCAGACCGCTGGGTTCTCCAGATTGTTAGAAGTGGGCTACTCCTTCACCTTCGTGTCTACCCCTCCACCTCTGCCATCCGCTTGCAACAGGTTGACCGAGGACCATCTCTCCTCACTCCGCCAAGAAGTGTCGGCTCTCTAGGCCAAGGTGGCCATAGAGAGGGTGCCGACGCCAGAAGTAGGTCGTGGTTGTTATTCCTGCTACTTTCTGGTACCCAAAAGGATGGACACCTTTGTCCCACCCTAGACCTGCACCCTCTCAATTTCTTCCTCAAGGAGGAGAAATTCAAAATCCCCACACTCGCTCAAATCCTGTCTGCCCCGGACCCAGGAGACTGGATGGTAGCGTTGGACTTGTAGGACGCATATTTACACATTCCCATCCTGCCTGCCCACAGGTGTTACCTGTGGTTCACAGTGGGCCACAAGCACTTTCAGTTCGCCATGCTCCCTTTTGGCCTTACCATCACCCCTCGGGTGTTCACCAAGGTGATGGTGGTGATTGCAGCTTATCTGTGGAGATCAGGGGTACCAGTCTTTCTCTATCTCAATGTCTGGCTGATGAAGGCGGGCTCCTCCCAGGCAGTTGTCTCCCACCTCCAGACTACGGCAGACCTCCTGCACTCGCTGGAGTTCACTATCAATGTACCGAAGTCACACCTGACTCCCTCTCAGACTCTCCCTTTTATAGGAGCTGTTCTGGACATGGTGCAGTTTCGGGCATATCCTCTAGAATGGCGACTCCAGGATATCCAGGCTAGGACACTGATGTTTCAGCCTCTATCCTGAGTTTCGGTGAGACTGACTCTCAGGCTGCTGGGCCTCATGGCCTCCTGCATCCTGCTTGTGACACATGCCCACTGGCATATGCTGGCTCTCCAGTGGGACCTGAAGTTCCAGTGGGCGCAGCATCTGGGTAATCTCTTCAACATGGCCCAGATCTTGAAGGGAACTGCAAAAGATCTGTAGTGGTGGGTAACAAAATGCAATTGGGTCAGTGGAAGACACCCTCTCTCGTCTCCAACCTGATGGGACAGTGGTGACAGATTCATCACTCCTGGGATGGGGTGGCCAACTGGGAGAAGTGGAGATCAGAGGCCTCTGATGGAATCCAGACTCCACATCAGCCTACTGGAGCTCTGGGCAATCGGACTAGCATTGAAAGCCTTTCTACCATCCATCAAGGGAAGGCTAATGCAGGTGTTCACAGACGACACCGCTGCCATGTGGTACTGCAACAAATAGGGCGGGGTGGGGTGGGGCCATGGACCCTTGTCAAGAGATCCGGCTTTTGTCAGACACACCAGATCTTCATGATTTTGCAATAAGCTATTTTCCCACAAAATCAGCTACATGATACCTGCGATTTTTGACATTCTGGCAGCAAAACTGAAAAATAAAACAGTCTCTCTGCCACTTTCTAAAAAGAAAGTCTCAGTCACTCTGTTTACCTTTTCCTCTGGTTAAAGAAAAATGCTCAATGCTTCTTGCTGTATGTGCAGCGCATATGCGTGCTGCCGAATAGCAATGGAAGCCACCCATGTGCCGTGGGGCCAGAGCGCAGTCCCGCAAGGTAGGGAATCGGTTTTACTCAATTTGCTTATGGGTGATCTCATTGGTGTTCAGTGTCACTGGTGCTGCTTTTGGGGTCACTTGCTGAGTCCCATCAGCATTCCTTCTTCCTCACAGGCACACAGGGCAGCACTGCGCACCCTGCAGTCACTTGAGGATGTCTGGCTGTCAAGACACCAGTATTCTGGCTGTCCATCTATCTGTCAGTTTCCATGTGCACCTGTTACTGCTAAACTGTGCTGCGCCAGGCTCTGCACTTCAATGTTGCTCATAATCTTTCCACTAACTCCCACACAAACCTACTACTTTTGAATAGTCTGCTCAAAACATCAAACTAGACTTTTCCAAAATTCTACAGGTGTTGAATTATTCCCAACTGCCTGGCAATTAAAACATTATACTAAAAATGAATCTAACAAGCTTAACCTCTGTAAAAGGTAGATTGTTTATTACAAAATATTGAACAAATTCACATTTGGCATCATTAATGGCTTCTTTTCAAATATTATCATGCTTGTAGATGTTTGCCTTTTTTATTGCTGTTTCCCAGGAATTCACGCAACAAACTTCCACATGCTCTCTTACTCCACTCTCAACTTGTGTTTCATCTTAGCTTCAGGACTTCTCTCATGAATGTTGCATTGCTTACCTATTACCTACTGCCCAAATCACCATATTTCTGCTTGCGTTTGCATACCCTAGCTTCTGCAGGAATGGGGCAGTGCTTTGTAGGTCTGTGTGTGGTGCTTCACTTGCTTATTTTGCCCCCTGCATTGTGGCTCTCTTATTTTCTTGGTCAGCAACACGGTTTGAATGTTAGGCAGAACTCCTCCCTTAGCATTGGTGACTCTGCTGAGCAGCTCGTTGAGCTCCTCTTCATTGCGAAAAGTGAACTGCAGGTGACTGGGGATGATGCAGGTCATCTTGTTGTTCCTGGGCTGTGTTGCCAGCTAGCTCAAGGATCTGAGTGGTCAGGTACTACAGGACTGCAGCCAGATAGACTGGAGCATCAATGCAGACCTGCAAAGTACTGTGGCTCGTGGGCACAAGGGTAGCCGAGAATCCATTGACGAGACAGTATACCCCCTCCCAAGGCCCCAGGTTTGTCAGGAAAGGCTATAAACAATTGGCGAACCAGTCTTTGGGCTTAGAATGAAGGGGCAGGAAGCCAAAAACACTTACTAGAAGGATAGCCCTTCCAGTGAATGAAGAACTGCAACTGACTTCTAAAAATTCGAGAGTCACAAATCTCGCTGACCTGTATTCCAGTTCCCATGTCCCATGACAGGAGGAGGAGAGATCTGGTAAAAAGGATTAGGTACAGAGGGCTTCAATTTGGATACGTGAAAGGTTGGATGAATCTTGCATGGGCTTGGAAGATAGAGCCTGAAGGCGATTGGATTCATTAAGTTTGTTTATTATTTTTCAACATTTCTTTATTGGTTTTCCATAATGTTACAGATAGTTCTGCTGTGAGGTCTCACAAAATGAGGACATCAGAAACCAAAATCATGCAGGCATAAACAAGGCCTAAGAGAAATTAAAAGAAAAAGAAATGGCCAGAGGATGTAAGCATCACAAACTGTCATGATCCGCATCAAATCCCTTGAATAGTTAAGGTCACAGTGAGATCAGAATCTGCCCTACTAGTGGCAATACTATGGCTCCAAAAACTAAAAGTACATACAATTACTGTCCCAAGAACTATAAGTAGTAGTTCCTGCAACCCTCCTAACTGTCCTAACTCTGCAGTGGTACTCTTGTGCACCTCCTCACTCCCAGCCTAGTGCGATAGAGGTCTTGCATACTTACCCATGATGACTCTAGTCCCTCGTGAACGCTGGTCCTTACGGTTAGTGTCCTTCCCTCTGTCAACGGGGAAAGGGGGTGACCAGAAGCGTGTTATGACACTCAGTGCCCACTCTAAGGATCCTGGAAATGCAAAAAGGAGTCCCAAACATTATCAATTAAATGCATTTGGTCTTGGATCTAAGTCTTTCATAAGTAGCCAATCTATAGAGTTCAATCAGCCACTCTTGGTACGTCGGTATCATCAGTGAACGCCAGTGCTGCCATGTAGATATCTTTACGATCATGAGGGCCATTGACATCCATCTCCATGTCCATGAATGGGGGTAGTGCCTTCAATACATTTGTTTGGTTATAAGAAAGGGCCCAAAGAATTAAGGACCAAAATGGTCTGGCAACATTTGAGTTCACAAGAAAGTGGAAGACAACCAAACCTTCTCTCCCACCTTAAGGTTTAACACCGGTCTTCTTAACTTGTTGCTCCTAGCCTTCATAGCTGTCTTAGAATCCTGAAGATTCTGAACAATTACTCTTCTTTCAGAGTCAAGTTTCTCTAGATAATCAGCAGCAGCAGGCACACGAGGAATAGACAGTGAAGAGGGAAAGGAATCAGGATGGAAGTCCTGGATGCAATAAAATTGGGGAGACATTAGTAGCAGTGAACAGAGCTATTATACAATAATTCTGCTAAGGATAGGTATTCTGTCCAGTTGTTTCGAGTGGCATTACAGAAACACTTCAAATATTGCTCTAAAGGGGACGTGGCCTAGCGATCCAGCATGGTGGACACGCGTTAGGCGAGCTCTGCTGAGCCCGTACTGAATATCCTGTATTTATCCTGCTTCGTTGGTCGAATCTTTATCGTGGGTCCCCCGCAGCTGTAGTGGAAACCGGTGGTGGCGGCGGCGGCGACCCATAAATGTGCCGGGATTGCAGAGCTTGAGGCGGCAACTGTGGTGCGCGGCCCTGGAGACCTAACAGGCGTGATCGAGGAGGAGTCATCTGGGCGGCGGCTGGAGCGGCAACGGACGAGCACGGTGCGCTGAAGTGCTCCGAGTGCGGAAGGGCTGGCGGCGAATTGCATTGGCTCCTGGTGGTTGAATCAGAGCGGGTGCTGAGTCTGTGACGGCTGCGGCAGTGTGGCCGGTGAGTGCCTTTGTCCTCCCCCCCCCCCCCCCTCCGCCTCCTCTCTGGATTCCGGCTGTCGAATCGGGCCGCTTGAGGGGGTTGGGCGGCCCCTCTGTGGGCCGGAGTCGGGTGCTGTACCGACTGGAGTCCGGGCCCCCTGTGGTAGCACCCCTGAGTTTGCGCATGGCCCCGGTTGGACGTCCGAGGGCGGGCCCGTGCTCCGATACGCCCCAGCTGCTGTGAAGTGTGGGCCTGCCGTGTGAGGACTGGCGCGGGGGCAATTGGGCCCTGCAGGCCATTGTTACCGGCTTAGTGGAGGGACGCAGCAGCTATTTTATGTGCCATAGTCTTCAGGCCCGAGCCCTAGATTGCATTGCCCTTGCCTGCAGAGGTGGAGGAACGTGGGCGACACGGGAGAGTGGACCTGGACGCGGAGCCACTGGTGGTGAATCCTGGAATTGCACAGAGCCCTGCTCGGTGGCGAACAGCCCTACATACATATATTTACGTCTCCCCTGGTGGTGGCAGACGGTGGCATCACGTCGTGGTGGCCGGCTTTGCGATTGTCAGATCACCTGTGCTGCTGGCTGCTACTCGGTGACGGCCCGAGCCTGGGCCTCGTGTACAGTGTGAAACCCAGCGAGGGACGTGAGGAGCATTACTCTGGACGGCCGGAGGGAGTATCTGGGAGGAAGGTGTGACACTCGGTAGGGGGGGGAGGGACACGACTGTCTGCGGAGGCGGCCGGGTTAGTACTCGGTGCGGCTTGTGGGCAGGTCGTCTCCGCCCGCGTCCTAATTCCTCAGGAGATTTAAAAAACGGGCCCGATACTGCAAGCTGAGACCGCGTAGGGGGAAGACCTATACGCCTCAAGACTCACGGACGTGGTTTGGTCTGGAGGCCTGCCTGGGGGACTATATAGCCGCAATCTTGTGGGATTAGCATCCAGACTTAATCATGACAAAGGATAAAACGACAGGAGGCTCTGCCAAACAGAGCACTTTGGACCGCTACACTGGGACAGGGGCCTCAGCAACCGAACAAGGTGGTGCACAAGGGGGCATCCCAGACAATACCGCGCTCATGGCGGCCATCACACAATCCAGGGCCGCCTTGGAAGCAAAAATTGGTGAGGTAGGCTCTGACGTCATGCTCCTAAGGCAAGATCTGCGGAACGCGACGGAGCGCATTACGGAGGCCGAGACCAGGGTCTCGGAAGTGGAGGATTCTGTCACTGCCTTGCAGAAACAAGTTGCGTCATTGAAGACGGTCACCAGAGGTCTGGCTTCGCGAGTCGAGGATGCGGAGGGCAGGGCCAGGAGAAGCAATTAAGGTTTCGTAGGATTCCCTGAAGGATGTGAAGGGGGAGACATGGAACGGTTCCTGACTAAGTGGCTCGTGAGCTGGCTTCCCCCTGAGTCGCTGTCCTGTTGCTTCGTTGTTGAAAGGGAGCATAGGGCCCTCATGCAGAAGCCGCCCCCAGGAACCAGACCAAGGCCTGTCATCGCAAAGATTTTAAACTATCATGACAGGGACGTAATCTTAAAGCAGGCTAGAATTAAGGAACCCCTGACATTCGAAAACACTCCTATCCTCATATTTCCGGACTATACGAGACTAGTTCAGCAGAAGAGACAGTCATTCATGGCTGCCAAGGCCCGCCTCCGAGAGCTGAAACTTCCTTATGCGCTGCTGTATCCTGCCAGACTGAGAGTGATGTACCAGTCCGCACGCTGTTCTTTGAATCGCCAGAAGATGTCTTCAACTGGACGGATGAAACAGTGACGATCCGGCATTGCACACCGCCCAGGATGGAGTCAGACTCCTCGTTTAGTGGTGTAGTTCGTAAGCCACCCAAGCCTAAAGTCAAAGGAACTAGGAGTTCGAGATCCAGACGCAGATCTAAATCCTGCAGCGACCCCCAACAGATCCACTTCGGTATCCCGGCAGGGGACTTCGGCCTCGTAACCACACCAGGACTCTCCCGGATGGGGGAACTAGGTGCCATTTGCCCAGACCGACGAAGCAAGGGCGGGGGCTAGTACCTTTGTAAGACTCTAAATAGTCGAAGGAAATGCCCGTTGACTATGGGCACGTTACAGGGGAACCATTGGCGGGGGTGGGCGGGGGGCTCCCGTTGGGGTCCGCAAGCCACCTCCGCCGCGACAGATACTTCAGCAGGTTTGAGGTATAGGGGAGGGGTGGGGGGGAAGTTGGGGTATACATGTTTGTTTGCACTGCATCACCATTACGCGGGGCCACTATTCGCACACTAGGTAATAATTGTCCTACCTACCGCAGTCCCGAGTCCCTTAGATGGCAGTTCCTATAGATAGGGTGCGACTCCAGGCGGGAGACCTCCGGATCGTGAGTTGGAATGTCAGAGGGGCGCTAGATAAAGTTAAAAGAGGGCCATACTCCAACAGGCCAAAAGGTACCGGGCTGACATTTTACTGCTTCAGGAGACATACTTAATGGGAACTAAAGCGCTCTGCCTCCTTAGATATGGTTTCGTTCAAGTATTCCACTCTGGCTTCACCAGGGGGTCCCGTGGGGTTGCGATACTAATTCATCGTAGGGTCCCATACAAACATATCAAGACATGGACGGACATGCAGGGGAGATACGTCTTTTTTAGGGGTACCATTTATGAGGAGCAGGTGGTACAGGGCTGTGTGTATGCCCCCCGCCGCTATCGTAGGCTCTTGTCGAGCGCCTCACAATTCTGTGGGCAGATATACCAGACGGGCTGGCGATAGTAGGGGGAGACTGGAATGATGTGATGGACATGGCCATAGATAGATGGAGGGTAGGGGGATATTCTAATGTACATCAAAATACTAAACTGAGCTCCCTGGCGTTGGGATTGGGCTGGGCGGATCCATGGCGACGATTACATGGGGAGGAGCAGGGATACATGTATTTCTCAACGGCGCATGATTCTTACTCCCGCCTTGATTATATATTTATACTGTTAAAGTGTAGTTAGTAGGGTGCGGGCGGTTGATATCCTCCCGAGAGGTTTGTCTGATCATTCCCCAGTCGTTCTCCTGGTGCAGCTGGGCCCTGAGAACAGCCCTTCCACTGGCGTCTCTCCCCCTGGCATTTACAAGATGAGAAATATCGGGAGCGTATATAGGGAAGGCAATTGAGCAATATTTGGATATAAATGTGGGGATGGTAGCAGAGGCCGGAATCCTGTGTGAGGCCCTGAAGCCAACTATGATGGGAGTAGACATCTCATATTGCGCGGCAGCACGTCGATTTCGGCGGGAATCACTTTTGCGGTCGGAGGCCCATATTATGGAACTGGAGCGGAACAGTAGGGGGGAGGGAGGGAATCTGGTGCGCCGACAGTTGGTGCTGGCACGACAATCCCATGCTGACACCCTGCTAGAGGAGGCCCGTCTTGCGTGGCTAGCGTCCCGTAGCAGAATCTACCAGTGGGGTGACAAGTCCATTAAATTATTCCATAGACTGTGCCAAGGGGCCTTGCGTCCACAGGTTCTTCCCAGTATACCGGGCCCAGATGGGGGGGCTCTTAGTGACCCCTCCCTCATAGCTGAGAGTTTCGCAGGCTACTTTGCGGAGTTGTACACCCCTAAGGAAATACTGCAGGAAGGCATGATACACCGTTTTATAGCTGACCTGCCGCCCCGCGCCCTTTCGGATGAGGCGCGAGTGGATCTCTACCTCCCTCTCACCGAGGAAGAGATAGGCATAGCGCTGCGAGATCTGAATTCTGGAAAGGCGCCAGGTCCGAATGGATTCCCTTGCGAATTTTTTAAGAAATATTTCTCCAAACTGGGGCCTCACTTTCTCCGAGTTGTGGACGAAGCGAGGGACCAAGGTCATCTTCCCCGGGACTGGAGACATGCGGAAGTGGTTGTATTTCACAAATCAGGCCGGCCCCTGGACCAACATGCTTCATATCGTCCCATTTCCTTGTTGAATGTCGAGGCCAAAATTTTGGCCAAGGCATTGGCTAACCACCTTCGACCCCATATAACCACTTTGATCCATCCAGATCAGGCTGACTTTATGCCTCAGAGGGCTACGCGTCACAATATCCGACGAGCCCACGCCGCCATAGCTACCATTAAGGGAACGGGGTACGAGCCGCCCTTTTGCTGGCAGACATGGATAGGGCTTTTGACTCCCTTAGCTGGGTGTACTTGTTTGCACTCTTGGACCGTCTTAACCTGGGCCCGCGATTTTTGTCATATTTGAAATTGTTATATACAGACCTCACGGCATCGGTGCGTGTTGCGGGTTCTATCTCCTTCACATTCCCAATCGGCAGGGGTACCAGTCAGGGTTGTCCCCTGTCGCCGTATCTCTTTGCGCTAGCAATGGAGCCCCTGGCGGCGTGGGTGCGGATGGATGCGCAGGTGACGGACTTTGAGTGGGCTCATGGGCTCTCGGATCGCATTGCATTATATGCGGACGATGTCCTATTCTTTTTAACGGACATCAACAAGGCGGGACTGAGACTGCTCCGCATCATGCACATTTTTGGGGAGACCTCGGGCCTATTCATGAATCCGCGTAAATCCACTTTGTGGGTGCTGGGGGGGAACCACAGGATTGGAGCCTTGGGCCTCGACGGTTCAGGTGACGTCGGAGGGTGTGAAATACTTGGGAGTTTTCCTGTCGGATCTGCCGAGGGTGGCGTGGGACAGAAATATTGTCCAGATATGGACACGGGTACGCAAGGAGCTGAAAACTTGGTCGCACATGCCCCGCTCCATTTATGGTAGATCGGCCATTTTTAAAATGGTGTCGTTGCAGCGTTTGCTCTACCAACTGCAAAACCACCCGTACCCAGTACCCCCTGCGTGGTTTTGTCAGGTCAATGCGGCACTGGGCCAGGTTTTGTGGGCGGGGGGCATCAAGGGTTGCTGCGGACTTGTTTTCAGTCGACGTATTGTGGGGGGTTGGCTACGTCAGATGTCCAATCGTATTATATGGCATCGCATTTACTGGTGCTGAACGAATGGTGGTATGGAGATAGGAAGGACCCCGCGTATGCAGTGGAATGAAGGTGTATGGGAGAGTCTACCCTTCACACCATATTGTATTCGGCGCCCTTACGCAATTCCTTACCTCCGGTCACTCGTGTAGTATTTCAGGTGTGGAAGCAATCCCTTTGCAGGCTAGGGTGGTGGAACAAGTTGACTGGGGAAACACCACTGTGGCATAATGGTCGATTGCCACAGCTTGCTGCGTTGCCCGGGTTTCGTGGGTGGGACGATATAGGAATCTCTACGCTAGGAACTGTGATGCGTGGCTCGGTTCTGAAATCATTCCAGGATCTTCAACAAGAGTATCAGATGCGGAAAACTCAATTTTATAAATACCTCCAATTTCGACATGCTATTTACTCTAGCGTCTCGGGATTAGCGGCCCTCCCAGAATTCAGTCCTATTGAAGCCAAAGTGTTTATGGGCGATCTGCAGGATCATAAAATCTCGAAGATCTATCAGACACTGGTGACCAACAGTCCTAACACGCTAGATAAACTTAGGGAAGCTTGGGTGACCGATCTTGGCCAAATAGACGGAGATGATTGGGTGGACGCACTGGCCTCCCCTCGGGGAGCAGCGATAGCGATGCGGCTGCGTCTCATCCAATTTAAATACCTTCACCGGGTTTACTATACCAGGCTCAGGTTGTGGAGGGCGGGTTTGGTGTCATCCCCGATATGCCTGCGGTGTGGTCGGGAGGAGGGATCCCTAATGCATACAATCTGGCATTGCACGGCACTCACGAAGTTCTGGCGAGGGGTTCTGGCCTGTCTTGCAGAGGTGTTGGGGTGGGAGCTCCCCTCCTCCCCAAGGTTAGCAATTCTACATATCATGGAGGGTATAGGAGGTAATATATACAAGAGGCACCTGTTATTGCTGGGGCTGACTTTGGCAAAGAGGGATATAGCAAGGTTGTGGAAGGCATCGGCCCCACCTTCTCTCTCAGCATGGAAAAATGGTCTGGACTTCTGTATGGGTTTGGAGATCCCAATATTCAAGGCCAGGGGGTGCCTGCAAAAACACCCCAAGAACTGGAAAAGATGGGCAGATTATCGGGGCCTCTATTTGGATCCAGTATCTTCGGTGGACGCCTCTGTATCAAGTTTATTATGCAGGCCTCTTGGGTGAAGGACCAATTACGTAGTGTCGTAGTTTATTTGATGGGGTGGGTGATGTGGTGGCATCCGAAATGTTGTGGTGGAATAGTGCAAGGGGGTGGGGGGTTCAATATGTTTATGTTGTAATGTTTTGCATTACCATGTTTATGATAAAGTATAAACTGCATGTCAATGGCATTAATTGTAATGCCTACTATGGCAGATGTCTCCTGGGGTAAGGAGCTCTGCACTGTACTTGACCCTTGACATAATAAAATTTGTCTTTAAAAAAAAATATTGCTCTAAAGTCTGATTGACTCCTTTCGTCTGACCGTTTGACTATAGATGTTGACCTTAGGACAGAGCTTGATGGGTACCAAGGGGGGAGCAGACTGAGCGCCAGAATCTATGTATTGAGAGCCCTGGTCAAAGATTATGGTGTCAGGGTACCCATACAGGCAAAATATATCAGTCAGGAATTTCTTAGTCATCATGCTGGCAAATGACAGAAGTCACTGAAATAGAGAGGTGAGCCACAGTGGCCATGATCACTCCGTTTCTACCTGATGGGGTTAAGTCCACAAACAAGTTGGTGGAGTTGTGTGCTAAGGATGAGGAGAAATGGTCAAAGGCTGAAGAAAACCAAAGCACTCATCAATGACTGCCTTGGATTGATCCCAGATAGGAGTGGACTTGACATAGAGCTCCACATCCTGGCAAACATTAAAGCACCCAAAGGAACACAAGACGAGTTCTGATATTGATTTAATTCCATTATTGCCTGCTACTGCTGAGTCATGATGCATTTTCAGAACCTTGGTCTTAGACTCTTAGTGGGAATGAATAAGGCCTGCTGGAAAATAATATAGATTCTGGAAGTAGACCAAGGGCACTTGACTACGCAGAGCATCAAGGTCTTCCAGACAGATCTCAGTGCGAGCATCCTTCATGTTGCAAGAAGGACCTTGGGAGACAGATAACTTTGTCAGGGAGCTAAAGGACGGGTGTCTCAGCATTCTGGACCACAATATCCTGTGTAGACAAGGCATTAGCAAGAATGTTCTGTGTGACGGGAATGTGAGTTACAAAAAAGTCATCTTGGGAAACAAATTAGGCCCAGCAAGCTTGTCTGTTATATCTATTTCCACACTGCATGTTCTGGAGATTTCAATGGTCTGTGCGAACCTCAAAGGATTCAACTGCTCCCATCAAAAGATGCTGCCATTCCATACAGGCATGTTTAAGGCCCAAGAGTTGGAATACCTTTATTCACAAGATGATATGAGAGAGATAAAGGATGGTATGCCCCTGAATGTCTGCCTCCTTTTTGCTAAAGAAGCACTGCTCCCACAGCAAAATTAAAAGCATCGGTTAGCACAATAGATTTCTTGGACCAATCTTAGTGGCAGAAAATATGGGCTTGGGTGCAAGTCTTCTAGAGCATGATAGAGAACTGCTGAGCCTTTGCAGTCCAAGAAAAGCCTTTATAAACAAAGGGGGAGGGCACACAGTTTGCCCAAATGCATTGTGCACTCACTTCAGTTGAAAGTCTTAGTTTTCACCATTGTTGGTGTGACCAATGTTGTGTATCTCTAGACATGTTTCAGGATGTTTGTCCTTCAATAAAAGATAACTAATTAATGTGGGGTGCTGGCAATGCTGCTCACACTCTACTGAGTGCAGGTGCATTCCAATAAGTTCATCAGCCCAATAACTCAGCAAGGAGCCAATCAAGACAAGGGGGAGGGAGCACACTGCCTGGCATAGCAGCACACAATTTGCCCGAATGCACTGTGGTAGACGCAACACTTGATAACATTCACTTCAATTGACAATCTTTAGTTTTCACCATTGTTGATACAGCCAGTGCCGTGTGTCTCTAGACACGTGTTTCAGAATGTTTGTCCTTCTTCAGTAGTGAGTAGCACTTTAAATGTGGGGGTACTGGCAATGCTGCTTGCAGTCTTCTAAGGTTTCTGTAACACTCCCAGAGCATAAGTGCATCCCAATGAGCAGGACCGTGATGAAGGTCACGAAACTCGAAGTCAAAGGATGCCAGTCGATTGTTTGTACGTGATCTGGAGATGACTTCTTCCTGATCGGATTTGATCCTTATCTCGGCACAACTAAAGTCCATATACATGTCAGAGGCACTGGAATCTGACAGGGTAAGAATAAAAACAGACTGGCCAGGAGGGACATGAAGCATCAAATCTAACACAAAGAAGTATGAATAGGATCCACCTGAGGAACTAAAAACATCTGATAGTGACATCAAGCCACAGATTCCTTAACTTTGAATTTCCCAGGCGTCAGACTGGATCTGGAAGATTTTTCTTTGAGCAATAGCCCTGCGCGCTGGTAGGTGGTATTGGTCGGCTGCGTGTGATGTCGGCATCGTTTGCTTGGTTGTGATGTTTGCGTCACCTATATAGGCACAACCTCGGTGCCCTGATGTCAATTCTTTTCTACCAGCGAACCTTCCGGCCAAGGATGCTCAAAGGGGGTTCCATCGGGATCTTCTCTGGCCCAGCATTGATGACCCCCCATGGATCCAGCGATGGATCTGGACCGACAGTGGTCATGCCATTGCGACCTTCCCTGGCGCCGGCTCCAACAGATAGAATCCCGGCGCCGCCGGTGCCCCCCGGTGGCGCCACCCCTATTCTCATCCCCAACCACCCGGAGCTGGATCAGCGGCTGCCGGCGCTGATACCAGCGCCTACAGAACCCTTAGGTCCTAGGTCGGTTGCTCAGCCTTATTCTGAACGGATAGGAATGGAGGAAGAATGGGAGGGGTTGCTGGACTCTTTACAATACCAGCCTTATCAGGACATCCATTGGTATGAGGAATTAGGTGAGGCCAGCAGACTGGATACCTCTCAAGATTCTGGCCTGCTTTCTCCCTCTAATGTGACACTATGATGGTGCAAAGGGCAGCTGTGGTCCTGGACCTCAATCTCCTTTCCTTGGCAGTCAAGATGAATATCTTGACAGAGGTCCTGCAGCCATGTGTCTCCTCTTCGGAACCCTTCCTGCCCTTCAACGAGGCCTTAACTGATGTCCTTCTGGGAACCTGGTCTAAGCCCAGCTCAGGGGCTCCTGTGAATAGGACAATTGCCGGCTGCCATGACCCTGCACCAGGCTATCCAAATTTCCTAACCAATCACCCTACCCCGAGAGCTTGGTGGTCCAAGCCCTACCTCCCACGGCGCATTCCCTTCCACCCCCTCGAACAGGGAATTCAAGAGGCTGGACAGTTGGGGTAAGAAATTGTTTTATTCTGCCAGCCTTACATTGCGGTCGTTGAACACAGCATGCCTATTGGGCTGTTACTCCCACTCCCTGTGGGAAACGGATGCGCAAGTGCTACCACAGGTCCCGGAGAAGGCACGGGCCATCCTCTCCAAAGCAGTATCAGACGGTAGAGATGCTTCAAAGTTTGCCATTCGTTGTGGTCTTGATACGGAAGACAGAGCTGTTTCATCAAAGGTGGCTATTCGCATCACGGCTGGTTGAGGCCTTCTGGCTTCAATCAGGGGATATCCAGGCCTTTTTCACAGCCATGCCCTTTGATGGCACCTGTCTCTTCGGAGACAAGGTAAACATGGCGCTGGAGCGCTTTAAGGACTTACAGGCTATGGCTAAGTCCTTGGGCCTCTCAGTGGCCACACATCCCCTGTCTGCCTTTCGCCTCTTTCGTGGCTACGGAAGGGGCTTTCAGCCACGCCAGCCATATCCCAGCCACAAGACTGTGCAAGTTCAGCATCCTCTGTGCGGCCGTGGGCATGGCCCGTTCTGAGCTTGTGGGTCTGGCGGCCAGAGGTCGGGTCAGTCCACCACCCCCCCCCTGCAGCCTCCAAACCTTCCTAGTCCTGCCCTCCCAGATCATGGACAGCCAGTTGGTGGCAGGATCAGCCCTCACCTCCATCCCTGGCAGAACATCACTTCAGATAGGTGGGTTTTCCAGATAGGCCGAAGGGGCTATTCCCTCCTGAAGGAAGTGACCCGAAAAGGGCCACTCGGGTCACTCACGACCACCTTCTCTGCCTTCTTACAAATGAAGAGTCGGTCAGACAGTAGAGAATACAAACCAGATTATTTATTGATATTACACTGCAGCGGAGCCCAGTCTGACCAGCCTCCGGAGATGGCTGTCGAGGGACTGGACCCTGTAAGCATAAAATTACATTATGTACGTTGCGGAGTCCACAAAGGCCTGCCTACTATGGAAAAACACCAGTAGGTGTCGTAATACAATGAGGGTACAGAACATAAGTTTTGATTCTGCAGCCGGGCACAGAATATCTACTGCCCAAGATCATCTGGCCTATCCTCCCCACCAGACAGGTGGGAGAAAGACTCTATCTAACGGGAAAGGCATGCACTAACGAGGACAATTGCAATTGCAGAAAGAAAAGCTCAACCTTGAGAAACGAAACTTACAAAAGACCATTTCATGAAAATAACCAAGCAGCAGTTTCGATTATAATGCAAAATGGCGTCCAGATTGCTAGATGGTTTCGCGAATGCTAGGATATACAGAGAGAAGGGCCTTTCAGTATTAACAAACCCTCCTGTTAGCATGAGCTAACCATCTACAATTGGAAACCAAAGCAAAACATAAATGAATAATAAAAGCGCATAGCTATTTTATACACATTTCATATCGTCAACAGTAGGAATGTGCTCTATGAGAAGAGAAGATGTTTAGAAGATACCCTCGTCTATGATCATCATTTCGTCTATTTCTTTCTGTAACATTATTGCAGCATTGGTATCATGACTCGATATCTTCCCCTTTCAATACAGAGATACAATATGTGCAGCACATTGGAAGACATTGAATAAGGACACAGCAAAGTATTAATATAGCAACGAGATAGATTGCTTTTTCTATTAGCCAACCCCATGTTCCAAAAAGGGACCAACTCCAATTACCTGGTTCCATGCCTTTGACATTCTCAATAATGTCCAAGATATGCTTAGTAATATTCTTTTCCATATTGGTTATTCCCACTACGCACTGATCGCCAATAACTGCGCATGCACCACCATTTTTTGCTAAAATAAAATCAACTGCATATCTAGTTTGTTCAGAATAGATCCTCATACTCTCGAATTGAATGGTGATGTCACGTAATGCTGCCACTGTGGTATTGGACAATATCTGCAATTTACAGCCAAAGTATTCCCGGGCCTTTTCAGTCCTACTCATAGCCATTCCCCCCAACGTAAAGATAGCAGACAGGACATAACCAAAAGTAATACCATTACCTTAACTGTTGATCTCAATATCTGTTACTCCTTCGCAAAATTCCTTTGTAAGTGTTCTCTTCACCCATTTTACCTGTCTGGGCATATTTACAAGGGACCCCCAGGGGCAGCACCATCCCAAGAGCTACATCATTGGTGCCACTATGAACATTTGAGTACGTTCCATTAGTTAAAAAGAAGAACCCTGGATGGGCATATATCGGTCTGTCATAGTTCACAGCTGAATAGCGAGAATTGCCTGTAATGGTACTAGAACCTCTCGAACCTTTCAAGGGGAATGTCTCTTTGGATATGATCACCCCTGAGCAATTGATATACAATATGGTATCAGTACTATTTATGATGGGGCAACAGGCAGGGTAATAGCCAGCTTTTCGAGGAACCGTCACTTCTTTATAATGCCAACCCTCCAACGTAATATTTTGCTCTTCCAAATAGAAGTTATCACAATACGCATTATTGTCACAGCCTGGGTAACCTGTTCATGTGGGCTTACGATGATACAAGCATGGCCCTGGGTAGCCAAACCCAAACTCCCCTTTTACCTCAACAAAGATTGTCGGCTTAGAATATGTGTAATTTATCAAAGATAAGGATAAGCAGTCCACAGGCTAGTCACAGATTCAGTAGGATAACAAGCGACACCATTACCAAAAAATCTCTTATGAGTGTCCAAAAAAACATTATTAGAAAGCATTCTCTTCCGTCTTGGTGTGAAAAAGATATCATTGTCAGGAGTAGGCGAGTTACATGCATACTCTAACGCCCAGAGAACCCCACAAAAGATAATCATCAGCAGAATAGCAAAAAAAGGAAATATTACTCTCCGCTGTTTGATCCATGATGATCGTGGTAAAACAACAATACCCAATGGCTGTTCTTCATCAATCATTGGCCTGCCAAAAGGATGCATGATAGCAGAACGAAAAGGTACAATTGATATAACCTCAATGAAACCAAATAAACAATCTTCTTTCCAGCGTCCTTTTTTTTTCCCTTTGAGCCTCGCTGGAAGACTCCTATTGTTTATCTACGGTGGTGCTATTGAGCACTTCTCGTTAGAGCTGCGCGATTGCAGCCCTTCGTGAGGAAAATCCACTTCTATCAGGATAGGGTACCCCTCCCTCCTGGGAGGACACCCCCAACTTATCCTGTCCAGTGTTTCGGACAATGCACCAATCTCCCTGTCCCTACTCTATCGTCCCTATGCTTCATCCATGAAGTCCATCCCTACTAATCTGACTTTTCCTTTGGTGCACTGCCCCTCCGTCGGGAACGCAAATTGTACCTAACAACTCTAGGAACAGAGGGATCAAGAAACAAAGGCTCACTGTCAGCGGGATCGACTGACTCAGACATCGACGGGCCAGCCAACTGAAGCTCTTGGCTAGCCTTAATCTCAGGTGGCACTGCCTCATTCAAAACTGCATCGCTCTCCTCTTCAGAAGGTGCCCATGTTACTCTGGCATCGGAGAAAGGAGTGAACCGGGGAACCTTCTCCGTCTCGGAATCCACAATGCCGTCGAGCCTCCATTGGTCATAGGGCAGAGGAAGTGGCACCCTCTTGCAGTGCGTTGAATGAATCCAATTTTTTCCGACCGTCCACCTTCACCGCTGTACCGGTGGCAAGGAGGATCTGGAAAGGTCCCTTCCACCGGGGCTCCAGACTGCTTTTGTGCTGAAAGTGGCGAACCAACACGAAATCCCCAGGCCGGAGGTCGTGGCCTGGTCCCTCTGGAGCGGAGGGCAAGGCCTCTTGAATCTGCTGATGAATAGAACGCAAATTTTTATTCAACTCACATAAATAATCTATCAACAGAGGGTGATCTATCTCGGAAAAGTGGCGAGGTCTCGGAACACCCCAGACATTAGCGGGCCTACCAAAAACAACCTCATAAGGGGACAACCCTGTTCTAGTATGGGCTGTAACTCTTGTCGACAGCAAAGCCAATGGTAAAGCATCTGGCCACTTCAATCCTGTACTCTCCTGAATTTTGGCCATCTTTAGTTTGAGTGTAACATTGTACTTTTCAACTAAACCTGCTGACTGAGGGTGATTCACAGCATGAAACTTTTGCTTAATGTGCAGGCCATTGCACACCAACTGGATGACTTTCGAATTAAAGTGGCTGCTGTTATCACTCCAAATGAAACAGGGCAAACCAAAGCGAGGGAAGAACTCCTTTAAAAGAGCCTTCGCCGTCACCAAAGCTGTATTCTCCTTAGTAGGATAAGCCTCAACCCATTTACTGAATGCACAGACCACCACTAACACATACTCAGATTATTCACCCGTTCCATCTCAATGAAGTCCATTTGAAGGACTTCAAAAGGGAAAGAAGGGGGTGCAAAATTACTGGGAGGTGTGGGAGTACCCTTTCCAGGATTGTATGCAATGTTTTACTAAATGGGCAGCCGTCTTTGGGATATTATCATTCTGCCATACAGGGTCTAGCAACTTGCAGATACCCCTAGCACTAATGTGAGCTGGTCCATGAGCCCTAGTGACTACAGGAAGAACATATGCATCTGGCAGCATCCATCTCTGCTTCTCCGACTTATCTATCCAGCACCCATCATCATCCAATTGCGCTGTGCTTTCCTGCCATATTGCTAATTCCTCAACGTCACCTCGCTCTGTATTTCTTTCACGTTATCTAGTGTGTCCTCAAACATCGTAACTTCTGGCACCCATCTAGCAGGACCTGCTACAAACATCTTTTTCATCTTAGATCGGGCCGTCTCCTTAGCTGTTTGATCTGCAAAAGCATTTCCCCTGCCCACATCATCAGTAATTGCTTTGTGAGCGCTACACTTCACTATTGCCAGTTTCTTGGGCAGGGTTAAAGCCGCCAGAAGCCTATTTATCAAAGGGCCATGTTGAATTTTCGAACCATGCTAAGTGAGAAATCCTCTCTCGGCCCAGAGCCGCCCAAAATTATGAGCGACTCCGAAGGCATACTGGCTATCAGTATAAATATTGACTGCCAATCCCTGACTCAACTCGCAGGCTCGAATTAGAGTTACCAGCTCTGCAGCTTGGGCCGACTGATAGGGAACTTGTGATATCTCAACTATCATGTGCAGTGTTGTGATTGCATAAGCAGCAGTTGTGGTGCCATCCGGTAATTTAAAACAAGAGCCATCGACATATAGTTCCCCTTGGGGGTCAGATAAGGGAACATCGGTCAAGTCTACCCGTCCCTTCGTCTCCTCTTCCGTCCGAAACATACAATCATGTATGTCTATTTCCTCACTTTCCGAAGGGAGGGGTAGTAATGTGGCAGGGTTCAGAGTGGCACATCTTTTAATTGTAATGGGTGGTGCAAAGAGGGTTAGCTCATAGCCAGTCAGACGTGCACTGGTAAGGTGCTGTGTCTTTGTTCTGTTCAAAAGCGTATCTACAGCATGAGGTACCATAACTGTGAGATCAGTATCAAGAACAAGCTTTCGCGACTGGATCAAGCACAGCAGAAAAATATGCACACGGCCTCTGCTTACCTCCAAAGGCCTGTGTTAAAACAGAAAGCGCACAACCGGCCGACTCGTGTACATATAACACAAACGGCTTGTTGTAATCGGGTGTGCCAAGTACAGGAGCAGAGCAAAGCGCAACCTTCAATTGCTCAAAAGCTTGTTGACATTCAGGCGTCCAAGGCAAAGGTTCATGCACATCTTTAGTTGTTAAATATAGCAATGGCTTTGTTAGTAAAGCGAAATTCGGTATCCAATGACGACAATAGGAAGTAATACCAATGAAGGCTCGTACATCCCTTTGGGTCCTTGGAACTGGCATGTTAACTACAGCATTAATACGCTCAGGAGTTAGTTTCCGACCCTCCTTCGACAGTAGGTGACCTAAATAGGTGAACTCCTATAACAATATTGAAATTTTGAAAAGGACACTTTGTGTCCATGTTGAGCCAAATGCAGCAATAATTTTACTGTAGCTTCTTTGCATCCTTCCTCAGTATCAGACACAATCAAAAGATCGTCCACATACTGTAACAATACATTACCTGGGGGAAGGGTGAGGGAGTCCAATTGACCCTTCAAAGCCTGGCTATATATGCTAGGACTCTCAGTGTACCCTTGAGGAACTCGACAAAATCTAAAACTACGACCTGCCAAGGAAAATCCGAAAAGGTGCCTGCTATTTGGATGAACAGGGATGCTAAAGAAGGCATTCTTCAAATCAATAACAGAAAAGAATTTAGCAGAAAAGGAATCATAGTCAAAAGAGCAGTATTGTCAGGAACTACGGGAAACTGAGGAACCACAATTTTATTAACTTTGCGCAGATCAATCACAAAACGATAAACATCAGCAACATCATCAGAGGAACCCGGAGGTGGCCTCTTGAGAACAGGAAGGATGGGACTATTACACACATTTGCCGCTGTCTCCTCTACAACTCCTGACTGAATCAAATCTTGTATTATGCGCAACAACGCCTGTTCTCCTGCGTGCGAAATTTTATACTGAGGGATACGAGGCAATATGGCATTTTCTTTAACCTGAATAGAAACTGGAGGTATCTGCAAAAGTCCTACATCCGTGTCGCTTGTGGCCCTCAACGTAGATGGGACATCCTTAAACTCAACTGGGAGGAGGGCATCTTTAGACAAACATTGCGTAGTACTAACCACACTTGGACCCATTGTCATATGGACACCATCCGGAGAACAGTAAATAGTAGCATGTAACTTTTTCAACAGATCTAATCCCAACAGATTCTCTCCACAATTTGATGTTTATAAAAAACGGCGAATCAACGGTGAAGGGGCTTATAGTCAAAGCAAGGGGTTTGGAGATGAAGCTTACTACCGGCACACCAGAAAAACCAACCAAAACATTGTTATGGCCAGACAGGGCTGCCCCAGGGACCAGTGACCTCGAAACAGAACTATTCATTGCTCCTGTATCCACCAAAAATTTATTTTCCGAGCCCTGCAAATCCAGACTAATAAAAGGTCCATGCTGATCTACAGGTATTGGAACTGGTCCCTTACCCTGTCCCTGGCTATCCTAGCTGTAAGACATCCCCGTCAACTCATCCAAATCATAATCATCATGATAATACTGTCGTCCCCGAACTTCATCAAAGTAATTTTGATCGGAATGGCCCAGTGATGTCCCAGTAGCCTGATCTCCACCCTGACTGCATGCTCCCCGGCCTCGTCCTCTCTCCCCCCGTCCTCTAGGACCCGCAACCTTTTGCAGCAAAACTGGGCACTCGCTGCGCCAGTGCCCTTCCTCCTTGCAATACGCACATTGATTTGGGCCCACAGGCACAGCATTTCGGCTCGTACGAGGCAGCTGCCTGGCCGGTCCAACACCTCGACCCCGTCCCTGCCCCCGGATGCCTGCTGCATCAATACCTTTGTCTTCAGCTCCTTCGTCTTCTTTTCTACCTTCTCTTTCTCCTCGTTCTCTCTATGCTCATAATACTGAGCCATACTCAATATCACCGAAGGGGTAGAGGTAGTCCACGTACTCTCAGCAGCCTGCAACCGGGTTGCAATCTCTGGGAGCAAATTTGTGACAAACCTGTTGACAAACAATTGGATACCCCCTTCCAAAGACAAATCCTGGCCACTAAAATCCAAGAACACACCTTCGAACCGGGTAAAGAAATCAGACACACTTTCATCTTTCTTCTGACGACATGCGGCCAGCTTATCCCAGTCCACCTTCCGAGGTGGGATAAGAGAGTGCATATAGGTAATAATGCGGCATGGCAAAGCCAAGATCTCAGCCTTGGGCTTTTCACCAGGCTTCCTCTCCTTATTCCACGTCCTAATCTCGTCCCAAGTACCACCCAATTCTAGGGCATGGTCCTGAGTATGCACCTGTCGCCAGATATCCACTGGCACCAATAAGCCAAAAAACATTTCAATATCTGCCAACGTCATTACCGTCGATGCAGCAGCCTCTGTCAATTCTTTATAGTACGCAGTAGGATTTTTCTGGGGTCGGGTAACTGAGCCTTAAATGCGAGGACTTCACTCCTCTTCCATGGAGTATAAACCCATTGTTCTTGAAAGCGGGCCTCTACTCGTTGCCTAGTCACCTGATCGTGCTGATCACGTAGCTCCAGTATCTCCGGGTGGAAAATGGGGTGAACTTCCCTCATCGGGAACTGAGATATCGTCGGAGATTTCTGATGCAATCTATCTCGATATCCAATCAATGTGGTAACACTAGCAAAAACCTCATTTGGAGCCATGTCCGTGGCATACACTTGGTCCCTAATATCATAAACAGCCTGAGGTGCAACACCTTTAAAACACTGTTCCCATAGTCCAATCAAAGTAGCTGACATGTGCTTAAGGGCATGCTGCTGGACAAACTGCTCATAGTCCTTTAACACACTCCATACATCTTCAACACCATAAATAGGATTACGGGCCCACTGGGCAGCCTGATTGGCCACCATCGTTTTCTCCATATCTCCCACATCAGATCGAATCAACACACGTGCCAATCGCTCCTTTGCAACTGCCCCATCCCCGTCGTCCTGGCCACGCACCGGTGTCTTGGCACCTAACAAGGGGGCAGAAGAGAGAAGAGGGAACAACACAGTAATCAAAGGGGGAGGCATCAATGTCAACATCGGCTGAGTAGTAAGTGTCTGTGAAGGAGAGAGTGACGCCGTAACAACAGGAGTGGCAGAAAGACTAGCAGCCAGGGCGACTGTGGGGGACGGAGCCAAAGAAGAAGCTGGTGATGCCAGAACCAAAGCACTTTGATCAATACCAGAAACAGCAGGAACAGGGGGGGCAGAGGCAGATGGCAAGGGCTGTGGGACGACAGGATATATTCTATGCGGGGCATAAGGGGGAGGCGGTCTGTCTTCCAATAATTCTTCCACAAAAGAGTCTGCCTCCTCCCTAGCAACATAGGACTTATCACATTGCAATCGAAACCTCCTATCGGCACATTCTATACCCTTCTCCACTTTCTCTTTATCATGCGCCACTGCTTTCTGAGTCAATGTCTGCGTTTTCTCCCTCCGCGCCTCCCTTTCCGCCTTCATTCGTCTCTGTTTAGCTTCCTTTCGCCATACCTGAAGATAATCAAACATCGACTGCCTGCTACGTTTAGCAAACAATTTTTCCTCCAAATAATTCCATTTCTGCTCATCAAAGGTGTCCATTGGCGGCCACTGCAATTCAGCATTGTCCCTCGTATATTTGTGCCATAGTGTACTAAATATAATGGGGCCAAGGCCGTATTTGACGTACATGTCATAATTCGGAGTGCCCTCCGCAGGTGCGGGCTGCTTTTCCTCCAATCGAGCATCAGCAGAACAACAACGACACCCCACACAACACAACTTACTCCAGCAAGGCATTCTGCTCACACAAAGAAACACATTCACCACACAATTACACTAAAATGCACTCGTGCTTTTACGTGCTTCCGCGGATTGCATCAATCACAAATTAACAAAATGGTACCATATTAAAAAGATATTCAAAATCAAATGCAAGCGCTTGTCTAAAACTTATTCCTAGACCAACCAAAGTACCCACCAAACAAACGTCATGACGACAGAGACCCAAACAAGCTCACCTGGTGCACACAGGTCAAACAAATTTATTCTCCACTGCCGACTCTTCGGACCAAACGGTCAGATCCAAGGGTTTCGCCATTCAGGACCCCAGCCGGGATGACCACTGGGCAGGGCACTGCCCGATCAGACAGGCAGGGCAGCTGCGAGTGCAAAACTGTATCGTGCAGGGGTCCCCCGATCCGCCTATCCGACCCAACGCGGCCCGTCCTCCTCACCCGTCCGCGGGCGAGGATGAGGTCACCCGATGGAGTCCCTGTTCGGGCGCCAACTGAAGGAACTGACCCGAAAAGGGCCACTCGGGTCACTCACGACCACCTTCTCTGCCTTCCTACAAATGAAGAGTCGGTCAGACAGTAGAGAATACAAACCAGATTATTTATTGATATTACACTGCAGCGGAGCCCAGTCTGACCAGTCTCCTGAGATGGCTGTCGAGGGACTGGACCCTGTAAGCATATAATTATATTATGTACATTGCGGAGTCCACAAAGGCCCGCCTACTATGGAAAAACACTAGTAGGTGTCGTAATACAATGGGGGTACAGAACATAAGTTTCGATTCTGCAGTCGGGCACAGGCTATCTACTGCCCAAGGTCATCTGGCCTATCCTCCCCACCAGACAGGTGGGAGAAAGACTCTATCTAACCGGAAAGGCATGCACTAACGAGGACACTTGCAATTGCAGAAAGAAAAGCTCAACCTTGGGAAACGAAACTTACAAAAGACCATTTCATGAAAATAACCAAGCAGCAGTTTCGATTATAATGCAAAATGGCGTCCAGATTGCTAGGTGGTTTTGCGACTGCTAAGATATACAGAGAGAAGGGCTTTTCAGTATTAACACTCCCCTTTGAGTCTACCCCTCATTCCATGCCTCCAACTTATGACCAGCCGACGTAGGATATGACTTTACCACAGGAGGAAGTCATGACTCTCTTGGCCAAGGGAGCCATAGAGAGGGTTCCGGCGCCAGAATTAGGCTATTATTCCAGCTACTTTCTGGTCCTGCAAAAGGACAAGGGTCTTCGTCCTATCCCAGATATGCGAGCCCTCAACTACTTCCTCAAAAAGGAAAAGTTCAAGATGCTCACTCTAGCTCAGGTCTTGTCTGCCCTGGATCCAGGAAACTGAATGGTAGCATTGGATTTGCAGTACGCCTATTTTCACATTACCGTCCTGCCTGCTCATCGGTGCTACCTGCGGTTTAAAGTAGGCCCCAAGCACTTTCAGTTCATCGTACTCCCCTTTGGCCTTATCAGTGCCCCTTGGGTGTTCACCAAGGTGATGCGGTGGTCGCAGCTCATCTACAGATCGGTGGTGCCAGTCTTCCCCTATGTCGACGACTGGCTGTTGAAGGCGGGCTCGCCCCAGGCTGTTGTCTCCCACCTCCAGACTATGGCGAACCTCCTGCATTCGCTGGGGTTCACCATCAACATGCTGAAGTCACACCTGACTCTCTCTTTCATTGGAACTGTCCTGGACACAGTGCAGTTTTGGGCATATCCTCCCGAACGGTGAGTCCAGGATAGTCAGGCTTTGATACCGATGTTTCAGCCTCTATCCTGGATTTCGGTGAGAATGACTCTGAGGCTGATGGGCCTCATGGCCTCCTGCATCCTGCTAGTGACACATGCCAGATGGCATATGCAGGCTCTGCAATTTGACTTGAAGTTCCAGTGGGCCCAGCATCAGGGGATTCTCTCTGGCATGGTCTAGATCTCGGAGGGAACTGCACAGGACCTGCAGTGGTAGCTAGCCAACCGCGATTGGGTCAGAGGCAGACCCCTCTCCCTTCCGCAACCAGACCACACAGTAGTCCTGGAATGGGGCGGCCATCTGGGAGAGGTGGAGATCAAAGGACTCTGACCTCCGGCGGAATCCGGACTCCACATCAACTTGATGGAGCTCTGAGCGATTCTCTTGGTATTGAAAGACTTTATTCCCTCAATCAAGGAAAGCTGGTTCAAGTGTTCACGGACAACACCACTGCATTGTGGTCCCGCAACAAACAGGATGGGGTGGGGTGGTGGACCCTGTGTCAAGAGGCCTTTGCCTCTCTGGAAATGGCTGGAACAGTAGGGCATATCCCTGGTGGTTCAACACTTGACAGGTTTTCTGAACGCGAGGGCGGACAAACTCAGCCCTTGATGCCTAGCGGATCACGAATGGTGTCTCCATCTGGAGGTGGCGCAAGGTCTCTTTCAAAACAAAAATAAAAAACTTACATTCTCTGCCGTGCGCCTCTCCCGCCGCCACATGCCTCTCCTCCTCTGCTGGAAGCAGTTGAAGCACTCAGGCTTCCATACTCTCTCAGCCAATCACGATGCTGCAGGAGCAGCGTCGTGATTGGCCGCAGCGTCCTGTTTGGACCCTCAGGCAGTGCAGTGGCTGGGCATGTTCTCCACGGGGCTGTGCAACACAGCCCAATGGAGTACATGCTAAGTGCGCATGACGGTTTGGCAGGCCCTAGAGGCCCGGCCAAACTGTCATGTGCACTTAGAGGAGTGCAAACCACTCCTCTCCTGCTCTGCTGCTCTGGCGTCAGGGAGCTAGCTCCGCCCGACTCCCGAAAGAAAAATAAATTGATAATAGCATGTTATGTTATGCTATGAAATTTGTAGAGCGCATGGCTGTCCCGGCAAAAGGACATCCCAGCGCTAATTGCCAGAGCTGAGGATGTAAGGGGAACTACCAATCATTGAAAGAGCCAGGTCTTCACTGCCCTTCTGAAGGATAGAAGGTTAGGAATGTTTCTGATGGAAAGTGGCAGAGAGTTCCAAAGAGTCGGTGCACGCACCTTAAATGAGCGTCCTCCTGCTCTGGATCTGCGGAACCGCAGCACGCGTGTCAGATGAAGGTCGGCTGAGCGTTGGGCACGAGTCGGAATGTAAGGGTGACACAGGTCGCTCAGAATCGCCGGCCCTAAGCCTGCAAGAA
Organism: Calotriton arnoldi; assembly: GCA_963921515.1. Taxonomy (NCBI): domain Eukaryota; kingdom Metazoa; phylum Chordata; class Amphibia; order Caudata; family Salamandridae; genus Calotriton; species Calotriton arnoldi. The sequence continues at coordinate 4,770,586 of CAWUFW010000001.1, read as the reverse complement.
TGTTATGTGTAATGCAAAGCGCTTTGAACTGGATTCTTTGCTCTATAGGCAGCCAGTGAAGGCGGCGCAGCAGACCAGAGACTGAACTATACCTAGACAGGGCAAACAACGTGCGGGCTGCCGCGTTCATAGTACGCTGCAGCCTATTAATCACAGATTTATTTGAGCCAAGCAGCAGACTGTTGCAGTAGTCCAGCCTGGCCAAAACCATAGCTTGGACGACCAGCTGGCGGGTATGGGGGTCAAACAAACCCAGTTTGGGTTTGAGACCATGCAGTAGACCAAAGCAAGTCCCTGCCACTGACTTGGCGTGGTCCTCAAAGGAAAGGGCGTTGTCGACCCGTATGCCGAGGTTTTTACGATGACTTTAGGCACAGGAGGGGTGCCCAGCTTCGGAGGCCACCACTTGTCGCCCCAAAGATGAGTCTCTACCTAGTAGGAGGATCTCGGATTTTGAAGAATTCAACTGGAGACAGTTTGCCTCCATCCAGACTGCTATGGCGGTCAGGTTCTCCTGAAACTTAGCAGCGTCCAGGCTAGTGTCCTTGGTGAAGGATAGTACCAGCTGCGTGTCATCCGCATATGAATCCAGAGAGATAGTGCGGGCTTTGGCCAGCACAGCCAACGGCCCAATATAGACAATGTACAGGGTCGGACTCAGTGCCGACCCCTGAGGGACGCCACAGCATAACTAATGTGTCTGAGAGTGGAACGGAGGGGGCAATAACTTGAAAGGACCTATTGGACAGAAAAGATGTAAACCAAGCGAGGGCTTTGCCGGTGATACCGATCTCCTGCAACCGGAGGAGCAGGATGTTGTGCGAGACCGTATCAAAGGAGGCACTAAGATGTAGCAGGATAAGTGCCGACTTTCTGCCCTCATCCATGGATGCTCTAAGTTGCTCCGCTACTGCCAATAGGGCTGACTCTGTGCTGTGTCTCAGCCGGAAGCCATTTTGCGAGGAGTCTAGTATGGAGTGAGATTCCAAATATTGCGTTAGAATGGTATTCACATGGGATTCCGTTATTTTAGCAAGGAACGGAAGCAGAGAGATCGGACGATAGTTCTCCGGCCTAGAGGCATCTAACGACGGGTTCTTTAGTGATGGAATGACTTTAGCGTGTTTCCAGGATTGCGGGGACTCTGCTGATGATAGGCAGAGGTTGATGAGTTCCAGACAGCTGGGAAGACGGCAGTCTTGGAATTTAACAAAGAGTTCCGGTTTAAGGGGGTCTTCTGGAGACCCCAATTTTATCTTGGTGAACAAGGCCTCGATTGATGGGAAGGCAGGGAGGGAATGGATCTCACTGCCAGTAAGATCTTCCCTCTTTGGGAATATGGCATCACTCTTCGGATGGAAGCTATCGTAGATGCCCACCACTTTATTGATAAAATAGGTGGCCAAAGTTTCACATTGGGCATTAGAAGTGATAGTGTTTTCGGATGTCAGCGGAGATTTCACCATATCCTTTACAAGGAGAAGATAGTTTTAGAGGTGTTATTGCTGGTGTTGATTTTGTTGGCAAAATATGCGGCACGAGCTTACCATATCCGTTTATGATAGGCTTTCCTGGCTGTTTTATATTCAAGTTTAGCAGTGGGACTATAAGCGCGTCTCTAAGTTCGTTCTAATACTTTACAGTTTTTCCTAGCTCTTGTGAGTGCCTCATCAAACCAGACATGAGAACAAGCTTTTTTGGGATGAATCCATTTGGCCAGGATACACTTGTCTTAGGCCTGATTAATTCACTTCCCGAAACAGTCGCTTGACGTCTCGATGTCTGTGAGCAGAGCAGGTTGTGTAATGGCGAGAGTGTCTTGGAAGGCAGAGTGATCTAGGTTCTGCCAGGGGCGTTTGTATATCGAATTGCGAGGGGCCTGAGGTTTGGGGCTTACTGTATATAGTGAAAAGAGAACAAGATTGTGGTCGGTCCATGTCATAGGTAGAGATGTCGGAACCTCCGGAAGCGGAATATTGGACAGTACAGGGTCAAGAAGGTGTCCTGCCTCATCTGTAGGCCCTGAAACCAGTTGGAGTAGTTGGCAGGCTGCCATGTCGCCTAGGAAGTTGCGAATGTCCCGGTCACTGTCAGACTCCAGATGAAGATTCAAATCGCCAATAATGGTGAAGTTGGCTAGTTGGCTAGTTTAAGTGCTAAGGTGCTAACCACGTTGGCTACTGCTTCTCTGAAAGGTTTAGACGGCCCCATCTAAATGAACAGTCCAGAGAACATGAAGTTGTCTGTTAAGGCAGTCCTGGATGGTTTCCTGGTTGAAGCTACAAGTATAGCTATCTTTATAAATTACTGCAATGCTGCCACCTCTCACCGTCCCTCTATTCACATTCCTCATGGTAAAGTCTGGGGGCAGGGCCAGGGCGGGTATGGCGACTGAGTCTTGAGAGAGCCAAGATTCAGTCAGGAATAGGATGTCCACAGAGTGTTCGGACAGTAAGTCAAATACTTCTGCATGGTACTTGACTAGCAAGTGGCAATTTATGCTGCCGATTTTAAATTTGAGTTGCTTTCTGCCTGACGGAGCGCTAAAACAATGTTGAGGCTGAAGGTTGCAGTGGCTGTAGTGTAAGGCACCCGCGGTGGGAGACCAGCTATGGTTTCCGCACGGGGGAGTACTCCTTTGCACTGTAAGCAGGGCCTCACTCGAGTATACTAACCTGTGGGGGGGACAGATGGGCATAGTGCCTGGCTCCTGGCGACGTCCAGGCCCGGACAGGCTTGGACATAACATCTTGTTACTATAACTTTCTTTTTCTTTTTTTCACTGCTGCAATAGCAGTGGGGCGACACTCCTCTTCCTTAGCAGAGGAGCCGCCACTGCAGTTAATAGCATTCGACCTTCCTCCCGAAGTTTGCAGTGTTATTTTGGCGGCCATGAGGCCCTCCATCAAGACCCTGTACTCCTGCTGGTGAAACAAATTTTAATATTGTACAGAAAGGTCTATTAATGCTCTTTCTGCTTCTCTTTCTCAAGTTTTGCTTTTTATTTTGTCCCTTGCCCGGCAGGGCTCTGCACTGTGCACTTTCAAAGGGTAACTTTCAGCCCTGTCTGCCTTCCTGAGTCTGCCAGACCAACCCTCATTATTTAATTATCCTGTTGTAAATAGATTCCTCAAAGGCCTTGTACATATGTTCCCATCTTCCCCTTTCATTATGCCTCAGTGGGACCTTAATTTGGTTCTCACCTTTCTAATGTGTTTGCCATTGGATCCTCTGCACAATTGCCCCCTCCAGCTGCTTACTATCAAAACAGCCTTTTTAGTTGCAATCACATCTGCCAGGAGGGCGATCGAATTGCAGGCGCTGTCATCTAAGCCTCCTTACCTGACCGTCTTCCCTGATAAGTTGGTGCTCCGCACTATAGCTTTTTTCTTCCCAAAAATGGTACCACCATTCCACGTGGGGCAATCTGTCACCTTGCCCACTTTCTGCACTCCTCCTCACCCCTCTGAAGAAGTGGAGCGACTCCACTGTCTGGACGCAAAAAGAGCGTTGTCATTCTACCTTGACCACACTAAAGAGTTCCGGGTGGACGACCAACTCTTTGTGGAGTATGTTAGAACAAAGAAAGGTCACGCAGTGCAGAAGAGGCCTGTTTAACGATGGGTCATCCTCCGCATCAAAATTTGCTATGCCCTGGCCAAAAAGCAGCCTCCTGAAGGCATAAGGGCTCTTTCCACCAGAGCTAAGGTTGCAACGTGGAGTTCCACTCCTCGACATTTGTCAGGCAGCAACGTGGGCATCCCTGTACATGTTTACCAAGCACTACTGCCTGGACAGTCAAGTCCGCAGGGACGGCCTTTTTGGCGGCTCGGTCCTGCAGGACATCCTGACCTAAAGTTGCCTGCAGCCCCTCCTCCAGGAATGGTATTGCTTGGGTATCTATTCAAACGTAAGGAATCTGCGGCTAGATGTCTGTATCAGATGGACAAGTTACTTACCTTCACTAAAGCCTTATTTGATAGAGAGATGATCTAGCCGCAGATTCCTTACCGACCCACCTATCCTCCCCGTACTGCGGACAAGTTTCTAGGGTCAGGACTGATTCATGTGCACATTCAGTGCACTTCATGGTTCTGTGCTTCTGGGGTGGAAAGTCGTTAAAAGTAACTGACGTCAGTGCAGAGACGTTGGAGCCTATACATGGGATGCGGACGTCACAATGGCGCAGAAGACGCTGAGGATGTCACTCAGAGCCGGGCGACGCCATCTACCGTCGCACAGGGGTATTGCTCGAAGAAATATCTTCCAGATCCAGTCTGACGCCTAGGAAATTCAAAGGTAAGGAATCTGCAGCTAGATCATGTCTCTACCAGATAAGGCATTACCGAAGGTTAGTAACTTGTCCTTTAGGAAAATTGGAATTTCCTATCCCTTTATGCCTTACAAAGCATGGGGCCGAGTGTTTCCCTGTGGTCTGGAGGGCCAACAGTACAATTCTGCAGCAGATGGTTAGGACTTGCACAGTAGAGACGTAAACCTCCCTTAAGTTTTCCTTCCCTTTTGCCATTAAAGAAGAGTATTCTGGGGAATCCAAGCTGCATTGGGGTTCATCAGAAAGAAGCAACTGGTTCAGTGATTGGCTCAGTCTGCCTCAAAGATTGGGAAAAAGGAGTAGAAGTGAACCACTGGGTTTTCAATTTTTCCATTCTCCTTTCCTTGAGTCCATGTTCAATCAGAGGAACCTGGTTCAGACGTTTAGAAAATGAGAAAGCTCAAGGAACTCTTGCCAGCTTCTCCTTTTACTCCTCCTAGGAGTACCATACACCCAGGTGGTCTCAGCAACAAGCTTGCGAAACTGAGTGCAATGGGTGAGCACATCGGAATTTCCCTGCGAGATCTCACACAAACTGTCCTCTGCAGATGCTTCGTGATCTGGTCCCTCAAACATCTTGAACTTTGCACAAAATTTGGCATAATTATTCAGGCAAGGATCTTAAGCGACAACTATGGGAGTTACCCAGGCCAGAGCTGCACTGGTCAAGGAACCAATCCAGTATTCCACTTTGGATCGGTCAAAGGAAAATTGTCCAGATCAAAAGGCAAAATAAGCAACCAGGGCATCCAACAACCCCTCCCACCCAGTAGGATATGCACATGGAATATGTGGGAGCATTCTAGGACTTTGATGATATCACCTATCGCCCTACAATTGCAGGCTAGCACCCCTCTTAAAAATCATTGCATGGCATACTGGTACATCAGAAACAGCTTATTTTGGTGTTCAGAATACGATATTGAGACTGAGGCATCATATTATTTTCTCCAAATCAGACTAGGAACCTCCTCTAAGTGCTTCTCTGTGTTTTTCTATGAGATGTTCTCTCTGAAGTGGTCAGGTAAAAGGCAACTTCATTTTGACCTCCACAGTATGGCTAACCAAGTTATGATGTTATGCCATTCTACACATGTTAAATTTATTTCAATTTAACTTGTTTTTTCACAGGCCATATAAGTTTTCATTTGCTTAGTCCCTCCAATGTTGAACAGATTCTCTCATTTTACATTGATCTTGGGAGCCGTTGTGCTTTAGGAGTAGTTTGTCACATTTGTTTCTGGAACCCCTTGCCACCACAGATACAGTCTAAGTACATGTCCACTTGGAGGAAATAATGAGGCTTGTGTGTGGGGAGGTGAATTGGAAAAAGTGGGAATCAAATCAAAATTAAGTGAAAAAAGAACTAGTTTAAAAAGTGCCAGAGAAAACAGAAACAATTATTGTTACGGTAACAGAATAGATGGAGTTAGGGATAGAGTTAAGATTAGGAATAGAGTATAGTAGGGTGTGGGTATGGGTTATCTTTTAGACTAATGTAGCATTATCCTTAGATTAAGGGGTTTGTAAAGGGTTAGATAGTTGATTGGGGTTAGGATTGGCTATAGGGATGGTATGATATTAATAGTTGAGGTTAGGAATAGCATATGGTTTGGGGTAAATATAACGAAAAACCTTAAAGCTGGAATTGCATTAAGGTATGGCTCGTAGCCTGACATTATTGTTAGAGTTAGATGTATATGTCTATATTACATTTAGGAGTAAGAGGAAGTCAATATGGTGTTAATGGAAAAACATTAGGATTGTTTCTATTGTTAGAAGAAATCTTACTAAATGGTTTCCCATGTTTTGCATTTTCCATTTAAATACATACTTTCTAACTAAAAAGTTTCAAATTATGTTTCTGTCTCACGTTGTCTCACCTTTTTTAAACTTTCATTTCGATCTCTCATTTCATATTATGTTTGTCCATTCGACACATTTCTGATAGCTGTTACCCAGTATCATGATGTGCGATAGTGCTACACGCTGGAAATACGGTCCTGCACAAACCTCCTGCAGTTTAGGAAGTCCCTCAAAACATGGCTTTTTGAACAAGCCTATGACTGATGTTCTATCGGATAGCACTTGGAGCCTTTTATAGCGCCATGAAGCCACCTGGTGTACGCGCGCTTTATAAATTATTTTTAACATTTTTAAAATTTAATTAAGTCTTGTCCCTTGACAAGACCACTAGTTCAAAGTACTTAAAGGAGTAGGGATTTGATTAAACTAATTGTTTTGTTGTCATAGTTTACAAATCCTTGCCTTTAAAAAATGTAATTGCTGCTACATAACAGCTTCAATCTGTAGGACGAAGAAACTGTCTGCTGCAAGAAGACCTGATGCTTCTTTGCAGAGAGAAGCTGGAAGTTTTTTCCACACTTTGTCATGAATCTCCACTTCCAGGTCTTGATTCCAGAACAAGAGAAATAAGTTCTCTGTTCTGTGCGACAGGAATATTTGCACTTGATTTTGCTGTGAAGACTATCCTCATGAAGCTAGGGTGCTGATGAGCTGAAAAGGTCCTAGAACCAAGAGAAAGAGATGACCAAAGCAACTTTGAGCAAAGAGGACAGCGTTTGTAAGACTCATTCCTGAAAACTGCACCAGAATTAGATTTGATAAAATTATTGTTACCCTTTTTAAGATTTGAACCTGCATAAACGTATATTCTGGGTAGAATTTCAGCTGCTTTGTTCTGAATCTGTAGGTCACCGCGACTGCAAGCCAGCCATATCTGTATTTGATTTTTGTTTGTGAGTCATCATATGTTGTCCCAAGCTGTTGGACCTGCTTCTAATTGGAAAAATATTACAAGCTTAGACACTCTAAGCCAATCTCATTTCTCCCACTTTCTATATCTATTATAAACAGTTCTCTCTTAACCTAACACTGATGTGAACACTCAAGTTTTTTTTCCTTAGCTGTATTATTTTGTTGTGCTGTTACATTCGCCACTTGTTAAAGAAGAATATCTCTTTGAGCACACTTGAAGTCTAGAAGATGCTGGTTAAGAAAAATAAGGGTATATAAAGCAATATTTCTACTTAGTGAGACAGAGATATGCCTCACCGAGCAATTGAGCACTAATCCTAACCCCTCCCCAAATTTCTCCATCTTTGTACATTTTCTTCATGGTTGAAGCAGCATACACGTGACGGAAACCAAACCTTTAGATAATGGTACTAGGAGGTGCCATGCAAAGAATGAAAAAGGTCCTTAAAAAGAGAGAAAACAGTGGAGATCTCAGAAGCTGAGCTAGCTAGCTTCGTTGAGATTTCCTGCTCCATAGTGTCATGAGGAAATGTGCCTGGAAACAAAGATGGATGAGTCCAAGGCAAGAGAACTCAAGCATGTTAATGTAACATAAGCATGCAAAATAGCTATGAATTTTGCAACATGGCACTTAGCAAATGCGTTTTTAAATTATTAGAAAACTGCAAAATGAGTTTTTCACACCTTACACACTTTCTCTGAGGACTGTCTTCCTATTCTTTCCGAAGATATCAAAGGTGAACTAAGGAACCCTTAGGCACACCTGACTTTTAGGCACCCCTTGACTAGCCAGTTTTGCACGCCAACAATTCTACAAGTCTGGCTTCATTACTTTACTAGCTTATGAACGATAAAACACTGACATATTCAGAGGAGCAGTTGTCAGTGAAACAGTGGGAAATGGTATGAGTGTAGACTAAGTAATAAGACAAGCTAACTGGGCTTGAGCTATCTGTTTTAAAATTACAACTTATTTAAGTCTTAGATGGAGGTAATACAATTTACATGTTCTGAGTCTGTCAGGGCAGTTCTTCAGGGCCTGTGGACCATCAGGGTAACTAGACAATCCTTACAATAATTATTGCAGTTGTCCCTAGAACCACAGAAGACAGGTACTACTGCAAGCTGACTGAATTGCCAACTACCTTCAATGTAGGCCACTGAGTTTGAGGGGACAAGGAGTTAGAAGAACCAAAGCGTACTCTTGATGATTGAATTGCCAGCAATAAGGGCGAAACCAATGGGAGGAAAACACTATACACTCTTGGGGCATCTCCCGTAACATCTTTAGATGCTTTAGAAGACTGGGAGATGGAAAGTTACCAGATCTGTCAGAATCTGGACCACTAACCTTTTCCTGGGGAAACACACTTCTTGTTTGGTGGATGTACTTAAGGGACACTATGGGTAGCTGCAACACAAAAGGCTGTTTCACCATAAGTTCTTCACCGTGCATTGCTTTGATTATTTACATTGGTGATCCTTAGTCACTATAATTTGCACCCAGCATTCGCTCCCTGCATATTTGTATTGTTTCTCGCTTTCTATCCATTTAGTCCATTCCTCCAAGTTCACTATCTCTTACTTGTTGCTGTTGTATTGTTGTTTGGAGCGTTTGGTTCTTTTGCTGTTCTTACCATCTTTTTCATCTTCCGATGGTCTCCAACATTTTTGTGAACGTTTGAAAGGCTTTTGGTATTTTGGGTGTTTGTCAACAGCCTAGTTCCTTTGGAGACTGGTAAGCAGTATCCCAGTTGCCTAATTGGTGTTCCATCCAATGTCACTGGTCTGTTAGTAATTCATTATATCTACTTTGCTCTGAAGACCTGCGTACCATTGCTCTGATGTCTTGCCTGTGTGAGAGAGATGGCTACATCCATATCATCATCGTAGAGCATTGTCTTTCTCTCTCCTCTACACCCCCCATTTTTCCCGGGTTTCTTGTATTGGTACTCGTTCCCTCTTCTATCGGGTTAGAGACTCGGGAAGGGTGAGGATACTAAATAGGTTTCATGGTTTTGTGTTTAAAAAACTGACAGCTTGCCATGCCTTTTTTTTCGCCACTATGAAGTCTGATGACAATCCTATGCAAGCCTTGGAGCAGATTATGGCAAGGATTCAGGGGAATTTAGATGTTGCTTGGCAAGAAAGAACCTTCCTTTAGAATTGTATTAATTAAGTACTCCCTATAACTGGAGCTGGCTCATCCACAACCTCACTAGTCCAATGCCCCCTTTAGTTCCTATAGGGATTGAGACTCGAAACAGTGTTATGACTCTAGCCTCAGAAATGAAGGATTCCCCTGAATCCTTGCCAGATTATGGCAAAGATTCAGGGGAATTTAGATATTGCTTGACAAGAAAGGACCTTCCTTTAGAATTGTATGAATCAAGTACTCCCTATAACTGGAGCTGGCTAATCCACATTCTCACTGGTCCAATGCCCCCTTTAATCCCTATTGGGATTGAGACTCAAAATAGTGTTATGACTCTAGCCTCAGAAATGAAAAATAAGGGTATCCTCTTGCATTCAGAGTCTCTGATGCAGTGTCAACTACACTTCATTTCTCTGACTCAACAGCTTCCTAAAAGTGACTTTTCTATTACCATACCTAATGAAGGATGATACATTATGGGCCACCCCTTTGCTATTAAATCAGAATGCCATCCTATACAACCTTGATCAGTTCTTAACTAAGGGGCTGATATAGAGTGTGGTGGATGGGCTGTGGTTCCTCAATCATGCCAAACCGTATCCATTCCATCAGTCAAGTGGTTATCCGTCCTTCATATTTAGGGCTTGGCCTGCCAGACTGCCATCCATCATGATGAAGTACGGTTTATTGGCTGTCCCTACAGCCCTCCATTGTCAGTCCTCCATCCACCGATGATGGGCAACGTTCTGTCAGTGTTGATATGGCGGACATCTGTCTGCCATATTTAGAGTTGTCTGCCATCAGATTGGTGTGGAGGGACCCTCATGACAGAGGACAGCAGTGGCAGACAGTGTAACTGACAGTGTACACATCTGTCAACGTTGAAGATAAAACCTTGAGCCAGAGAAGGATATCTGCAAGTGGTGGAATGACCTCTAGGGGAGAGTCCATACCCTCACTTCCAGGGCACACCAAGAGGCTTGCCATTTGGTGGTGGATATCTCAGGTCCCTCAGTCTGAAGCCCTGGGAGGAGAAGTTGTTGTCCATATTCCAAACTGAAGGCATGGGAATTGCAGGTAGAGTGGAGACTGGTAAGTACCAACTCTACCGCTCACACAATAATTAATTCACCCTTCCCACACTGACACTCCTGATCCCTAATACAAATATGTACACTAATGACAACCTATTCACACAGGTTGTCTCCCTGATGTCTCTTATATCTTACTACATTGCCTGAGTAGCAGTAATCTACCATTTACTCTCTCTGGCACAACATTCTCCTTAACACAACTCATAAAGGAAACAAAATCAATTAGGTGTCACTTTACATTTGGACAACAAATCACGCCTGCTTGTATCCACTACATGTATCAAGTAACATTGTAAGCTGTACCCACTCTTATAATAATCAAATAATACTATAATAATAATAATACCTGTCTTGACCTAATACCATATAAAAGGAATCATTTGTGGTAGTACGAGTTGGAACAGATGAACATATGTCACCAGGACTAAACTTTTCCAGTCCTGGTTTGGGAATTAGCATACCATTGCATTCTGGGAGTTTATTTGTATTTGTATTTTTATTATTGAACCAATTCTCATGTTAATGATATGTAAAAGCTACAGAATGGAAGTGTTGAGTCATATCGAAGTTGACTCATTTTGCTTGCTAACGTTTTATTTTGACACATATTATCATCACACACATAACACTGAGTAGGTCGAACCTTGAAAAGTGCAAAGTCTACTCATTTTTATTTAAAAAACACAAAAATGCATCCATGAGCTCATTCGCATTCTAGTAGAAATACAGTGATCTATATATGTCAGTCAGTAACACTGCAACGTAGCCTGTATCTGCTGACCACAGTGATTTAGCTGTCTCACTTAACGGTGGCACAACATACCTCTGATAACAACAGATTGTCAGGGGATAGGACACCTTTGCCACATGATGCATTGAGATTCTTTGTCAGTCTGTTGGAAACATACTGTCATAAATAGTATGTTATGTTATGTTAATTTACATTTGTAAAGCGCCAAATCACCAGTGATCTCTAAGCGCTGTAAGAACTGAGGGGTCGTGCTGCACCACCACTGTGTATCTAGCTAAAATACCTAACTCTACAGAAGTGTGTTGGTGGAGTTGGAAGGAATTAGCTAATCTAGATGTCTTTCAATCACACCTGCCTATTGCCAAACAGGAATGTATATAACGTTTGGTACAAATTGAAAAATGTATACTATAACACTGTTAATTGTCCTACGAATCAAAAGGAATCATGAATCTCCATTTTTTTAAATAGACTATACCTTAACTGTTCAGTGCCCTGTATGTCCTCACTAAACTATCTACCACAACCAAGAGGAGAGAGGAAAGAAACCATTGACCAGCCTCCCTATCTTAGTCACACAATAAAAAGAGATTGTTGCATTTTTAGCCTGGTTTTCTACCCTAAATAGGATCACTCCTTCCTTTTTCAATTAGACCTCACCCCCTTATAGTGGCATGCTTCATCACTGGGCAGCTACAACACCTTCTGTACCCATGTGTGTACATGGTGGAGCTAAAGTAGAAACTCAGATATACTTAGGTGCAAAATGAAAACTATCCAGAAGTGATACCCAGCAGTTTGATTTATTCTGGGATTCCTTCTGGCAGAATTAAAAACAAATTAAAATGGTCAAAGGGGCATTATTACCCTTCTATCCAAGTATTGTCAACATGTTTTGGCTATAATGTTACCGGCGTATTGATGGCCTACGTCAGGACTAAAGTTTCATATTGCATCAATGTGTTTTTTCAGAAGGAGTTGACCGTGCTAGTATTGTCAAACTCACCACTAGCACATTATGGCTAGAATTTTGAGTGGCCCATGTTCCCACATACACATCCCCTCAATTACCAAACAAACCCATGTCCTTTTTACGACAGATACTAGGGGAGGGAGGGTGGAGACAGAGAGGACGAAAGGTGCAATGAGAGGACCTGAATCAGAGGGTCACCCGTAGAATGATGAGAGGGATCCTTCCCAGAATGAGCAACAAAACAATCTAGTGGTGATTCTTACAGATGTAGTTTTCACCTACCATAATACCAAGGTCTTAAATAAAGGGATAGGATTTGTCCCCACTCACACCCTAGACATTTGTACTCTCAGATGTAAACTGGCCATTTTTTCCAAAAGATCAAACTCAAAATAATCTTTGCTGAGAAAAATGCAGGAGGAAATGAGGAAGGGGAACTGGTTTAAGACCAAAAATCCACTTTCACACATTTCTGGCTCACAGTTACTAGTGAAGGTTTTTGCTTTAGAACATACTATCATTCATGACATAGAATGCCTGGATAATAGCACATTCAATAACATCCAAAACCTGAGTAGGGAGGTAAAGCAGGCCATTTAGTCATTGAAGTGTTACCCCTAACTGATTATCAAAACAGTAGGTAAAGGGGGGGTAATAGCCCTTCAAACCAAGGTTATACCACAGAATGCCTCCATTTGTTATCTGATAGAAGGAATTACTGAATGCTGAAAAGTGACTCAACACAAGTACATCAGAAATTAAAGCATTGATTGATGAAGAAGTAGAATTGAGGGTATGTTCCTTTGCATCAATAATCCAAGGACCTCTTATTTTTACACCATCCCTAAAATCCATAAGGGCACCAGCCCACCACTGGGATGCCCTATTGTCTCCGGTATATGTTCGATTTTAGAACACCTATTGCAATTATTTTTTCTTGAGACCGTTGGTAGAAAAAATGCCCTCCTTCCTTAAGAACGCTAAAGAGGTCTTAAACATTAGAAATAATTTTTCCCTTGACCATAACAACGAGATCCCGGTGGGTCTAGATATTGAGGGCTTGATTCACAAAGGGCCTCCTTATTCATGGCAGAGGCCCCGCAGTCGTTGGGGAATCTTGACACTTGGGGAAAAATTTCCGCTATGAGAATTCTCATCGCGGAGATTCCACCCTGAGTACCAAGACTCCCCCACGACTGTGGGGCCTCCCCCAGGAGTATTGAGGTCCATTGTGAATCAGGCCTGCAGTCTCTGTACACCAGTATTCCTCAGGAGGAGACACTTACAGCCATAGCAGATATATGTTACCAGAGTTAGTGGAAGTATAGGACACCTAAACACTTGATCTTAGAGCTAGCCTGCCTAGCACTCACAAATAACTTCTTTAAGTCTCAGCAGACCATGTACCTACAGACCCATGAAACATCAGTGGTTAGTGCTTTTTCCCCCAGTCTGGCCTGCCTGTTTGTACACCATTTTGAATCCAATTTAATTTATTCCATCAATAACCCATACAGAGACAGGATCGGAGGTACGTTTGTGTATGCTCATGACTTGGCATGGAGCTACAGAATCTTATCACCAGCTTTATGGAGCGGCTTAACTCTTGCAATCCCTTTTTATGGTTTACCTCCAAGGTGTCAAACAGCTCATTAACATTCTTTTGTCCTACTGATCTGGGATTGTGATGGTAAACTCAAAATGACAGTTTATCATAAACTGACTGATAAGAACAGCCTTTTCCTATACAGCAGTTTTCTTCCTCGCACCCTCAGACATAATCTGTCTTTTGGTCTGGTTCAGCATCCCTGCAGCATTTATACCTCAATTTAGGACTAGAACAAAGAATCGGAGTGACTGAGTAAGAAATTGAGAGTATGGGATTATCCGAACGAGGTAGTGAAAAAAGCATACAAACATGCTAAGAATAACCACAGGGATACACTTTTGGAAACCCACGTCTAGCTCAAAGGTGAAAAACTAATATGCATCACGATATATTGTACAGCATCCACTGCTATAAAGAAAATTATTAACAAGCACTGGTGCATTCTTAGTTCCATAAATTAACCTCGGAAAAAGCAATGTTTTCCTTTAAAGAAAGTGCAGTTAGATATGCTGGTTCATACAAGACCCCAAGTGACAAAGAACTCACTGGAATCAACTCTGTGGGGTCTGCCACTGATAGAAAGACACTACACATGCGGGAGTTATAGTGTCTGTCATTTGACAAAAGCCATAAAAACAGTGGACCTGTATCTCAGATATCATATGACTTTAAAAAAACACACCACATGCAATTCAGAGAACATCATAGATCTAATTACATGCCCGTGCTGGCTGCGGTATGTCAGAATGACTACTAGAGAGTCAAAGTGTGTGTGACAGAACATAGAAGTAATATATATAATTTTATTTCTAGAGAAAAACTCCAGGAAGCCTAGCACAAAGACAAGTATTAACCATTTTTACAGGGAAGGTGTTTTTTGACCATACTAACATGGACAACTCCTTCTTACGCAATCACGTCGATGTCATAGGGATCTTTTTTTCCTGATGAAGGCGGTAACGTTACAGCCGAAACATGTTGACAGCACTTAGATGTTAGGGTAATAATGACCCTTTGACCATTTTAATTAGCTTTTATCATCCCAGAAGAAACTCCAGAATAAATAAAACTGATTGGTTATCACTGCTAGGCAGTTTTAATTTTGCACCTGATCCCTAAGTATTTCTGAGTTTCTATTTTAGCACCACCACGTACATACATGGGTACAGAAAGGGTTGTGGTTTCCCAATAATGAAATGGGTGAAGGTTCTTCTAAAAAACAAATGAGGGATCCCATTTGAGGGTAGAAAACCTAGCACAAACTCATCAACCTCTTTGTGTTGTGTATCCTCACTAAATTCCATAAGAAGGCCAGGATGTTCAACATTGCTAGTATTGACATCCAAGTGTTTTAGGGACTCTACTTCACACAGTGTTGCTAAGGTATATTACGATGGACCCTAGGACAGAACAGCCAAACAACCCTAGGTTTCACAGGTCACACATGAGGCCAGCCCAGAATTGTGAAACCCCAAATAACGTCACTTTACTCTGTATCAGTCTTTCTTATTTTTTGTTTTAATATGAAATTAAAAAAATATAGACCCTTAATTTGATCAGTAGTGTTACAAAACATTGATGACCATTTTGATATTATGAGCATGAATAAAGGGCAAATGTTCAAGAGTAAATAATTTTGTAAAAATTGATATCAACTATCATTGTAGTCAAAACATTTTTTAAATTTTTTATAGAAGGCACAGCAGCAAGATCTGAGTCCTCAGTCTCAACTGCATTGACCTGTCTCTCTAAGGAAGGAAAGAGCACAAACCTTCAGTGGGAGCAGTACGCCTCCGCTGAGCATGATCTTCAAGACCAGACTGCCCAACAGGTTTGTGTGGCCAGTGCCCTACGCCTCTCCCTGAGGACATAGGATCTACTACATCCAGTAGAATCTTGTCCACTTTGCCTACATCATTGCCCCTACAATTCCCCTGTGGCTCCATTCCCCAAAAACTATGGCCACTACTGACCTGACGCCTGTCACAACCACAGCCATAACTGACCACTCAAGGTCACAGGGTGGTTTAGAAAGGGGTGGTACAGGATCTGCTGTGGGGAGAGTGGATCAGGGTTTGGTGACCAGTGTCAAAACCATCTGGAGAGACATAATGAGTGCAGCAATGCGACAGGAGAATCAACAGGGCCAGAATAACCTCATAGCGTGTCACCTAAGTGCCCACACTTTATATTCTGAGGCAGTACAGAATAGCTTCAGAACTTTGTCTGTAGCAGAGTCTGATTTAGCTGCCTTTTCTGTGGTCAAGTACCAGCTGCTGCCAGCTTGGTCCCAGAAGCATCTATAGCTGGCAGCTCCATGGAAAGCTGGACACTGTTGCACCTGGAGCACCTTTCCTCCACCCCATTTTTACACTAAGACCTCTTCAGTGGCCATTAAGAGGGTATTATTCATCTGACCTTGTTGAGGGCAACACCCAAGAACCTAACACCAAGAGACACAAAAAGTGATGTCCTAATGGGAGTGTCTTCACTTCTCACCTTATCCTACTTATGTCCACACATTTTCAGTCCGCTCATTGACTGTTGTCTGGAAAAGGACTCTAAGCAACTGTTGTTCCATTGTTAAACCCTCATCCATCATACAAGATAACTTATTTTAATAAACTCTGGAATTTATGATTTAGTTTTACATTATTCGTCAATGAAATAATGAATAAAAATAATGATTGTGAGAAACGTTTTCTCATAAAATGATTTTATTAACATTGTTGTGTCATCAAAACATACATACTCCTCTTAAAATGAAACATATTTGCTAGTCATTGGTATACACCCACAATAGACAATTCTTTATAACACATTTTAATGAAAATAATCTAAGTATATTCAAGTGCATATATAGTGGGTTGTCAGATTTGCATTTTATTATAAAAGTGTTATACATCCAAAAGCCCAGCAAGGGAGAAGAGCAGTTCAATATTGTGTACAAATACTTGTCTACATACAAACCACACAGAGAAGACTCAACATTTAGAAGTACAGACTCAAATTAAAAAAGTAGTATGAGCTATAATGACAAAGAAAATGTGGCTTTTACAAAGCAATGAAAATAATGATTCCACCTATTTTTACAATCTGTTCCAACCTGATCTTCCGCATACATTACAAACACAAATGGTAATCTTCAGCCACACATTGGGCTTTTTTCGTATTTTACACAGACATGCTTAGATGCTGCCATAAACTATGCCAAATGCCACTAGATATGCTAAAGCTGACAGACTTTGACACACAAATTGTCATTTAGCATCCTCATAATTATTTGGCCAATATACTACTGCACATTCAAAGCACTTTTAAAAATCAACAACACTTTAAATATAATTATATATATGAATTATATTTAGAGGATTAATATAATAATTTATAAAAGAAGATATGTGCATAGGAAATTGAAACAAATTATTTTCTTTCTTCTGTCACTTACCATCAGGCAAAGGTGTTTTAACTGAGTTCACGCCCAGGGTCAGTGCCATCATCCTCATCATTGTCAATTTCCTTCCTGATGCATGAAACTAATATCACCCTGGGTTTTACACTGATAATTGTCATCAGGGATGAAAGAAATCCTTCCCTACAGTGCAATGCTGTGAAGCATACAACATAACACAACACTCTTGCAGACCTGATAAGGAGAGTAGAGGAGGGGCCCATCCAGTCTTGTTCAGGCACCTGAACTGGGCCCTCAGGAACCCAAAACCCCCCTCCACCGGTCTCCTCAATTGGCATATGGGCCTCATTGAGGCATATTTCCCCTTGCCTTGTAAGATTTCTCTGAGGTGTAAAAAGCCACATCCAACTTGGTTAAGCAAAGCCCCTTGAAAAATGTCATCACAAAAACAAATGTAGGAGAAATTATGGGGAAGGGCAAACTTTCCAACAGCAATTGATACTTGCCAACAAGCTAGGCCTTTCTTAGCACAAGATCTAACATCTGTTGTGGCATGCAGCCATTGTGTATCACTAGTGAGTCATGGGTGGAACCGTGAAACTCTTCACACACACTGGTGATATAGTAGTGTTCTGCTATGCAAACCACCTGCATTTGGATGAAGTGAAAATACTTCCTATTGCGGTACACTTCCTCCTTGTGATGAGGTAACACCAAGGCAACAAGGGTTTCATCTGTTGCATCGACCTCATGTGGTATGCCTCCCAATCCATAGAGCTAGGACTTTATATTTTTCAGCGTAGCATTAACTATTGGAAATTGGATGTAGGTATTAGTATGTCTGACATAACATCTAGAACCTTATTGAGGACAGAGGAAAAAGTTGGTTGTGTCATTCCATTCCTGATTGTGTGTGGGAAGGAGCCATTAGCACAGAAATGTCATAATCTACACAATAGATGGGATGGCATTCTGAATTCTGATGTCCGGCAAAAGTTCTCATTGAAATTGTTGTGCAAAGGCCTCATTGGTGGTAGGATTCAGCCTGTACTTCCTAATGATGTGTCTTTCCTTCATGGTTTCTGTATCCGGACGTTGTTTGTACAAGCATTTGTTATATTGTTGTATCCTTCTCCGTTTTGCCTTGGGAGGTTGATAGACTTCTCTGCAACATATTAGTGCAGTGTGTCAATGTTATATGTTGATACACTTTGTTGGGACAGAAAGTGCACTGCATGGTGATGGATGTGTACTTCTACCCTGAGTGCCCCAGCTCATGGATATCTCGACCCTGATATTGGGCCGAACACATATCTTGCACGTGTGCCATGACCTAGGTCTGTCTCATAGTATAACAGTCTTGTTAGACCGAGAAGGACTCACCAGGCACTAACCTCATAGTGGTAGAGGGCTGCTGCCCTTGCCAGGAGTTCAATGACAAAAGTGCATACCTGTTTTGTTTCATAAGAGTCAGTAGTGTAAGCAGGTCTTTTTACTTTGTCACTGGCCCACTCATGTAAATGTCCACAGCGGTGTAGTGAACTCACCTTTGGCCTACATGATGAATCTATGTAGGGCTGTGCAGCTCATGGTATTGCGCATGTGCGTGCTGTGTTGTACGTGTACCTGTGCATGGTACATAATGTGGAGGCCTGTGGGTTTCATTTTGGATACCCAGGGCCTGGAAACTCTACTTAGAGATGAGGGCTGCAACACCAGACAGGAGATGTGGATTGCTGACATTCCTGAAGGCTAGGGTAGGAAGACCCACACTGGAGCAATGGGAGCAGAGCATCCTCTGTGCACACTAAAGATCTTTTTGAGTCTAGGAAGAGTTACTGGTCAGTGGGGCCATGTCAGGTGAGATGGTGGGTCTGATAAAGTTGGCTTTGTAGGACTAGGGAATCTAAGACAGGAAGGGGTAGGCTTTTGAACCCTTATGCAGTATATTTCCAGGTGTGATCGTCGGTTTCTCCCTCTACCTGTGTTGTGGGTCAGTAGGCATTGCAGACACTCCTTCTGTGGCAGACTGTCCCTTTAACAAAGGAAAGGACACAGGAAGAGGGGACTCCGAAGGAGTCGACACCTACAGCTCAAATTTCAAAGGAACTGACACGAAATCACATCTGTGTTTGGATAGAGACTATAAAAGTGGGAGCATGCGTCCTGAGAGCTGTTCATCAGCGTGGAAAGAAGATCACTAAGACTTCGAGCTGCTGCAACCAGGAATGGGGACCAAGGTCTGCTAGTCTCTCTACTGGGTAATAGGCTACCACTCAGGATTTAAAGTCCACTTCCCTGAGCCTGGAGCACCAGCCGTCTGTCTGCCTTCCAAGACCAGGAACCCTGTGAGGAGGAGCGGAACATGAAATGAAATGAAATGAAATGGGCACTTATAGAGCGCAGACTGTCGCTCCCAAAGGAGCCTCCTGGCGCTATTCAGATAACAGGCGAGCTAGTAAGGCGATAGAACCTAGATAAGGGCAAGACTGCATACGTCACTTAATCCATAGATACAGGTCTTTAGAGCTTTCCTAAACAGTTTTTCTGAATACATCATTCTCAGTTTGTTAGGCATAAAATTCCAGGCTTTTACACCAAGTACTGTAGCAGTTTTCCCTCCCTGGTTTTAAGTCTAAAACCAGGTAATTTGAGGAGGTTAGCAGATGTGGATCTGAGTGTCCTTCCTGGAATGTAAGGTGTAAATCTCCTAGAGAGATATTCTGGTCCGATTTGACGTATAGCTCTGAAGATGATGACCAAAAGTTTAAATAGAATTCTCTTATGCAGCGGAAGCCAATGAAGGGTTTTCAGAGCTTCTGATGCTGATGACCTGCGTGGAAGTTTCAAGACAAGTCTGGCCGCTGCATGCTGTACTACCTGTAGTCTCTTCAAGATGGATTTATTGACCCCTACTAACAGGCTGTTACAATAGTCAAGTCTTGAAAGTAATAACGCCACAGCCACCGTTTTCCTTGCAGCCAGTGGAATCAACTCAAAGAATTTTTTCATGGTTTTAATCATTCCAAAGCAGGAACCCACCACCTTAAGGGTGTGGTGTTTGAAGGAGAGAGAAGAGTCAAACCATACCCCCAAATTCTTGGCCACCTCCACTGTGGCGGGGGAGCTGCTGCCTCTTCCGGCCACCAATCCTTCGGTTGAAAGGGATTGTCTTTCCCGATCAACAGGATTTCTGTCTTGTCCGTATTACAACGGAGATGGTTGTTTTTCATCCAAGTGATGACCGCTGTGAGACAAGATTTAACATTTTCTTCAGCCTCTGTGGAGTTTTTCTCAAGGGACATCTGGAGGGAGCAAAGCCAAGCAGGGATCCAGTTGAGTGGATACCACTGAATGAAGTGTGGGTCGTCCGGTCTGTTAGGGACCATTGTGAGAGGTGCATGCCGTCTGCCCCTCGAGTGGAATGTCAGTAACCCGATGAGCCAGGTGGGTGCCACCGTGAAATTTAGGCACTTAGCCCTTGCTTTTCAAAAGTCAGCAACCCCCATATGCCATGTGGGTGCCAATGTGAGATTTAGGGCTGTCACCCTTCCTGGAGTAGGTCCGAGATCCCTGAATGCCAATTGGAGGCCATCATGATGTTTAGGGATGTCACCCTTACCGGAATACGTCTGCTAGCCCATATGCCAGGTGGTGGCAACCGTGAAGTTTGAGACCATTGCCCTGGAACATCATGCCAAGGGGATCCCTGATGAAGGATCAACCAAGATAGAACTGACCTACAGAACACCGCCCATGGTAATACTTACCGGAAACCACAGAGGAGACATCGGACACCACAGTGGGTCATCCCGACACTGTGGTAGCCTGACACATCATCCAGAGGAGACTGGATGATGCCTCGACTGTACAGCATGGCAAAGCTGGAGCCTGAGATGACGAGCCTTGGTGCTCCCTGAACTCACCGGCTGTATTGGTTCAGGTAAGACTGTACTAGGCCATCAGGTTTTCCTGGGACTTGCACAAACGTACTGCTTCTCAAATTGACTCTTAAGACCAGAACAAGACTTTGTTGCATGGTGATTAGCGAGGGCCACATCCATTACCAAATGGAGGCTAACCAGACCCGTTAGAAGAGGACTGTTGTAAGCTAGGTAAATTGTATATTCCTCGTGCTCCCTTCTCCACCTGTTTCCCCCCCCCTTCCTCTTATTCTTTTGCCCATTCCATAGAACGTTCAGGTGAAGCTCACGTTATAATGTTGGTGTGAGCCACCTGAACAGTCGGATGTGTGAGGGTCTCGTTCTAATAAACTCCTTATCTCAAGTGCCTTGGAGGAGTTATTTCAACAAATTGGCGATGATCTGCGCTGTGCAGGGGGCAGCTTGAGATCCTCTCCCCTGGTCCTGCTTCTGTCCGACTGCTGATTGCTTCGTGGAACAGTTCTTCCAGTTGCTCATGACTGCTCCCGCGATTTATTGCCACTCTCCTGGAGTCCTTATTTCTTCTTGGTGAGCTGTGCAAGTGATTGCCTGCATCGTTCTGCAGAGTGCTTTGTTTGCTGTTCCTGAGGGGCTGTGGCTCGCCTGAGCTTCTGCGGTGCCGGTAGACTTCCTGCCTCTTATCAGTCTGTTCCCGGGAGGCTGTGCCTGTTATTGGGCAATCACTTCAAAGTCTACCTGTGGGGCATACCATTTGTTTTGAGAACCGACCATAAACCCCTACTGCCTATGTTCTCTACCAAATGTATTGAGAAGACCACTCCTCGTATCTCCAAATGGGTACCAGGGTTGCAAGCATTTAACTTTAACATTGTATTTGTACCAGGCAGCAAGAATTAAATTGCTGATTGTCTCTCAAGGCTCCCCATCACAAGTGAAGATTTCCAGGTCAGCCCACCTGAGGAAGCGATCCTATCCATTGACATTCCAGCAATAAAAAGGATGAATGGGAGAAGTGTGGAGAAGATGATGAAGTTCTCAAGTTTCTTAAAGATAGGATTATCATCGGTTGGCCCAAGAAACTTAATGAATTACCGGAAGTGGTCCGGCCTTACTGGAATGCGAAAGATGAGCTATCTATCCTCAATAATAAAATTTATAGATGCAACAAGATTGTACCCCCAAGGGAATGCAAGAACGCATTATAGAGATAGCACATGAAGGCCATCCAGGTAGGAGTATGCCCAAAGGGAAAATCCGTAATGATTATTGGTTTCCCAGCATGGACACTATGGTGGAGAACACAGTGAAGGAATATTTTGCTTGCAGCTCCAGCGACAAAACTAGAGTCACACGTAAGACTCCTCTCCTTCCGGTGGAAGTACCTTCAAAGCACCGGGGCAAATTGGGCCTTGACATCATAGGGCCATTAAATATTCTCAATAATTCCCAGAGATTCATGTTTGTGCTGGTAGCCTATCATTCCCATTGGATATCTACTAAGTCAGTCACTACCATTAACACTTCATCTCTTATTGTGTTCTTAAAAGAGATATTTTCAAAAGAAGGTATACCCAGCATAGTGGTCACTGACAATGGGGTACAGTTTACTTCTGATGCTATGACACAGTTTATGGAGAATTTGTCCATTACACATGTTAAATCCCCCCTTTATTGCCCAAGGGCCACTGGGTTAGTAGAAAGGGCAAACAGAATGATTAAAGACACCATTCAGTTGGCCCTCACCTCACATGACCCATTGATGAAGCTTTGAGGAAAATGTTATGGTCATATCATATCACTCCCAATACAATCTCAGGAGTATCTCCATTTGTTTCTCTTAAAGGGAGAAATCCAAGCTCCAAGTTGACCCCCAATTGGCTTAATGGAGGTTGCCCAGTTTGGGTGGACAGAAGCTCTGTCATGGACAAGATTGGTCGTCACCAAAATGATTATAAAAGTAGGTATGACCGGAAATGGGGTACTGTCAGTAGAGATTGGAGAGAATGTCAATAGGTCACAATCAAGAGACGTAACCCTAATCGCTCAAAAATATCTTCGTTCTCTAAACCAGTGAAAATCAAGCGTGTAAATCGCAACTCTGTGGTTTTAGAGGATGGACGTACATGGAGTATGGACAATGTGGCTCGTTGTCTGGATGTGTTAATTCCTTCCTCAGATGATGGTGGGGTGGAGGATGGAACAGTGTTGGACTCAAATGGGTCTAAGGATGTCAGAGTTCGATGACCTCATTGGCAAGCAGATTATGAAATGTAATGCCTACTTCATTGTTGATAAATGTATTCCTGTACACTCATTTCTTGAATTTCCTCTCCTATAATTCCTTTGGGGTTTTGTTAAAGAGTATTGTTTCTATTGATAAAAGGAGATGTGTTGTAATCTAGGTAAATGGTATATTCCTAGTCCTACCCTCTCCACCTGTTTCCCCCCCCCCCTCTCTTCCTCTTATTGTTTTGCCCATTCCATAGAACGTTCAGGTGAAGCTCAAGTTAGAATGTTGGTGTGAGCCACCTGAACGGTCGGATGTGTGAGGATCTCGTTCTAATAAACTCCTTACCTCAAGTTGCCTTGGAGGAGTTATTTCAACAGGGACACTGCCCAGGATGATGCTAGTGCTCCGATTTTAAGAGACTGTGGATATTATTTACTATGCTGTTGATATACTTTGTGTGATTGTATTAAATACTATTTTTATCTCAAAAGAGAGTGTTTGACTGGACAATCAGTTTACTGGGGTTACAGTTCATATTTTGAGTCTGTGTACCTACCTCTCCCCCTAAGAAGCTTTGGACTGCTCTACCCATGAGAGTCAAGTGCTGAAGGGGTAGTTCTTGTCCCAGATGTTCAGGACCCATAGTAGGTCGGGCCCTGGGACACCAAGAGTAAAAGGCTACCACCCCCATGGTTGGGCCCAGTAACCCCTGCCTGCCCCAGGGCCCCCTGCAAGGGCTTCTACACCTGTTTGATAGACATATGTCAAAAATATTAAAATTCAGCACATGTCAAAATACAAACACCTCATATTTCAAGAATATCAATATTTTTTGTACATTGTACAAAGATACATATAAATATCTATTGCAAATAATACAATTTCTGAAAACTCACCAAAAAGTGAATAATGTTTATCACACAATTGTTTGGGTAAAATAACACATATTTTAAAGTAAGATATTATCTACAACATTTTTATAAATGTTAAAAATAATGTATGGCTAGTATGAATATTGGATATCCTTCTGTAATTTTATGAAAAATATGTCATGGTTGACAGAGATTACACAGTGGACGGTTTATATCGTTTTTTGTAATAGTGACATTGTAGTAGTTGTTGATGGAAGCAGCATCACAGATGATGGATACTCCCGGCAATAATGTACTACAAATCTGCCATATTGTCAGCCATGCCATATCTGCCATATTGTCAGCCATACCCTATGCTGACAGTGTTGGTTTTTGATGGTGCACCAAACATGGCAGATGGGCTACCTATTTTTTCCAGCATCTCCATTCCTGCATTTGTTATAATGACCTATGGTTAATGGATTCTGACGTGTATGCATCAGTTCATGGAAATTCCGTCATGTTGGCAACTACATTTTTTAAGCCCATTAGGTCACTTGCCTCCTAACCATTAACTGTGCAGACCTCCTCAACTGTTACTGATCATTTACTTCTTCTGTGACCCACCATGGTTAAAGGAGCAGGGCACTGCCCTCACGCCTTTGGAGTTGGACATCCTTGAGAGGGGACCCTAACCAACTATCAACTTCTGTAAAGACCAGCAGAGAGACAGGTAAGCTACAAATGTGAAAAGCACTTAAATTTATATTAGTTAATAAGGAGAGTGTGAGTGACTTGATACTCTGACCCTAGTGTAATAAATGTCACACCCACTAATTGAAAAATTGTTCATAACCCTTTAATCAGGCAATTTGTGTTTTACACACAAGCTACTGCGACACCACATTTTTTATGTACTTGTGTGTCTACAATTTGAGTTTGATTTCTATATTTTATATGTTTTACTGAGGAATATTAAAAACACAACGCCTTGGACAACTGTCCAGCTTTCACTAGTAAAAGTCAATGCCTGACCAAAAACGCACACATACATATTTTACCTACAATAATATCTACCTGGAACATTATTTTGAGTATCGTTTATACTTTTGGAACTCTAGTACGTCATGTTTGCCTGTGTAATGTACTCCTCAAACAATGATTGGAAAAAAAACCACACATTTTTAATGGTGAGCCACCCCAATTTACCAGCCAGGCAGGTTGTGATCAAAAACAAATCATTCATTGGTGAGGGCATGCAGGACCTCCCTATAGTATGGGAAAGTTGTGTGTTTGACAAGGAAAACAACAGTAAGAGTGACAAAA
The DNA here is from genome assembly GCA_963921515.1 of Calotriton arnoldi. NCBI lineage: Eukaryota > Metazoa > Chordata > Amphibia > Caudata > Salamandridae > Calotriton > Calotriton arnoldi. The sequence continues at coordinate 4,745,169 of CAWUFW010000001.1, read as the reverse complement.
CGATTAACATCCATGATGGCACTAAGCATATCATGTTTTACTTAGAATGTTGCTTTAATTTCATAAATGATTTAGTACATGGCACTGGGGACTGTGCCTTTTAACATGTCACAGTGCACTTGACTTTTGGTTGACAAGGTACTCCCTGACATTTGAAATGGAGTATTTTTTTCATAAAACTAAAAGGTCCTGATATTCTGTTTGCCAGAATGGCTACTCCATCACAATGTTACATATAGTAAATGCATATAATTACAAGTCCAGTACTATATAAGGCACTTGTATTGAGGTGGATGGAGTAAATTGTCCAAAAAGCATATATGTGTGCCAGAGAATAATTTAATGGCATCACACAACAGTTAGTGATGGCTAAAGTGAAACTAGCATACACTTTTAACAACAATATTAAAACACAACAATAGTCAGGATTAGTAAGTTGTTTGACTTGTTGCTCCTACAAAGCATAGCAGCTATCCCATCTACCTTATTACAAGTTACATAGTATATCATGCACTTGTAATAAGGTGTACGGTATACCGTCACATTTCTGATGCAGTAACATGTCAAACAAAATTATTATCAGCTACAATTTATATTAAATAAAATTCTAATTATATAAGTATATGTCTGTTTGAAAAATTCTGATGTTTACCCAAACAATATTATTTGTTTTCTCATCATACTCTTTGTAGGTCAGCTTCCGCAATAAGAAGCACTCCTGTCTGGTCACTGCCAGGCAGCTGTGCAAACTGGGGTCTCCAACTGCAGAAAACGTTGGGAGGACCTTCAGCAGTGGACCGCCTCATCAGGCCAACAAAAGTTGGAAGGTCTTCCCCGTAAAACAATGGGGCATCAGTCGCTGACCCCCAGGATGCGGCGCATTCTGGCAGTGGCCTACCCCAACCAAGATGGGGAGCTGAGAGTCATGAAGCAGCGACAAGGGGGTAAGTTTATTCATTTGAAAAAAATGTGTATGTCCTTATCCTTTCTTTACAGTTTCAGGTTGCGATGTAATGTCAAAAGAATCAAAAATATAATGAAGTTCCTATTGCATGTGCCATAGGATATAATAGACTTTGGGCCTGATTTAGAGTTTGTGTCACAAATTTGACGGTTATTCCATTCACCTCATAACAAGTGCTATTTAATATAATACACTTGTAATATAGTGAACAGGATATCTGTCAGATTTGTGGATAGTAACACAACTGTCAAACTATAAATCAGGCCTTTGTCAATAATGTGTTTGTAACTTTGCAGGTGGGATATATGTGGTCTTCCTGATGTAGTATGCCCTCAAAAAAAGTTGCAACCTGCCTTTTCATCAAGTGGTTCAAGAGACTCACACTCTTGTGGTGCATGTAAAAAGTTTTGGACATGCTTCTATCTACATTAAACAAGAATGTGTTGCTACTACTGTGCTATTAATAATATTGTTGTGACATGGATAGTATCCATTGCCCATTTTGTATTAGACATCCAGGTCCTGGCCAAGTGTATCAGAACATACCATTGTTCAAAGGCAGCTTAGACACACACACACATGCACACACACACACATTTGCACACACACACACATTTGCACACACACACATGCACACTTTGAGCTTAAGCCCATTTAGTTGTGCAAGTGTGATAGCAGATATGTATAAATGTACATGCTGTACATGGGCTAAGAGTTTACACCATGCATGGAACATTGCTGTCAAGAGTATTTCAAAATATAAAGATACCAATATATGCCTAATTTGACAGATATTATAGACTTTTAAACATGTGGCAGATCATACATACACCATTTTCCTATTGCATTAAAAGTATATCTGATTTGTAATGTGTTGGTCAAAATGTATGTCACATTTGTGACAGAGTCTCCCCTACAGCAAACTGTATAAATGTGACACACTGTTACAAGTCTGCATCCTGAGAAAACTTTAGATTTACTTACAATGTGTTCACTAACAGATATTGTGCATAATGTTGAAATTTGCGGGTGGGTACTCTGTCACAAAAATGACAGATACCCTGTTTGCTGACTACAAGTCCTAGATAATATAAGTACTTATAAAAAAGGCAAGCAGGCAGAATATCCATGACATTTGTAATGGAACAACAGTCTGCCAAAATCGAAATTAGGCCTTTTATGCTGTCACATTGTGTGCGCTTTATTGAGAAGTATGCTAAAAGTTCAAATTTGGGACATCTTTGATGTGTGTACCTTCCGCAGTGGCCTCTGTAGTTTGTAACTCATGTCTGCATATGTCTGCTTTCAGCTTCCTCTCGAGCAAGCAAGATAGACACTTGCCAGACTTTGGGAGGCCTGAAGTAGAGCCACTGGGAGTCAGATGGTGGAGCCAGTGACACCAAGGACCCAGTGGAAATGTGTGTGATGGGACTGCCCAGGAGACCACTAGTACATCTGATTCTGAGGCCTCTGAGTTGGATCAGCCCTTCATGGTGGCAGCCGAAACAACACAGGCCACAATATCTGCTCCTGTAATCACACAACAAACAGCACCAGCCCCACTCCTGTCCCCTCCTGGTATAAAGCCAGCACCTAGTCCAGAAACGCACCTCTCCCGCTGCCCCCATCCTACCAGCACTAGTGTCAGAGGATGCATTGGAGTTTCTAAAGAACCTCTCAGTGGGGCAGGCGGCATTCATGCATGAAGGCTACAGTGTCAGTCAGCACCTTTCACAAGTTATTGACATTCTGGATAAGAGGCCCTGCCTCTGCTAGTGCCTCTGCTGACACCAGTGCTGTTGTCACACCTGCCTCTGTTCCTCCTTATGGCCCCATTCCAACCTCTGACCCCATTATACCGCCTGCCCTCAGTCAAAGCCCTGACCATATTCCAAGGCCCACCCCAGTTTTTGGACCCAACCCCTACACCTCTCTCCACCATCTTGCCTATACCTAAAACACCTGAAAACCCTAAACATTACCATTCCTCCAAACACTGCTAATACCCCAAAACCTCACCATTCATGTCATCATTCATCCCCAGAATCATCTGGCCCTGACCCCCTAAATAAATCCTGAAAATCCCACACCATCCAAAAAAAGTAGGTGCCTGGACATCCACCTGCTCCAGGAGAATGGAGAGCTGCATGAGGAGGGACACTACTTCAATGTGGAGACAAGATGAATGCCTGAAACCTAAAGCAGAGTGTGATAGGACACTATTATTTATTATCCAACCACGGACTTTCATTTTAATTATTCTTTTTTACTGATGTTAAACTACCCTTTTTGTTTTTTTAATTTTTAAAACGTTATAATGTAGCCTTTTGTTTTTGTTGTTTATTTGTAAATATAATTAGTTTTGTTAAATGTTATAATGTTTCCCTTGTGTGATTGTGTATCCCAATATGTTGTTTATGTTAACCATTAACTTCCATTTCCATGTCTTGTGATTTCCTATGAATTGCATTGTGAGGGATTTAGTTCATTCTCCTTCACATGTGTTAAAGGAAATGGAAGTGTTATTGTAAGGGCCTACTGTGTGTGGCATTCAGAGTGGTAGCATGTGTAACTGCAATTAACTTTATTATATTGTTGATTAAATGTAGGAATACCTTCAGATGTTGCAGTTGACGTACAGTCCATGCCATGCATTATGTATGCATACACCTAGGGTAAGTGCATGAGTGCACGCAAGTATGATTCCCGCTCTTGATGTTATGTGGCAGATTTTAAGACGAAACACTTCAGTGATTAGGTAATGGAAATATGCACTTGGGGTTCAATCATATGATTGTGGCATATATGGTAAGTGGGTAAGGGTAGGCTCAGAAGAGTTCTATGATTTTTTTTAAACATTTCAATTTGAAAATATTATTTGTGTACTTTTCTTTGGTTAAAAATATAAAGCAGTTTAGTTATAGACTGTTTGTTTGTATGACCATTATAGTTTACTATGTACATTCACTTAGTGACTTGAGGTATGGGGTTGTGGGTAGTGAAAATGTATTCGGTGGCTATTTAATATTGGATCTGTTGTGTGAGATGTGGCAGACCTGAAAACAGGGTAAATTGTTATTAGATATGGTTTGGTGTATATACCGTTTAGTGCCTTTGGTAGTTAACATAGTGCATCTAAAATAGTTTCACAAGTTGTACTTACCTTTTATTTATTGTGCATTTTGTTGTTGTTCATCTACCACTACCAGATAGAGTCCCAGGGCTTGGAGTAACAGGAACATGTTGATATAATAGCTTTTGTGGTTGTTGTGGGAGGGTTTGGCTATTGATGCTCTTTTTCCTTCACACCTTTTCAACACAGGTGTGGAGGAATTTCTGCCATGTTTCCATTGATAGAAATGATTCTCTAAATACGGTGGACAGAATAGTGACTTTCTGTTGCTCCCTCCATCATGTTTAGGGTATACCACAGTTGATTTTCATTCATCAAACTGTCATACTCTAAATCTGGCAGATGGACCTCCATGGCTGCGGACAGATAAAAGAGATGGTTTTTGATGGCCCGTCTGCATCCACCAAACTCTAAATCAGGATCTAAGTTTAAATTTATCTTTGGGAAACGACAGACCACTCAAGCTGCACATGCAGGCCTGCTTACTTTGAAATAGGCAACAAGCAATTAGTTACATATATTAGTCAATTTAAAAAATGCTTGACTGAAGCTGCATAAACAGATGAAGGTGCTGCTGCAGTGTTTGTTGAGGACTCCGAGAAGAGCTTGAGAATGCCTTTAGCATTAGTAGCAAATTTAGTACATTCGTAGTAAATTGTAATACTGCTATTACTGCTGACTTAAGTGATGTCACCATACAGACTGATAATCAGCAAGAGAGATGAGAATTGGTTCGTTGTACTTGCTTTGTCCCTGCCCTCACTCCAGAAAAGCCGGTGTGAACAGGGAACATTCTGAAAACTTCTAGCTCTGAGGAAAAAGAACGATTATGTCAATAGGAGCTTTGTCTATGCCATGGAAAGGCTGGCTGTTTTGTTAAACACTGCCTACACTTGGCGGGAAATGGGCAGGATAGACTCTAGCTGTCAGACCTGGGGCAGCTCACTTACAGATGAGCGGTCTTTCTACTATCAAAAAGACCATTACCATCTGCTGTTATTACCTGTAGGAACTCTTGTAGTCTGGACACTGATTAACTTGGGGGTGTCTGTGTGTTTCATGGACCAGATGTTTAAAACATTAAAGAAAGGAAAGACCTGAAACCATCAAGGGAATAGATGGTACAGATTTAACCTCAGCAGATAACTCTCATGAAACTTTACCACTGATGATGCTTACACCAATGGGCTATCTTGACAGAATATAATTCAATCTCATCGATTCTCTTTCATTCTCACTTGTGTTAGGTATCCACTGGGTCAGACAACAAAATCCTAAACTCAGTTCAAAAGACTTGCAGATCACTTTTTCTTCAGACTGTTGTCTGAATCATTCTTATCTGAGTCTTAAGTTTGAAGGCACAGAATTTCACTAGTTTTACTTTGAACACAGTGGGTCCACCCAATAAAGACAAAGAAGATGAACCTAGGATGCTGTTGCCTCCAGCCTATGAAGGCTGGGTTGCGTCTTCTAATTGTTGGGACAATGCATGGCTATGCTCAGGTCAATAGGTAATTTCATATTAAAAGTGGGAGAAGAGGAGGGTCCACCTAGCAAGATGGGCTTTTGCACATTTCATTGAGTTAAGATAGAGGAGGTTTTTGTTATCTGTCCATACTGTTACTTTATGCAGTGCTCCTTCAAAATATCGGCTCCCGTGGGAGAAGGCTTCTTTAGTTGCTAGTATTTCCCAGTTATTTATGGTAAAGGTACAATCAGTAGGTAATAGAGTTCTTGAAAAGTATGCCATAGGAAGCAGAGCCTCATTCTCAGGATCTCTTTGAGACAGTACTGGCCTCAGCAAAACAATGAAACATGCTTTGCAACCCGAAAAGAAAGATCACTGTCAGGATGGTGGAGAATTGGTACAATTGTAAATGCTTTCTTTAGTGTATCAAGGGCTTCTCCTTGTTCATTTCCCCTTTCAACTGGTTTTCCTTTCTTGTTTAGTCTAGTTTCTCTGCAGAAATGTAACACAATCTTCCAAGTCAAAAGGTGAATAACTTTGACAGGTGACCCTAGGCCATCTTACCAATCAGATATAAAGCTGTTCTCAGAGTTTTGGAAGGATCCTTCCTTTCAAAATGCATGTTCTGTAGGTGTTGTACAGTTCCAAAGCAACCCAAAAACAAAGATGCACTGTCACTCTGGCTTCATCTGGGATAGCATACACTGCTTAATGCCCACTATATTTTGTAGATTTGAGCCATACAGCCCACTAGTTGTTTTAGGAGATGCTGCTAGTCTCTTGCTTGTGCAGCAACTTAGAACACATGATGCGGGAGATAAGCAGTCATCCCATCTGTTTTATGTATATGTGCAACTTTTAACATACCATTGGGCACAATTAGTTGTTCAGATGTTTCACTTCACTGGTGACAACTTTAGGAGGATCCCACCTCTTAAGTACCATGTGCTGCTCAGACCCATCTCTTCTACTAAGGATAATTTAAGGGGCCCAGTCTCCTCATTAAGGTGCAGGTAAACTGTCTCTACCTTACAACCATTGATCAACAGCAATCAACCTTCAGGTGTCTCCTAGCTTGCTCATGGGGAAGGTGCACATGATAAAAGGAATATCAATTTGGGTGCTCCTCAATTGCCCAACAGAGTCTAATTCACTTTTGGTGTGCTACATCCAAAAGCATGTACCCGTCAGGGAATTTGTGACACAAGTCTTCTATACTGGAAATAATGCTAGGTTGGTCAGATTGACAATATGAAGTGCAGAATTACACCTGGCCATCGTGCCCTGGATTTCTGGCCCTACAGTGTACTGTTAAATGAAGCCACTTTAAATTATGAATAATATGTTGCATTTGTCTTCTTCAGTGAGATAGCATGCTCTAGAGTTAAGGTTGTCAGATATGTCTTGGAAGTATTAGGTTTTTGGTTCCACTGTACAAATGTTCTTATTGTAGGTACCTTCAATCTGTTTCTTCTAAAAAGACAACAGTGGTAACTTTCATACAAGCTTTAAACCATTGGAAATGAGGCCCCATTTTACAGTACTTGCAGTTTTCATGGGAGTGTTTGTATGTGTCTGTGTTATAAGTTTATCTTTTGGTCTTTCCATCTCGTGTCATTTGTGAAGCCACAATGTCCATACACGTCCCATTCCTCTACTGCTTATCTTCTCGATTTCTTCCATAGGACTCTAAACATTGAATACTCTTGTTAGGGTCATCTGGCTCAGACTGATTAAGTTGTTATTATAATTTTTTTCAAACTAACCCTGCTGTTTTACAATCAACCAGTGGCGGCTCGCACAGGTATCGCTGTGGGGCGGTGAGGCGGGGGCGGGCTGGGTGGGGGGGTAGTGGAGTGTGACATACGACAGGAACGTTTAGAGTAAATAAATAAACAAAAGCACTTACTTTGCGCTCGCAGCATCACCAACTCGGCAATGCTGCGAGCGCAAAGTAAGTGCTTTTGTTTATTTATTTATTTACTCTAAACTTTCCCATCGTATGTCACACTCCACTACCCCCCCACCCAGCCCCGCCCCTGCCCCGCCTCACCGCCCCGCAGCGATACCTGTGCGAGCCGCCACTGCAATCAACGCAATTTTACTTTTGTATTCTTGCTGCTTTATGATACCTTGGCGCTCATATCTCATTTTTTGTCCCATTTTACAATTGAATCAATCTCAAAATGAATGGTAGAGATTAGAACCATGTACCACCCGTTCTGTGCTTTCCTGGCTGTGTTCTTTTCATACTTAATAACAATATTTAGAAAGCAATAGGCTAGGGCTTTCTTTAGCCGCCATATAGTCATGGTAGGAAAACAGACAATTTAAAAGACTTTGGTAACTTACATAGGGCCTGATTTAGATCTTGGCGGGACTCACGTCGTCCCTCCACGGCGGAATATCCAAGCACTCCACCAAGCTGACGGTATCCCACCTGCCGTATTTAGAAATCTGCTTGCTGAACCGCCGTCCGTATCGACAAACTGTTTCTCGTCGCCTAAGTGGTGCACTGTCATTGAGGTGGCAGACAGTACTCCGTCAGATTGGCAGGTTTGCGCCGCCCCTGTTTAGATGGCCTCATTGTGCTGGCACTGTCCTAGCGGCGGTTTGCTGACGGAGTGAGTCCCTAGTGGAGACTGGCAAGTACTTCTGCTTTGTGTGTCAGAACACATATATGTTGTGTTTGCTTCTAAAATATATATAGGTAATGTGTTACGCCCCTTTTCTTATATATTGCATAGCACACAAACAACACATACACACTATTGAGTGCACACCCACAGGTACCATAAGCACTACACCCACAACCACATACTTTTTTTGTGTCAATACAGGTGTGCTCATTTTACCTTGATAAGTTGTAAAATGTACACTAATGCACTACACATTAAAAAAATACATGTAAGAGAATGTAAAAATACATGAGATTAAAGCAATTGCCAACACACTATTCATAGTAAGACAAGTGTAAAAGAAGCTTGCCTTAGATCCCAGTGACAACAGAGTTGATTAGCATTGTGATCATGTAGTAGCAGCAAAGGGAGGTCCTGGACAATGGGGTTCAAAAAGGAAACAAAGAGGGAAACAGAAAAAAAGGTATGTTTCTAAATCATTTTGTTCGATTCCACCAACTCGAAGTAGGAGGTACCCCTGCAACAGTTTAGTCGACGGAAAGGCACATCATGATTGGCCCAGCGGTAATCTTGGCTGAACTCCCGCCGACAGCCGCTTCTGCCTATGATGCCGCCGACGCAGGTGAAAATTCCTGGAGAGTCTGCGGCACTTGGGCGGTCTTTTGTCCATGGACCCGCTAACATCTAAATAGAGTCGGCGGACCGCCAAGTAGACGGGCGCTGAGACCGTCGAAAAAGTGGCAGCGGAACTAGATCTGCCATGATCTAAATCAGGCCCATCATTTTTTGTTACACTGTGAGATACAACCAAATGTATCTTTGATTGATGCTAAATCCCCTATTCCTCATGAACTAGATATTTATGATCCAAGAGACATGATTTCCTGATATAGCTGGCTCTATGTTTCACAATAGGTAGCTGCGGATAATTTTTTCCTGTGTTGCAAATCACACATCAGGTTGATAGAGGTTTGTGGGGAAGTGAGTTGCTGTGACGTAAATCAAAGTCAACCCATTGTGTCTGCAGCTGGACGACTGGGTTTGAATTGTAAGACTCTGTGACGTTATTCTACTATTTGGTCAGCTAGAGATTGTTGTATCAAATGTATAATGGCGAGACATTGTGATGTATGGAAGAAGATGGTACAACTTTATCAGTTAGGCAGTTTGTAAAATTTGTGATAGCCTTTGTTGTATGCAACATGCTAAACTGCCCTTGTGTTTCTTTTTTTCTTCTTCAAAATGTTTATTGCTTTTTGCCAAGTAAAGGACAAAGACAGTATGGTGCAGCTAGTGACATTGTAGGGAGAGTCATACTCTGCTAGTATTCTATGGTTAGGGGAATACAACATTTAGTTTCCACAGAATAAAGGCTATCATGGTAGGATAATGTATCAAGTTCAAAAACCCTAATTAAGGTAAACGTAATAGAACTAACTGGCACCCCTCTCAAGCCCAGGGGTGTCCCAACAATATATCGAAGCAGTTTTATAGCCGCTGTAAAGATAGGTGGATACATGCACAGAACTATGATGGCAAGGAATGGCAGGAATACTGATAACAATCATGCTAGTATAGCCATCCAGAGAATGGTAAGTGCTAGGGTGGGCAAACAGCAAAAACAGCTGGGCGAACTTATGGGACATTGTGGATTTTGCGTTATGTAATGGTAGGTCCCATTGATGAGGATTTTAGGCGAAGAAGTACATTTCATGGTAGCCTTTCAGCATCCTTTCCGTCATCTTTGAAAGTCTGCAAAAGTTCTTCAAATGTGCCGCAATTGGGTGTTTCTGCAATCCCTGTTTTTCCTGCCTTTGGAGTCCTCAGCTTTCAGCCTCTGCCATTCGTTATCGTTATACACCCGCCTGGAGTATTACTTCCACTGATCTCCAAGGAGTTGGAGCGACACCTCATAATGTTCGAGGATAGCTTTGTAAAACCATGTGATCAATCTGCGACCGTTCCTGATGGTGTGCAATGTTTGTAGGACAGCATGCATGGACAGCTCCAAACCATTCGTGTTCCACAGTGTTTTGAGGGCAAGTGTAATTTTGCCATAGCGCAAAATGTGGCCTTCTCGCAGCCCGTATGTATTGGCCAATGCCTGGAAATCTACCCTCTCGTTTCTTTTTAATACTGGTTTAGCACAGGTTATACAGGTAGCAGAGTAAGCAGCTTAATGAGTTAAGTGGCCAGATCACTTCCAGATCCTTTCACAAGCATATAAGAAAAGTGAAAATGCAACCTCCAGACAATTTGCTTGAATGGGCCATCCTTTTTGTAGCTGGTGTAGCTGGCCTATTTATCAACTAAGCATCGTTGTATACGTTATAGTGATGTTATCAGGCAAGTGATGTGTTATTGCCCGATTTTAATCTATTCTGAGACCTTTTTTTAGCACTAAGTTTATTGCATTTGGTTATACCAAAACAAGTATTATCACAGGAGAATGATGTCTATCTTGGTTACATACATTGTATATTAAAGTCTGTAGCACAGGAGCAAGGTATACACATCAGTCTATGTCTGACTATGCGACTGAACATAGATTGGTAATAATCCAGGACAAAAGATCAGTTTCATATATATAAAATCCTCCTTGGATCCCAACCCAAACTTGAAACTTTGTGGGTCACTTATAAGGGGTAAGTATAAGAAAGAGGAAGCAAAAAGGAGGGGGGTGGAAGACAGGAACGGGGGCGCTCATGTGGGTGTAATCTAGTCTGAGACCTTACATCAAGAATTGGATTAATGAGTTAGCTGCAAGTTTGGTTTGAAGCAATATTGTCACATATTGAAGACATACATGCTAGGGGATATCGTACAATCCATTAGAAAACATTACCTAGAAGTAAGCTCACCTAACCTTTCATAAAGCAATCCTCAAGGCAAAGCAAGTAATTCAGTGAAAAGCTCAGAGGCAGTTAATCAACCTGCAAACTTTTCAGTCATTAGCTAATTAATTTATCTTGATTTCTGTGAATCAGTTTGGCAACATTCTTTGTGAATAAAACTGTACAAAATATCATAAATATTGCTAATTATAAAAGTTGAAAATTAAAGGAACGAAAACCCTTCAATCCCGATTGAGACCTGCCCTTTCATGTAATTAATGAGGTAGTTTTTCATTTTACCCAATGGGAGCAGAAGTACATTTGCTCCTGCCGCAAGTTAACTTTCCTGGGAAGTTAGGTAATCTGCTCACCCTAAGCAACTGCTAAAATGGCTTCACACTGCCTCCTTATTAGACTAATTGGATTAAATACTTACCTCACCAGAGAATAGGGCCACGGACATATAAATGTGTATTCAGTACTCCCTTGCTGAAGAAAGTATTGATTAAATCCCCAACAGCGTGTTAATTTTCTTCCTGTTCATGGCTACCCTGATAAAAGAAATACTCTAAAAACTTGCAGCAAGCCAAACGTAGTCATTTATGGTGCAAATCACCATGCTTCATCACCTTCGGTCAGGTTTTCATATGTATCCATAGCACTGAACTAGCCTTTATTTTAGTATGAAATAATGTGCTTTTATTGTTTGAGTCTGTCTCTTTTCCATGCTTTTTTGTTTCATTTGACAAATAGGTAGGATAAAGCAACATATACAACTTAAATTAAAAATAAAATTAAAAGTCACAAATTTTATACATAGTTCCAAAGGCATTTATACTTCTAAATTCGGAACTTTCATTCTCAGAACAACAATATCACACCATGATTAAGTAAAAAGGATCCATACATTTTCCAAGTTTTTAAACTTTGGGCATATTAGCTCTGAATGTCCAATTTAGCAGGTTCTTTTTGTGCACGCTTACTATTTTCTTTAGATACAGTGAGTTAATTCTTTACATGATATAAATGACATGGTACAAATCCCATGCTATTGCTTTTGAAATGGTAAATATTATATGTCTTCAGCATTCGTAGGTTATGATGATGGTCTCTGATCAGGCTATGTAGGAATTCCACTAATTGTTTTTTTTATTGTTTTTCATTACATCCTGGTGTCTGCCATCAAATATGACCAGTAAATATTCTATTCAATGTCGACAGTTAGGAACGCTAATCTTGCATAGGACCTCCAATCTTCCCATACTCAGATACTTAGACTTCCCGTTATGCAATAGTCGTACTACTAAATGTGGGATGTTGTACAACAATCTTAACATTTCTCGTGCATCCCAGGCCTTGATCAACAAATTTCAGTTCTCCCTATTAGGAACAACAGAACCCCCCCCTTTCCCCACCCCTCTCTCCTGGAGTGCCATGGCGGGACCTGTTATGAATTAGAGTGCAGCAATCGAACGTTTCCCCCATCATGGAGTCCAGAGAGCGTTAGACATAGTTCCATTATAACATCATTGCTCAGTCCCTGAGATCCTCTACTAGTGCACATATGAGGTAGGGTCTCAGGCTCACAGTATATGTCCGCATTTCAAGGTCTACAGTGCTGTCTGTGTATTCAGGGGATTTGTGACGGCTCTTCTAACAGCGAGCCTTCTGGTTGTTTCAATTATTCCACTAATACCTCCCATGCCCTGGCTGCCTCGAGGGAACCTCAGCCTCGCCTGGCATCTCTAAGTCGAACCGCCCCCTCATAATCCGACCATCGCAAAACTTCCCTTCTCCATCCTTCAGCTCTAGGTCCTCTTTGTGTCATCCAGTGCTGGGCAATGTTCCTTTTGACCAAGAGGAACTCCACTCATTGTTGGCCAAAAGATCTCAATGTAAGAGTGGGTGAGCTAGTGTCCGATTTCATTCAGGTTACATCCATCATCATGCAAGTCTCACAGCTCCCCTCCTCTCAAGTTATAGCATTTGTGAAACCTTGGCTTTGTGCTGGATATGCAGCAATGACAGGAGGTGGCAAACTCCTTCTTCCAACAAAGTCTAAAGTGGGGCCACAGTAGAACAGCCTATGCTTCAATTTTACATTTTCTTGGACCCTGCTAATGGTGGAAAATTCTTAAAAGGAGTCAGGAAGTCAGAGACTTATTCAGAAATCTAAGGAAGCATACCATAACATCCTTTCTGAGTTCCGTGGTCTGGTGAGTTATTTTTGCAGGTGATTCCCGAATCTGTAAGGAGATACAATATGAAAATCAGTGCCACATCTTTGTTGTGCTCCCAGAAACCCCCTTCAAACTCTTTTGTTATCAGATCACTGTTTTGTGGAAGTAAATGTGGAGTTGCCTGCTGTGAGTGTCAAAAGATGATTTGGTGTGTGGTTTAGAAAAGGTGATGAATAAATAAGCAGCTGTACTTTGTACTACACTACTCAGCTATTCTACTCTGCATCACATACTGTTTGCACCAGGTTCGCACATTTTTCTCGCCAGAGCATTCTGTACGGTCTGAGAATACTCAATTTTTCTCAATGGCAAAATCTACAGTAAAATGATTGATTATGTCCTCCAGGTCATTCACTCAGAACTGGTCCCACTGCCATCCCGTAGGAAACTCCATTGAACACAATTTTTACAATTGTTATTCAAAAGATATTTAAACGTACAATTAAAGTTCACACTTAAATGTTCACATGTTCGTTCATGACCTGCAAAATATAAAATTCAGAACTAATGTCAGGGTATATTTATTCTCGTAAATATTATCCTAATTTCACCAAGCATGTAATTTCTATATAGGAGGATATTGCATTTTCTTTGAGTGCTTTACCTCGTCTCGTGAATTGGCTCCTATTTAAATCTCTTTTTTCTAGGCCTCTCTATAAAATATTCTAATATTTACCTAATATGGAAGTGTAGTTAATAACATGGTATGCAGGCTTGGTTAATTGATTTAACATTGTTGAACACTTCTATTGCTTCTTTCCATTTTTAGCCTTCTGGCAAGTCAGGTCTCTTCCGGTTTCCTAGAATGTATGCTATTGTCTTTATTCATTCATTACCCACATCGCTGCATAGTTCAAGGTGAACGGGACTTTGATGTGTTGCTTTATAGATGTTCATTTTTGGGGGTATTTTTCCATTTCACCAAAGGTCTGTCTTCCCCGGGCAAAAGATTTGCTTTTGGTGGTAGAGGGTCAATGGACAGAATAGGATACCAAGTTTGTCAAAAACAGCTGCCTTGTTGAATCAGGAATGTAATGGCAGAGGTTGCAGGGGGTGATTTGCATGCTGACAAGCATCAGCTAGTTCAAAGATTAGACTGGGCACCACTATGAATATGTGTCAGGGGAAATAATGGAGATGACATTCAGAGAAACAATATTAATACCTTGTTCGCACAATCCTTCTTCCCAGTTCCCTCAAGAAAGAGCAAATCCTCCTGCAGCTTATACATGCAACATGGCGCTCCAGTGAGCCAACCAACTATCAACCATCACCAGTATGCTCTTTTTCGGAAAATCTAAAGACCATAGCCACCCCCCACTAAGAACTTCTAGATGGCAGTCACCTTTTACATGACTATTGGTCAGGCTTCTAACATTATTGTAGCAGATCCTGCAAGCATTCAAATTGTAGATGAAGTTCTTCTTGCAAATAAAGGCAATCTCTACCTTCTTGTCTCCCTCAATATCTCAGCAGGCTTTCGACGCCTTTGACAACCAAGTCCTCATTCACATCCTCTCACTACAAATAGTATTAAACAAAACTGTATGTTGTTGATTTGTGTCTCCTATCTGAATGATTGCTCACAGTATGCTCAAGTGAACACATTCTGCTCCCATCATTTGGCAGCGACCTACAGATGCCCCCAATGGTGCATTGCCCCCGGAGTCCTCCTCCGTCTGTAGATGGAGCACTTCAGAGTCCTCCTTTCCAACCATTTGATCAAGACTAATCAGTATTCATTTGATAGTCAACTATACCTCATAGTCTCCACAAAGACATAGACCATTTCAGTTCTCCATCATCCAAACCACTCCAGAGAATATATCACTTGAATTGTTGGGGAGGGACGAAACCAAATGGGAGCGAGCGCAGCATCTTTTATGCATTGGTCTTTTCCTAATGGCAATATAAGCATGATGTTTGATAAAAATAAAAAAAGTACATATTTAAAAAAAAATATGTCACCTACACATGGATATCAAGTTGCTTCCTGGATTCTCCCCGCAACTCTGCCCAAATGCCAAATTCATTGGCTTTCTCAGTGATTTGGATCTATGCTTCAAAACTCACTCTGGAAGTAAATCCTGGAGAGGATGGTGCTAACTGTCTCTCCTGCTCAAGGTCAAACCTTACCTCCCTGAAGCATATTTCAAAATGGCTATGCAAGTGTAGGTCCTCCCAGCTGGAAGACTAATATGTGTTGTTCACAGGAATTTCACCTTTACCACAAATGGTGCATGCCCTACAAACAGCTGTCCATTCAAGCTCATACCCTTCCTAACAGACGTACACTGTGTGCCACTTCAATCTGCATATTCTTTAATACCTGCTGTCACGCATACAAAGCATAATATATATACACACGCACACACACCCCATCATTCTTGCCCCATCACTCCTGCAGTTCATGACAGAGATAACAATACATCTCTTTAAGGAGCATCTAAAGAATTGATAATAGCCAGGATCACACACAATCCTACTTTCTCTCTCTTACAGCTATTTACTTGATCTTAAACTAGTCCTCGTGCCCACCCATATCATACCCTATAGGACAGCTCTCTATTTCTTTCAAATGGGTTTGCATTATATAGAAACCTACTCCTACACACACAAACTTTAGTGAAGCACTAGAGCTGATTGAATCAGGCCTATGACTTTATCCAAAAATGCCATAATAGCTTTAAAGAAGAGGTCAGTGCAACATTATTAATATTTTAAATGAAGCATGTGATCTAGTTGGTATGGTAAAATGGTTTATTATTTTTTAGAAAAACCATTCATTACTTTTCCTGTGTTCTTTTTTTTAAAGCATTGATGCAGCTTCAATATGAAGATTCCGCTAACTCGAATAGCCGCCCCAGTAAGGAGACCAGTTTGACTGAAGCCATCTTCAGAGTGTTGTCCTATTGCACATTGTCGCCCAGGTCCCTCTGTACTGTTCTTGGAAGATGCTTTGAGGAACATCAGCTATGGAGCCTCTTAAGCAAAATGTCAGGTATGTTCATAGTCGGTATGATTACTGATATGTAATGGAAAGCAAAGGACACTTTTTCACCATCTTCACAAAAATGAATAATAATAGATGAATGTGATTCTATCACTGTTTTGATTGTCTATTTTGAAATTAATTAATATGTTAAATGTCAATAACATTCACCACCTCTCTTTTTCATAGTTTCCTGGTTTCAAATAACATGATGGGGCTTCGAGTGTTATTATTAACAATGTACTTGTGACCCTGCCACTGGCTTACCTTATCGAATCTTTTGGTGTCCAGGTGTGTCATACGTAGATGACACCCGATTCTGCTAACCTATGACAATACACATCAGAAGTCATGACAAAATTTAGTACATGCATAGGAGCAGTAATGGGGTGGATTAAGGCCAATTTGCTCCAATGCAACCTGGAGAAAACAGAGGTGTTATTGTGTGGTGCCAACCCCCTGCCCGGCTGGTCAGGATTTGACCGGAAAGCTGCACTTCGCTGCCTCCACCTACAGAGGTTGCTAAGAATCTAGGGGTGCTCATTGACATGCATCTTTCCTTCAGAGCCCAGATTACAGCAGTGGTTAAGACGTTCTGCTGGATTTTGAGGATGCTGAAGAAATTCCTGAACTTCCTTCCTTGGGATGCCCAGAAAACTGTAGTACAGGCGTTAATACTTTCCAGACTGGATTATGCAAACATTCTGTACCAAGGGGCGTCAAACTATCTAACTCATCGATTAGAATTGGTTTAGAATATGGCAATTTGCCTCTTATTTAAGCTTCCCAAGCATGCCTCCATCTCCCAATACCGGAACCAACTACACTGGCTTCCAGTAAAAAAGAGGATTAGGTTCAAAGCACTCACGATGGCCCATGACGCTCATTACAAGACCGGCCCAAATACCTGTTTAATAAGATGGTGGGATACTGTCCCAAAAGAACCCTACGTTCTCAGTCAGCAAGGCTGCTAATGATCCCCCTCACCAAACGAAAGAAATGGGATGGTGTTCAGCCTGCTTGGTTCTCGGGGCCAAAAACAGGAACAAGCTCCTTCTCCCTCTCAGATGCATCTGCGAGAAGAAATCTTTGTGCAACCTTTTGAAAACTCATCTGTTTAAGCTGTAGGGTTTGGGGCCCCCCTTACTGGGCGTTTGCCTCATCACCAGGACACTCTCGTAGTAACTGCTGCTCTTTACAAAACCCCCTCATGAATTCATTCATGCTAATTGTGTTTTGCTATTCACTAACATCAAAATATTGAATACTATGGACCATGGTCTATATATACAAATATACTGGTAGCAAAAAGTGGTTGCAAAATGTGTGCCAACTTTTGCTATGAGCATCTGATTTTGTGAACTGACCTCTGGGCTCTACGGTTAATTCACAAAAATCACCATTCTGTAGGAGGTCATAGAATGACCTGTCTAATGAATATTAATTAGAGAGGTCACAGTTTGAGACTCTCTATGATCGACTACAAACTCAGGAATGGTGGCCTGCAGTGGACAACAGACCACCATCCTGAGTTTGCATTTCCAAAGGGAAAACGACTTTTTTTAAAGAAGCCTGTGCTCCTTTAAAGGAAACAATGCTGCTTTAAAAAAAAATAAACGTTTTCCAATTGGAAAAACATAAGGGGGAGCAGGCAGCTTCCAAAACGGGAAGTGGTCCCAAGAGGACCTCTTCTCCTTTGTGAATCAGTTACCACCTCCTTTAAGGATTTGGTAACTTTAAACAGTTGTTGCAACCCAGTGGGACATTGCATTCTGAACAGCAGTTTGGAATGAAGGCCCCTTTACGTCCTTTACGAATTGCAATTGAGCGTAGGTCGCAAAACCCTGAAAAAACATTTCCTAATCATAAAATGGATTTGTACATTGTGGAAAGAATTTTGCAGTCTGAGACCTAGTGATTTTGTGAATTGCAGGCATTGTGATTCCTTTTGTTCATCTAGTCCCATATTCCTTTTCTGCATGCTATGATATGAGTATAAATACATTTATGGTATTTATACTTTCTCAGAGTTTATTTACTTTAAACATTTTTAACACTTGCTTCTAGTTCAAGATAAAGGAAGTTAGAGAACCAGAGGGTAGAGTGGTGGAAACAGACCTTGCAGATTCTAGGCCGTGTGGGCTTTCATTTTATCAGAAGGATGGAAACGGTACTCACGTCCCTCAATGGGAACCTCCAGATGGAAACTGTGTCCGTGCACAGCTTTTGTTGGTCATCTGGAATGAACCTGACACCGTCCAACATAAAATCTTGCTATGCCACTAGAAGAAGGTTGTGTTTGGGGGAATTAGTTTGGGACTGGTTGGTCTCCTTTACCCTTGATCCCTTACAGGCCTTGTGACTCACTTTGTTAGATGCCCCACGCTCAGTATGATGTCAATTTGTCAGTCTAATCACATGCTTTTGCATCGTTTACTACAGATCATGGATTCTTTGAAGAAGTTAGGGAACAGATGTGTCTCCCGCACATTGTGCAGATTGCTACCTGGCTAATTACTGCTGCAGTGGGTGGGTGTGCAGTAGTTAGCGGATGTGCAGTAGTTAGCAGGTGTGTGGTTTTCTCCCCATTCAGAATTTAACACCCTGGATTTTGGAGTTTTGTGCGAATAGCACCTGAATTAACATGTTGCAGTTTGATTCCGCATTTTCCTGTAAGTTTTTCCTGCTCCTCATCACAGGACCAGAATCCTGTGTCATGTGCATTTTGTGCCCGATGTCTAATCCCGTTTCGGGAGTAAACTGGAGTTTGTGCCGGAAGTGCATTTACCCCATAATCAGGGCCTTAATGGTAACCTATAGATGCAAGGCATCAGGTTACTTTTTTATTTCCTGGTTACAGAAACTACCTGTGCCCGACGCTATGGGGCCTTGCCCTCTCTGTTGTCCCAAGCAAGGGTCTGATTTATAGTTTGACATATCGGATCCTCCTTCATAAACATGCCTGATATCCCATCCGCCATATTACTAGTGCCTTAGGATATAGTGCACTTGGTGATGGAGCATCCCATCGCCAAGCTCTAAAATATCTTGGCTTCTTTATCCCATTATCAGTTATTGATTTTATTTGTATGAAACTTGTGAGAAGGACCTTTTTATATCTGATCTCTTCGCATAAGATGTCAGTAACAACAGCTATAGTTAATCTAGGCTATACTCTGGTATGCTGGTTCTGTTGGTCTGTCAGCTCCAGAGAATACAGAAAGCTATGTTCTTCTAGCTTATAGTGCTGGGAGGTTGGGAATAATCCTCCTGCCTGCTCTGCACTTGTCACTGGTTGAGCTTCGACATCGGTCCTTACAATAGGGTAATGATGAGAACTAGAAGCATCCATCAGGTACATTATAGATGCAGTAGATAAAGCACCAGTATAAATGTTTGAATGATTTCATTACCAGAATATTGGAAATAATAATAACCATCAGAATGCTTGTATTCTAATTAGTCTGTTATTATATGAGCTGGGAAGGGAAAAATATTGGCTCGTCATGGAGCAAGGAAGAGGAATCTATGAACCGCTTGTTACTATGTGATGCAATATCTTTGTGTGTAGGTTCCCGGTGTGCCCTGGTAGGATGATGAGACCCAATGGAGGATGCCATGTAGAGCCTCCGCCAAATGGCATGGAAGACTAGGATAGAGGAGGAGTGTTAACTTGATAAAGAAGTAACCAGGGAACGGCACAAGTGGTGATGGAAGGATGGTGTCGGTTAACATTAGGGAGCCTTGTGGGCCAGGGGCTAGCGTGTAGGGAGGGAGGCGAGCATAGGGACGGCCTTTTGAGTGATGGGGCCTCTAGCACACCACGACTCGGCCAAGGAGACGGGAATAATTCTGGGGGCACTGGGGCAGAAAAGCAATGTGTATACGCTTGGGGGTCTCTGGCGTTGCCAAGGACCACCTTAGGACCCTATTGGGGGTGCTAGATGAGGGTATATAAAGATTCAGGAATTTAGGAAGGGTAAGGAAGGGGTTCCTCAGCAGTCAGTTCCTTAAACTCTGTGAGCATAGTGTCCCATGCTGCGGTAATGGAGCGTCTGCGAATGAGACGGGCCTCTGCCCAGGGTAATGTTGAGCTTTCAGCTTCTCCCCAGCAGAATAGCACCTGGCGTCACTGGGGGAGATCTGGAGCATGTGGGGCCCTCCAGTGCATAGTTGAGAGGCGCTTGACCAGCAGGAGCGCAAGGTTGGTGAAGCATGCCCACACCTTGTGGTTCTTTCTCAGTGGGAAGATACCTAGGGCAGTGGGCTCCCTGGAGTTCAATGTGTCGAGTTCTGTGACTGTATCTAGTATGTTGTGTATGGAGTGACAGGAGCTGGATATCCTTGGGCAGGATCAGAGCAAATGTTGAAGGTCGACTGCCGGAACAGACCCTCTGGGGCAGGTAAGATTTGCCATAGGAAACATACGGTTTAGACGAGAGGGTGTGAGTTATGTCCTGTGGAGAATCATATATTGGATGTTTTTAAACCTTGCGTTTCTGGAGACAGCTTGGGGGGACTCCAGGGCTCTGGACCATTCAGTATCCAAATCCTCTTCCCGAATGTGGCAAATGTGCTAAACTGGGAGCCCTGTGTTTTCCCTGATAGCTTTGTATAACCAGATAATAAGATCTTGGCCCCTACCCATAATGTACAAGGTGTGTATCACTGCAGGGGTAGGCAGTTCGGCGTTGAACTCTCCCGATAGGGATCAGAATGTTGCCATCAACTACCCATGTATTAGCAACTGTCCCGGGGTATGCTTTGTTCTTGGTGGAGTTGTTTAAACGTAAGGAACTAGGTGTCGTGAAAGAGGTCGCCCACAGTTTTGAAGGAACGTGTGTGTCATTCTGTCAGTTGTTCAGTTGTGAAAGAACCTAAGGGTCCTGGAAGTCCCTGGAGGGGAATGTTAGGGGAGTAGGGGGTTGCCTTTTTCATCAGCTGGAAGATCCTGGCTAAGCATTTTCTGGCGATCTACCCGTGTAGGGACCACGACTGAGGTCGCTGTATCTTAATTTGGGGTGGAGGTGCTGACATATAATGTGCAGGGGGAGTAGGCCCTCCCCTGCACTTGTCTCATATAGGTTGGTGCCCGCTAACCAGCAGGACACAACGGAAAGACGCATGATTTCCCCCAGTTTACGCGGAGGCCAGCTCCCTCCTCAAAGGCCCGAAAGGTCGCTGATAGCGAGGTTGTATCTGCAGAGGCATCCCAGATGTATAGTAGCAGGTCGTCCGCGTAGAGCGACACCGTGTATATAGTTCCATCCAGGGGGATCCCCAACTGATGGCCCTCTAAGTGAAGGCAATGGGCCAATGACTCCATGGCAGTGGAGAATAAAATGGATGAGAGGGGGCATCCCTAACGTGTTCCTTAGCTACTGGAATGGGAGAAATCAAGCGGCCAATATGAAGCCCTGGATGACTGGTTCCTGTATAACAGCTTCGTGTATGCTCGTAGGTGCTTGCCTAACCCTTCTGCCTTTTGAACCTCAAAGAGGTATTCCCAGCACATGGAATCAAAGGCCTTCTCGAGGTCCAGTATGAGACTTGTTGCCTGTGGGTATCCTAGTGAGGCCTGGTCCATCACATGGAAGAGTTGCCTGATGTTGTTAGATGTGCTACAGTCCGGCACAAAACCGGTCGGCATGAACAAGAGCAGGGAGTACCTGCAGATATCGATCCTCGAGGATCTTGGCAAGAATCTCGTAGTCGGCAACCAAAATGGCCACTTGGCGGTAGGAGGAGAGATTAATGGAGTCCCTGTCTGATTTGAGCAGGGATACAAGTAGAGACTCTTGGAGGGAGGCGGGAAGCATGCCTCTGGTGAGAGCCTTGTTAAATATTTCGACTAGTTTAGGAACAAGACTAGTGGAGAACCGATCGTAGTATTCTATTGGAAGCCCATCCAATCCTGGGATCTTATTACTGGCCAAGTCATGTACTGCCTTCTTAACCTTGGTCACAGTTATTAGTTCGTCCAGTTCCTCTAGCTCGAGGGTACGGGAAGGGGGCTACAAAGCAACTAATTACTTCAGGTGGTGCCCTATATAGCTCGGCATAGACTGTAGTATGTTGTCTAATGCAGTCACTGTGTCACTGCGTCATCAGCGTCTTGGAAGGCCCCAGCCTACTCCCTGTGGACCCCGCCTATAATCTGCTTGCAAAAGCCCTTAGTAATTACTTTGAAGGAGTCCCACTCGACGACTCAGGTGGCGGCGATCTCACAGTTTTCGTCAAAATATTGGGTGATATGGGTGAGATGGTTGCCACAAAATATTGGGTCGTCCAGTGTATCCTTTGATAGGTTTCAATTGGGGACCAGTGGATGTGGTGTGCCCCATTCCATGTATATTTTGTGTGCAGCGTGGTCAGGTATCACCCGACCCAGGTAGTCTGAGTGGAGTATCTGTGGAACCAGGCCCTGGGAGCACAGGAATCAGTCAAGCCGGACATGACGGTCATGTGGGGCCTAGTAGTGGGAATAAAGGCACAGGAGGGGTTATGGGCTCGCCGTTCATGTAGAAGCGACCATTGTTGAGCCCATCTAGAGAATTGTTGGGAGTGATGGTGTGTTGGGGCCTGATGGAGTGGGGGTGAGAGCGGTCAAGGGAACTGTCCTGCACATCATTATAATATCTACCCAGTATCCATGGGATGTCTACCCCCTGGGTTTAGGATTCCAGATAGAGTGGTCCAGAGCGTCATTTGTTCCGAGTTTGGGGCATAAATGCAGCCGAGGAGGACGTATCTGCCCTCCTTATCGATAACTTTGTTTAGTGTTTGGAAGGGAGTGCCCGGGCGTATCCAGAGCAGTGCACCCTGGGAATATGCAGAATATGTTGTGCATGGACCATTCCTCGCCATCGACTACTGAAGTGTTGGAGCTTGCCTCTAGTAAAATGGGTCTGCTCTAAGAAACTAAAATGTGCATGCTGTTGTTTGTGTAAATGTATACTGAATAGCAGTGGTGCGCTGTATACATCCCCCTCACGTTTAATTTGAGAAACCGTGTGTTGCGGTGAATAGCCATGTGGCGATGTTGGGTGCATGTATGGGGGAGGGAGGGGTTGGGAGTGGATTGCTATCCCATTTGTCCGTGTCGACACTCAAGGAGGGTGGAGTCATTGAATGCTCGTGCCATGGGAAAAAAAATAACATGTAGCAAACAACAGTAAATTAACAGGAACTGGAGCGTGTGGCCGGGGGTCATATGCCCAAACACGTTCTCAATGAGCCAATACTTGGAACTGGGGTGGTGTCAGATCACTGCTCGATATCGGGGAGATAGGGAGTAAAAAACCTCAGATGTACAATCCAGATCATGGTGCTGGCAGGCAGGTAGCCCTCTCGCTTTCCTCCCGGTGGGGGGCGGGATAAGGCAGGGAAAAAGAGGTGGGAAGAGGGGAGTGTGTCATTACTGCCTTAGTGGTAAAGAAGGGTCATTAGATGAAGTCGTCCACTGTCTGTGGTGTTACGGACGGGCCAGACAATAGTCCCTTGTGTAGTATATTTCCCAGGGTCATGTTGTCCTTGCTTGTGGCATTGCTGGAGTCCGTGTGCTGAGTCTATCAAAGGGCATATGCTGGTTCAATGGCCGATTGTTGGCTTTGGCACAGTTTGCCTGGGGAGGGCACTACAGGAGTCCCCCCGGCCCTGTTCCGTCAACCTCGTCTGGGACGTGTTGTTTGTTGCCACAGGTCTGCGGCTGAACTCGAAGTCGATCTCCACCCAGTCCCATGCGGCCTCCGGGTCTGTGAAGAAGTGGGCTCGCTGGTAATGAATGATTTTCAGTTTTGATGGAAACCAGCAAGGAGTATGGGCCATTTAAGTCCCAAAGATGATGCTAACTGGAAGGAAGGAAGAGGGTTGATGCTGGGTTAACATCGTATAGTCCGGGAATATCGAGAACCGGCAGTTCCCATATTCGAGCGGGGTCATGCGTCTGGCCGCTTGTAGGATAGTGTCTCACTAGTGGAGTATCTTTCCCACCACAAGGTGGGGGGAGCTCCTTGGGCCGATCAGCGGGCAGGCACTCAGTGTGCTATCTCCATCCAGGAGTGTGGCTAGAGAGGTTGGGTTGGCGAGAAGAACTTCACCCACTCTTCCAGGAACTCGATCATTGGTTGGGACCTCTCCGCGCCTTCCGGGAGGTCCGCCACTAGTATGTTATTCTGTCGGGCTCTCCATTCGGCGTCTTCCACACAGTGTTCCAGTCATTGCACCCATTCCAGGATATCGTACATGGTCTTCCCCTGATCTGCCAACTGTGGTTGTATATCCGAGCGGGTCTCAGTGACCCTGAAGGCAAGTTTGCGTTGGTCTTCCTGACTGAGTCCAAAGTCCACTCGGATCTTCTCTATGCGAGATTTGATAGACAGGCGTAATGTCTCTATAGCCTGAGGGATGGTATCCAGCTTGTCAGATGAGTCTGAGGGTGGCAGAGATGCTGAGTCTCTTCAGTCAAGCTGGCCTAGGACCAAGTTGGCAGCGAAGGTGGGCGGTACTGGCCTTTGGCTGATTTTGGTCTGCCCATGGTGCCCTAAGCAGTAGGTGCCCAGCGAGCCCCCGGGGATCGGTCAAGCTTCACAGTGTGTCTTTCTAAGTGCATTGTAGGCCTTCAGATCCCCGTTCCAGATTTTCTGGGTGCAGCTGGGTTCGTCTTCAGCGTGAGCCTAAGGCCTGGCCTTATTGTTAAGCTGGGACTGGGACTGAGCTCACCTATAGTGTCCCGGGTATATGGCTGAGAGATATGCCTGGGAGGTGACAAGCAGGCCCCAGGGGCCCCCCAGGTGGCGTTGCATCGGATGCTGCCTTTCGTGGCTGTCTCTGAACTCTCGCAGCCTGGCCTCTCTGTTCCAGACTGATCTCTGGGTCGGCAGGAGCGACTGCGCCTCCGAAACAGCTGTAGCGGCTTGCGTGCCAATCGTGCATCGAATTGAAGCATTCCCCGGGGCCCGGGCTCGCCCCCTTCATTGACCGGGGACGGGAACCGATGCCGCCACCACTTGGGTCCTTTGCGGCACTGGAGGCCTGAGGGTCTTCACGTGTGGCAGGGGATGGCGCGCTGAATTTATGAGAGAGGCTGTAGGCCAGGTTGGGCCCTTTGCTGACCCGACCTGACTGTGTGGCTGGGCCTGCAGGATCGTTCACGTGCAGTAATGCCAGTCCAGAGCAAAGATGTCAATGAGCGTGATGCTAGAGCCCCTCGGATCACATGCCTGTTACTCCTGCACCCCCATGAAGACCTTGCCTCGTGCTGGTCACACGCCTAAATGGGCCTGTTGCGGTCCCCACAAAAGTTCCTTGATCTGGGCTGGGTCACCGGTATCTCCCAGCTCATGAGACAGGTAAATTAATTTGCGCTCCCTTACTGGCGTGGCAGCCCATGCGCCGAGCTCGCACCGAATCGGGCCTTCCTCTGGGGTCCAGGTGCATCCCCCCTCGAGCAGCCCACCTTTCCTAACAGGGGAAATAAACTGACAGCCAGGACATTCTGCTCTAGTGGGGTCTCAGGAAGCCCTGTAGGCCACTGGTACTGGTCTGCTAAGTGGCTGGTGAAGGCTGCAGGACAGGCATGGCCCCCCGGTTACACGGGCTGCGGGGTGTAGGGTGCGCCTTGGCGGGGTCCGCGACCTGCCTTCTGGTGCCTTTACTGCATCGGATGGGGTCTCCTTGCCACTGCTCAGCATGTGCAGCGGACCTCCCAGGTCAGGGCACACTTGGGAGAGGTCCAAGACGTTTTACCCGGCTGCTGCCATCGCGCGGGCTGCACCGCGCCCTCCGGGGATGTGCTTTTGCCAGTGGGAGGGGGGCGTTGTATCCATGTCCCCCCTTCTTGTGGAGTGCCAACTGTGTAGGCAGTCCGTCTAACATGATGGGTTGTAAGGCTGTGCTTCAAGGTCCCGACGAGGGAGGCTCCGTGGGTTTCAGCAGTCTCTGGCCGCATCCCTGGTGCAGCCTGACAGCTCCCGTCCATCGTCCTTTTTACTTTAGTCCTGTTTCCGGGTGCCCTCTGTCCCCTTGTGCCGTTGTTTAAGGCAGGATGCTACAGAATCGCACAGTCTGATAGCCGGAGCTCAGCTAGCCAATGTCTGACATCTTCGGCTGGCTGACCACCCCTAATGCCCTTCCTCATAACTTGTTGTCAAGTGAAATATCTTTTAAAGATTATTTTTATTGTTCTTTTTCGGTAACTGATACTGCTTATGAAATTACATAAATCGTAAATACACACAGTAAGTACATCCGCGCCAATATGGCAGGAGCGGCCTCATGGATACACATTTCTTGTATGCCCCCCTTCCCACATATACTATACAAACATCGTTCTCATGAGATATGCCGATGATGGAATTGTCTATTAGGCACTTAGGTCTGAGTCTGATTCCTCGAGGGGAGGAGTGCAAATATTCCCTCTGTATGCATTCCACTTGCCCCATACCCGTGTCCATTTTTTGGGGCATTTTCTGTGGGTAAAAACTGCTTTCTCTGCCACCATTGCTCTGTCCATGTCTCCACACCACTGCCTATGTGTGGGGATTGTTTGTGCACCCCAATTCTGCGCTATATTACGTTTAGCCAGCATCATTCGCAAGATTGCCCAGTCTTGCGCTGCATGATTGAGGTCTGTCGGTTCCCAAATGTTGAGGAGGCAACGCCTGGGTTCCGGGGGGACAGTAGGGCCACAAACCTGTGAAATAGTATTCATGATAGCCTCCCAGTATTGCGTAATTTTTTAGCACTCCCACACGGTATGATAGAAAGTGCCCTGTGACCCGCAATCCCTCAGGCATTGTGGATTGTCTGCCCTGCCCAACCTGTGTAGTGTCGCTCGTGTGTAGTATGTTCGGTGAAGTATCTTGAGCTGCACTAGCTGTAGTTTGGCGGGTATGGCTACTTCTCGTGGGGACGCAAGGGCCTCCTGCCAGTCTGTTTCGTCCAGTTCCCCCAGTTCAGCCTGCCACTTCTCACGGAGGGCGACCGTAGGATCCCCCCAGTTATTGATTATTTTACGGTACGTAAGGGAAATGGCCTTTTTTGTCAGGTGTTCTGTCAGCAGTCTGTCCTCAAGCTGTGAGGATTCGGGGAGGTCGGTGCCCGGTGGAACAGCTTTTGTGAGCGCATGTTTGATCTGAAGGTAGTGTTCCGTTGAAGCCATCTCGTAGGTCTCTTGCAATTGTGCGAATGGAATGATCTCTCCTTTTCTCCACATGTCTCCCACCCTGGATATACCTATTAGGTCCCATCTGGCAAAGCCTTTGCTTTTATAGAGCGCCGGGTGATCCAGAGTGGTGTGTGTTGCGTTAAGACCCCCTCCGAGCCGAGCGCCCTGAGCGCCGCGAACCAAACGTGGACAGTGTGTGCAGTGGGACCCAGTAGTGTGTGTATGCGTGGTTTGTTGTATAGTGCACCCAATACTCCCCCGGTCCTGAGAGTGTGTCTGTCCATACGGAACGCAGGGTCGTCCTGTGGAGCATGAATCCACTGGTTTACTACAGTAAGCTGTGAGGCCCAGTAATATGTTTTGATGTTGGGTAGAGCGATTCCGCCGTCGTACCAGCCCCGCACCAATTTAAGCTGGGCTATGCGAGCGGGTTTCCCTTCCCAGAGGAGATGACTAACTTCAGCGTCGATCGCCTTAAAGTAGGAGGGAGGGACAGGGAATGGAGTGTTTTGCAAGGCGTACAAAAACCTGGGGAGTGCCATCATTTTGAATAGGGCGGCTCGACCCAGGAGAGTCAGTGGGAGGGAGTGCCAATATTTAACGTCGCGCCAGAGTCTCTTTAGGGGCTCTGAGAGGTTCTTTTCAGTGAATTGTGCAGACATGGAAGTGATATATATTCCTAGGTATTTAAACCCTCTGTCCGTAACGCGCAGTGGGAAATTTGGCGGCAGCCGTGGAGGCTTGCCGTGAAGCGCTTAAAGAACAGACTTGGCCCAGTTTATAGTGTAGCCGGAAACCCTACCGTAGGAAGCACAAATGTCTAACAGACGAACGATCGATCGTCGGGGGGATGCCATATAGAGGAGGATGTCATCCGCATACAGGGAAATGCGGTCTTACCATCCCTCCGTCCATTTTAGCCCGGGGTCTCTCCTGATCCAGGCCGCCAACGGTTCCGACACCAGCGCAAACAGGAGGGGAGAAAGCGGACAGCCCTGCCTCGTCCCGCGACCAAGGGGAAAGTCAGCAGATACTCGCCCATTTACCACCACATGTGCCATCGGTTGCGTGTAAAGAAGATGAACCCAGGCACAAAATTTGGGCCCAAAGCCCATGTGCTGTAGCACTGCAAAAAGAAAGGGCCATTCTACTAGATCGAAAGCCATTCGCACATCTAAGGAGAGCACGACCGCTTCCTCCTGGATAGTGGGAATTCGAGCCATCACACCATGGAGTCGTCTCAGATTGAGCACTGTATTACAGCCTGGCATAAAACCTGATTGGTCGGGGTGCTCTAGGGTTGTAAGGTATGGTTGGAGCCTAGTGACCAGCGCCTTTGCTAATATTTTGGCTTCTGCATTAAGCAGCGAAATTGGTCGATATGATGAGCACTCCCGAAGGGGTTTGCCAGGTTTTGGAATTGCTATGATTGTCGCAGTGCGCTGATCCCTAGGCAGAACTCCCGCCTCAAGGCTAGCTTCATACATTTTAAGTAGGTGGGGAGTGAGCATACTTGCAGCTTTTTTGTAGAGTTCGACGGGAATGCCATTCAGTCCTAAAGCTTTCCCCGATTGGAGCCCGTTTATGGCCAGTATTCGCTCATCTGGTGTCAGGTCTGCCTCCAGGGCCTGAGCCTCATGTGTCGCGAGTTTGGGCATCTGGATGTCATGGAGGAATACTACGTTCTCCTCCAGGGTGGATGTGGCCTCTGGGGTGTAGATTTTCTCATAGTGAGTTGCAAATGTTTTAACTATTTCCTGTGGGTCCGTAATCACCCCCCCGGTGTCCGAGTTTAATTGTGGCACCCAGCGACTTGCCCGTTCCCTCCTGTCCAGCCACGCTAAAAGCTTGCCGGCTTTGTCGCCAACTTCATATATAGTGTGCTGTGACTTGGTGACCCTGGCTTTGGCTTCTTCCCACATGTAGTCTCTTTACTCCTGTTTTACTAAGTTGAGTTTATGTGTTGTGTCATCATTGGGGTTTAAGGAGTGTTCGGCTTCAGCTTGGCTCACTGCCTGCTCAAGGGTCTGCACTTGTCGCTTCGAGCCTCGTTTGTGAGATGTAATTACAGATATTGCTTGCCCACGCAGGACGGCCTTATAGGCTTCCCATAGGATAGTCGGGGAAGTCACTGAGTGTTCGTTTTCCTGGAAGTATTGTTTCGTGGTAGTACGCAGGCCCTTCCAGATGTCCGGGTCATTAAGGAAACCCGGGTATATAGGGTATGTGCGTCGCCTCCCCGAAAAGCAAGATGTTAATTTTATCATAACAGGGGAATGATCGGAGATACCTCTGGAGAGGTGTAAAACCTCCGACACTCCCTCCAAGACAGATGCGAGCGCTAATATATAATCTATCCTGGAAGAGCTATTGTGAGCACCTGAGTGGAAGGTGTACTGTCGTGCCTGAGGGAAACGTAGGCGCCAGATGTCTATCAGGCCGAAGGCGTCAAGGAACTCAGCCAGGCGCAGCTGAGCTCCACAGTGGTCCCTAGGGGGGAGTCTGTCGAGTGTAGCGTTAAGTGTGGCGTTGAAGTCGCCCCCCACAACCAGTTCACCCTGTGGGAGTGTGAGCAGGAATTTGCCAAGTGCGGGGAGGGCTATATTCTGCAGGACCGGCGGGATATAGACTGAAACTAAGTTGTATGCCCGTCCTTCCCACTGACATGAGACGGCTGCGAATCGCCCCTGATCGTCCGTCCAGGACCCAGTCAAGACAAGTGGGTAGTTTTTTCGAACAAGGATCTCAACCCCCCTCGACCCCGAGGTGAACTCAGAGTGCACCACCATTTTAAATCCCCACCTGTCAAGAGCCTTACAGGCCGAACCCGTTAAATGTGTCTCCTGGATGAGGGCCACCGCCGGTGCGTGACGTTTGAGATATTGTAGCACCAGACCCCTCTTTATCTTGTCTGATAATCCATTTACGTTCCAGGATATAATTACCAGAGGGGGGCCCAGCGCATCAAGGGGCTCGGGTTGTGCTTGCATGGGGTCGGTTAAGTCGTCCCCCCACGTCAGTGGGTGTATCAGTGATGCCGGTGCATGGAGGGCAATATGATGGGGCTAGCGAGCAACGGTGTATTGGTTTAATTAGCATTCGGTGTACCTGTGTGAAAGAACTAAACATGAACTTAAACTTAAACTGGTCCCCACCCCCCGCCCCCCTCCCTGCCTCCCTGCAAGACGGAAACAAAACTACCCGCCACCCCAACTTAGCAGAGTGCTTAGTCCCCATTAACTTGTACTTGCGTGCGGGGGGAGAGTAGTCCAGAGATCACCCCGATCCATCCCATCCATCGAAACTATAACTGTACGCTTCAGTCTGTCCAAGTTCAGAAAAAAAGGAGGGGCGCCGGTGTCCGGGCGCCCGGTGAGTCGGCGACCCGGGGCCCCTCAGGTCGGGGATGCCGCCCCAAAGACACACCCCGATGAGTGTGTATCTCAGTGTGTATTCCCCAGCGGTCCCCAGCGTCGCTGCAAGACAGGAGCACGAGTGGTCCGAGCGTCTTCATTTGTCGGTCTCCTGCTGTGTGGAGTCAGTCGTGTAGCCTGTATCTTTCGAGCCCTGCGGTGCCACCTCTTGTAGACGTTGATGCTGCTGTTGAATCTTGCTTGGCCGTCACGGCCCGATGCCCGTCTCCATCCCTCCAGCCAGTCTAGGGCCTCCCCAGGCGTCTCAAAGAACCTCGTTTTACCATCCGCCACTACCCACAACCTTGCCGGGAAGAGCATTGAGTAGGCAAGCTCTCGTCGCCGGAGTTCCTTCTTCACCTCAATAAAACTTCGCCTTTGTTTGGAGACTGCTGCCGTATAATCCGGAAAGAATGAAATGACAGAGTTCTCTAAGCGCAGCGGAGGAGCCACTCGCGCTGTTTGTAGTATGGCGTCGCGGTCACGGAAGTTAAAGATGCGGGCTAGTATGGGCCTGGGGGGGGGGCCCCAGTCTGAGTTTGTCGCCTGGCACTCGATGGGCTCTTTCCACTGAGAAAAAGGTGGAAAGTCCCCGAGGTTGGAGATGAGTCTTAATAAGGCCTTCAACAAATAAGTCCATTGCAGGGCCCCCTTTACTTTCTGGCACGCCCACGATTCGGACGTTATTGCATCGGGAGCAGCCTTCTTGGTCATCCAGCTTAGCCATTATCAATTTATTGTCTGTTTCAAGTTGGTGCACTTGTCGCTGTAAGGCCACAGTGTCAGCGGAAAGGGTCATCGTGGTGCTTTCGACTTCGGACACCCTTGCGGCCATTTTTTGGAAGTCGGCCCTCAGGAGTGAGATATCGGTGGAAATCGATCCCACGGTGGTTTGGACACTGTTAAGGGCGAGCATTATATCTTGCAGTGTGACCTCCGCCGGGCCCTCGGGCGTCTGGGTCTTTTCATGCACGGTGTTTCTGTCCGCCAGGTCCGGTTGGTCCTTGGCGTATGCGTACTTGTCCAGCTTCAGTTGCTGTGCCGTGCGCTGGCCCCGGCCCCCCATGATGGCTGGTCCGCTGGGGCGCGTACGTGGCAGTAGTCGCCGCTGCCTGCCTCTGTGGCTATTAGCCACGCGAGGCCTTTCGGGTTTCCTGTCACGTGCCCCCAGTTGCGGCAAGAGGAGGTGTCTTCACCTCGACCAGACCCAGACGTGAAGCAGGCAAGGCAGGCCGGTGGGCAAGTTCTAGGCTCTTTCGATATGCACCACGGGCCCCCTGAGTTCAGGTATCGCAAATATCTGGTACGGGCGGCGGCTGCACCCGCCGCTTAGTGTCTCCTACCTCCGCTGTGGCCGGCTTCCACTATCTCGTCACTTCGGCAGCCCAGGTGCGGCCACGGCACATCAATGTCATTAATCACCGCCGGGGCCCGAGTGTGCCTCAATCATGGCGGGGCCCGCGCACCAACGCCCACTCCGTCGCCATGGAGCCGGTCACACTCCTGGCAATATGCTGCGGATGGCCGAGGGTCTCCGCTTGTGTGCATGGCAGTGTCTCAGCGTGCTTGTATCTTCACCACTGCTACGGATTAAGGGGCGCGCTGCTTAGATATCGTACTCACGGATCGTGTGTGGCGCGGGCTCCGCCTCGCGCCCGCCGGCCCGTTCCCCGCACCTCACATGGGTCCCGCGCGGGAAGCGCACATCAGCGCCGCGGAGCGTGAAACAGTCCAGTCCCGCTCCACTGAGTGCTTCACAGGGCGCCCGGACACACCACCGCCTCCCTGTGGGCGTTGCCGCCTTGCGTCTCCACACAGCGGATCTCGAGGCCACGCTAGGTCCCGGTCTCTCTCTCCGGCTCAGGCCGCGCTTCAAAGACCCGATGCAGGGTCCCCGCAATTCAGTTCTGGAGTCTCGGAGAAGGATCACAGGGTGCCCCAATACTTCCGACGCCTGAACCTCGGCGTCTCGTTGCAGTGCGTGGACGGATTATTTACCGGATCGTCGGGGATGTCGGGTAGGTCTCGGAGCCTCTCTAGGTAGCGGCCATTATGGTTGGGTGTTCGTGAAATATCTTTTAGGTGCACTGCGTCTCACATTTCATCCTACTTTCACTGACTCTAGGGAAATGCCTTTTGGGCTAAACTGCTAAAGGACTCCATCTTGCCTGTACACATTTCTTTTTTAGCAAATGAATATGTTGCTTGCCTACTTTCTAGTATGTGGGTTCTAAATATCATCCTTGTTTAGCACAATTGGTTTCATTCACTTGAAGTGTTCCTCCTTTCTCCTTAAGGGTGTATCAGGTCACTTTACAGGACCATGAATAAAAGCTGAATTAAAATTAAGCAGAGGGTACTAACAAATATTGTGTCTTTCTTTTAATGTCTTTGAAGTGTTTTTCCTGTGGTGCACCTGAGATTTCTTGTGATACAGCAGAGATTTCTGACAATACCAGAGTCCTTTCTTATGCTTTAATCTCAAATAGCTCTACACTAACCTTCATTGCAGATTGCTAGGGTAAGGTCAGTTCAGAATTATAGGCTGCACTGGATCCTGATTTAGAGTTCAGTGCTAATCTGAAATTCTTCATTTCTTGAGCAAATACAGAGGAGTATCAATTGATGCCATTTCCTCTATGTAAAGATGAGTATGGTGGTGGAGATGTCCCTGTTAGATTCTTCCCCAGAAGCAGAGCTTCCTCCTGTAATTGGCAAATCTTCCATCATCAGCTCTAAATGTGGTAGTGAGTGGCTAACCGGTCAAATATGCAAAGGTTCTCTTTAAATCACTTGAAGCAGACAACTTGTTTAAAGCTGCTGTATTCAGGCCAAGCTGGAGCTGAAGATTGTAGAAACAATGGAGAAGGTCTGCTTCACTAGGCCATTCTGCCGATCTCTTCAATAGCCTCATGGCCACCACCCCACTGATCTCTTAGATAGCAGCAAATACAGTACAGTTAGGACACCCATTCCGACTCTGTCCCCCTTGAATTGGTCAGCAGAGAACTACACACATACTATGGGAGGCAAAGGCACTCTTGGGGTTCAGGGTACACTAGAAGTTAAGTGACACAGGCAAGCCTATCGGAGGGAAACACATTTGCCCAGGCTGGCAGACAGTGTGACCTGGGAGCCGACACTAGCACACATGGTGCCGACAAAGTAAGAAGTGATGACCCCTATGGGGATGATCCTTATGAAAGGAGGGAACCCAGAGAGAATGGCATCTCATTGGCATACCCATAACCTCCCAACAGTGCTGGTGATGTATTGAAACTGATGAATGTCAAACATGTTTAGTCAGGTAGACTGTCCAGGAGGGAGGGGGGAGAGATCTGTTCATCAGTTAACAGAGACTACATATATATTTTCCCTGACAGATGAACTTTGGGGGACATGGATAGGCTAGAAGCTCTATGTCTGATAGCCTGGAAGAGGATATAGTGCTAGGTTACAATGAGGGCTACTAACTCCTCTGATAGGTGTAAGAGAAGACAAATAGCCTGTGTTAGAGTTTGATTCCGGTTGGTCCGTATGACTTTGTCAGGTCATGTGGGAGGGAGGGAAACTACACAGGCATGAGAAGATGGTGAGGGGGCAGGATTTTACTGCTACAGAGGGCACAAAAGAAAAAATATAGGACTCCCATTCAAACTTTATTGCTTAACATAAAGCGCCTGAACTTCCTGTGAAAAAGACAACTTGTATGGAGTTACATTTGGGAACATGACTTCAATGTTATGTTTTCTATAAGAGACTCACTTATTGCAAAGGAACCAATTTTGCATGTACCACAAATGCTGTCCAAGCCAATTTTGGGCCTCGGTCTCTACAAAGATGGCCAGGGTAGCAATCATTGTAAGCAGTGCGTGGACAGTGGATAAAACCAAGGGTCAAAAGGGTTAAAAGGGATACTACATCACAATCCAACTGGCCAGAGATCATATGTCTTTGTTAAACTCTACATCCCAAGTACAGCACAAGAATCCTTTATCCTCAGGGCATCGAATGATCTCCTGACAGACATAGGATGTGAGTTAGTTCTGGATGAGGTTTCAGGTTAGCACAGGATCCTGATCTAAAAAGATCTCCATTGCATCGATAAAGGAAGATTAGGCACACGCGCTTCCTTGAAGTATGTCAAGTTTATTTTGCCAAGTACAAGATTACGGGCAGCCGCCCAGAGGCACTTCAAAACTCTTCCGGCTCGCAGGCACCAACCGTCCTCCTCTGTCCCGTAGAACCTTCCCTCCTTCGCGTGCCCATAGATCCGCGTGCCCACAGATGAGAGCACCACGAGCTGGCTGACCACAAGCCTCCTGCCCTCGGTAAAGATGACTAAGACATAACACACCTCCCCCTTTTACAATATAGCAAAAGGGAAAACAATAACCTTAACAATATTTAAAACACTACATGGTCAAAAAGAAATAAATCACGTTACAACATTACATAATCCTTGAATCTACCAGGAACTTTGCACACCTGTTTTTTTAACATAAGAGACGACTGAATGGGGCGATTGATACCTTCACTCCCCACAGGTTCTCTGCACACCGTCTCAAACCCCTTTACTTTGACAACCCTGGCACAATTCCATCACTGGCCATTTTGCAGCTTCACAGCACACCCGTCCTTGCTCACTTCTACACAATATGCAGGACCATATCTCAATTTGCCTTTGAACCTCCTTGCTTCCGTTAGTTTCACTCACATATAATCACCCTTCTCCAAAAACACCCTCTTCGTCCCTTTTATGACATCGTATCGTTCCTTACTCTTGATTCTGTTCCTTGCCAACTCAATGTCATGTGCCCAGAGTCCTGCAGATTTCACTTTAGGTAAGTTGTTCAACCAGGTAGGCCTCAACAAATCCTGAGAGCCCTGCCTCTCAACGCAGTAAAAGGTGAAATCCTAGTCACACTATGGGGGGTACTATGATATGACCAAAGCATGGCACGCACTGCATCACCCACATCAATACCTTCAAGTACAGCCCCTCACACAATCCAAAATCATTCTATTAGCTCTCTCAACTTGACCATTCCCCTGGGGATGGTAAAGACTGCACCTTTTGTGTTTGATTCGGGCCCCTTCTAAAAATTCCTCTGTGTCTAAAGAAACAAATTGTACTCCATTGTCAGACAATAACTCTGACGGAAACCCTTCCCTTGCTAAAAGATCAGTGAGAAAACTGATAACATTCTTAGTATTAGGCTCACCAATAAACTTTACTTCAAGCCATTTAGACAAATGATCAATCAATACTATGGCAAACCTTTGAGCTGGTGGAAAAATTTTAAACGGTCCAAGAAAATCAATGCTCACTCTCTCCCACACCTTCTGAGGAACCTCAGGAATGCTCATAGGCGGAGTGACACACCTTAGCCCTTTGTCATTTTTACACTATTAGGACATTTTCAATTTTTTTCTTCCACCTCTTGATAAATCCTGGGCCACCAGAAGGTTTCTCTCAACCTCTTCTTCGTCATTGTCATACCCAGATAACCTTCATGGCTGATGTTAATAAGCTGTTCCCTGACAACACATGGAGGTACTAATTTGTCCATTCTAAACAGCAAGCCATCTTCCAAAGAAAGTTCAGATTGGATCTTACTAAAAGGTTGAAGATCAATAGTCAGGCATCTTCCTTTGGCCACCCGTTTTTAGTGTACTCCAGAACTTTCCCCAATACCAAATCTTGACCCAAGGCAGATCTCCACTCTCTCTCACTAATACACTTGACTTGCAAAGAAAACACTTTGGCCACTAAACACTCAACATCCTCTGGATCTTCCAGCACTTCTTCCTCACCTGCGATAGGTAGTCTAGACAAGCAATCTGCTTTCTTATTCTTACCTCCCGGAATGTATTCTAGTAAGAAATTGTATTCCAACAGCTTGACACTCAACCTCACTAATCTAGAAGTAGCCTTCGAAGAGTGGACATTTGTACCATTTAAAATAGAAATCAATGGTTTTTGATCTGATCTTAATTTAAATCTAGTGCCCCAAACGTAGGCTTTAAAACGCTCAACTACCCAGACACAAGCAAGCATCTCACGCTCAATGACAGAGTACTGTCTTTCATTGGGCTTGAGTGTGCGAGAGCCAAAAGCCACAGTGCAGGCACAATCACCCACACCCTGAGACAGCGCAGCCCCGAGGCCAACCGAACTTGCATCCACAGTTATAGTTAGAATTTCTCCAGGACTAAATGGACTCAACAAAGGAGCATTGGCTAAACTTTCTTTGATCTTGTTAAAGGCAAACATTTGTAACTCACTCCACACAAACTTGACATTTTTCATTAGCATGGCCAACAGAGGTTCAACAGTAGTTGAAAATTTTTGAACAAACTTTGAATAGTACTCACACATTCTTAAAAATGCTCTCAACTGTTCTTTATCCGTGGGAACAGGTACTTTTTCAATAGCTTCTAATAATCCTGGCCTGGGACCAATACATTTGCCTGATATTCTACCTGACTCACACCAAACACACACCTATCTTTCCTTAGTTTAAGACCTCTCACGTTCATAGCATTCAAAATCGCATTCAACATCTTGAGGTGTTCAGGACCATCCTTACCAAAAACCAACACAACGTCCTGAAATGCCAAGGCACCATCCAACCCCTTCACAACTTCAGTCATGACCCTTTGAAAAACCGCAGCAGCGGAAGCGAGACCGAAAGGCATCCTGCAGAATTGGTACATACCATAGGTTGGTATGAAAGCAGTGAGATGTCTTGACTGTTCAGCCAGAACAACCTGATGGTAGGCAGAACGTAGGGCAAGCTTAGAAAACACATTGGCTCCTGATAATGTACACATCATTTCTTCAATTTTGGGTAGAGGATACCCATCCACCCAGATTGCTTGGTTCAGGCTCCTCAAATCAATACACATTCTGATCTCGTTATTCTTCTTCCTCGCTACCACAATGGGCGAAAGCCTCAAGGAAGACTCTATTGGTTCAGTGATGCCATCCCTATGTAAATTGTCAAGCACACACTTCAAATTGTCCTTGACATTCAAGGGCACACCTGTGCTTAGCAGGAATAGACCCCTCCTTTACCTTGATGACATGCTCAACTCCTTTCAACATACCCAATTGTTCACTAAATATGCTATGGCTCTCCAGCAAAGCATGTATGTTGTCTCCATGTCCATTTGATTCATCATCAATAACTAGACTTGATGCACACCACCCTGCTTTAGAACAATACCCAAGCAGGCTTTGTGATGCCACCCAAGAATATCTGGTCCGGTGTATGACACATAGACCTTCCCCTGAACCTCTCTGCCCTTGAAACGAATGACTGTTTAAAAAAAAAAAAAGGTCAATCCTGGTGCCATCATACCCTTGAGGAAACACATCAGGTGGCAATAATGTTTCCTCCACATTATATTTAGTGACAGTGTCTTTGGATATGATAGTGATCTCAGAACCTAAATCAGTAAGCAAAGGTATCATCAAGCTTCCCACCTTAAACATCTCAGTAGGATCTTTGGACAAAGGAAAATTATTTTCATGAATTCGAACACACTGAATCCTATCATAACAGGTATCGTTGCTGCCCCCAGGTTCATCAACTGAAACTGTACTGGTATTACCACACTCAACTTGCTCATGCACTGACACGTACAGTAATAAATTATTCATATCATTGGTTATGCTTTGGTCACCATCTTCCATGACTACATTCACTTTTCCTCTTTTAGCTGTGCACATTTTTCCAAACTGACCCGTAATACCACGCTTGTTGCATTCTCTAGAAATAGCTGGACACTGTTTGTAGGAAGCTAAGTGAAATTTGGATCCACAACGATAACAAACACTGCCTTGGTGGCCTTTTCCATTCCATCGTTTTAGGTTTGTCAACTGTTTTGTTTGCCAAAGACTTGATGCCCTTTACTACAAGTACTGTATCATCAGCTTTAATTAGTTCTTTAACCGAATACTTTGAATCTTGGCTAGCATTGGCAATTTCAAAAGCCTCATCTAAGGGTGGATTCTTGCATATAAGCAGTCTCTCTCTTGGATCTTTTTATTAAAGCACCTAGTGACTAGTTGGTCTCTGATTAATTGATCTGTGAAATTACCAAACTCACATTTGGCTGCTAGTACACGTAAAGAGGCAACATACGTATGGACAGATTCATTGGCCGTCTGTTCTCTGGAAAACAAATGTGTGCATTTTCATTAATAAGTTTGGAGGCTTACAAAAACTGTTTCTCCAACCTCCTAACAGCTTCTTCATATTCATCCAATTCTTCAACATCCTGAGGTGTGTAGACTGGCAAATGTGTGAATATTTCCTGACCTTCCATACCTAGTGAGTGTTCTAACATCCATCTCCTCCCCTCAGGTTTAAACTTGAACCCATCGATTGCCCCCAGAAATGTGTTGAACGGTCAAAACCATTCCTTCCAAGGCATAAAATATAAATGACAATATCAATGGCAGGCTGAATAAGATGGTGTGCCTGTCACCGTAGAACTTTTTGTATCACTTGGAATCACTTGAGCTTAGCCGTAAAATAAAACGGGCCAGAAATACTGAAAATGCCCGCTGACGCAGAGCGTTCTATTTCTAGAGGCGGTAGGGCTTGTACTACGTGCCTGACCTTGACGTACGACTCCAGGGACAGAAAAAAAAAATTGCCTGCTGCGCACGCGCGCAGTAATTAATTATAGATCGTAAAGGAATAGCAGTAGGGACGCCCAAAGAGCACAGCTGCCCGCAACGAGGTTCCGTGTGTACTTCTAATCTTGTAAAACACCGTTGACTGGACTGGTTGGACTGCCTCCCGCCGTCGATCACTGTTGACTGGATTGCCTCCTGCCATTGATCCGATCTGCTGTAGTCTATGACGCTGCAGACGTGGATTTACCGATCATCACCAGTATTGCATCGATAAAAGAAGATTAGGCACACGCGCTTCCTTGAAGTATATCAAGTTTATTTTGCCAAGTACAAGATTACGGGCAGCTGCCCAGAGGCACTTCAAAACTCTTCCGGCTCGCAGGCACCAACCGTCCTCCTCTGTCCAGTAGAACCTTCCCTCCTTCGCGTGCCCATAGATCCGCGTGCCCACAGATGAGAGCACCACGAGCCTCCTGCCCTCGGTAAAGATGACTAAGACATAACAATCTCACAAGTCATATGCCGGCACAGGAGCAATGTGTGGGAGACAGAAAAGGGGAGATTGTGGATGCACTTGAAGGACAAACATTGCTCCTACTCCCACACTCACCCAACAAACTCAAGAATTGAGTACATATTCATCTCGCACTAGCTGCTTGCTTCCCTCTCTGGGATGGACATCTCAGACATATTGGTAATTTCACACCACACCCATATTGAAATGGCACTAGAGCAGAGGTCTTCAATCTGTGGGGCGTGACCCCCAGGGGGACCTTGGAGGCCTGGGAAGGGGGTCGCGCATTTCCAGACCTCACTTCTGCCGGAATCCAAAACATGTGCTGTTCCTTTTGGACAAGGACACCCGCCCCGGACTCTTCATTCCAATCATTAAAATGCTTCAGCTGAAGTTAATTGAGTGTCATGTGCTGTGAAACGAAGAAGTCCGGCAGACAGGTACAAAAATCGTTCAAACAAGCCTTTGTGCCAGGGTGCCTGCTTGCCTGAATGAAATGCAAATGTGCCCTAGGAGTTAATCTGCAAATGTAAAGGGTGCTTGGGAGCGATTCTGGCTTTAATTGCTCGAATCACTCCAAGCACTGTGATGGCAAAGATGTGTTTTGTTTTTTTTAGTGGTAGTGCAAAGAGTTAACAACTGGGCTGTGAAGTTATGCAAAATAAATGCATTACTTATGGTCTGGTATTACTAAATTCTAAATTTAAAAAACTCCATTTTATCCTAAAACTATTTGCACAGGTTGCAGCAGTCAATCTTATAATGTGTTCAATGCAAGTATAAAATAATGACTTACACATTCACAGTGCTTTCTGTCACAGGCGGTGACCTTGTAGCACTAAAAATACACAAGTCACTATTTTCCACTGCACCAACCAAATTTAATTCTGTGGCTCTCTGGTTACACACAGATCTCTGCATTGCATTAAATAAAAGAGTTTTCATAATGTAGTACAGTGCATTTACCACTGAGTAACAACTTTTTACGTTTATTTTTCATTTAAGCTACCCATTATTTTATATCTAGCTACCTGATGGTGAAAGACCAAAAAAGTGAACAAAATATTTTTGGGCTGATTTATGAGAGGCTTGTGCCGCTGGAGTGTCACTTATTTTGAAGCTCCGGCGGCACAAGCGTCTCAATCATATCTATGAAGCAATGCAAAGTCACCCTGCGTTGCTTTGCATGGCCTCATAGATATGGAGTAATGCAAGGCAGAGCAAGTCACTGCGTTGCCTTACTCTGCGTCAGGGAGGCGTTCCATGGGCATTAGGTGGGTGTTCCCACGCAACACCCATGGATTTTGACGCTGCCCCAGATTTGCAAAACCATGTAAACCTGGGGCAACGCCAAAACCATAAGCCTCCCCACAGCAGGTGTAACGAGGAGAAATGTTTTCATTTCTCCTCGTTTTTTCCTCTTT
This sequence comes from Calotriton arnoldi, assembly GCA_963921515.1. NCBI lineage: Eukaryota > Metazoa > Chordata > Amphibia > Caudata > Salamandridae > Calotriton > Calotriton arnoldi. Next base: position 4,703,728 of record CAWUFW010000001.1, on the reverse strand, counting down.
CCATGTGTGCTACATTTTGAAGCATACATAGAAAGAGGAAAACCCCTCTCAGGATTGTTTTTGTGTGGGAAGGTGACCCTTCCTGCACAAAAACAATCCTGCCTTAGTTGGCGCTAGGCAGCAATCTGTGTGTCAACTCAGGGGGAAAGGACAGGAATGCACCATATTTCATAAATAAGGTGTATTCCTGCCCTTTCACAGTGGCGTAGGGCAGCGCAGCAAGAAGCCTTGTGGCGCAGCCCTACGCCAATGCCTCATAAATGAGGCCCTTTGTTTTTAGCCACACCTTTGACCAAGCCCCCACGCTCACTGACCTTTGGTTTGCTAAACACTGTTTAATTTATTTCCCCAATGTAAAAATTATTTGCTGTGGGAATTGGGGGCGTTTATAGTTGTCGATAGTTGTCAAGGGTGAGGAGTACCAAGTTCTGGAAAATTTTGTCAGAAGGAGGTCCTTACACCTAAAAGTGTTTGACAGGGGGGCTCGGCATCAAAAAGTTTGAAGACCTCTGCACTAGAGCATAAAAGGGTAATGTTAGAGAGGTCCTAAGGGAGAAAGAGGTTGGGAGCCTTTCAAGACCCAGTCCACAGAGCTACAATATAGGCAGATGAGTTAATTCTTTAAGGTCAAATCTTCCACTGACACTTTAAGGTCAAATCTGCCACTGACAATAAAGTCATTTGGCATGCTTTCAAGGCCACAGTCCGAGGAATAGCCATCAGCAAAGAAAGTAGCATAGCCTGTCAAAAACAGTGCTTTCAAAGGCATAAACCATATCACCAGGTTAAAGAACGCAGATGGCTGGGGCACAACCCCTCTGTAGCAAAGGGGCAGAGAAGGTGGGGAACATCCAGACGTATCTTGAGAGTTGAGGCTGGATGGTCCTGAAAGAAGAGGTGAGGAAGTCCCTGGAGTAACCAATAAGCATATCTGAGATGCGGGAGACCCTAAAGTACATGCAGCTAAATACAACACCAGTGTGTGACGGATTCCCAGTATCATCCTTCAAACCATTTTGTCCCCCAAATGGGACACCTTTCACAACACTCTTTAACACCTTCGCACACCTCAGGCCTCTATCCTCACTGTGTGTGAGGCAGACATTATGTTAATACCCAAACCTGGAAAATATTCAGAGGACTGTGCTTCATATAGGCCTGTTGCGCTTCTAAACACATGCAAGGATTTTCACAAAGATCCTAGCAAATAGATTTGAAAACGTTATGCTGACCCTGGTCGCCCCCAACTGGTCAGTTTGGCTAAACACAAGCAATGAAGTGATAATATTAGGGTTCTGGACCACTGTATGAGAAAAACAAGCAGAAACAAACTCCCAGCTTTTTAACATTTTGGTTATTAAAGTTTTTAATAAACTAGGTTCAGTTTGTATTTCAAATCATACAGACGTGGTTATACAGAGAGCAATAGTTTTTGGAACATTGTACCTCAATTTACAATATAATTTCACTATATTGTAAACAAACAAGGTGACATGGTGCATTAGTTGGATCAGGAGGAGGGGGAACAAGAGAACACATAGCATTTCTTCATAAACAAACGTTCAACAGCCCACCATTGTATCTTTGACTTACACATTGTCATTGGTGCCATAAGGGCTATTTTATTACACAACATCATATTAAAGCAGTTCCTGTGATTTTGTGTTAGCAAAGTCGTGCTTGCTAGGTATGTGTGTAATGGAGCCCAGAAATCTTTAGGCTTGTTGTGCCGTGCAATTGTGGAGTTAAACATTTGCAGTTAGTCACTACAATACACTAGATCGGACAGCCATGTTTTAATCATTGGGGAGGGCCTTGGTTTCGGCCTCATACTCATGCCACTCTCCTTTTAACCAGAGGCATGTCAATCGATATGAATCGCCTCACATGACTCCGAATTTTCATTGTACACACTAATAGAGCCATGATGGGTGATGCCTAAATATCTACATCACTCATTAAGAAGATTTAAATTAATATTTTGCTGCAGTAGCGATTAACTAGTGGGCATTACTGTGTGAGGTGGAGGACGTCTGCCTCTGGAGCACACCATCTACATAGATCTTGACCAAAGGGAACCCTTTCTTTTAACTCTATGGTTATTGGGAGCTCTATCCCCTTGGTTTACAGAGCCCCCTCTCCTTGACTTCAAGGCACACCATCTCATACAGTGGGAGTTTGCTGAAAAGCCATGGTTCATTAACTTTTGGGGAGTACTGTAGATGTGATGCAGGAATTTGAACTGTATCAATTTCAGTCCAGTGGCGTAGCAAGGGGAGACGATCTTACCTGTGGCCGCGTGGGTGGCAAAAGCAGGAATTGATCGCCAACAGCCCCGCTCTTACCTGCGGCGGCGTGGGCGGCAAAAGCATGAATTGATCGCCAGCAGCCCCGCTCTTACCTGTGGCCGCGCTGGCTGCAAAAGCAGGAATTGATCACCCCCCCCACTTTTACGGCCAGCAAAGGCTGGGACTGCCACAGGCGACAAAAGGCCTAGCTATGCCACTGTTTCAGTCTACGATTAGAAGATAGAATCCTAGTCTGGGCACAACAGTGCGACCGCTGTTTACCCGCAGTAGTATAATAAAGTCAGTCTCCCACCTTGTTCTAGCCTCGGGCACTACAATGGGAGCCTCTGCTTGCATGGTGTTGTAGAGTCTAGTAATGATATGTTTATTTGAGCAGAGAGTAGTGAGCAATGTTACTGCTTTACAGGCTAAGGGCTTCCGACGAAAGGAAGGTTTGATCATCTTACATAGTGCCCAGAGCCTGAAGTAGAACAGGATGCCTAAAATAGAGTGATCTGGCATGTTTGTTATGTGTGAGTATTTAAGTGAAACTCAATGGAATATGTCTTCAATCCTTGTGACTCCCCAGCTGTGCAATCTAGAGTACCACCTTTTCACTAGTTATCTGGTGCAAAGGATGTTGATCAATTGATTGTTCTGGAGCGTAAACAACAGAGTGTGACATCCTTTTACAAAGTATGCCCCAAGTTGTCTGTGTGCAAGAGACTGAGCTGATCTCTGTTTAACTGTAAGGGTGGATTCGGCCAACAATGCAGTTGGTGGTATTGGGTCTGCAGTATCTTGCTTGATCGCCAAATGAGTCATGTGTGGCGGGGGATCCTGCCAGTATAAACAAGTTGTGAACGTGCACAGTTGTAATAAAGCTTAGAGTCAGGCGCCCTCAAGTCGGCCTGCTTATATGATAGTGTAAGTATCTCCCATTGAATTCTTGGTTGAATGCCAGCATGTTCATGTTTATCCTCAGACACCTAAAGAAGTGTTGGTTTAGTGGATTTAGGATATTCTAAAACAGGTATAGCAATTTGGGCAAGATGACAATTTTGCCTACAGGAGACAATGGTAGCCTCTTCCATCGTCTAATTGGTGAGCGATATTTGACATTGTCACCCCATAGTTTTTCAACATGACTGTAGCTCTGTCATACCTTATCTGGATGCCCAGGTATTTGACAGAAGCCTGGCACAGGGAAGGGGAAAATAGAATGTGCAATGTTGAGTACCAGAGGTTAGCAGAAATATTGTGGATTAATTCCAGGTTATTGTTATCTATGATTATTGTGAATTCCCTTATGACTGGGCTGAGGTTTTTGGCAGGGTTGTGTTGGTGTAATAGGATGTCATCAGCATATAAAGAGATAATGTTTTGGGAAGTGAGATTTAGTCCTCTGTCCTCATTTTGATGTCTTATCACACGTCAGTGGCTCCAATGATTTGGTGAACGAACTATGAGACATGTTTGACGAGTGCCCTGCCTGATAGGTTTGGTGTATGAAAGGAGGACTCCAAGTTACGGTCCAACTGATGCATTTAAAGCAACCAGGCAGCGCATATTATGAGAAGTCAATCTGCCTGGAATGAACCCTGTCTCGTCAAGTTATAATTGCCACCACGTGGGAAATTACGCTGCAAATTACGCTGCAAATTACTTTTTAAATTTCTTAAAGTGTTATGGGTGCATTAAGGAATTGGTGGCACGCATTGCCAATCCAAGTCAATCAAATGCAATGAAAAACTCAGAATATTCAGTAGGTGTAGGGGACATATAGAGAGGCAAGCAGGTTGAAGTAATATGTAGTAAATTCCAAGAGTATGTTCACAATCCCCTCAATGTGCATAACATCAAGCTCGACCAAATGTGGCACACAATTGCAGCAAGGGCTCTACCCAGCCTCTCACTCTCCCCATATATACTCTTTCTGACGTATTTACTCAGGTGCTTCACTTCCTGGTCTGCCGATTCAGCAAATTCAGTTAGCTTAGATTTAATTTCTACTAGGGTTTTAGTGCTACCTTGATGTATGTAGATCGTCTCTAATGCACAAGTCTTCCCAAGTCTGTCAAGATGGTCTCAGAGAGTTTCCCTTATCCCATGGGGCTTTGCAATGCCAATCCCGGAATAAAATCTTTCCAGAGTGTGCTTACATTACTCACTGATGATTAATTGGACTAATTGGACATTAATTAACTGGAAGTAATGAACAGTCTCCGCCTTCACCTCCTCTTTGAATACAGCACCTTGAATGCTTTGCCCGAAAGTCGCCACGTGAATGCTCGATGTCGCAGAGCCGGCACCTCAGCCACCAGTTTAACAGGGGAATGGTTTAGGAAAGTGTGCAGCATGTCCAGGAACAAAATATCACAGGTACCAAGCCAATAGTCAAATCGGGACCATGAGCCATGGACTATGGACTGATAAGTTATGTGTACCCCCCCCCTTAAAGGAACGGTGTCTCTTCCTCCAAATGTCAGTCAGATTAAGTATCTCCATAATATCTAATAGTATCAGCGCATTCAAAAAATATGTTTATTTAAACCATACAGTTTCTAAAAGTTTACAGTACAAACATTTTTTTTTACAAATAATGTTAAACATCCTATCACATCCATCCACCTTATTTAAAGCCAATACAAATCTTCCCACAACACAAGTTACATCAAAACATTTCATGTTATATACAAGGCATATTGCATCCAGGGTCGGATTGGTAAGGCAGGCACTCGGGCAATGGCCGAGGGGCTGGTATCGAAGTTCCAGCTGTGGGCTGCTTTTTTGGCAGCCCTGGGGGCCGATTTGGGCCGTCTGGTTTGTTCAGATGTCGCCAGTGGCCCAGTGGGGCCCTAAGTGGCCTGTCTGGAGGCAGATGGACGTCCATACCTCCCTTTTATCAATGGGCAGAGGTGTCAATCCCTTTCTCTCGCTGGGCCGGCCAATTAATGTGTGCATACTGAGTGGGGGCAGGGGGCCTGAGCAGAAGTGGCCTCACTTGTTTTCAGGTGTTTATAAAACGTCACCGACGCAGTGTTTTGAGGAAAGGCAACATGCAAATGTGGGCCACTTTTTTTTTAGCGGGCCGGGGCCGATTTCTAATCCCAATCCAACCCTGATTGCATCCATCCTTGACACATTTGTGTAAAAGATACTAAATGTAAATAGTTCATTAACTCATGCACTTGAGAACAGCGCACACCTGAACCACCGATACAGTTCCCGGAAGCATCTTGAATATTTAACTTTCTTCCTGCTAATGCAAATGCCGGATTGAGCCCCGGGCAAAATTGTAAATTTGCCAACCGCATTGCAGGGTTCAGTATGTTGGACAAGTTGGAAAATGATGTAGCATTTTTTCAAGCAGTCTTTATAGAGGCAGGTAAAGTTCTTAGAACTCAGATAGTTCAAATCTATCCTCCTTCACTCCAAAGTGCATCTTTCCTTTAGTTCCCTTTTTGTTATTATAGTGGGGGCACAGAGGCCCAACTAGAGGCAAATTTCGGGAGGGGGGGAAGTTAAGAAATTTTTTCGGGGGGGGGCTAATTCTTCTAGCCATAGGCAGAGTGGAGATGCAGGGGCTCTAACAAGGGGTGAAAAACAACAAAGCCTCATTAACAAGCAAATGGTCTTTTAAAGACCTGTGAAGTACTCGGGTGCGGCTGTGTGTGTGCCCGGGTAGCTGTCTCAGCCCGGGCTGCCACACACGACGGGGGAGGGCTGAAGACCTTTGAGCCCAATGGGTGTTGCGCGCCTGGTGGGGCATCACATTTGAAATCCTGTATATTAAAACGTTGTGCTAATATTTGCAAACGTTTCCTTACTCGTCCTACCCACGCTCGCTTACCATTATAATTTTTTTTTGCACACAACATGTACACTTTTATTTTACAAGGTGTTATCTGTTTCTGCCAAAAACGTATACTTAGAGAAGATGCAGTGGGATCCCAAGAGTTTAACTTAGAATTTGAAGCATAATATTGAAGGGCAGTCCCAAAACGTTTTGAAGACATCTACCCTCCAAATTCCCCCAATCATGTATTGACCCTAGTCTTAAAACCTCTGCCCCATATAGCAATAATGACCTTTGCTTTATAGTCTGAGAGGATGGGTTCGGTTTAGGAGGCCCGAAGCCTTTCAAATGTCTTAAGCCCACTCACCATAGACATTGCCTAGGTTTTTAAATTATCTATGTGTACCTTCCATTGTAACTTTTTGAATTAATGTCATACCCAGATATTTAATTGGGCGCTTAAATGTTTTGTTTTTTTAACCTGTCATCAATTGCATGTTTCTTTTTCTAATATTGATAATCAATTTGTTGACCTCACAACACTTATTGAAAGCATTTAGTTTTCTCTGCAAGTGCACCTGCGTTACATACAGGATGACAAGATCATCGGTGTAAAGTAAACATGGTATATGCTGCCCTCCCATACTTGGGGAGAATGAGTGAGTAGCCTGTAAAATAGCAGGTAGGGGACAAACCATAACCCTGCCTTAACCTGTATTAATTACAATTTTCTGGGAAAGTGAGCCCATCTTATCTAACACTACCTTGGCCCAATTTCCATGATGTATCTCTTGCAGTATGGCTAGCGAGTACTTGGGATTTTCATACAACGCAATTTTTTCCAAATAATGGTTCGATCTACCAGTTCGAAGGCAGCAAAAAAATCAGGTTTCCTCTAATTTCGTGGATTTATGAGCTATCACTCAAAGACCAAAGCAGTGGTCGCTCGTTGAGTGACCTATTCTAAACCTTCCTTGTTCAATTGGTACTAGGTCATGTTCCTCAATTCAAGCTTTCAGGCATTCCAAAATAGCTTTCGAATAAATTTTTATCCCTATGACGCAATAGTTTTTATGATCTGCAGGAGCATTCCTTTTCAGAGTTGGTCTTATTATTGCCCCTTTTGACATACCGGGGAAGTCCCCCATGATCGTAAATGCCTTAAAAGCTATGGGGAAGAATTTTGATCACCTGTCCATATTACATTTTTTTTTTTAAGCATATTTTTATTGCCTTTTATCATGTAAACATGAGAGCAGACAGGTTATTAACATTGTACAAGCTTCATTACACATTCTTATTTAGGGAAACCAGTGTAGTGTTGATTTCACTCTTAGCATGAATCTATAAATTCTTTATATACATTTCATACAGTAGTAAGTAAGGTGGTATTCGGCTTCTCCCTCATTACCATTACTTCATGTGGCAGTACTGTGCGTAGTATGAGCTGTATATAGCCGTGTCAGTTTCAAGGTTGCTTATGAGGACTCTAAAAGGGGATTGTGGAATGCCATCTATATTCAGTGATCTAAAACTTATTTTTAAAAAACTGAACATGTAACTTAATTTTGCAGGAAGGTGGTATATACTGTAATCCTGTAGAGAATCCTGGGGGTGTTTGTTCACAAGCAGGGTATGGCACGTAAGAGTCCTAGCCATTACTTAACCAAGGTCAAGGCCAGTATAACACATAATGCATAAAGTGTATTCGTACTATGGGGGCATATACATTGGCGTTCCTAATCTATCTGTAATTATTCATTCTGACTCACCTGCATCCCCACTCCTCTCTTCTTCACTATATGTCTGCATTGGGTGTTCTCAGACAACTAGCAATTCCTTCCACTGTTCAGCTATGGGGCGGCGTCTTATTCCCCTCGGTTCTTCCCTGATTAAGGCTCTACCCTCAGCCCCAGCTCAGCTGGTTAAGTCTCATTTCCAGGTGCCTATCCTTGGCCCAGTGGTAGATTTCCAGGACATTGCTATCCGCCTTTTGGCTAAAGCCATGGCCAAATCTATAAATGTATTCCCCACCTTCCGCTTTGGTGGACGGGGGAAAAGTCCCAGCAAACATACCTCTACTGTGGCACTCAACGTGTTTCCCAGTGTGTCATTGATCCCTAATGTTACTTTGTGCCAAAACAGACGCAACACAGTACAGGCCCAGGTCATATGTATAAAATCTGCGTCTCCATGATAACACCTCAAGCAGTTACGTATTTCCCCTCCATATGCAACCTGGAGACGGTGGGGACTCATATAAGTCATGTGTACAAAATTTAATTGTGTATATTTCAATCTGGTGTTGCGGGAGATCCTCTTGGGGGATGCCAGGATTTTTCCCCATTCCAGATCAGTGAGTTCTCTATTTAATGTCCATATTGATTATTATTGTAATTGCGGGCACTTTATCTGGGCCTGCTGCCCTTGACAAATTAACTTTTAAAATAATCTCTTTTGCAGACTTTTCAGATAAGCAAGAAAGGACTTCCTCATCTGGGGTGCAACCTTCTCTGCGAAAATTATTTTTTTCGCGCACATAAATATTAAAGAGACAACTGACCCAGTCTTCTTATAGCACCATCAAAATTGGAGCATTTTTCATTTCTTGGGTCCCCCTTTACACCAGTTTCCAAAATTTCTTCATGTCTTTCATTTCCAGCACAGCCAGCATTCCATCCCAATTTGATTTGTATAGAAGGTTCTTGATCCTAGTAGTACTACCCTTTTGCCCCTTATTATGCTTTAGCCTTCTCAGTTTTGTTGTTAGATCCTCACATTGGACATTAAACCACTTTAAAGATTTAAATTCGCCCGCCAAGCAAGAGCAAACAGAGGTTTCCCTGCCCACACTAGTGCGGGCATGGAAACCTCTATGTCCCCGGGGGTGTGCAACCTGTGTCATAGCTGAGCTGGGAGATGGGGTCCCCAGGGCCATTAATGGCCCAGTGTGGAGGGCCCCCTCCCTTTCAAATGCACTGGCTGGCCTCGGGGAGGTAGTGGTCCCCAGGGCCCAATACCGCCCGGGAGGGGGGGAGCGGCCCCCTCCCCCTTAATTAGTTGACTGCACCCCGGGGGGGTGGTCCTCGGGCCAAATTCGGCCTTGGGATGGGAGTCACATGCGCCCCCTTTACAATATTAACTGCACCCCTGGAACTGGCCCACCCAAGGGGGCATATGGAAAACAAGTACAGGAAAATTGGAACAAAAACACATTTTTGGCCCCCTGTAAGACCCTGTCACCAGGCCTAGGGGGTCAGGGGTTTCCTACCCTGCCCCCTTTAAAAAAATGTTTGCCTTTTTTCTTGGAAATAGTCTGAGTCCGATTTTTAAGATGACTGCCAACACTTCCTGGTTGAAGTGTTGGCAGCCGATCAGATCTCAGCATGAGATCTGTTGGATCTGCGGAGGATTCGTGTCCCTAGATACCTAAAAATCTTTTTTTTTAATAACACCAAAACTATTGAACGGATTTCCCCCAAATCACAAAAAGGGCTCTTTCTGAACCAAGAGCTAGCTTTCTGCCAAATTTGGTGTAATTTCTTTCAGCGGTTCGGGCTGTAGTCGTGTCTAAAACCTCTATGGGGAACTGCATGGGAAAAGCAAATTTGTTTGACCCCTCACTGGACAAATCATGTTGAAACTTTCCATGCAGAACTAGACAACGTCAGCCAATTTTGTGGGAAAATTTTATGAAGATTCATCAAACGGCGTCAAAGTTATTAGCAAGCCAATAAACGCTTCGTCTATGGTAATTAGGTCCTAACTATAACTACCTACTGATGGCTGTCAGTAGGTAATATATATATATATATATATATATATATATATTTATATATATTTATCCGCAATTGCGTAGGCATCGTGCATCCAGAACGCTGTGGGTGCTCGAAACACGCCTGGGCATTGATTATGAAAGCAGTTCTCTGCCCCTTCACTCCACACAGAGACGGCACTCCACGTAGTGCTGATTTAAATAATTTATTCTTGGCAAACAGAGCTTCGACGCTCTGTTTGCCAAGAATAAATTATTTAAATCAGCAGGCATGTTTGCAGAGTGGTGCAGAAAGGGGGCGGGGCCTCCGACCAGTTCACAGCAATCCCGCTGTGTGGGACTTACTGCATGTAACAGGAGTGCTTGTTGGCCCCAAGGACCCTCAGCAGCCAAGGTAACTTCAACCCCCAACCAGTAGTGCGCCAGGAGACGCATTTCGAGAGTGGTGGAGAAAGGGAGCAAGGCCTCAGATGACTTGCCGGGGCTGGCTTTTAAAATAAAATGAGGTTTATTAGAGAAGGGGGCCATGCAGCCCCCCTTCCCTGGGCCGATTGCGTCCCCGGGGACCCTACCCTCTGGGGCCAGGCATACTTATAATAGGATAGGGAGCCACACCGACCCGGGGACCCCAGTCTTTTAAAAAAAATTCAAATAGAACTAGGGGAGGGGAGCTGCATAGCTCCCTTCCCTGCGTGGATTTCAGCCCAGGGGACCCCATCCCCCAGGGCGTGGCCATTTAATGATGGGGAAGGGGCTGTGCGGCCCTCCTCCCCAGGCCGAATTCGGACCCAGGGACCCCTATCCACTTGGCCTGGCCATCTTAAAGTCGGTGACTTTAGGGCACCCACTCTCCACTGGGACTGCAGGGTAACTGGAAGGCCCCGCGGTCCCTGCCGGCTCCCCGCCTCCTGCGGGAGCCGACATTGCTTTTACACACAGGGAGCTGCTCGAAAGGCAGCTCCCTAAGTGTGAAAGCAATTCCGCTCTGCATCCAGCAAGCAAGAGCATTTTTAATGTTTTTGCTTGCTGGAAACAGAGAGTTTGTTGTGGATTCACAGCAAACAGCTATGTCCCGGAGGTGGGCACCCCAGGAAATAGCAGAAGCCAGCCCTAGGGGGTGGCGGTCCCCAGGGCCATCTATGGCACCAAGAGGGGAGCCGTGCGGCCCCCCTCCTTCATTCTTGTAGGGTCTGGCCTGGGGAGATGGCAGCGGTGGTGTTCCCCGGGGACCAGGGTGGTCCCTGAGGCCCCCACTACAAATGTATTATGGCCCCAGGGAGGTGGTGGTCCCCGGAGCCGGTGGGGGGGCCCCCGAAGCACCCCATAACAATGCAAAAGCCCCGGGGAGGTGGTGGTCCCCGAGACACGTCCCAGAGGCCAACCCGATTTATTTTTGTGGTATGACCCCGGGGAGGTGGTGGTCTCCAGGGCCTGTGGGGGGTCTAAGAGGCCCTCCCACTCAATAAATAACACCTAGGGAGGTGGTGGTCGCCAGGGCATTAATAAGCCCCAGGAGGTAGGGCCCGTGTGCTCCCCATCTTTATTATAAAAATGCTCCGAGGCTTAGGGGGTCAGGGTATTCCTACCCTGCCCCCTTTTTTTTTCCAAGATGGCTGCCAACACTTCCTTGTTTGAAGTGTTGGCAGCCAATCAGATCTCAGCACGAGATCGGGAGGGGTCCCGGATCCTCCATGTCCCCAAATGTACAATTGCAATTTTCTTTTAATAATTCCACAACTACTGAACGGATTTACCCCAAATCACAAAAAGGCACTTCTATGAACCAACAGCTACCTTTCTGTCAAATTTGGTGTTATTACGTTCAGGAGTTCGGGCTGTAGCCGTGTCTAATGTTCCTATGGAAATTAACATAGGGAAAATGCGTTTTGGGACCCCCACTTTTTCTCGGCCCTCGCTTGACGGATCACCCTGAAACGTTTGAGACAGCAGCTGAAGTGTGTGGCAAACTAGTTTTGAAAAGTTTACGAGGATTCATGAAACGATGCCAAAGTTATTGGCAAATGAAAAAACTCTTTTCCTATGGAAACTGCGTCCTAACTAGAACTACCTATTGGCAACCGCCAGTAGGTAATAATTATATATATATTACCTTCTGGCGGTCTCCAGTAGGTAGCTATGGTTAGGACCTAGTTCCCATAGGAAAAGCATTTTTTGACTTGGCTATAACTTTTGCGTCGTTTGACTATTCTGCCTGAAAGTTTCCCCAAAAAAGTGTCACGGTGGGTACTATTGTTATGGAAATTTGGGTGTGATCCATGCAGTGGGGACCGAGAATTTGGGGCGTGAAATAAGGTTGCGTTTGTAATGTTAATTCCCATAGGAACCTTTAGCCATACCTACAGCCCGAACCCCTGAACGGACTTACAGCAAATTTGGCAGGGAGGTAGATGTTGGTTCAAGGAAGTGCCTTTTGCTTCTTTGGTGTAAATCCGTTTAGTAGTTGTTGATAAATTTAAGTTTAAAATTCTAGTGATGGGGGCGTGGCTTGGATGCCGAACATGGCGGACGCGTCTCGATAGAGCTCCGTCGTCCGCCCTTGCCAGTTTCATCATCCGTCCTTCATCCTGGTCCCCACTGACTGAAATTGTGGTGCGCCTTGGAGGGGGCCGTGCCGGGCTTCGGGCGGTGTGCCCCTGGGGTTCGTGAGGGCCCGCTTCGGCCGCCGGGCCGGATCCCCGCCGGCGGGCGGTGGACGAGGTGCCCGGGAGGGCGGAGGCGCCGGCTGGACGCTGAAGCCGGGTTCCCTGTGAGGCGAGCCGGAGGGGCCGTTGCCTGGTGTGGGCGGCCCACTCGGGGCGCGCCGGGTGCCCGGTTCCGTGGTTAGAGGCCACTGTGTGGCCGCCGCGGCGCCCATCCCCCATCGTGCATGCTGCAGTGATCGGCCGGCGAGGCCTGGACCACAGAGTGCTGCCCGGATGAGTCAGCCTGGAGGGCGCACATCATCGGAGCGGGCCTGCTCCTGAGGAGGAGTGAGTGGCGGCGGTGAGACCCTCGCCCCCCCGGCCCACCAGGGACCAGACGGACCGCGCCACGCGCCGAGGAGGTGGGCCTGAGTCGGGGCCTAGACGCCATCGGTCCCCCTGCAGGTGGCTGCCGAGCTGTGGATTCCGGCGTGAGGTGGGTCCTGCATTACAGCCGCGGCGTCCTCTGTGCGGGCGGAATCAGCTGCCGGGGCCTCTCCGGGACCAGGGGGCCCCCTGTGGCGAGGGCTGGGGCTGTGCCGGGCCCGGGAAGCGGTGAGGCCTTCGTCGGCGCTGGCTGTGGGCCCCTGGGGGTGCCTGGGGCCGGGCCTGGGTCTGTGACTGCGCCGCCATCATGGTGCCGCCCCCCCCCTGCGGCGGCTGAGGAGGATCCCCTGGTGGCGGCTCACAGGTGGGCCTACTTCTAACTGTGGAAGCTTGCGGACCGTGCAGGGGCCGGGCCTACATTGTGATATAGCCGGGGGTGCCCTACCTGCCGCGCTGCGGTGCCTGTTCTCCTTTCCCTGCTCCTGGGTCCTGTGGTTAACTTTGCCCTGGTCTGCCGGAGAGTGGCCCTACACACCATCATGGGTAAGAACAACCCTAGCACAGCGGCGCCTAAACAACCTACCCTGGACCAGTACACCACGGCCGTCCCAGCCAGGAGGGAGACCGTTGGGGGCGTCTCCTCGGACACGGCGATGCTCCTAGAGGCCACCACGCAGTCCCGCACGGCCCTCGAGGCCCAGATCGGTGCAGTGGGATCCGAGGTGTCGTTTCTTCGCCAAGACCTCCGGAAAGCGGTTGACCGGATCACGGAGGCCGAGACGAGGGTCTCCACGGTGGAGGATACTGTGTCTGCCCTTAAGAAAAAGGTCGACAAACTGGCCATGGTCTCCAGGGAGCTTGCGGCTAGGGCTGAGGACGCCGAAGGGAGGGCCCGCCGCAACAATATCCGCCTGGTGGGCTTTCCGGAGGGATGCGAGGGGTCCTCGATGGTAACTTTCCTTTCAACCTGGCTCAAGGCGCTGCTGCCTGCAGAAGATATTTCGCCCTGCTTCCTGATTGAACGAGCACATCGCGCCCTGACTAAGAAGCCGCCGCCGGGCGAGCGCTCGCGTCCGGTCATTGCCCGCCTCCTTAATTACGCTGACCGCGATGCCGTTCTGCGCTTTGCCTGCATGCACAAAGAGAGCATGGTCTATGAGTCCCACCCCATTATGGTCTTCCCGGACTACACCCGGATCGTCCAGCAGCAGCGACAGTCCTTCGTGGCGGCGAAGCGGCGCTTGCGCGACCTGAACCTTTCCTACGCTCTTATGTTTCCAGCTCGCATGAAAGTACTCTTCCAATCCAAATCCTACTTTTTCGACACTCCGGAGGAAGTCTTTGCATGGACAGACGAACACCGGCACCTCAAACCACACTCCCCGCCACCTCTGGACTCAGATTCCTCTCAGAGCTCACGTGTGAGTGGCCGTCAGGGTGGGGACACATCGCACCGGCGACATCGCTCTCGATCCAACTGGCGTTCCCAGAACAAGACGGACGCAGCGAAGTGAGGTCCTGTGGGGTTGGCATTATCCTGGCTGTTCTACCTTTCATTGGGTCGGCTGCAGTGTCACACTAAGACCTCAGAGATTGTGACAGTGGGACACAGTGCACTATCACTGGCTAGGCTGGCCTGAACCCGCCTCCTTGTTTTCAGTTTATGGGTATGGGTGGGAGGGGGGGATCCTTTGGAGGGTCCGCCGTGGTCTTCCCGTTGGAGGGCCTGGACGTGATTCTGCCGCGACAGATACTCCGAGTTCCAGGAAGTATAGGTGGGTGGGGGGTGGTGGGAGGGGGGGGGTTGGGCAGGTTGTTTTGCAGTTTTGTAATATGTTGTTTGCACCGCACTGTCCCACATACATAGGTAGGCATCCGCGTTTTGCTCCACCCATGGCTCATGGCCCATGCAGCTAGGACCACTCCTCCGGGGGACCTCAATATAGTGTCCTGGAATGTGCGGGGCCTGCTGAATAGGGTCAAGAGAGGGGCAGTACTGACCCAAGCCAAGCGGTACTCCGCCGATGTTCTGCTCCTACAGGAGACCCACCTGCTCGGCAACAAGGCCCTGTGCCTGTCCAGGTTCGGCTACACTGCAGTGCACCACTCGGGTTTCTCCAGGGGCGCACGCGGAACGGCCGTGCTCATACACCGTAGGGTCCCCTTCCAGGTTACGAGACAGTGGCTAGATCCCGGTGGCCGCTTTACGGTCGTGTCTGGTACCTTGGCGGGTGAGCAGGTAACGCTTGGTAGCATATATGCCCCACCCCCCCTTAGTCAGACGTTTGTGGACAGACTGACGCAGCTCTGGGGAGAATTTCCCGACGGCCTGATCATACTGGGGGGAGACTGGAATGACACTATGGCCCCTCTGGACAGATGGAGGGCGTGGCCCCCGACCGTCCCCCCCTCTAGAACTAAACTCAATACCCTTGCGTACACCCTGGGCTGGACGGACACATGGCGGACCCTTCACCCTTTCGAGGCGGGATACACATACGTGTCGTCGGTACACCCTGCGCTTTCCCGCTTAGACTACCTGTTCCTCCCACATAGTTATACCCATAGGGTTGTGACCGCTTCTATCCTCCCACGTGGCCTGTCTGACCACTCGCCTACCCAACTCACGCTCAGTCTGCAAACTAGTCGCCCCTCCTATCGCTTTCGCATGTCACCGTGGCTGCTTCGGGATCCCGAGTATCGGGAGGCACTTCACCCCGCAACGGCAGATTACTTTGCCGCTAACGTTGCGTCTGTCTCCTCCAAGATTTCACTGTGGGAAGCCTTCAAGCCCACGATACGTGGGATAGATATTAGTTACCGCACGGGAGAAAAGAAACGTCGCCTAGCGCAGGTACTGGACCTGGAAGAGCGACAACGTGCTCTCCAGGATGCCGTGGTGGAGGGTTCGGACGGGGGTGCCCGCCGCAATCTGCTTCAGGTTCAACAGCAGCTGCACCAGTTGCTTACGAACACGGCCAAGGACGCCTGGCTGGCGACTCAATACCGGATATATCAATGGGGCGATAAGTCCAGCCAGATGCTTCATAGACTCTGCCAAGCGAGGTCCTACCCGACTCAAGTCCCGGTACTCCGTTCCTCTACGGGCGCCTTGTGCTCCTCCCCGGAGGCAGTTGTACAGGTTTTCGCGGAGTTCTACGCCGCGCTCTACAGTGCCCGTGGGGAACTCGCCGACTCGCCCATCGATGCCTTTCTCGTAGATATCCCTCCAAAGCGCCTTTCCGATGAGCAGCGAGACGCCCTAGACAAACCTATCTCGCTGGATGAACTACAGGCTGCACTCACCAATATTCACCCAGGCCGCGCACCTGGCCCGAACGGGTTCCCCAGCGACTTCCTACGTCCCCACATGGGGACCGCTGGGCCTCATCTTCTCGGCGCATTACACCAGGCGCTTGAGCAAGAGATCTTACCCCCGGACTGGCGTCACGCCGAAATTGTTGTTTTTCTCAAGCCGGGCCGACCGCCGGAAGACCCGGGCTCTTATCGCCCCATATCCTTGCTGAATTTTGAGCCGAAGCTGCTGGGGAAGGTGTTGGCTGATCGCCTTCGTACATGTATCCTTGACCTTGTCCACCCGGACCAGTCCGGCTTCATGCCGCACCGCTCCACTAGGCATAACATACGACGCGTACATAACGCCATCGCCGGGGCCCATCGTCTGGGACGCCCAGCGGCGGTCCTACTGGCCGACATCGACAAGGCCTTCGATTCTCTAGGTTGGACGTACCTTTTCAAATTATTGGAGGCGGTCAATTTGGGGCCTCGCTTCCGAGCTTATGTTAAACTTTTATACACGGACCTAACGGCTTCTGTTCGGGTGGCCGGGTTTTGCTCGGACCCCTTTAACATTCAGCGGGGTACGAGACAGGGATGTCCTCTCTCCCGCTTCTTTTCGCCTTGGCAATTGAACCTTTGGCAGCTTGGGTGCGTCTGGATGCGGTATACAGGGGCCTGGATTGGTCCCCGAATACTCGGACAAGATAGCATTATATGCGGATGACGCATTATTCCTTTTTTCAGACCCCTGGGTCACCGGACCGAGGGTGCTGCAAATTCTGCGGGTGTTTGGTGAAACTACAGGGCTCCACGCCAACCCGTCCAAATCGACGCTTTTCTCGATTTGTGGTGATCAGGGGAGTCTGGACTGGGCCTCGCAGCTGGTCAGGGCACAAGACGGATTTAAATATCTTGGTGTCCACGTTACCAGAGACCCCACCATGGCGTGGTCACTCAACATTGCCCCTCTGCTTCCTAGGGTTCGGGAGGAGACAACAGTATGGTCTCATCTCCCCCTGTCTTTATACGGCCGATCTGCTATTTTTAAAATGGTGTCCTTGCCCCGCTTGCTTTACCGACTACAGAACTACCCATACCCCATTCCGCCGTCCTGGTTTCGCCAGGTGAATGCTCTTCTGAACGATTTTCTGTGGGATGGCGGGGCGGTTCGGGTGGCCTTGGCGACCTGTGTCCCATCTACCTACTGCGGGGGCATCGCTGCGGCGGACGTGCGGTCCTATTACTGGGCGACCCAGCTGCTGGTCATCAATGATTGGTGGTACAGCCAGCAAGACGATCCGGCTTACGCGGTGGAACGACTCTTCTTGGAGGTGTATCCGCTATTAGATCTCCTGTATAGTAACTCGGCCCTAGAGGCCCTCCTGCCGGCCAGTCGTACGGTGATCCAGATATGGAGACGCGTTTTGAGGTCCATGGGGTGGTGGGGCATGCTAACATGTGCGACGCCCCTCTGGCGGGGCACGTACCTCCGACCGGTCTCTGCTCTGCCCGGTTTCCGTCATTGGGACACTATAGGGATCTCGACATTGGGGGATGTGATGCGCGGACCCACACTCAAAACCTTTCAAATGCTACAGGAGGAGTTTGATTTACATAAGTCCCAATTCTATAAATATCTCCAGCTTCGCCACGCCTTGTCTCCCCAGATTAAAACCCTTACGACACTACCAGAATTTCACCCATTAGAGGGTAGACTATTGATGGGGGATCTGGGGGACACAAAATCCGTCAGCTCTATCAGACACTGACCACATATGCCAAGACGAACCTGGGCCGGACGAGGGCGGCATGGGAGGCGGATATACCGACCCTTTCTGATGACGACTGGACTGAGGCCCTGGCCAGCCCCAGGGGCTCGGCTGTGTCCACCAGATACCGACTGATCCAGTTTAAATATCTCCACCGTGTGTACTACACCCGCCTCCGTCTTTGGAGGATGGGGGCTACTTCATCCCCCACCTGCCTCAGATGCCAGTCGGATGATGGCTCCTTCGTGCACACGGTCTGGGGCTGTACAGCGCTGCGGCATTTTTGGTCGGGTGTGTTGTCCTGCCTGGGGCTTGTTCTGGGTTGGGATCTCCCAGCAGACCCCCGTCTAATTCTTCTACATAGCACTGACGACATAGGGGGGAACATATACAAAAGACACCTGCTCTTCTTAGGACTCACAGTGGCCAAGCGCGACATAGCCCAACAGTGGAAGTCCTCTTCTCCCCCTGGGGTAGCGGCTTGGAAGTCCGCATTAGACAAGTGTATGTCTGCTGAGGTGGCGGTGTTTCAGGCTCGAGGTTGCCCGCAGAAACATGGGAAGATCTGGGCTGTATGGGCTAAATACCGTGGCATTGACCTTTCTATCTTTCCCACGTCCACAAATCAGGATCTCATAGACAGGCTTACCATATAATGACTTTCAATTCCTACTGAGGTCTAGCTGGTGCGGAAATATGCCTATTTGTTTTTACATCTGTATAATGTTTCAAGCGGGAAGTGCGGTGCAGGGGAGGGGGAGGTGGGTGGTGGGGGCTGTTGGTTTGAATGTTTTATATATCCTCAGGGTTACCCTCCTCAGCGACTCATGTCTCATTGATCCGCGTTATGTATATATACTGCCTGTTGGGGGCTCACCCCGTTGGATGCAAAATTTCAATAAAATCTATTGTCAAAAAAAAAAAAATTCTAGTGATATCTCTGGCCATGGATATTTTGTGGAGGTTTCACGATGAATCGTGAATGCATGCGCCAACGGGAATTCTCTGATTGGCTAGACTCAATCTGAATGGAAAGTTGCGGCCGCCATTTTATCTATCCGGAACGGTTCCCAGGTCTGAAAATCTGTGTGAAAACCCACATAAGGGGTCAGGGTGGAGATATTCTGACCCCATGGTTGAGAAATGGAGGTGTTAGTGACACAAGTTATGTGTCTAAAATAGATTTTGTTAATTGCGCGATATTCGCGGCGACGCTGCGACTGCCAGCACGGTGCCCCGTGTACCATCGCGAAGACATCACAACTTTCAACGTCGTCGCGAATATAGGTGGAAATATAAAAAAATATATATCAATGAATCATTAATACATTGTTATTGAGATATTGATAAATGTTTTTATAGAGTTATTTATATAGTGAGTTATCTACTGTGATGGCTAGAATTAAATATATAGTTATAATTTTTTTATGTGGTGGTGACTATTGAATTCCTGATTTTGCTTTCTGCTTTCACGACGTAACAGCGAGGATCACGATTACAGACTTCATCGCAATCTCCAGCCTTACCGTGAAAACAGAAAATAGGTTTTAGAGATGGTTGTTCTAGAAATACACAAGAAAAACATGAGTTTGAAGTGTACAGTAATAAACCCCTAGTGTGTAAAATACTGCAGTGTGTGTGTGCATATATGTGTTTTCACTTTAAGGAAATGGCGCGATCGTCGCGGTTAACAATGCCATTGCGACATCCTGAATAACCGCGAAAATGGAAAATAGGTCTGAAAGATGGATTTTAAAGAATCTTAGGGGCTCATTATGATGGCGTAACGATCGCCACCGCCGGCCCGGTGGTGGCGACCGTTACGCCATCATAACGTGCAATACCCCCTGCCATATTATGATGGCGGTGGGTATCGCGGCGGACGCAAAGTCCGTCCGCCGCTTTTCCGCCGGTCGGCAATCGTTACGATTGCCGGCCGGGCGGAGCTGGGCCAGTAATATGGTGGCGGTGCCTAGCAGGCACCGCCAAGTAAGAAATCAAAAAAGGGAGGTACCCTTAGATTCAAATAAGGGACAGGGTGATTACAATCAAGAAAACACAAAAGTCCCTATACAGATAATTATAAACACTGAAAATTCAACACAGTACTGGAAGTCAGAATATCAATAGAAGTCCATACACTTTAATATATTTAAAATATGCTAAAAATATACTAAAAAATATACTAAAATAACAGTGGGTCAGAGCAACAAAAAGACAATAAAATATTTAAAAATGTTAATATTTATTTGCAAATATATACACAGTCAATATTAAAAACATTTCATCATTAAAATATAAAATGTATGCAAGTCATGATAACATTCCCAAATACAAGAAAACAAGGTTGTCGACGCTGCGTTTCGGTGACTAGGCAAATGTACACCTTCTTCAGGACAGTTTTCTAAACAAGAAACATTATAAAAAACATTGTATTATTATCAAAACTTTTATGTTGCTGACCTATTGTACACTGCTATCTAAGTACCAACAACATTTTTTTGTTCTGACAATTTTAACAGTTGCTAAAATTAAAACCAGTACTTTAAATTATTATACTCCACCCTTCATTAAAGAAGAATATTTTTAGCCTTATTTTTGCTTAATATAATAAGAATTAGTCCATCCTCTTTCTTAATCCTAAAAATAGTGATATTAAAAAGGACAACATACCTAAAAACACTGTAGACCAATTCTAAAGTTCAATTCTACAAAACGTTTCAATGAATCAAATTTGTAAGGGTGAGGGATTTGAAATGTTCACCTCATCGAAAACCTTGGAGTTGCAAAGCAAAAACACAAAAGAAAGATATATTATATAAGTGTTACCGCTACAACGGTATCTCCAAGTTATATATATTATTAGAATATACTAATGATCACAAAAAGTCTACACGTACCTTACTATTGGTAGACTTATACGTTTAGGGGGTGTTCGTTGATGCCACCGTTCTATTATAATGCACCAATTGTGCCAGAATCCTATGAGGAAAGTTTATACAAAGGGCATTACACCAAAGGCACCCAATTACAATTCTAAAATGCCCGACATGGACACGCTTACCAGTAAAACAGATAAAAACTGGAACATCAATAGGAAGGGATACGCCGTGATCAGAAGTATCAAATCCAGAAACCAGGTTCTTCGCCGGTATTATGCACAATATATATGGCGGATAATCTAGATTAGTCACTCTGGTGTTTAGGTAGCCGATAGTTTAAAATCTACAAGGAAACATTATGTTATATTATTTTGATGCAATTATCCAATATCGAATCTATGTCTTCTATTAGATCCGGTTATTTATAATGTTGGCTTTTATCGTGTTATTAGCGACATTGCCCTAAGGGTGTCAATATTACCCCACAAATCACGCCACACATACAGAACATAGCTTTACATAACCAGGTTTTCCTTAACCGGGTGAACCGTGTATGCGGATATAGTCATGGGGTATATTAATTTAAAAATCTAAATGTCCCTGCTGGTTGAGAGAAGTTTCAACAAATAGTTCTCTATATCTAAACCATGAAGGTATCTTGTAAATATGGATATTTAAAGAAATATGGGTAACGCACATTATTGTGTGCCACTTCAAAATTTAAAAAAGGTTTATTTAAATTTAACTTTAAAGAACAGGGAGAAGGAAATCCTGTTCCAAATCATGACAATACGTGATATATAGTATAGAGCAAGGAACTCACAAGATTCCCATTCACCCATATCACCGTTTGATTATCCATCTATTACTTCTATGGAGATTACTTAATGGACAAAACCTAAGCCCCAGGGTCTACCCGCTTACCTTTTAAAATTAGAACGGCCTCCTTGCGATCAACATGAGCGGCTTCCGGGTCAGGATACACATTAGTGTTTGACCCGGAGCTCCTATTTATACTAAGTTTCAGGCGATCACATGATCTCTCCTGTCAGAACAATCAAATTCCTCGAGGGGTATTCGCGATGTTAATTGCGAAAGGAGATTCAGATATTATCAAAAAAAAGCGCAATTAAATACTCGTGTCCTTTTTAAAAAAAAAATTAATTAGAATTGTCATATTCTATGTCTTGGCGAAAGGGCAAACAGACAAAACGTAAATACAGCGGCCATTTTGTAACGGTAACACTGCTTTATGTCGCCTGCAGTAAATACTCGCCTATTCCCCTACTATTTGGGGAAACATCAGCCTCACATAAGTAACCATGATCTTGAACAACATATAGACAACAACCTATCAATTGTCGAAAAGCCAAATATATAAGCATGACTTTACTAGGTGCATTACTACCACGTAAGTATGGCGGCCATATTGAAGAATCAATAAACGTGAGTAAGTCTCTATAACAGAAAGGAATATTTTAATCTGAGTATCTAAACGAGGCAATATCCTCTTTTATCACGACCATAATCGTAACTCCTGGAGTCATCTCTCGTTGAGCAATTCATATTGATTTTAAACACATTGTGTGCCAAAGATACTTGACCACAATCAGAAAACAGTAAAAAAGAATTAATGTAATACAGGATCTCCAAGAGCTACCATCACAATCTAGGCAGGGTAAATATAATCAGATCAGTTTCTCCCAGTCTTCCTTGCTGTTTAATCCCTTTCTAAAAGTATTAAAGCGGGACATAAAAAATTGTTCACGTTTCTTTCTTTTTAAAGTTGAGTCCCCGCCCCTGAAACTCATATGAATAACTTCTAATCCACACCATTTTAAGTCTTCAATTTTATGCTGTTTTTCAACCCAGTGTTCTACCAGTGGGGCAGTTTTCTTTTTCGTTCTTATCGCTGACTTGTGTTTGTTTATTCTTATCCTAATTTCTCTTGAAGTCTCTCCCACATACCCTAAGAGGCATGGGCACATGATAAGATATATTAAGTTTTTGGTGTGGCAATTAATAAAGTTATTGAAAATGTGAGTTACACCATTATGGACAATAGATGTACCCTTCATGATGTTAGTGCAATTATTACAACCACTACACGCGAATGTCCCCGTTGGTCATTGGTCTCTCTGTAAGTATGTACCAGACAATTCCTAATGGTACGGTTACGCCTAAATGAAAACATAGGTTTGGGTAATGAATCTTTATTTTGATTAGTGATCAAATGCCAATTTCTATTTACAATATTTTTGATTTGATTGCTAATATTGCTATGATTAGTGACGAAAATCAAAGATGGATTCTCCACTCCCACTTTCTTAGATTTACTCACAAGTAGAGAATCCCTATTAAAATATCTAGCTCTTTTATATGCATGTCTGATTAATCTTTTAGGATAACCCCTCATCAAAAATTTTTAGTCAGTTTTTGGGCATGTTTATCGTAGTCTTTAATATTTGTGCAATTCCGCCTTAAGCGTAAGAATTGTCCGAAGGGAATATTGTCCTTTTGGCAAATAGGGTGATTACTATTATAGTGGAGCATAGTGTTCCTGTCAGTGGGTTTAGTAAAGAGTTCTACGGCGAGTAGTCCCTCCACATGTTTAATTTTAATGTCCAGGAATTCACATTCATCCTTATTTACATTGGAAGTGAAATTGAGATTGTCATCTCCCAGATTAATCCACTGTATAAACTCAGTTAATAGTTCTACAGAGCCAGTCCATATAAAAAACACATCGTCTATGTAACGGCACCATTCAGAGATGTTCTCAAAGAATGGCGCCGCTACATTAAAGACGTGCTTCTCCTCAAACTTAGCCACGTATAAACCGGCCAGACTGGGAGCACAAGTTGCTCCCATGCTGGTCCCCTTGATCTGTTTAAAAAACTCCTTTTCGAATAAGAAGATATTGTTTTTTAGTATAATGGTCACACATTCAACAATAAAAGTCGCATGTGGAGACAAATCTTCATCTTCAATACTGAGGAGATCCTCAATCATACGTATTGTGTTATCTTGAGGGATATTTGTATACAGTGCCTCAATGTCTAAAGTCACTAGGCACTGTATTTCAGGATTAAATTCTAGACGTTCTATCCTCTGGATCATAGCAGCAGTGTCCTTTATATATGCTTTTTGTTGTATTACCAGCGGCTGCAAAAAAATGTCAACATATTTGCTGAGAGGCTCTGTCAGGGAATTAATACTAGAAACAATTGGTCTCATAGGGGGGTCCTCAATATTCTTATGCACTTTCGGAAGACCATATAATGCTGGAATGATCGGGTTATTATTGCACAGGAAGTTAAATTCATCGCTACAGATGATGCCATCCTCTTTAGCAAAATTTAATAGATTGATAATGTTCTGAGTCAGAGTGTTCCACTCTTCCCTATTTGATCTTTGATAATGTAAATTATTATGTAGTAGCATGTGCATTCTTTTATTGTAATCTTCAGTCTCCATAACAACAATACTACCACCTTTATCGGCTGGTTTAATTGTGAGATTACTACACTGTTCCAAAGATTTAAGAGCCAACCTTTCACGGGCATTGAGGTTATTATTAACCCATGATTTTTTGTTAAGTAAATCATCTATATTTTTTCGACTATTCGTTCAAAAACCTCTATATCTTTACTAACAAGGTTTAATGGGGGTGTCCACGTAGACTTGGGTTTAAGACCCGATTTATTGTTTGTTTGTAATCTTACTTTCCCTTCAAAAAAAGCATTTAATCTAATCTTTCTAAAGAAACTTTGTAAGTCTCTCTCTAAATTGTATCTGTCAACAGTGGAGGCAATGGCGTATCCTAACCCTTTTTCTAAAACATTAACCTCCTCCTGTGACAGAATTCTACGTGAAAGATTTATGATGGGGGCCTTATCATCTAGTCCCACTTCTTCTGACTCCTTGTGTTCATATAGGGACGATGTTGAAAATGATTTTGTGGATTGAAATTCCCTCTTCCCCTTCCCCTTGTCTGTCCATAGTTCTTTTGGCGGTGTTCTAAAAAAGATAATGTATCTCTGCTAGAACTAGGTATTGGTTCTCTTTCCTTGTGATTGCGATTATCTTGTTGAATATCGCTGTCCGAATCTGAACTCGTGTACGAGGTATCGAAGAACCTCACATTCTTTTAGGAAGTTTTTAACAGGTTGTTGCCATGGTCTCCTGTTTGTGAAATCCTCCCTGGGTCTATCATAAAAGTCTTTCTGGAGGTACGGATAGACATGTTCCAAATTATATTTAGAGATATCTTTCCGTAACTTGTTTGATTTTTACTGACTAAATATTCTTTATATCCAGAGATATCCCCTGGATTTCCTCCAACTTTTTTGGCTTCCTCGAGGACTGAATTTTTTTTTAATCTCAGCTCCATCTCTTCTATCTCACCTCTCTCGATAATCAAAACTTCATAGGCAGTTTCTATAATCAATAACATCCAATCACGGCTGCACCGGTTAGCTATGAATGTCCAGTTTTCAATAAATTTCCGGTTTTTAATAAAGACACCAGGTTCATTATTCACCTGTAAGCCCTTGGGTATAATACCCTTTTTACAATATTCGACAAGGAAGTCAGCGTGTAATTCAGTTCTTGTGACTTTCTTTTTGAGATTCCACAATGTTCTCCATAGCTCCTCATCAGTATTATCTATAGTTACTGTCGAAATATTCTTGGAGGTACCGTTGATAATCTTATTAAATTGGTCCTCTGAGAACCCATAAGTTTTCAGACCTTCCATCTTAATCCCTAAATATGCGGGTGGAAGGCGTCACAACTCCCCAGCTCACAAGCTGTACGTAAAGTAAGAAATCAAAAAAGGGAGGTACCCTTAGATTCAAATAAGGGACAGGGTGATTACAATCAAGAAAACACAAAAGTCCCTATACAGATAATTATAAACACTGAAAATTCAACACAGTACTGGAAGTCAGAATATCAATAGACGTCCATACACTTTAATATATTTAAAATATGCTAAAAATATACTAAAAAATATACTAAAATAACAGTGGGTCAGAGCAACAAAAAGACAATAAAATATTTAAAAATGTTAATATTTATTTGCAA
This sequence comes from Calotriton arnoldi, assembly GCA_963921515.1. Lineage (NCBI taxonomy): Eukaryota > Metazoa > Chordata > Amphibia > Caudata > Salamandridae > Calotriton > Calotriton arnoldi. Next base: position 4,677,798 of record CAWUFW010000001.1, on the reverse strand, counting down.
ATATATACACAGTCAATATTAAAAACATTTCATCATTAAAATATAAAATTTATGCCAGTCATGATAACATTCCCAAATACAAGAAAACAAGGTTGTCGACGCTGCGTTTCGGTGACTAGGCAAATGTACACCTTCTTCAGGACAGTTTTCTAAACAAGAAACATTATAAAAACATTGTATTATTATCAAAACTTTTATGTTGCTGACCTATTGTACACTGCTATCTAAGTACCAACAAAAAATGTTGTTCTGACAATTTTAACAGTTGCTAAAATTAAAACCAGTACTTGAAATTATTATACTCCACCCTTGATTAAAGAAGAATATTTTTAGCCTTATTTTTGCTTAATATAATAAGAATTAGTCCATCCTCTTTCTTAATCCTAAAAATAGTGATATTAAAAAAGGACAACATACCTAAAAACACTGTAGACCAATTCTAAAGTTCAATTCTACAAAACGTTTCAATGAATCAAATTTGTAAGGTTGAGGGATTTGAAATGTTCACCTCATCGAAAACCTTGGAGTTGCAAAGCAAAAACACAAAAGACTGGTAGGTCGCTCCCCCACCACACAGCTCCGTCTGTGTGCCCTGCTGCTGCCCCTGATTGTGCTCGTTTTTCCTTTCTGTGCCCCCTTGCTGCCCCTGATTGTGCTCGTTTTTTCCTTTCTGTGCCCCCTTGCTGTCCCTGATTGTGCTCGTTTTTTCCTTTATGTGCCCCCTTGCTGCCCCTGATTGTGCTCGTTTTTTCCTTTCTGTGCCCCCCTTGCTGCCCCTGATTGTGCTCGTTTTTCCTTTCTGTGCCCCCTTGCTGCCCCTCATTGTGCTAGTTATTTCCTTTCTGTGCCCCCTTGCTGCCCCTGATTGTGCTCGTTTTTCCTTTCTGTGCCCCCTTGCTGCCCCTCATTGTGCTCGTTTTTTTTCCTTTCTGTGCCCCCTTGATGCCCTGCTTGCGCTCGTTTTCCCTTCTGTGCCTGTTTCCCGCCGCTGCGCCTGCGGACCCGCCCCCTCACTGCCCATTCGCTGCCCCATTCCCTGCTCCTCCCTCCCACCTCCCCATTTATGGCGGCCGCTGCGTGGTGAAGAGAGCGACCCCTGACCTTGACTGGTAGGTCGCTCCCCACCACACAGCTCCGTCTGTGTGCCCTGCTGCTGCCCCTGATTGTGCTCGTTTTCCTTTCTGTGCCCCCTTGCTGCCCCTGATTGTGCTCGTTTTTCCTTTCTGTGCCCCCTTGCTGCGCCTGATTGTGCTAGTTTTTTCCTTTCTGTGCCCCCCTTGCTGCCCCTGATTGTGCTCGCTTTTCCTTTCTGTGCCCCCTTGCTGCCCCTCATTGTGCTAGTTTTTCCTTTCTGTGCCCCCTTGCTGCCCCTGATTGTGCTCGTTTTTTTTCCCTTTCTGTGCCCCCTTACTGCCCCTGATTGTGCTCGTTTTTCCTTTCTGTGCCCCCCTTGCTGCCCCTGATTGTGCTCGTTTTTCCTTTCTGTGCCCCCTTGCTGCCCCTGATTGTGCTCGTTTTTCCTTTCTGTGCCCCCCTTGCTGCCCCTGATTGTGCTCGTTTTTCCTTTCTGTGCCCCCTTGCTGCCCCTCATTGTGCTAGTTTTTCCTTTCTGTGCCCCCTTGCTGCCCCTCATTGTGCTAGTTTTTTCCTTTCTGTGCCCCCTTGCTGCCCCTGATTGTGCTCGTTTTTTTTTCCTTTCTGTGCCCCCTTGATGCCCTGATTGTGCTCGTTTTCCCTTCTGTGCCTGTTTCCCGCCGCTGCGCCCCTGCGGCCCCGCCCCCTCACTGCCCATTCGCTGCCCCATTCCCTGCTCCTCCCTCCCACCTCCCCATTTATGGCGGCCGCTGTGCGGCCGCGCAGCGGAGCGTGCGCACCGGGCGCGCCGCTGGCGCGCCAAAGGCGCGCCTAAGGCAAGCCCGTCTGCGCCCGTCCGTGCCGTGACCGCGCCCAGCGCCAGACCCCCTGGTCCGGGCATCCCCCGCGCCCGCCACATCAACAGACCCCGATACGACGCCAGCACCCTCCACGCACTCAACCCCGGAAAAGATCACGCCTGCTACCAGGCCACGTCGAAGCGCACCCAAGGGCCCTTCACCTGCCGGAACTGCAGCTTCGCCAGCACCCGCCCCGCCAAACCACCGCCCAGGAAAGAACCCAACTACCTCAGATGCATCCTCCTCAACACCCGCTCCGCCCGCAAACACGCCATCGAACTCTGGGACCTTCTCGACTCAACCTCCCCAGACGTCGCATTCCTGACGGAGACCTGGCTGAATCCCGCTTCAGCCCCCGACATCGCCATTGCCATCCCGGACGGATACAAGATCACCCGCAGGGACCGCACCAACGGAGTCGGAGGAGGCATCGCCATCGTCCACAGGAACACCCTCAGAGTCTCAACCAACACCGACGACACCCTCAGCACCGCCGAACACATGCACTTCCAGATCCACACCGATCCCAACACCACCCTCAGAGGAACCCTCATCTACAGACCCCCGGACCCCGACCACAGTTCAGCGATTCCATCGCTGACTTCGTCAGCACACACGCCATCGCCTCCACGGACTACATCCTCCTCGGGGACCTGAATTTCCACCTCGAGAACAACAAGGACACCAACTCCACCACCCTGATCGACAACCTCGCCACCCTCGGACTCAGACAGCTCGTGACTACACCCACCCACGCCGCCGGCCACACGCTCGACTCCATCTTTTCCGCAAGCCCACACGTCTCCTTCAACCACACCTCCGAACCCCACTGGACTGACCACCACTGCATCCACTTCACCTACAGGAAGCCCACCACGCACCACCGCACTGAACAAATGCCTCGCCGCTGCTGGAGCAGAGTCACGGAAGACCAGCTAACCACAACCCTCGCCCTGAGCCCACCCGCCGAACCCTCCGACCCCGACACCGCCGCCCGCAACCTCAGAAGTGGATCGACGACTGCGCCAACACCCTCGCCCCGCTCAAGAATCCGCCCAACAGCCACACCAGCAAGAAAGCCACCTGGTTCACCGAAGACCTCCAGGCCCCCAAACGAACATGCCGAAAACTGGAGAAGATCTGGCTCCACGAACGGGCAGCGGACAGCTACGCCGCCCACAAGAGCGCCACCCGCAGTCACCATCACCTCATCAGATCTGCCAAAAGGGCCTCACTCAAAGACCGCCTAGACAACAACGCACACAACAGCAAAGAGCTCTTCAACATCGTGAAGGAACTCTCCAACCCCAGCTCCAACACCAACGACATCCAGCCGTCGCAAGACCTGTGCGACTCACTGGCCACCTTCTTCCACCGCAAAATCGCCGACATCCACGACAGCTTCAACACCACGACCGCCCCGGCAACCACCGAGACCACTGCCCCCACAACCACCAACCGCCTGCTCTCCTGGACCAACATCAACGACGAGGACACCAGCGAGATCATGAACACCATCCACTCCAGTTCACCGCTAGACCCGTGCCCTCATCACATCTTCAACAAAGCCAGTACAGCCATCGCACCCCATCTCCGGAAAATAATCAACATCTCCTTCGAGACAGCAACCTTCCCGGAAAGCTGGAAGCACGCCGAGATCACCGCCTTACTCAAGAAACCCAAGGCAGACCCCAAGGACCTCAAGAACTTCCGACCCATCTCTCTGCTCCCGTTCCCCGCGAAGGTCACCGAGAAAATCGTCAACAAACAACTGACCCGCTACCTCGAGGAGAACAACATCCTGGACCCTTCCCAGTCCGGCTTCCGCAGCAACCACAGCACCGAAACCGCCCTCATCGCCGCCACCGATGACATCAGGACCCTGCTAGACAACGGAGAAACAGCAGCCCTCATCCTCCTGGACCTATCAGCCGCCTTCGACACGGTCTGCCACCACACACTACGAACACGCCTTCACGACGCCGGGATCCAAGAGAAGGCCCTGGACTGGACCACATCCTTCCTTTCCGGCAGAACACAAAGCGTCCGCCTCGCCCCCTTCCGATCCAAGGCCACCAAGATCATCTGCGGCGTACCCCAAGGCTCCTCCCTCAGCCCAACGCTGTTCAACATCTACATGGCACCCCTCGCCCACGTCGCCCGACAGCACAACCTCAACATCATCTCCTACGCCGACGACACCCAGCTGATCCTCTCCCTCACCAAAGACCCTCACACCGCCAAAGCCCACCTCCACGAAGGAATGAAGGCCGTCCCGAATGGATGAGGACCAGCCGCCTGAAGCTGAACTCGGACAAGACGGAGGTCCTCATCCTTGGTTCCAACCCTTCAGCCTGGGACGACTCCTGGTGGCCAACATCACTGGGAACAGCCCCGCCACCCACCGACCACGTACGCAACCTAGGGGTCATCCTCGACCCCACCCTCTCCATGACTAAGCAGGTCAACGCCGTTTCCTCATCCTGCTTCAACATCCTCCGAATGCTCCGCAGGATCTTCAAGTGGATCCCCACCGAAACAAGAAAAACAGTCACCCAGGCCCTCGTCACCAGCAGGCTGGACTACGGAAACGCCCTCTACGCAGGAACGACGGCTAAGCTCCTGAGACGGCTGCAACGCATCCAGAACGCCTCTGCACGTCTTATCCTCGACATCCCCCGACGCAGCCACATCACACCCCACCTGAGAGACCTGCACTGGCTCCCTGTCAACAAGAGGATAACCTTCAAGCTCCTCACCCACGCACACAAAGCACTCCACAACTCCGGACCAGCCTACCTCAACAGACGACTCAGCTTCTACACCCCCACCCGCCAGCTCCGCTCGACCAGCCTCGCCCTCGCCACAGTCCCCCGCATCCGGAAAACGACCGCCGGCTGCAGATCCTTCTCCCACCTCGCCGCCAAGACCTGGAACACCCTCCCCACCAACCTCCGACAGACCCAAGACCTACTGGCCTTCAGAAGACTCCTCAAGACCTGGCTCTTCGATCAGTAGCAGCACCACCCCCCTCTTCCACCAGCGCCTTGAGACCCTCGCGGGTATGTAGTGCGCTTTATAAGTGACATGATTGATTGATTGATTGATTGATATAAGTGTTACCTCTACAACGGTATCTCCAAGTTATATATATTATTAGAATATACTAATGATCACAAAAAGTCTACACGTACCTTACTATTGGTAGACTTATACGTTTAGGGGGTGTTCGTTGATGCCACCGTTCTATTATAATGCACCAATTGTGCCAGAATCCTATGAGGAAAGTTTATACAAAGGGCATTACACCAAAGGCACCCAATTACAATTCTAAAATGCCCGAGTATCATGGACACGCTTACCAGTAAAACAGATAAAAACTGGAACATCAATAGGAAGGGATACGCCGTGATCAGAAGTATCAAATCCAGAAACCAGGTTCTTCGCCGGTATTATGCACAATATATATGGCGGATAATCTAGATTAGTCACTCTGGTGTTTAGGTAGCCAATAGTTTAAAATCTACAAGGAAACATTGTTATATTATTTTGATGCAATTATCCAATATTGAATCTATGTCTTCTATTAAATCCGGTTATTTATAATGTTGGCTTTTATCGTGTTATTAGCGACATTGCCCTAAGGGTGTCAATATTACCCCACAAATCACGCCACACATACAGAACATAGCTTTACATAACCAGGTTTTCCTTAACCGGGTGAACCGTGTATGCGGATATAGTCATGGGGTATATTAATTTAAAAATCTAAATGTCCCTGCTGGTTGAGAGAAGTTTCAACAAATAGTTCTCTATATCTAAACCATGAAGGTATCTTGTAAATATGGATATTTAAAGAAATATGGGTAACGCACATTATTGTGTGCCACTTCAAAATTTAAAAAAGGTTTATTTAAATTTAACTTTAAAGAACAGGGAGAAGGAAATCCTGTTCCAAATCATGACAATACGTGATATATAGTATAGAGCAAGGAACTCACAAGATTCCCATTCACCCATATCACCGTTTGATTATCCATCTATTACTTCTATGGAGATTACTTAATGGACAAAACCTAAGCCCCAGGGTCTACCCGCTTACCTTTTAAAATTAGAACGGCCTCCTTGCGATCAACATGAGCGGCTTCCGGGTCAGGATACACATTAGTGTTTGACCCGGAGCTCCTATTTATACTAAGTTTCAGGCGATCACATGATCTCTCCTCTCAGAACAATCAAATTCCTCGAGGGGTATTCGCGATGTTAATTGCGAAAGGAGATTCAGATATTATCAAAAAAAAGCGCAATTAAATACTCGTGTCCTTTAAAAAAAAAAAATTAATTAGAATTGTCATATTCTATGTCTTGGCGAAAGGGCAAACAGACAAAACGGAAATACAGCGGCCATTTTGTAACGGTAACACTGCTTTATGTCGCCTGCAGTAAATACTCGCCTATTCCCCTACTATTTGGGGAAACATCAGCCTCACATAAGTAACCATGATCTTGAACAACATATAGGCAACAACCTATCAATTGTCGAAAAGCCAAATATATAAGCATGACTTTACTAGGTGCATTACTTCCACGTAAGTATGGCGGCCATATTGAAGAATCAATAAACGTGAGTTAGTCTCTATAACAGAAAGGAATATTTTAATCTGAGTATCTAAACGAGGCAATATCCTCTTTTATCACGACCATAATCGTAACTCCTGGAGTCATCTCTCGTTGAGCAATTCATATTGATTTTAAACACATTGTGTGCCAAAGATACTTGACCACAATCAGAAAACAGTAAAAAAGAATTAATGTAATACAGGATCTCCAAGAGCTACCATCACAATCTAGGCAGGGTAAATATAATCAGATCAGTTTCTCCCAGTCTTCCTTGCTGTTTAATCCCTTTCTAAAAGTATTAAAGCGGGACATAAAAAATTGTTCACGTTTCTTTCTTTTTAAAGTTGAGTCCCCGCCCCTGAAACTCATATGAATAACTTCTAATCCACACCATTTTAAGTCTTCAATTTTATGCTGTTTTTCAACCCAGTGTTCTACCAGTGGGGCAGTTTTCTTTTTCGTTCTTATCGCTGACTTGTGTTTGTTTATTCTTATCCTAATTTCTCTTGAAGTCTCTCCCACATACCCTAAGAGGCATGGGCACATGATAAGATATATTACGTTTTGGTGTGGCAATTAATAAAGTTATTGAAAATGTGAGTTACACCATTATGGACAATAGATGTACCCTTCATGATGTTAGTGCAATTATTACAACCACTACACGCGAATGTCCCCGTTGGTCATTGGTCTCTCTGTAAGTATGTACCAGACAATTCCTAATGGTACGGTTACGCCTAAATGAAAACATAGGTTTGGGTAATGAATCTTTATTTTGATTAGTGATCAAATGCCAATTTCTATTTACAATATTTTTGATTTGATTTCTAATATTGCTATGATTAGTGACGAAAATCAAAGATGGATTCTCCACTCCCACTTTCTTAGATTTACTCACAAGTAGAGAATCCCTATTAAAATATCTAGCTCTTTTATATGCATGTCTGATTAATCTTTTAGGATAACCCCTCATCAAAAATTTTTAGTCAGTTTTTGGGCATGTTTATCGTAGTCTTTAATATTTGTGCAAATCCGCCTTAAGCGTAAGAATTGTCCGAAGGGAATATTGTCCTTTTGGCAAATAGGGTGATTACTATTATAGTGGAGCATAGTGTTCCTGTCAGTGGGTTTAGAAAAAGAGTTCTACGGCGAGTAGTCCCTCCACATGTTTAATTTTAATGTCCAGGAATTCACATTCATCCTTATTTACATTGGAAGTGAAATTGAGATTGTCATCTCCCAGATTAATCCACTGTATAAACTCAGCTAATAGTTCTACAGAGCCAGTCCATATAAAAAACACATCGTCTATGTAACGGCACCATTCAGAGATGTTCTCAAAGAATGGCGCCGCTACATTAAAGACGTGCTTCTCCTCATACTTAGCCACGTATAAACCGGCCAGACTGGGAACACAAGTTGCTCCCATGCTGGTCCCCTTGATCTGTTTAAAAAACTCCTTTTCGAATAAGAAGATATTGTTTTTTAGTATAATGGTCACACATTCAACAATAAAAGTCGCATGTGGAGACAAATCTTCATCTTCAATACTGAGGAGATCCTCAATCATACATATTGTGTTATCTTGAGGGATATTTGTATACAGTGCCTCAATGTCTAAAGTCACTAGGCACTGTATTTCAGGATTAAATTCTAGACGTTCTATCCTCTGGATCATAGCAGCAGTGTCCTTTATATATGCTTTTTGTTGTATTACCAGCGGCTGCAAAAAAATGTCAACATATTTGCTGAGAGGCTCTGTCAGGGACTTAATACTAGAAACAATTGGTCTCATAGGGGGGTCCTCAATATTCTTATGCACTTTCGGAAGACCATATAATGCTGGAATGATCGGGTTATTATTGCACAGGAAGTTAAATTCATCGCTACAGATGATGCCATCCTCTTTAGCAAAATTTAATAGATTGATAATGTTCTGAGTCAGAGTGTTCCACTCTTCCCTATTTGATCTTTGATAATGTAAATTATTATGTAGTAGCATGTGCATTCTTTTATTGTAATCTTCAGTCTCCATAACAACAATACTACCACCTTTATCGGCTGGTTTAATTGTGAGATTACTACACTGTTCCAAAGATTTAAGAGCCAACCTTTCACGGGCATTGAGGTTATTATTAACCCATGATTTTTTGTTAAGTAAATCATCTATATTTTTTTCGACTATTCGTTCAAAAACCTCTATATCTTTACTAACAAGGTTTAATGGGGGTGTCCACGTAGACTTGGGTTTAAGACCCGATTTATTGTTTGTTTGTAATCTTACTTTCCCTTCAAAAAAAGCATTTAATCTAATCTTTCTAAAGAAACTTTGTAAGTCTCTCTCTAAATTGTATCTGTCAACAGGGGAGGCAATGGCGTATCCTAACCCTTTTTCTAAAACATTAACCTCCTCCTGTGACAGAATTCTACGTGAAAGATTTATGATGGGGGCCTTATCATCTAGTCCCACTTCTTCTGACTCCTTGTGTTCATATAGGGACGATGTTGAAAATGATTTTGTGGATTGAAATTCCCTCTTCCCCTTCCCCTTGTCTGTCCATAGTTCTTTTGGCGTTGTTCTAAAAAGATAATGTATCTCTGCTAGAACTAGGTATTGGTTCTCTTTCCTTGTGATTGCGATTATCTTGTTGAATATCGCTGTCCGAATCTGAACTCGTGTACGAGGTATCGAAGAACCTCACATTCTTTTTAGGGAAGTTTTTAACAGGTTGTTGCCATGGTCTCCTGTTTGTGAAATCCTCCCTGGGTCTATCATAAAAGTCTTTCTGGAGGTACGGATAGACATGTTCCAAATTATATTTAGAGATATCTTTCCGTAACTTGTTTGATTTTTTACTGACTAAATATTCTTTATATCCAGAGATATCCCCCTGGATTTCCTCCAACTTTTTTTTGGCTTCCTCGAGGACTGAATTTTCTTTTAATCTCAGCTCCATCTCTTCTATCTCACCTCTCTCGATAATCAAAACTTCATAGGCAGTTTCTATAATCAATAACATCCAATCACGGCTGCACCGGTTAGCTATGTATGTCCAGTTTTCAATAAATTTACGGTTTTTAATGAAGACACCAGGTTCATTATTCACCTGTAAGCCCTGAAGGGTGGAGTATAATAATTTCAAGTACTGGTTTTAATTTTAGCAACTGTTAAAATTGTCAGAACCAAAAATTTTTGTTGGTACTTAGATAGCAGTGTACAATAGGTCAGCAACATAAAAGTTTTGATAATAATACAATGTTTTTTATAATGTTTCTTGTTTAGAAAACTGTCCTGAAGAAGGTGTACATTTGCCTAGTCACCGAAACGCAGCGTCGACAACCTTGTTTTCTTGTATTTGGGAATGTTATCATGACTGGCATAAATTTTATATTTTAATGATGAAATGTTTTTAATATTGTCTGTGTATATATTTGCAAATAAATATTAACATTTTAAAATATTTTATTGTCTTTTTGTTGCTCTGACCCACTGTTATTTTAGTATCTTTTTTTAGTATATTTTTAGCATATTTTAAATATATTAAAGTGTATGGACTTCTATTGATATTCTGACTTCCAGTACTGTGTTGAATTTTCAGTTTTTATAATTATCTGTATAGGGACTTTTGTGTTTTATTGATAGCAGGCACCGCCAGCCATGTTATGGCGGGGATTGGCTTTGGGGGCCCGCAACGGGGTGGGGGGATGAGGGGTGCACTTGGGGGGTACTGCAGTTCCCTGCACCAAGTGGCAGGCACCGCGTGGTGCCTGCCACGTGGTGCAGGGGAATGCTGTGCATGCCCTTTTACCACTGCGGACGGTGCTGCAGCCAGCAGCACCGTCCGCAATGGTGAAAGGCCAGGATGCGCCCGCCAGTATGGCGGGCGCATCCTAATTGGGCCGGTGGGACCGCCGCACGTCTGGCGGTCGGTCCCATCACCGTTATGGTGGCGGGCCGACTGATGTCCGCCCGCCATCATAATGAGCCACTTAGTTCAAAAACATAAGTTTAAACATGTTTTTAAAGAAATATGTATGTAGTATTATGTGTAGGGCAATGTTTAGAATGGATTTTTTTACATATTATTTTTGGATGCGTTGGTGGCCATTGAATGTCTGCTTTTGTTTTCTGTTTTCGCAATGTGTCCACGGGGGATTGCGACGTCGTCGCGAAGATCCCTAAAACCTAAAGAAAAAAAACCTTTAGAAAAAACTTCACAATATTTTGGGTACTAGGGTGGCTCTGACAAGAGCCGTTGTGTGTATATGGCTGCTATACATAAGACCGGATGATCGCGGGTACCGATGTCATCACGATCTCGGAGTCACAGCGAAAACGGAAAATAGGTTTTAGAGATGGTTTTAATATAAACTCTCTAGAAAAACATTACTTTAGAGAATACTGTAAGAAACCCCTAGTGTGTAAAATACTGTAGTATGTGTGGATATATGTGCTTTAGACTTTATGGAAAAGGCGCGATCGTTGCGGTTAACGACGTCATCACGATGTCCTGAATAACCACGAAAACAGGAAATAGGTCTGACACATTGAATGTCTGGTTTGGTTTCCGTTTTTGCGATGTGTCCACGGGGATCACGATGTCGTCGCGAAGATCCCAAAAAACTAAAGAAAAAAAAACCTTTAGAAAAAAACTTCACAATATTTTGGGTACTAGGGCGGCTCTAACAAGAGCCGTTGTGTTGGTTGTGTGTATATGGCTGCTATACATAAGACCGGATGCAGAGTTTCAGGTAACTGAGAAACACCCTGCTGCCTTCATCTGTAAAGTGCGCTCCATCATTTCTATAAATTCCATGCATGTCAAAACTCAGATTGTTGTTATAGATACAGCTGATGCAATGGTCTCTGAGGAATGCAGAAACAGTTTTATTAACATGTTTTCTGGCTTTGTCAATCTGTGGGCAGAATCGATTTGACCACTTCCATTTCTGTCTTTGGCATATATTAGAGTACACCAAGACAGTGTGAGGGAAAAGCGACATCAGCTCTGCAAAGGTTTCTTTCATTAGGATTTCCGGCCCTACCCCAGTCAGTGTGCCTAGGTTGTTGCCACCACAGTGCACAATCATGAGGTGAGGAGCTTGGGAATCCACAATGGATTTACCAAAGCCAGTAACTGATGAAACTTTAACCCTCTCTGGCCAAACCAAGTAATCTGCACATTTGGCAAACCCAAGTCCATGTCAATACCTCTCTTTTTTGCAGCCTCTTTAGCCCAATAGATATAGCTGTGGCCCAGAATCCATACTCTAAGCATTTTGAAGTGCAGGAGCAATAGTAGTCAGGAGAAGGCTGGAGCTGAATGAGGTGGGTTCCAAAGGAAAAGCAGTTAAAAAAAAGTATATATATATATATATATATATATATATATATATATATATATATATATATATATATTATCTACTGGCGGTCGCCAGTAGATAGTTATAGTTAGGACCTATTTTCCATAGGAAATCCGCAACATTCTATTTGAAATAACTCTTGCGTCGGTTGACGAATCTTCACGAAATTTTCAAACTTTATGGCCCGCTCCGGTACGCTCCTACCCTGAAAGTTTCGGGTGATTCGTCAAGCGGGGGCCGAGAAAAAGGGGGTCCCAAAACGTGTTTTCCCCATTCATTTTCCCATAGGAAACTTTAGCCACGGCTACAGCCCGAACTGCTGAACGGAATTACACAAAATTTGGCAAAGAGGTAGTTCTTGGTTCAGAAAGAACCCTTTTGTTAAATGGTGTAAATCCGTTCAGTAGTTGCGGAGAAATTAAAAAAATAAGAGTCAAAAAATCAATTTCCCATAGGAAACTTTATGCAAGGCTACAGCCCGAACTGCTGAACGGAATTACACCAAATTTGGCAAAGAGGTAGTTCTTGGTTCAGAAAGAACCCTTTTGTTAAATGGTGTAAATTCATTCAGTAGTTGCTGAGAAAATCAAAAGTAAAAACACATATATATCTGGGCGAAGCTTAACCACACATGTCATCGTGAGATCTGATTGGCTGTCAGCACTTCATCCTGGAATTGCTGGCAGCCATCTTGAGACCAATATAAATGATAGTACCCCATTGAAATGCATTGTAGTGAATCGAAGATTTTGAGGGTTACCAAAAGGAGAACTATAAAGGGTGATAACAGACTTTAGTTACATTAGAATTCATTTGTTGATGGTACCATACTAATTTCAGGAATTGTGGTGTGTTCTAAGGTGATTTTACCCTGTGAAAAACCTTCTGCTGGGATATCATGAATCATGTTTGAGAGAAAACTATTTTCACATGCTTGTCCCATACAGTTTTGGAAGGTGCTCCAGAAGCTAAAATGAGAGCATATTTTCTGTAAATTCACATTATCTTTCTCAGTCATGTGAGAATGAAGTCTGACATTCTCAGTAAAACATGTACATCCAACAATGGCAGAGACTGTCAGTTGATTCCTTTGTGTTCTACTGCAGCTTCCCAGAGTGTTCTAAAGAACAACTAGAGCGCTAACAGTCTTACTTATGACAAAAGTATGGCACACCATCTTGATTGGAATAAACTGGTAACACTTAAAACATTTAATTTAAAAAGGAACAAAATGAGGGGGTTCATTTTGCCATAGAAATTATGGTTAGTGCTGTAGAAAGAAAAATTAGGACATGTTTTAAGTGAGATCTCAGATATCTTCCTGTTATATTTCAACAGGAGCAGCCTGTCAGTTGATGCCTTTGTGTTCTACTGCAGCTTCCCAGAGTGTTCTAAAGAACAACTAGAGTGCTAACAGCCTTACTTATGACAAAAGTATGGCACACCTGAAGCCATCTTGATTGGAATAAACTGGTAACACTTAAAACATTTAATTTAAAAAGGAACAAAATGAGGGGTTCATTTTGCCATAGAAATTATGGTTAGTGCTGCAAAAAGAAAATTTAGGGCATGTTTTAAGTGAGATCTCAAATCCTCTTCTATTTCATTAGAAAATTCTGACATGCAGACTGAAACAATCACTTTCAATACCAGCTGTAGTAGACTTCCAGTTAACTCCTTGGTGAGCAGTAGCTTTACTACAGTGATCTAATGAACAACTAGAGTGCTAACATTCTGAATTTATGGCAAATGTGTGACACATCTGAATGCCTTCTTGATGGAATCAAAGTAAAAACTGAAAGCATTTCCTACTGAGGAGACTGTAGTAAATGAGGAAATTAGGAAACTTCATAACAAATAAGTCTCCCAAGATGGCAACCAGAGAAAAAGAGCCCAAATGTAGCACAAATATCACCCAGAGGTAGCCCACGTATAGCCCAATGACAGAAGTGTGCAAAACACTTTTTATTTTTAGTTTTTTGCAGTTATATATAGTGCAGACTGGTCAGGTATTGGAGTGCTTTACATGAGCATTGGTTACATCACACAAGGACAAATTCATGTTGATTGACCCCTACACTACCCAAACACCACTGCACTACCCTAAACCCTAAAACACTACCCCCAGCACGACCCCCTTCACTACCCAAACACAACTGCACTACCCTAAACTCAAAAACACTACCCCCAGCACGACCCCCTACACTACCCAAACACCACTGCACTACCCTAAACCCTAAAACACTACCCCCTACACTACACAAACACCATTGCACTACCCTAAACCCTAAAACACTACCCCCAGCACGACTCCCTACACTACCTAAACACCACTGCACTACACTAAACCCTAAATCTACCCCCAGCATGACCTCCCACACTACACAAACACCACTGCACTACCCTAAACCCTAAAACACTACCCCCAGCACGACCCCTACACTACCCAAACACCACTGCACTACCCTAAACCCTAAAACACTAACCCCAGCATGACCCCTACACTACCCAAACACCACTGCACTACCCTATACCCTAAAACACGACCCCGTACACTACACAAACACAACTGCACTACCCTAAACCCTAAAACACTACCCACAGCATGACCCCCTACACTACACAAACACCACTGCACTACCCTAAACCCTAAAACACTACCCCTACACTAACAAACAGCACTGCCCTACCCTAAACCCTAAAACACAACCCCCAGCATGACCCCCTACACTACACAAACACCACTGCACTACCCTAAACCCCCTACACTATACAAACACCACTGCATTACTCTAAACCCTAAAACACTACCCCCAGCACGACCCCCTCACAACACAAACACCACTGCACTACCCTAAACCCTAAATCGACCCCCAGCACGACCCCTACACTACCCAAACACCACTGCCATACCCTAAACCCTAAAACACTACCCCCAGCATGAACCCCTACACTACCCAAACACCACTGCACTACCCTAAACCTTAAAACACTACCCCCAGCACTACCCCCTACACTACACAAACACCACTGCACTACCCTAAAACACTACCCCAGCACTACCCCTACACTACCCAAACACCACTGCACTAACATAAACCCTAAAACACTACCCCAGCACAACCCCCTACACTAAACAAACACCACTGCACTACCCTAAACCCTAAAACACTACCCCAGCACGACTCCCTACACTACCCAAACACCACTGCACTACCCTAAACCCTAAATCTACCCCCAGCATGACCCCCTACACTACCCAAACACCACTGCACTACCCTACACCATAAAACACTACCCCCAGCATGACCCCTACACTACACAAACAACACTGCACTACCCTAAACCCTAAAACACTACCACCAGCATGACCCCTACACTACTCAAACACCACTGCACTACCCTAAACCCTAAAACACTAACCCAGCATGACCCCCTACACTACCCATACACCACTGCACTACCCTAAAGCCTAAAACACTATCCCCAGCACGACCCCTACACTACTGCACTACCCTAAACCCTAAAACACTACCCCCAGCACGACCCCCTCCACTACCCAAACACCACTGCACTACCCTAAACCCTAAAACACTACCCCCAGCACGACCCCCAACACCACCCAAACACCACTGCACTACCCTAAACCCTAGAAAAGAAACCCCCACCCCATGCCCAATCCCCCTTACCTCTCACTCCTCGTGGTTCCTCTCTCCTCGTGGTTCCTGCTTCACGTCATCTCTGAGGGGCGGTGCACGTCGTTGTGAGGAAACGGAACAGCCTCTGTTTCCTTACAACGACATGGATCGTCTACATGTTTTTAGAACGCATGGTCATTTACCATACATACCTTTACAACAAAATTAGTTGTAAAGGCATGCGTGGTAAATGACCATGCGTTCTAAAAATGCGTAGTAATGACTTCGTGATGTACAACGCATGCATGGTAATGCATGCGTTGTAATGGAATCGCAAAGTAAAAAGTCGTTGTAACGGCTGTTTACCGATCGAAGCTGGCCCCTGTTCTTCAGTGAGACGTTTATTTGATTAATTAGGAGGAAGGAATGTGTTTTTTTACCGAAAAGTGCATTCCCGGCTGTTGTATTGTGAAAGTGTCCGCGTGGCCTGGTTTCACTTCCGGTGAGAGAGTGGAAGAGTCTGTTTGGATCTAAAGAAGTTCTGTTGTTGGACGGGGCCGGCGCGACATGTCATCAGAAAACATAGCTAATGGAAAGCGTCCTCCCTGAAGTGTGGAGCAGTGCCATGAGAGGTCAACGAGTGTGCGTCCCACCGCAGTATGACCGTACCGCGTGACCCATGTGCCACCTCCAGGGTACGGGAGGCAGAAGCGGCATCGCAGGTCCTCTTGAAGACCGTTGTAGCACTAATTCTACATTTTGGTACTAGGGCATTTTAACTTCGTTG
Organism: Calotriton arnoldi; assembly: GCA_963921515.1. Classification (NCBI taxonomy): domain Eukaryota; kingdom Metazoa; phylum Chordata; class Amphibia; order Caudata; family Salamandridae; genus Calotriton; species Calotriton arnoldi. The sequence goes on along the minus strand of CAWUFW010000001.1, from coordinate 4,661,455 downwards.
TTCCTGCCAGATACAAAGAGAAGATCCTGTGTTATTCAGTGCCCTCGTTACCTTTTTTGTGGGTTGTGGTGCTTGTCACTTCGCTGCCCCGCCGGTGCACACGACTGGGCACCCCACCTCGTGTGCCATATGCAGGGCCTCTGCCCTCGGATCACTGGTTTCGGTTTCTGGAGTGGCAACATAAACAGTTGCTCCCAAAGGACTAGCCTGAACACTTAGGTGAATATCCCCTGCACCAGCATTCCACGGAAATTCTTTCCTAGCTCTCCCACGTCAACGAGGACGTCATAATAGCACGGCTCCGCTCGCGACACCGTATGACGTCATCGGAGCCATAAGAGAACCTCGTCGGCGTGCTGACGTCAGTTCCACCCACCGAGGCAAACAGGGGACCGAGACATTTTCACATGTATACATAGTATAATAAATATATATATATTCACTGAAAAAACCATAGGTTTCAGGCACGTTATGGTTAGAAATTAGCATTTAAAAACCTTAGAAATTCACTGAAAAAACCATAGGTTTCAGGCACGTTATAGTTAGAAATTAGCATTTAAAAAACCTTAGAAATTCACTGAAAAAACCATAGGTTTCAGGGCGTTATAGTTAGTTGGACATTTCACTCGTACAAAACCATAGAAATTCCCCGTTATAGTTAGTTCAGCTAACTATAACTCGCGCGCACCGCAATGCACTGCTGATGACGTCACATATTACATCACTCATGACATGGTCAGTGACATCACTCATGACATCACTGATGACATCTCAAATGACATCACTGATGACATCACTGATGACATCATCCAGTGAATGTGTGTTTTTCTGAAAATTAAATATGTTTTATATATGTATATCTCAAGGTCGATGGAAGAATAAATGGGTATATAAGTGTCTAAATGGATGATTTTGTTTTGTAAAATTGATTGTATAACTGACTAAGTGTATCTTAGTGAATACATGGGTTAGTGAGTAATGTTTAAATATGAAAATATCTGTATCAGTCTCTCACTTTGTGTATAAGTGGCTGCATGGGTTGGTGAGTAGCTACATGAGTGTCTATATGGGTTATTAGTTGGTTTTTTGAGTATCAGTATGAGTGCCTGAGTGTCTGTATGGTTTGGTGGGGGTATTACTTAGTGCATAGATGCATGAATGAGTGACTCACTGTTTGTATGTGTTGAAGACAGCATGTGTGCAGGACTGTATAGGTGGATGAGTATGTGTATGGGTGTGTTAGTGAATGAATGACTGTCTCAATAGTGTCTTTATGAGTAACTACATATGTTTTAAACTAGTATATGTGAGTATTGGTGTATATAAGTGAGTATATGTGAGAGTGAGAGATTGGAAGAGTTCCTGTACAAATAAGTAGGTGTTTCTATAAGTGATTATTTAAGGGAGTAAGTATGTGTAAGTTTCTGTAGAAGTAAGTGTGGTAGTGTGTGTATAACTGTATATGCAAGTAAATGGATGTTTGATACTTTGTTTGCATGTGTGACTATGTGTGTGAGTAACTCTATGGATGAGTGGCGGTGTGTAACAGGATGTATAGGTGTATGAGTACATATGATGAGTGAGTACATGTATGAGTGACTGTATAGGGACTGTTGGTGAATGAGTGGATGTGTGTGTAGATCTTGGAATTACTGAATAGGTGTGTTGTAACTGGTATTGGTATGTCCATTGTTTTGAAAATGTTAGTTTGTATTTTTGAGTGTGTGTATCAAAGGTTATATTAGGGTGAGAGGAGGTCTGCCACTCTATCACAAGGATGATGTCATCAGTGATGTCATCAGTGATGTCATTTGAGATGTCATCAGTGATGTCATGAGTGATGTCACTGACCATGTCATGAGTGATGTAATATGTGACGTCATCAGCAGTGCATTGCGGGCGCGCGAGTTATAGTTAGCTGAACTAACTATAACGGGGAATTTCTATGGTTTTGTACGAGTGAAATGTCCAACTAACTATAACGCCCCTGAAACCTATGGTTTTTTCAGTGAATTTCTAAGGTTTTTTAAATGCTAATTTCTAACTATAACGTGCCTGAAACCTATGGTTTTTTCAGTGAATATATATATATATATATATTTCATAGGATGCTGTCAGCATGAAAGTAGATAAAATTAGGTAGTGTGTTGGATGGCTCAGGAAAAAGTCTTATTTTTGGCAGTTGTCTAAAAAAAGAAATGTGATACAGACATTGATACACTTTTGAATCTGTCAAGTAAACCACACCTGCTGTATCTCATTTGGAAGTAGCATGTTCCTTCTAGAATGTGCTGTGAACTTGTGACCTACTGGTTCCACTGGATTGTTAGGTTCACTGAGCTAAGAGTGTATTGGGGGGAAGGGTGTTAAAGAGATAGAATTTTTTTTTTTAAGTTGAGGAGTGATGACAAAATTTAAGTAATGCAAACACAAGGAGATGATGGACGGAGCGCTGAAACTTTTCAGACACTCACCCCCAATCACAGATCTGGGTTGAAACCATCATCGTTCTTTAGCTCACTTCGCCACCCCAGTTTAGACCCAGCTGTATGCAAATCAGTCTTGACCCTGTGCCTCATGGGAACAGTTCAGACCGAACTGCCAAGCCAGGTCTTCCCTGGACCGGAAACAAGCATTCTGGGATCGGTTTCGGGTTAACACCCCTCATTAGCCAGGCTAGCTTGAATCCAGTGGCAAAGTGAGCAAGGGACCTACATCTGGGCATACCCTGCCAACTTAGGGCGAAAAGTGCTACGCAAGCAAAAGGTGAACTGACATTCACTGAGACACGTATAATCCCTCACTCATACAGTCAGTCATTCACCCACTAAATCATCCATACAGGCACTCATACACCCACTGATTCATCAATACACCTTGGTGTATATATATAAAACATTCATAAACGTTTTAGAAACCCTCACAGTCACCGGATGATGTCAACAGTGATGTCATTTGAGATGTCATCAGTGATGTCACTGACCATGTCATGAGTGATGTAATATGTGAGGTCATAAGCAGCGCATTGTGGGGGCGCGAGTTATAGTTAGCTCAGATAACTATAACTGCTGAATTTCTCTGGTTTTGTATTAGTGAAATGTCAGCCTAACTATAACGTCCCTGTAACCTTTGTTTTTTTCAGTGAATTTCTAAGGTTTTTTTAAATTCTATTTTCTAACTATAATGTCCCTGTAATCTTTCGTTTTTTCCAGTGAATATATATATATATATTCTTTTCTTATTGGATCACATATATATATATATATATATATATAAGAATTGCTTCTGCTGTTATAGGGGCTCTGAGCTGAGAAGGTTATTAGTTTCATTGTTTGTTTTATTTCTGCGTGCACACAATTTGCCATTATGATATGTGTGTTATATTATACAGTTGGCAGTTGCACTGTCCTTGAGCGGATCACCATAGCAACTGCACTGATTTATTAGTAAACCTTATCTGGACTTTCAAATGGATTCCAGCTGTTCTGGGCCTGTAAAATCCTTCTGAAATTCCTCCTGTAGTTATTCCTTTGTAAATTTCGGACTTTTTCGGAGTACTCCTGGAAAACTGGAATTCTCCTGGAATTGTATTTTGAATTCCATTTTGTCTGAGATAAGATATATACAAGGCACTCCTGCCTAGAACCTGTAATTCCTGCCCTTAGGAATAGATTTACTTATATATATTAGACCATATTTACACGTGTAAAGTCTCATTTTGTGAATTTGAACTATAAGTTTAGTGTTAATTGGATCCTCATTGTGGGAGACCGGAAAAGAAAGGGTCACGTTTATTTTATAATCTGACCTGAAAGCAAGTGACTTCGGAGAGAAGGTCTGTGGAAGGCCAAGGGCTGCTTCTGAATAATGTGCTGTCCTGCGGGCAGTCCTTTAGTTTACAGTTAGTGAGAGATGCACTGAAAGTGATAAAGTAGACCAGCCACTGAATATGTCTTTCTACACAAAAGCAGTAACTAAGGTGCAGATGGTTTGGCGTGATTAAACACTACACTCTCCTCAGCGTACAGAGTGTGATTTTCTAAAGCTGGGAAATGGAAACTTTAGGAAATCTCTAGCCAGATAATTGCCACTTTGAAGACTCCACAACATGCCTGTGATAAAGCAGGCTGAAATAAATTTGTGTACTTTGGAAAGAACTGTGGAATGGGGAATTCCACTTTCAATTGGACATCTTCCTCTATTGCAGTTCGGGCTTCATCTTAGTGTTGTTTTGTTTTTACTTTCAGGCTGTTCTGAAATCGTCGAATATTATTAGGCTGATGCTGACGGAGGAGGAAGTGTTGGGCGCTTGCCATTAATAAATAGAGTTGTGCGGTTCACCTTTTTAATACTTACATCCAGAAAGATAACTACTGGAAATGAAAAAAAGCCAGTATTTCTGAAGAAAGGCAGCAGGAGGAAACTAAATCAGGCTTATGTTGTCACAAAGCTAGTTTGCAAGACAAAAATTGGTTTGTTGCATGCCCGAATAAGATCTACTCCTTAAAATCACTGAAACGCAAAGATCGCAGGTGCTAACTGTCTTCATTTCTTTGCTGAAATTGGGTAATAGCCTTTAGGGATTTAAAAAACAAAAAAACATTAATTTCCGATATTGCCTCACCTTTGTAATGTAAGATATCACCTCAACCATTAATCCCCTCTTAGAGAACCTTTTAGAGTTTTGACATTTTTATTATATATTTTGATCCAGCAGTTCGTATCTAACTGAAGATATCAAGCGCAGCTAAATGACATTCGCAGGGGTGATTGGCTGCCTGTAGACGGTATACCTGGCCAAAGACAGGCCGTAGTCCGTGCGCAGTGTGGGTTGGTCGCTCTCAGACAGTTGGCCACCGAGCTTGGTCCTGCAGCTAACTCCATCTATGCACGAGAGAGAGAGCAAATATGCATAAACCGTAACTGTGTAATGTGGGCCTATACTACCATTGAGTGTCTCTAGTGACATAATAAACCACGAGGCTAAAGGCCAAATGGTATATAAATGTCAGCTGAACCTGGAGATGGCTTCTCTGGTGTGCTGATTAATGCTCTGAGAGTGGCGCCATCACTGTGAAAGCATTTTGTTTACCAGTACTCAAGAAAAGAAGAAATGCTATGTTAACCATCCATTTAACTTTGTTACTTGTTTATGTGAGCTAAATTTCCTGCAATATATGTTAGCCCTGGGAATTACAGAAACTATTTCACAGTGTCTGTCAAATACGTGCTTGAATGAAACATCCGCTGGCAAACATTCAATAAAGAGGCTTACCTATGTGTGTATGTATGTATATGTTTGTGTGTGTATATATTCACTGTAAAAACAAACGTTAAAGTAATGTCCAGTAACATTGTAACGTTTTAAACTTTACAAACCACTGAAATTCACCAGTTATAGTTATCTTGAGTAACTATAATTCGTGCGCTAGGATAACTATAGCTCGCATTCCCGCCATGCAGTTTTCTCATCAATAATTTCTCTGCAAATGTTGCAGTGATATTATCAATGATGTCATAGAAGATGTCATCAGTGATATATATGAGGAAATTAGTAGTGCATGGCGAAAGCGCAAGTTATAGTTACTTGAGACAACTATAACTGTGACTGGTGAATTTCAGTGTTTTTTTAGAGTTTAAAACTTTGTTAGTACTGAACATTTCACCTAACTACAACGTTACTTTAACCTTTGCTTTTGTCAGTGAATTTCTAGTTTTTTTTAACATAAAGTAATATTTAATTACCATACGTAAATACAACCCCCAAAGGCCATACACGTCGGGGGGGGTGTTGGCTGCAGGGCCTGGCTTGTGTTTTTAAAATGCGCCCACCAGGCAGTAGCAAAGACGGGGTGTGCCCCCGGGACATAGCTAGTGCGCTGGCCCCAGGGGATGCTAGTCCAAGGACCATTAATGGATCAGGGAGGGGCGCGGTGCGGCCCCGCACCCCTTAAAAAATACATTGGGCCCTGGGGGAAGGGGTCCCCAGGCCCAAAAATGGCCTGAAGAGGGGGCTGAGTGCCCTCCTCCCCCTAAAAAACTAGTCCGGCCCCGGGGGATTGGGTCCCTGGGGCCTAAATCAGCCTGTGAGGGGGGATCATGTCACGTGCGCCCACTCTCCCAAAAAATAAAAATGTTGCTCCCCCCGGGCCCTGGCCCACCCTGGGGGGGGTTTAAAAAAGAAGATCTGAAAGAGACTATAATATTTATAGATTTTTTACCTTAGAATTACCCCCAGGCGTCAGACTGGATCCGGAGAATTTTTCTTCAGCAATACCCCTGCGTATCAGTAGGTGGCGTCGGTTGACTCCGCGTCTGCCGTCGGCGTTGTGATTGCCGGGATGACGTTGCGGTGCCTACTTAGACGCCGCCTCTGCCCGCTGACGTCAGTTCTTTATTTTTCCGCACCAGCCGAGCGCAGATCCAGAGAGAGCTTAGTCATTTTTTGACTAAACTTTTTTCGACTTTTGTCGACGTCTTTTCTCAAGTCTTTGACTCCTGCTGCGCGAGGGATGTCCCATCGTCGGACCGGATTCACAAGATGATTTCCGTGACGGATCCGCACCTCGAGTGCCTCTGGTGCCTGGAGCTCGACCATGACCTAAAATCGTGCTCCGACTGTCGGGCCATGAATCCAGAGTCTTTGCGGGAGTGCTCCCGAAAGCTTTTGGAGGCCCGGCAATCGGCTCCGCATCGCTCCCGGTCTCGCTCGAGAGGAAGGTCTTGAGACCGGTTGCAGAGCCACCACACCTCGTCCAAGTCTTCGCACTCCTCGGGTAAGTCGAAGCACAAGAAGAAGACGAAGAAGCACCGCCGCTCTTTGCCTTTCCCCTGTCGGTCAGCTGACGCGGCGCGGGAACCGGAGCATCGTCGCTCTAAGGCTCCATCTCTGGTGCCTGATTCAGGGACAACTCCGTGCCTCCCCCGTTTCCGGGAGCCGGGCGTCCCCTGCCCAGCTTTGTTCATTTTACGAAGCCCTCCATTCCATCTTTGGGCAGCCCAACTCCGCTGGTGCGCCTTTGGGCCCCGCGGAGCCGGTTGGGGGACCTGGGCCTTCGATGCCCGCGGCTCCGGCCTCGGCGCCGTAGGGTCCCTATGGATCCTGGCCTGGATCGACGCCGGTCGACCTTACTCGACCTTCCCCGGTGCTGATTCCGGTGCCGATCCCGGCTAACTCCGTCCCCATCCTCATCCCCGAAATGGACCCGGATCGACGCCGGCCGATGTCGAATCTGACCCCGGAGGGTACTTTTGCGCCCTTGTTCATCCCAGGTGTTCCCTATCGCCCTGAGGGTGGTGATGAGGACTGGGAGGGGTCGCTGGACCCTTTAACAGACCAACTGGAAGAGCCAGACTGGAGAGAGGAATTGGGTGACGCCAGTTGTCTGGATACCTCCCCAAACCTTGGCATGCTTTTCCCGCCTACTGTGGCTACGGAGGAGGGAGCCTCTTATGCAGTGGTGGTGTGTAGGGCAGCTGAGGCTTTGGGCCTGGAGCTCCCTACTGTGGCAGTCAGCACTAACCTCCTGACAGAGGTGCTTCAACCGGCGGCATCCTCATCTGAACCCCTCTTGCCCTTTAATGAAGCCCTCACGGAAGTCCTTCTGGGCACTTGGTCCAAGCCCAGCAGAGGGGCTCCTGTGGAATGGACGATTGCCCGCTGCCACCGCCTGGCTACGGGCGATCCCATTTTCTTCTCCCAACACCCTTCCCCCGAAAGCTTGGTGGTCCAAGCCTCTTCTTCCAAGGGCGCATTCCATTCTGCACCCCGGATAGGGAATCCAAGAAGCTGGATCATCTTGGGAAGCGTATGTTCGCTTCCTCCAGCTTGGTGCTGCGGTCCGTGAATACCGCTTGCCTCTTGGGCTGCTATACCCATACAGTCTAGGATACGGTTGCGCAGGTGCTTCCTCAGTGTCCAGAAGAGGCCCGGGCCATTCTGTCCCAGGCAGTGGTGGATGGGAGAGATGCAGCAAAATTCGCAATCCGCTGTGGACTGGACACCGCCGACTCTCTGGGCAGAACGATTGCCACGTCGGTAGCCCTTAAGCGCTACGCCTGGCTGAGGACGTCTGGTTTTTCGGTGGATGTCCAGGCAACTTTGCTGGACATGCTCTTCGATGGCCGTCGCCTTTTTAGTGACAAGGCGGACTCGGCGCTCGAGTGTTTTAAGGATTCTCTGGCTACGGCCCGATCCTTAGGCCTCGCTGCGTCCTCCCATCCCCCACAGTCTGCCTTTCGTCCCTTTCGTGGCTACGGAAGTGACACCCCACCACGTCCGACCCAGTTCAGCCACTGGCCCACCAAGCTGCCCAGCCTCTGCGTGGCCGTGGGGCCCAGCGACGCGGGTCTGGGAACCAGCGGGCAGGCCAGTCCACCCTTTCCCCCCCTGCAGCAGCCTCCAAACCCTCCTTGTCTGAACTTTCAGGGCCATAAGCGACCAGTGGGTGGCAGGATTCGCCACTCCCTCCCCTTCAAGACTACACCTCCCTCCATGCCACCATCTCTCGATCACATGTCGGAGGATCATTTGGTGCTTCTTCGCCAGGAAGTCTCAGCTCTCTTGACCAAGGGAGCTATCGAGAGGGTACCTGCGCCAGAAGTAGGTAGTGGTTGCTATTCCCGCTACTTTCTGGTGCCCAAGAAGGACAAAAGCCTGCGTCCTATCTTAGATCTCAGGGCCCTCAACCGCTTCCTCCGGAAGAAGTTCAAAATGCTAACCTTGGCTCAGGTCCTGTCTGCCCTCGACCCTGGAGACTGGATGGTAGCGTTGGACTTGCAGGACGCTTATTTTCACATCCCCGTCCTGCCAGCCCACAGGCGTTACCTATGGTTCACAGTAGGACATGAGCATTTTCAGTTCACCGTGCTCCCCTTCGGCCTTACCAGTGCCCCTCGGGTGTTCACGAAAGTGATGGTGGTGGTCGCAGCTCATCTGCACAGATCGGGGGTTCCAGTCTTCCCCGATCTCGACTACTGGCTGTTGAAGGCAGGCTCGCCCCAGGCGGTCGTCTCCCACCTCCAGACTACGGCCGACCTCCTGTATTCGCTGGGGTTCACTAGCAATGTGCCGAAGTCACACCTGACTCCCTCTCATTCGCTCCCTTTGATCGGAGCTGTTCTGGACACAGTGCAGTTTCGGGCTTATCCTCCCGAGCAGCGAGTCCGGGATATTCGGGCTATGAATCCGATGTTTCAGCCTCTATCCCGTATTTCGGTGAGAATGACTCTGAGGCTGCTGGGCCTTATGGCCTCCTAGATCCTGCTGGTAGATCAAGCCAGATGGCAAATGCGGGCTCTGCAGTGGGACCTGAAGTTCCAGTGGGCGCAGCATCAGGGGAATCTTTCCGACTACATCCAGATCTCGGAGGGGACTGCACAACAACTGCAGTGGTGGTTAACGAACCAGGATTGGGTCAGAGGCAGATCCCTCGCCTTCCCCAACTTGACCTCACGGTGGTGACCGATGAATCACTCCTGGGATGGGGCGGCCACTTGGGATAGGTGGAGATCAGAGGAGTCTGGTCACCGGTGGAGTCCGGTCTTCATATCAAACTGTTGGAGCTCCGGGTGATTCGTTTGGCACTGAAGGCATTCCTTGCCTCCCTCAAGGGGAAGGCAGTGCAGGTGTTCACGTACAACACCACCGCCATGTGGTACTGCAACAAACAAGGCGAGGTGGCGTCGTGGACCCTTTGTCAAGAGGCTCTTTGCCTTTGGACACGGCTGGAACATCAGGGCATTACCCTGGTAGTTCAACACCTGGCAGGTTCTCTGAACAGCAGGGCAGACTAACTCAGCTTTCGGTGCCTGGTGGATGACAAATGGGGTCTTCACTCAGAGGTGGTGCAAGGTCTCTTTCAGCAGTGGGGAGAGCCTTGGTTAGATCTGTTCGCCACCGAAGAGACCGCGCAATGTCAGCGGTTCTGCGTGTTGGAGTTTCCAAGGCGGCACTTGCTCGGCGACGCTTTTCGTCACGAGTGGAGCTGCGACCTCCTGTACACCTTTCTGCCTGTACCACTTCTGCCCCAAGTGCTGAAGAAGATCAGGCGCGACCGGGCCCAAGTCATTCTTGTGGTACCGGCCTGGGCACGAAGAGTCTGGTACCCCGAGCTCCTGAGCATGGCCATCGATCCTCCGATCAAACTGCCCCTTCGGGAGGTTCTTCGTCGCAGCAGGGGACGGTCCTCCACCCGAATCTGTCCGGCCTCCACCTCCTTGCGTGGAGATTGAGCTGCAACAATTGACAGCTTTTGACCTTCCTCCTGAAGTCTGTAACGTCATGTTGGTAGCCAGGTGTCCCTCCACTAAGACGCTATACGCCTGTCGATGGAATAAGTTTGTGGCATGGTGTACAGCAAAGGCTGTGGATCCTCTTTCTGCCCCTCTTTCTGAGGTTCTTTTACTCCTTCTTTCTTTGGCCCAGCAGGGCTCTGCTCTGGGCATTCTTAAAGGCTACCTGGTAGCCATTTCTGCTTTTCTTCGGCTGCCAGATCAGCCCTCTTTATTCAAGTCCCCTATTGTAAGTCGCTTCTTTAAAGGCATTATTCACCTCTTTCCTCCATCTCCTTTCATAATGCCTCAGTGGGACTTGAACCTTATCTTGACTTATCTTATGTGCGCTCCCTTCGAGCCTCTTCACAACTGTCCTCTCAGACTTCTCACTCTGAAGATTGCCTTTCTTGTTGCCATCACCTCTGCTCGCAGAGTGAGTGAGCTTCAGGCCCTTTCCTCTAAGCCTCCTTTCCTTTCAGTCCATCTGGACAAGGTGGTGCTCTGAACGAGACCCTCATTCTTGCCCAAAGTAGTCACTCCCTTTCACATCGGGCAGACTATTACTCTGCCCATCTTTTTCCCGCCTCCGCACCTTTCCAAGGAGGAGGAGAGACTCCACCGTCTAGACCCAAAACGTGCGTTGTTTTTCTACCTTGACCTCACAAAGGAGTTCCGGGTGGACGATCAACTCTTTGTTGGCTATGTGGGTGCCAAAAAAGGTCGGGCTGTGCAGAAGCGTACCATCTCTCGATGGGTAGTCCTTTGTTTCAAGATTTGTTACGCTTTGGATAAAAAGGAGCCTCCAGTGGGTCTGCGCGCTCATTCCACTAGAGCTACGGCAGCAACCACTGCTTTGTCACAGGGAGTTCCACTCATCGATATCTGCCAGGCGGCCACGCGGGCTTCTATGCACACGTTTATTAGACATTACTGCCTGGATAGTCAAGTCTGGAGGCACGGCTACTTTGCCCGTTCTGTCTTCCAGGAGTTTCTGGTGTGAACTTGGTTCGTAGACCCTCCTCCGGGGATGGTATTGCTGGGGTATCTATTCTGTGGTAAAGAATCTATAACTTATAGTCTCTTTCAGATGAACAAGTTACATACCTTCGGTAACAATGTATCTGTAAGAGACATATATTAGTTATATATTCCTTACCGCCTACGCCCACTGGGGCGGGTCTTATAGCTATTTAGTGCTGTGATGGTGAAGCGAGTGTTTTACACATCAGCCCATGATTAAGTGCATGTTTGCATGAAACGCGTCGGCTAGAGACTGTTGTGCAGATTTCTGTCCTCTGAGCTGCTGCTTTCTGAAATAAAAGCGCTGATACCTACCTTCTAGCGTGTGGCTTCCTTGAGGGGACACCCTTTTGTTGTTGGAATTGATTACGGCCAGTCCTGCCGTGAGAGAAGCCCGCCGTGTTGCAGCGGACCGCTGCTGACACCGTGATGGAGTTAAGCATTTTGTCGGGCTTGAGGGGCGCCATGAAAGTTCTACGGAGCAGCTTTGATGATTTTGAACTGTTCACCACCCACTGGGGTTTTAACTTTGTTTTCACGATGACACCGCTGGCACCACTCACTGGAGAAAACTACCAGCACTACAGGGACCAGCAGGCAGTTGTACTGTCTACGCCCACTGGGGCGGGTCTTATAGCTATTTAGTGCTGTGATGGTGAAGCGAGTGTTTTACACATCAGCCCATGATTAAGTGCATGTTTGCATGAAACGCGTCGGCTAGAGACTGTTGTGCAGATTTCTGTCCTCTGAGCTGCTGCTTTCTGAAATAAAAGCGCTGATACCTACCTTCTACCGTGTGACTTCCTCGAGGGGACACCCTTTTGTTGTTGGAATTGATTACGGCCAGTCCTGCCGTGAGAGAAGCCCGCCGCGTTGCAGCGGACCGCTGCTGACACCGTGATGGAGTTAAGCATTTTGTCGGGCTTGAGGGGCGCCATGAAAGTTCTACGGAGCAGCTTTGATGATTTTGAACTGTTCACCACCCACTGGGGTTTTAACTTTGTTTTCACGATGACACCGCTGGCACCACTCACTGGAGAAAACTACCAGCACTACAGGGACCAGCAGGCAGTTGTACTGTCTACGCCCACTGGGGCGGGTCTTATAGCTATTTAGTGCTGTGATGGTGAAGCGAGTGTTTTACACATCAGCCCATGATTAAGTGCATGTTTGCATGAAACGCGTCGGCTAGAGACTGTTGTGCAGATTTCTGTCCTCTGAGCTGCTGCTTTCTGAAATAAAAGCGCTGATACCTACCTTCTAGCGTGTGGCTTCCTCGAGGGGACACCCTTTTGTTGTTGGAATTGATTACGGCCAGTCCTGCCGTGAGAGAAGCCCGCCGCGTTGCAGCGGACCGCTGCTGACACCGTGATGGAGTTAAGCATTTTGTCGGGCTTGAGGGGCGCCATGAAAGTTCTACGGAGCAGCTTTGATGATTTTGAACTGTTCACCACCCACTGGGGTTTTAACTTTGTTTTCACGATGACACCGCTGGCACCACTCACTGGAGAAAACTACCAGCACTACAGGAACCAGCAGGCAGTTGTACTGTCTACGCCCACTGGGGCGGGTCTTATAGCTATTTAGTGCTGTGATGGTGAAGCAAGTGTTTTACACATTAGCCCATGATTAAGTGCATGTTTGCATGAAACGCGTCGGCTAGAGACTGTTGTGCAGATTTCTGTCCTCTGAGCTGCTGCTTTCTGAAATAAAAGCGCTGATAACTACCTTCTAGCGTGTGGCTTCCTCGAGGGGACACCCTTTTGTTGTTGGAATTGATTACGGCCAGTCCTGCCGTGAGAGAAGCCCGCCGCGTTGCAGCGGACCGCTGCTGACACCGTGATGGAGTTAAGCATTTTGTCAGGCTTGAGGGGCGCTATGAAAGTTCTACGGAGCAGCTTTGATGATTTTGAACTGTTCACCACCCACTGGGGTTTTAACTTTGTTTTCACGATGACACCGCTGGCACCACTCACTGGAGAAAACTACCACCACTACAGGGACCAGCAGGCAGTAGTACTGTCTACGCCCACTGGGGCGGGTCTTATAGCTATTTAGTGCTGTGATGGTGAAGCGAGTGTTTTACACATCAGCCCATGATTAAGTGCATGTTTGCATGAAACGCGTCGGCTAGAGACTGTTGTGCAGATTTCTGTCCTCTGAGCTGCTGCTTTCTGAAATAAAAGCGCTGATACCTACCTTCTAGCGTGTGGCTTCCTCGAGGGGACACCCTTTTGTTGTTGGAATTGATTACGGCCAGTCCTGCCGTGAGAGAAGCCCGCCGCGTTGCAGCGGACCGCTGCTGACACCGTGATGGAGTTAAGCATTTTGTCGGGCTTGAGGGGCGCCATGAAAGTTCTACGGAGCAGCTTTGATGATTTTTAACTGTTCACCACCCACTGGGGTTTTAACTTTGTTTTCACGATGACACCGCTGGCACCACTCACTGGAGAAAACTACCAGCACTACAGGGTCCAGCAGGCAGTTGTACTGTCTATGCCCACTGGGGCGGGTCTTATAGCTATTTAGTGCTGTGATGGTGAAGCGAGTGTTTTACACATCAGCCCATGATTAAGTGCATGTTTGCATGAAACGCGTCGGCTAGAGACTGTTGTGCAGATTTCTGTCCTCTGAGCTGCTGCTTTCTGAAATAAAAGCGCTGATACCTACCTTCTAGCGTGTGGCTTCCTCGAGGGGACACCCTTTTGTTGTTGGAATATATATATATATATATATATATAGATATAGATATATAGATATACCACGACGTTTCCCAAACCAATCCTCTAAAGACGGACAAAAGGGTACGGACTCCGGTTCTAGTGTATCAATCTTCTTTATTTTGTTGTTACTCGCTCCAGCTCGCCATTACGCGTTTCGGTCACTATACGTGACCTTGATCACATGAGGGAGCGCTGCCAATCCTGATCTTTAAATTCATTGTGTCATCATGTCACATGACATGAGTTTTAACAATCACAATGGAAAACAGACTGTGCAAATGTAAAGCGTTTTTTGCTATTGTGGTATTTACAAACGTTGTATGCCCCATATCGTACATTATAGTGGTCCAATTTTACCGCTTTATAAATATAAGGCACTATTATATGCTTCAATTTAAATCATATATCATTGGATACATAATTACATAAATAAATAGATACATTCAAAGTTCAACCATCAATCAATTCAATAAATCTATAAATATATCAATATAAATACAACAGTCATATTAAAAGAAAGAAAGGTGAATCGCTCATTTGCTCTTTAGTATTTTCTTTCTTCCTCGGTAGGGAAGACTTTTTCTAACTGCATAGTGCTTTATCTCATTGTCATTCCCATATAGAGACATGTCTGACCACTTCTTAGATAGTATAAACTGATGGTAAGTTTGTATCTTGTCTATTTTTGCCCTGCGGCTCATTTTATACCTGCTTAAATGCTTAACCACTACTTCACTATCAATACCTTTAATTCTTTATCACACATAGTGCTATCCTTTATTAACAACATTCGCCATCAACTTCTAAAGTGATATGTATTACCCTAAAGTGCTTAGTGCTTCTATTATGTAAAGTGCTTGTTTTCTCCTATATGTGTGTTAAAACTCTTAATCCGCTGTTTGACAGATGAATCAAAAACCACATATGTTGCAGCCCTATGTTAATTGCAGAGGTGCATCCTTTGTGTTAATGCAAATTATATTAATCCTAATTACTTTGCGTTAGACCATCTATTAGATTGTTCTTTTTTGACCATTTGGGAGGAAAATGGTATAAGCCTATACCAAATTAATATGTAAAATGTGTTTGATCAATTTGTATCATAGTATATTACTATAATGTCTTCACTTGATATATTCATAATTGTTCATAAAACCATCATACAAATTCCATAAAAGCTCATCAAAATTTCATAAATATTTCATAAAATATTCATAAATATTTCCTAAAATTATATAACAAGCCACAAATTTCATTCTCAGGTTATCTCACTCTTATATACACTCTAATTCATGAAAATCACAAAATGTTGTGCAATTCTTCGCTATTGTTTAAACCACAGGGTGACTTGGAGTCTAGTTCTAAAATAATTTTTGACTCCAGTTTTCTCAGTAGTTTTTCTCTATTGCCCCCTCGTCTAAGAGGGGGTATAGATCTAATTACATAGTACATTAAACAATTGAGGTCATTTTGATGTACACTTTTAAAATGCCTTGCCACTGGGTATGTTTGGTCGGAATTCACTATCGCTCTTAAGTGCTGGAGTATTCTCACATGCACCTGTAGCTTCGTACTACCAACATAGCGCAAGCCACAGGTGCATGTCAGCACATAAGCTGCATATTCAGTACAGCAGTTGTAGTTGTCTTTCAACAGTGTGGGTTCTGAACTAAATGGGGTCATGTATTCCGTAGTGTTTATTCCAAATTTACATGCCCTGCATGATGTACACTTAAGAAAGCCATTTTTTAGGTCTCGCCTAGCGATGCAGCGCAAAGCGCTGCTCGCTATGCGAGATCTATTGTTGCCGACCTTTGCTCCGATGCGGGACAGGACAGGTGCACGCGTATGGCAAGACAGGAGATGTGCACGCGTACGGCTCGCGGCGTTGTCACAACGCCTGCTCGCACCATACGCGTGCACATCTCACGGCGCCCGGACAGGCCATGTGCACGCTCACGGCGTCTCTTTCAGACAGCCGATGTGCACGCTCATGGCGTGTCCTTCAGCGTGCGCCTTACATGTCTCACCGGGGCTCAGCAGGTCTACAGAATTGCCCCCATGATGGAGCGGCCCGCTGTCTAGCGGGTCCGCTAAAACAATGGGCGCCGGCAATACACCCAGCCAAGCCCTCACTCACCGGCTGGTTCAGGAGGGCGTCTCTCCTCGGTCTGCAGGTTCCCTGGCCGTCTCCTCGGCACGCCGCGGGGCTCTCCTCACCACTCGGGAGCCCCGTCTTGCCTCTGGTGCCATGCAGTCTGCCTCGCTCTTCGCCCGGTCCCTCTCATGGGGCCGGGACTTCAGCATGGAGCCTGCAGGGTTCCGGACGTTCTCTCCGGCGGTTCCTTCCTGTTTCTTTCGCAGGCCCCGCCCACGTCCCAACGAAGGCTGCCTGACTTCCGGTTTCGCCGCCATCTGCACCGGAGGCATGGAGTGCGCCCGCGATGTCGCCTCCGTTTTTCAGCTTGTTTTTCAAATGTTGGCAGGTAAGCTACTCTCACGTGTTGTGCAGAACGGCTGGTCAGCTGTCTGTCTTCATCACGACTCGCCTTGCAATACAAACAGAGTGAGATGCGCAAAGCGCCTGTAGGGCCAGAAACCCATTGGTGCATGTGACGAGAGACACTCGGGCGTGCATGGAACACAGCTGTGGGCTCAGAAGGGTGAAGATCGGCTAAGGCAGCCTCCTCATTCATGGTCATCCAGTTTCAGTCACTGGCTGCTGTCACGTGACTAGCCATCAGGTGACCTCTGAAGAACCCTCCGGTAAAGAAGAGCTTCATTGGTACATTTCAGCATGCGAGCTCAGCAGCAGCTCCTTTAAAGCTCGGAGGACGGTTCTCACCGGCACTTGTTTGTTTCACAGGACCCAGACTGACGCTGTGCTTGAGAGATGTCTTCCTGTGCGCTCCCTGAGCTCTTCAAGTACGTGGACGAGCACCAGGACCTGTATGTTAAGGTTAGTGGGAGCTTGGACACCGCGCGCTGCTTCCGTTTGCTTCTTGTTGAACGGGATTCCCAGCCGGCCCTCAGCTAGCCCACTTGTTCTCGGCTATGACCAATGAACGTAGCTCTGTTTTTTGTAATTTATTTAGATAAGAAGACCCCTCCCCCTCCCGATCAAGGTGGTATTGTAAAAGTGAAGTATTTGTACTGGGCACGCTCTCCTGGATCTTAGTAAAGCAATGCACTGGCTTCAGCAGTGGGCTATATATTCTGGTACTGGTAGCAACCGAAATTGCTGTATGTCTGTTTTTTCCACGCTGCAAAAGCCTTATTACACATTGTATAGTTTTAGGTATATGCGCGATGATCATTTATCAGCACAATGTGTTCTTTCGGAGTTGAAGGATAATAAATGTTAATTACAGACAATCATTGGATCAGATCGCACATTGTAGTACCTTATCCGGTGTGAGTTAGTTATGCACCCCCTATTTTTACCGTTTAATTCACCGAAGAACCCCTACCGATTTTATCGACCTTTGAAGAATGAAAGGCTGAGTCGGCTTTGAAACGGCATAAACATTTGTATGCCCTTTAGTCCTCCCACAGATGTTTGTAGCTGTGTACTAATCTAGTGATCTATCAGTTCATGCTTTCCTCATCTTTCGAAATGCAGTGGACTGATGTTACATTCTTCAAACGAATGCGATTATCTTGTCAAACTTGTAACTAGGTAAGCCAGGTTTAAGGTGGCGATGCTTAACTACTACCTGTCAACAGAGGACATTTTATTATGCACCTTTGTGGAAAGGTGACAGACCTCACTGGACAAGTCAGAGTAATCTGACACTTCTCTAGTGTAGAAAAGGGCTGTTGTATATCACCGGCCAGATGTTACAACAAGCATTTGCAATGCAATAGGTCTCGCATTTGCGAGAGTTTGAGCTATTGGCATTGTAAATGATAATGCCTTTTATTTATGTTTTAAAAACCAACACATAACTAAAAAGCATTGCCGTTAACAATGTCAAAAGCTCAAACTCTCCCAATTGCAGAGACCTATTGCATTGCAAATGCTTGTTGGTTTGAGCCATGGCATGCTAGATTTGATCTCTGGACTGTTTTTGACCAAAGTTGCCCTCATGGATAAAGCCCGCCTGAATGTTAATGTGGGCTTTTTCCGGATTTTCTGTGCCATGATTGTATCAGTTAATATTATTGGCCAGTTTCTATTGATAATACTTCTGATTTTATTTTCCTGCTGGCTGTAGTTGGTTATTAGCCTGACAGTTGTATCTTCATCATCCCTCTTATTCTGTGAGGCACTAGATTGAGCTAGCGTTGACTTATGCTTATCAGTCCTCTTCGTCTGCTCATTACCCAATGGATTTGCATCTGCTTTCTTAATTGCCTGGTTGAGTATGGTTTGACTATACCCTCTCTGTGCAAATCTAG
Organism: Calotriton arnoldi; assembly: GCA_963921515.1. Classification (NCBI taxonomy): domain Eukaryota; kingdom Metazoa; phylum Chordata; class Amphibia; order Caudata; family Salamandridae; genus Calotriton; species Calotriton arnoldi. Next base: position 4,643,036 of record CAWUFW010000001.1, on the reverse strand, counting down.
CAATCATTTCTTTTTGGCATTTCACTAATTCCACTTCTGTGCTACATATTCTTTGCAATCTCAATAATTCGCCGTAAGGTATACTATTAATGAGATGCTTTGGGTGGAAACTTTTCGCATGAAGCGTTGAGTTCCCTGCAGTGGTTTTACGATGTAAAGTGGTTTCCAGTTTATGTTCTGCTTTGTATACTGTTACATCTAAAAAATCCACAGAATGGTCATCTATGTGGGCTGTGAATTCTAAGTTAAATACATTTTCATTGATAGTTTTTACAAACATTTTTGTACTGTCCACATTCCCATGCCAGATTACAAAAATATCATCAATGAACCTCATCCACTGTATCACATGTTTCTCCATCAAATCCGAGTGTTTCTTTCTGAGGACCTGCTCCTCCCACCAGCCTACATGTAAACATGCATAACTGGGGGAGAAGCAGGCCCCCATCGCCACTCCTCTCACTTGTCTGAACAGTTCTTTTCCAAACAGAAAAAAGTTGTTATGTAAACACCATGTTATTAAATCTAACACCAATTGATTATGTTTTAACAATCCTATTGGTCTAGTGTTTAAGAAATGCTGCACTGCATTGAGACCCACTGAATGTATGTATGTATGTAGGGCATTTGTAAAGCGCAGGAATCACCCCCGAAGGGGTATCTCCGCGCTAGCATAGAAGAAACAGGTTCAGCTGGCACAAACTTCCAGAGCTCAGTACATGAATAGTTCCGTCTTCAATAGTTTTCTAAATCAACCAAGACTAGCACATTTGCGTAGCTTTTCTGGCAAGGAATTCCAGTATTTAGGGGCCAGATAGGCAACCATTTTACCTCCCGATCGAATTTTCTTAAAACGAGGGACCACCAGCAGCCCTTTGCCTTCCGATCTAAGACAGCGGTTCGGACAATTTAATTTAATCTTATCCGCCATATAGCTTGGGCTTGTACCAAAAACAGCTCTATGAGCAAAGCAACAAAGTTTGAACTTTATTCGCTGGCGGATAGGCAGTCAATGAAGAGATTTTAATAAAGGACCGGGGGAGGTGCGGGCGGTTTATTTAAGACTAAGCGTGCGGCCACGTTCTGAACGATCTGCAATCTGCTAAGAGAGGCCTCGTTCGCAGAGGTCAGTAAAGCATTACAATAATCAAGGCGACCTATAATCAGAGCCTGAACTACGGTTCGCCGTACTGAAAGGGGCAACCAAATGAACACTCTTCGCAAAATGATCTATGCTCGTATAGAGCCAAGTAATGTCGAGTGTCATCAAGATGTATTCGTCACTCCATGTTATGTCCTGTAGTTTCCTGATGAAGTCTCCCGTATCTTTAATATATGATGGCAGTTGTTGCATAAATTCCTGCAGGTAAAAATCTACATATTGTGATATGTTTTCAGACACACTGTTCTTTGCAGAGATTATTGGTCTTCCTGGTACTGGGAGTGTCTCTATGGATTTTTGGTATAAGATACATAATAGGGAGTATTGGATACTCTTTATGCAGGAAGCTGAATATTTCTTTAGTAATTAGACCTTCTCTTTTCCATTGTAATAAGTTTTTTTCAGCTGTTCCTTAGTGGTCATATATTTCTTAGTACATGTGCGTTCATAACATGAGTTATCGTCTAATTGTCTATAAGCTTCCGTTGTGTATTGATCCTTGGGCCATATGACAATATACCCTCCTTTATCAGATTTATTTATTACTATATCTTTATTTTCTCTCAGCTTTTTCATTAACCTGTCATGTTGTTGTTTGAATTTCCATTTTGTGCCCAGTCTTCTACTTTTGATATATAATCTTTTCAAACCATCAATAACACAGTCATGGAATATATCTATGGCGTCTCTTGGCATAATTGGTAAGAAAGTCGATTTTGGTTTGAATGGACTATATGCAACTATTGCTGTATCTACTCCTAGATCTTGTAGCCTTGCTTGCGTGGAGTTGTTTTCATCATTTGTTCCAGGTTCATTGGTTGCACTTGCCAATTCATACATAGTAAGTAAAAGATTTGCATCAGATCCTTGTAAATTTTCTCTCTGAGTGTCCTTATTTAATTGTCCCTCATTTTTGTGTTGGAGACCTTCTTTGATTGTGAAATATTTCCTGAGTTTTAATTTTCTGATACATTTGAAGATGTCCACTCTTGTCTGTCCATAATTAAAATTACTTTCAGGACAAAATGATAATCCTAGCGAAAGAATTTGGATTTCTGCTTTAGTTAATGTGACTTCTGACAAGTTGATAACCGTGTTGTCATTCTCAGTTATTTTTGCCTCCATTGTTGTTTTTTGTTTTTCCTACATTTCCTCCTTTCTCTTCTCCTTTTGTTTCTCCTTTTTCTTGTATCCTCTGAGGATTCCGCGGCCTTAGAGTCTGTCTTCTGTCCAGACTTAAAAAATCCAGCTCTTCCGCCAGTGTAAGTCTCCCCTTGTCCATATTTGCATTTGCTGTCATAATTCCTCCATCTTCAGATTCTGTCTCGCTTGTCAGGGAGCTCAGGTCTGAGGTGGACGCTAATTCTTTATTTCTCTCATGACTGTCTATAGATATATATATATATATATATATATTTACTTACCTTAAGCACTTTTACCAAGTGTATGCCTTTACCACGCATGCCTTTGCGTTGTAATGGCATGCGTGGCAAAGGCATATGCGTGGGAAAAGTTTGCGATGTAATAGCAACGCGTTGTAACAACACTTGAATTGTAACAACTGCGTTGTAATTGCATGCGATGTAATCGCATGCAATGTATTGTCATATATGCGCTGCGCACAGCGAAAAGGTTGGCCACAGGGCATTGCCTGCACTCAGGCTCTGTGCCCAGCCCCCACAGGCAGCTACCCCCCGCCGCGCATGCCTGTTTGCAGCAACCCACCACAGGCACTCAGGCACCCCCTTTTATTAATTACATTTTTTTTTATCCTGCATGGACTCCTGCAGAAGTCCCAAGGGTTTGTGCTAGCTCCCGCGAGATTCCAGACACCCCCCAACATTTGTTTTCATTTGGCGCTTGTTAGAAATTGGGGTCTCTAGTTGGCAGCGGCTGGCCACTGTCCAAGTAGGGACCCTTCTTCCTAAGGCAGGGTAAGAGAGCCACACCCTTTGATAGCCCCTGCTCAACCCTGTGGTAACGTAGCACGAGCAGCTAGGCCTATCTCAGAGGCAGTGTGTGAAGCATTTAGGACCATACACAGTAACACAGTAAAGAACACTACACAAAGGGACACCACACAAATAGGTATATCAAAAATATGTATCTTTATATAGGATTATCACAAGACCAATAACGATAAAAAGCCACTATACTTGTCAAAATCGGATCACTCTTGAAAGGTTGTCAAAAATAGTTCACAGTGCGCAAAGAGGAGCTCAGTTCAAAGCAGTGGTCTCTGCGACCTCGTTACTTACAAAGTACCTGGATTTCGTAGCAATAGCAACAAAGAGTCGACAATAAGCTGTAGCGATGACTCGCTGCACGCGAGGCCGGCGATGCGATAAATCCTTGCCGCGAGGGAGGATGATGCGCCGATCTGCTGATGCGTGGGGAGACGAGTGCAACAAGCTTCTGCACGCTGGACTGTTGGTGCGAGGACTCCTTGCCGCAAGGGAGGCGGCGAAGCGACGGTCCTGTTGCGTGTGCGATCGGGTTGCGATGCGAAGAAGTGGCGTTCCACGAGGGAGCGACGATCCTGATGCGATGCGATGAGAAAAGCGGACGCCCGGCGTCCGCGCTGCGATGTCGTGAAGCGAGGATCTTTGGAGTTAACGAGCACTCGGGGCCCGCAACGTGTGATGAGCTGATCCTTGATAGCGAGCGCTCGGCGGCAGCAGCGCGTTTAGTTTTCTGAGCGCTTTTCTACCTCATGGACGCACCAATCAGTGACACCAGGCACCAGGGAGAACAAATCAGAAAATTGCCCCAACAGTTGGTGACAATCTCTCTGCTGCTCAGGGGTCAGTGTGGTGGAGAGGATCACACCCTCCACTGACCCGTCCTTCTCTTCTGCACACAGGAGGTCAGGAAGAGGCTCACTCTCCTCCTCCACCCCATTATCTGTGGCAAGAAGCATGCCCACTTCAGACCTCTCAAAGTGGGGCTTCAGGCGGTTCACATGCAGGACCCGCAAGGGGTTCCTGGGAGATTGAAAGTCCACCAAGTAGGTAACTGGACTTTTGCGCTCCACCACCTCAAATGGACCGGTCCACTTATCTTGGAGCGCACAAGGCTCCACTGGGGCCAGTACCCAAACCTTCTGACCAGGTTGAAACTCGACCAGAGTGGCATTCTGGTCGTGCCAACGTTTCATTTCCTCCTGGCTGGTTTCCAGATTTGCCTCAGCAATCTTTCTGAAACGCCGAGTCTGGTTCCTGAAGGCCAACATGTAGCTAAATACATCTTGGGAGGTTTCCTGGGAGATTGCTCCCAGCCTTCCTTGACCAGACTCAGAGGTCCTCTTACCGGATGGCCATAGAGCAGTTCAAAGGGACTGAACCCTAAGGACTTCTGTGGCACCTCACGGTAGGCAAACAACAGGCATGGCAAGAGGACGTCCACTTACGCCTCAGGGGCTCTTCCAGGTCCATGATCATGCCCTTCAAGGTCCGGTTGAACCTTTCAACCAGGCCATTACCTTGGGGTGGTAAGGAGTGGTGAACTTATAAGTTACCCCACACTCCTTCCACAGAGACTTCATGTACTGGGAGATGAAGTTGGTCCCCCTGTCAGACACCACCTCTCTGGGGAACCCCACACGGGAGAGAATCCCCATCAGTGCACGTCCCACCACGGGGGCCGTCACTGTCCTGAGCGGGATGGCATGGTCCACCAAGACCAGGATAAACCTGTTGCCCATGGCTGTCTTGGGGTCTAGAGGCCCCACAATGTCAATGCCCACTCGCTCGAATGGGGTACTGACAACTGGAAAGGGCTGGAGTGGGGCCTTGATCTTCCCCCCACTCTTCCCACTTGCCTGGCAAGTCTCACATGTTCTGCAATAAGTGTCTGAACTCTTGCGCATCTGGGGCCAATAAAAGTGGGTGGCCAGCCTCTCAAAGGTCTTGGTCTGCCCCAGATGTCCTGCCAATGGAATGTCGTGAGCCAACCCCAGTAGGAAGGCTCTGAAGCACTCGGGTACCACCAGCACACGGGCTGACCCCGGCTCAGCGGCCTTAGGCTCGCTATACAGGAGACTGTTCTCCCAATAAATCAGATGTGAACCAGACATGTCACCTTCTGCCTGGGCTGCAGCCTGTCGCCGCATACCCTCAAGAGAGGGGCAAACTCTTTGCTGCTCACAAAATTCCTCCCTGGTGGGTCCCCCTTCCTGCTGCCAATGGGTCAGCTCAGGCAGGTCCCCCAGTTCGGCGATCTGCTCCCCGGTAGGCTCCAGGGCATCCCCCTCAGGGTCTGCTCCCTCCTGGGCCGTGGGAACCAAGGGGGCCGGCTCCCCGCGCCCCCTGCCCCCTGCCCCTTCTCTCTAAGGCAGGGATCTGGGCCATACTCTCAGGCTCCAGGTCCTTCTCAACACCCTCCTTGGCTGCCATGGACCGAGTGGTAGCACACGCCCACTCAGGCAGACCCAACATCTCCAAGTGAGATTTCCTCTCCACCGTAGCCCACGGGGAGTTCTCTAAATCATTGCCCAACAAACAGTCTACAGGCATGGCAGGCCTCACAGCCACCTGAAGAGTTCCTGAGACCCCCACTCAAAGGGAACCTGAGCCACCTCACATTGGCTCTCTGAGTTGTCTGCGGACACTACTGGGTAGAATGCATGGGGGACAACCTGCTCTTTGACACCAACCGGGAGCTGACAGCAGTTATACTGGCTCCTGTGTCTCTTAGAGCCTCCACCCTATGGCCATTGATGGTCACCCACTGCCTGTACTTTTTAGTGTTAGCAGGCAGTGCAGGCTTAGGGACCATCTCAAAGTCTCCTAATGAGACAAGGGTCAATTCTATGGGATCCCACCCACCTTGGGCACCCATCTCTTCCCTCCCAGGGCTACACTAGCAAGCTGGCGGGGTGGTGCACGGGGTGGTGCATTGGTATCCCTCTGAGGACACTGGGGATCAAGTATCTGTGGCCCACTTGACCACACTTAAAACAAGTAAGGGCCCCCTCTGAACAGGCCTACCTGTCGGGGGCACTGGCTTCTTCTCTTGGGGAGGCTGGGACACCACTGCTTGGTTCCCTTGGGAATTACTTTGGGGCCCTCTTTGGAACTCCCTCAGTTTACCCCTGTCCCCCCACTTCTCTGCTGGGGACCCTGCCCACCTTTGGCGAAGTCTCCCACTGGACCCTTGCAAACCCGGGTGCTCACCCAGCGGTCCGCCTCCTCAGCAAGCTTCCTAGGGTTAGTCAGCTTGCAATCAATCAGGTGCTGGCGTAGCTCAGGAAAACAGTTACTAGATAAATGCTCCCATGCAATCAAATCATAAAGCTGCTCAAAAGTTTCTACTTTGCTACCTTTTACCCAGCGTTCCATTGCTCTGCAAAAAAAAGACACATATTCAACCCACGTGGTACCCTCTAGCTTCTTGCAGGTCCTAAACCTCTGCCTATACATCTCAGGGGTCAAACCATAGCGGGTAATCAAAGCTTCCTTCATGTGGCCATAAACCATTCGACTTTCAGGGGGCAGGTCCAACAAGGTATCCCTCCCCTCACTCACAAAGCGTCCCCACAACCCCGCTCCCCAATCCTTCTCAGGGACCCGGTGGGACACCATGGCTAATTCATAAGCGGCAAACCATTGCCCAATATCTTCACTTTTGTGGAAATCCTTAATAACCTCCTTGGGTATATACACTCTATTCTCAGTATACACTACAGGTATGCTGCCACCAGAGGGGGAGATCTCTACACTCTTTGCTTTAATCTCCAACTCCCTCAATATTCTCTCATGCTCAAGTTTCATTTTCATAATCTCAAATTCTAACTTCTTGTTCTCTAGGTCCCTCTGACCATCCATTTTAAGCCTCGCCATCTCCATATTATGCCGCCTATCTCTCTCCCTGTCCTCCATCTCTTCTGGGGACAGGCCCTTTGCGGACACACTAGTGCCCGGGCTGGAAATTGCTTTGTCTCCTACTAAGTCTACTACTTCGCCCTGCTGCTCTCCTGCATTCTCTTCCCCCTCCACAAGCTCTCCTGTATCCTTAGGGGCATCCCTGGCTTCTAGCCAGGCCTTCAGCGCCTTGTAATACTCCTCTCTTCTAGTGAGACCTGTGATAGGGACTGTGAAGTGTTTGCAAAAATATTTGAGCTGCTTGGCATTGTAGGTTTCAAATTTCTCTTCTTCCCAGGAGAGATCCTCCGAGGCATTGGATCTGGGCTTGCCCATTGTAGCAATAACTGGCACTATTAATCAAAAATAGAATCAAAAAACCTCAAAAACGTATGTGGTTGCGTTATGGTCTGCACTCACTAGTAGTGTACACTATAATTACTGTATGCGATCATAAATGCAAGTCCAGATCCCACCGCTGCCACCAATGTTAGAAATGGGGGTCTCTAGTTGGCAGCGGCTGGCCACTGTCCAAGTAGGGATCCTTCTTCCTAAGGCAGGGTAAGAGAGCCACACCCTTTGATAGCCCCTGCTCAACCCTGTGGTAACGTAGCACGAGCAGCTAGGCCTATCTCAGAGGCAGTGTGTGAAGCATTTAGGACCATACACAGTAACACAGTAAAGAACACTACAAAGGGACACCACACAAATAGGTATATCAAAAATATGTATCTTTATATAGGCTTATCACAAGACCAATAACGATAAAAAGCCACTATACTTGTCTAAATCGGATCACTCTTGAAAGGTTGTCAAAAATAGTTCACAGTGCGCAAAGAGGAGCTCAGTTCAAAACAGTGGTCTCTGCGACCTCGTTACTTACAAAGTACCTGGATTTCGTAGCAATAGCAACAAAGGGTCGACAATAAGCTGTAGCGATGACTCGCTGCACGCGAGGCCGGCGATGCGATTAATCCTTGCCGCGAGGGAGGATGATGCGCCGATCTGCTTATGCGTGGGGAGACGAGTGCAACAAGCTTCTGCACGCTGGACTGTTGGTGCGAGGACTCCTTGCCGCAAGGGAGGAGGCGAAGCGACGGTCCTGTTGCGTGTGCGATCGGGTTGCGATGCGAAGAAGTGGCGTTCCGCGAGGGAGCGACGATCCTGATGCGATGCGATGAGAAGAGCGGACGCCCGGCGTCCGCGCTGCGATGTCATGAAGCGATGATCTTTGGAGTTAACGAGCACTCGGGGCCCGCAACGTGTGATGAGCTGATCCTTGATAGCGAGCGCTTGGTGGCAGCAGCGCGTTTAGTTTTCTGAGCGCTTTTCAGCTGCGGCGGCTCGTGGATGTGCGTTAGCGATTCTTTCAGCACTCTTTTCTCCGTAGTAGATCTAGAGGCCCTGGAACTCACAGGAGCCTCACCTGCAGATAGAAATCCTCGCTGGGAGGAATCAGGAGGCTGGTGGTGAAGTCTGATGTGCCTGAGACTTCAACAGGAGGCTAGCTCTTTCCTAGCCCTTGGGTGATTGCTTTAGCAAGATTAATAAAAGTCCTTTCAAAGTCCTTTTCCCTCTTCTTCCAGGTCCAGTGATAACCGCTGCAGGCCAATACAAGAAACAGCACACAAGCACAAGGATGGTCACCTCCTGCAGATTCCTTCAGTTACACGGACAGAGGTTCGTCTTGATGTCCAGGAGCAATACAATTTGTAGGGGTTTCAGCACAGATATTTATACCCCAAAAGTCTTTGTTCTTAAAAGTTACAAGTCACTGAGCCTAGCCAGAACCAGTTCTGTTCAGTCCTGGAGCACTTTGTTTACCAGGCTGCATCCTTCCTTTCAGGAAGAGGGGGTCTGCTATCAGACGCACAGTGGGAGGTGGAGCCATCATTCACCTTGCCAGGCACAGCCCTATTCAAGTCAAGGAGCTACCCCTCCCCATACTCCAACACAGATCTCTCTATTCAACCCAGGTCTGGCTCAGCCTGCCCTGTCCCTCCAAAACCAGACGGCCAATAAACATAACAGCAGAGCACACTGGAAGGCTTAGGCAAGAAAATACCCACTTTCTAAAAGTGGTATTTTCAAACACAGAATATAAAAATAAACTTTCCTAAAAGATGTATTTTAATATTCTGAGCTCAGGCATACTAAATTCGTTTTTCTACCATGTTCCTGGGGTCACTTAGGGCTATAGAATGTAATAGTCAAAATTGCCCATTCTGGCCTATGGGGAACAGGTAGCCTTACAGTAGTGAAAAACGAAATGGGGTGTAAGTCACTACCAGGACATGCTACACACACCAAGGCATGTCCTACCTCACACATACAATGCACCCTACCATAGGGGTGGCTTACATGATGCCAAGGGAAGGTTCAGGGGCTGGGAAGTGGGTGAACTTCACAGCCAAGGTGGCAGTTCGGGACTGCACGCAGACTCTGCAGTGGCAGGTCTGAGGCATACTTTACAAGCTGCTTCTGTGGGTGGCGCAAACCAGCGCTGCAGGCCCACCGGCAGCATTCGGTTTACCAGCCCTGGGCACTCACAGGCCACGCTACTAGGGACTAACAGGTAAACCAAATAAGCCAATCGGGTATATACCAATTCATATGTCATATTTACACAGGGAGCATTCGCGCTGTGGCACTGAAGGGCAGTGGTACAGCGCCCAGAGCATCTAACACCAGCAAAACGGAGGAGACAACAGCGAAAAATGGAAGGGAGACCCACGTCAATGGTGCCAGGTCTAACAGCGCTAGGGAGGCGGGGTCTCCCTGGGACCCCCCCACCAAGTCCAGGGCTTCAGTGTACCCCTACCCTGTCCCACACGGGGACCGAGTACCATATCCTGAAATGGCGGCCACAACATTTCTCTTCATGTTGCGGATGGCCAATCAGAGTACGACCAAGATCTAGCTCTCTATCAAATTTCATGTAATTCTGTTCTGAGGTTTTTGCGGTATCGCTGTTCAATTTTCCTTTGGAAATTTGCTTGGGGAAATTGCGTTTTGGGACCCCCCTTTTTTTCCTCAGCTGCCACTTGACGGATCTCTCTGAAACTTTCCAGGAAGAAGCTGAGGTGGATTAACTTTTTTTTGGGAAAGTTTCATGAAGATTCGTCACACGTCTCCAAAGTTATTACGAATCCTAAAAAAAATGTATCTTCCTGTGGTGACTAGGTCCTAACTATAACTTCACAGTGGTGTGAGCAGTGGCCCTGACGCAAGAGTAATGAATAGTATATTAGACTCTATGCATCTGCATATATTGTTTGTGCCTTCCAATTTTTGTATGTGTATTTACTCAAAACCAGAATACATGGTTTACATTTGTGAAGTGAGGTAAAATTACATTGAAGATGCCACATGATAATTAGCAGAGTTGTTTTCCTGTGGAAAATCATTGTAACACGCAGTCTTTGAGACAGCAAACAGTGATTTCTCATCTCAGTTTTACTGCACTGTGGAAATTACATAAAATTTGACCTTTGCACTCTAATAAATGTGTGAAGGAAACTTACTCCAGTGCCATAGAAAATAACTACGGCCCACTAAAACATGTTATTTGGAACATGTGTACTAATAAACACAGATTCACTGATTTATTACTACAGTGCAAAGCTTTTAGTACGAAAATAGAATGTAACTGCCTTGAGCTAACACAGACTGTTGCTTCACAGATTCAGTTCTAAACCACTGTATAAAAAAAAAATCTTGGCCATGCACACAAGACTTAGGGCCTGATTACGAGTTTGGCGGTGTGGCATCGGGCCGCCATGCCAGCGCCCCTCTGGCACACCACCAAACCCGCAATCAGACCGCCCGCTGGATTACGAGCTTAATCATGGCAGGTGGTCCTGCGGCAGCAGTCTCACGGCGGTGCCTTTCAAAAGCTCATATCTGAGCCTTAGATAGGCACTGCAATGGGTGCGCCACAGCACGTTCCTGCACGGCATGGACTGTTAAGTGCATGCCGTGCAGGAACTGGGGGTGCATGTATACAGGGGGAACATCATGCATGCATTCCCTGGCCCTGAGGCAAAAGTTTCCTCACCGCCACACTTTTCATGGCGTGCTCACTGCCATGAAAACTGTGGCGGTGAAGAAACTTGTAATAAGCATATTGCGGGCCTTAGACCGCTACAAGACCGCCAGGTATCGCGGGTCCCTGGCGGTAGCAGCGTTCCCATGGCAGTCTGACAGCCCAACTCGTAATACAGCGGTCGGACCGCCGGTGTGGCGCTAGCTGCACCGCCACCGCAGGTTTTGCAGTCCTTCGGACCACCAAACTCATAATCCTGCCCCTTAGTTATTGTCATTTTATCTCACTGTATGGATTATCTTCCTGTGTTTTGTTATGGTTAAACACCTTTATTTATAATACTATGCGTACATTTAATCACAACATGTACACCATGAAACAAGCAATAAGAGGACAAAGTATCGCTGCAGCCATGAACCTGCTAGATGCTTGGCTGCAGCTAGGAGTTCAATCTATCCTTTCTTGATAATAGCAACATGTATAGGGTACATTTCAGTTGGATCTGGAGTATTAATTTTGTGTTGGGGGATTTAATTTATTTGTTGCTGCAGTGAGTTGTTCTGGTAATAATTTTCCTTCACTTTCGTGATGTCACTTGTGATTTTTCATCACGTTAAAGGTCACAGTGTCACTTCTAGCGATGTCGTCAGGTAGAGGGTCATATGATGACACTTCCTTTGATGTTATCATAGTCAAAGGGCATTTCTGGAGATGCCATTGAATACAGTGTCAAGATGTTACTGTCTTTGATAATGTCTTTGGTAAGGGGTACAAGATGTCACTTCTACTACCCCTGGCATTTTGGTGAATTGACGACCATGGCCTTGAGCCCAGTCCTCACTCGATGCCAAGTGGGATCTGGAGTCAGTTATTTAAACAAATAGACTCCAGGCCAGCCCACCAGCCTCAGAGCACCTTCTCTCCTGACGGGCTAGCAGATGTTGGGCTGTAGTCACTCTTAATTCGCAGACTACGGTGGATGCAGAGAGTGCACTGGCCATGGTGCGGGATGTTTTTGACCCCTGGATCATAGATAATTATCACTGGCTTCTCTCTCCATGGACTTGCCACACCCATCCTCTGGCACACCATTTGTTTTTTTTTACTTCTGGTCCTGTCGGCCCGCAATAGGGTTGGGTGTGTGGCCCCCGTGCCAGATCAGCTTGGAAGGAGGAAGGAACTGGTTAGGGTCCTCCTCATATGTCTGCTAGCTCCTGACACCAGATGGAGTTAACAAGTGACAGTCGCAGGTGCTGAGCAGTGAGCACTTGGAGAGCAGTGAGTGTCCAGAGCAGTGAAACTTGGAACGATGATGCTGCACAGTGCATCGAGGAGACTAGTCCAAGGTCCCTGCTTGCTGCAAGGAAGTGCCGCTGTGCCAGGCCTGAGTATGAGAAGTCTTCGACAGTCCTAGGTTTGCCAACTACCTCATGGAGTGAGGCTGGTGCTTAGGATGAACAATTCGCTATCCCCTTACTCAGGGATATGTAAGGCATAGATAAAGAGGCAACATTAATTATATATTGTGTAGGATTATTTTCTCTTTTCTTTTTAAATACTTTGTGCGAGGTGCCGGCAGTTTTGCACCAGTATTGGGCGACTTGTTTCCTCTATAGACATACCTTTCTGCCCCTCCCGTCCCCTTTATTTGTATTTTTTTTTAAATTATTTCAGTGAGGGCCAAGCAGCAGCACACTTTTACCGGGCTGCTTGAGTCTTTTGTGCGACAGCACAAAAATCGTATATAATACACCACAGTGGCCACTAGTGCATCACAAAACAGGTTGGTGGTATAGCTTGGGAGACTTTTTCATTATTAGAAAAAACATTTCATGATGACAGTCTGTGCCTGAGCATGTGTGCATGTACATCATTACCCATTTGAGAATTCTTTTTTTAAAACTAATAACCAATGAAAACAAGTATTGGCAAAGCCACTACCTCAGTTTTTAAAGGAAGTCCTATTGGCTTTGACAGTATTTGTTTATCTTTGAAAACCAATCAATTGTGAGATTGGTTCCTAACATACTGTCAGTTTAAATATAAAATAATGAACAGCTAAACACTCAGTCTATCAATAATTATAAATGTAATTCAGTAAGAGGAAGCTCTGCAGGTATGTATTTGATATTTATATTTTTAAGAACTTACTGTTTATTCTGTAAATCTTTTCAGCCATTTACAAAGTTAAATCCATCCACTTAAACTTAGGTTTGTTTTATTTACATGAGTTTGATACATCTTGGGAGTATGGGAATTGAAGAAATGCAGGTTTTGTGGTTACAGGTTAAAAGTCACTCATGAATATAGTGTGTGTGTGTACCCACTAGTTTTGGAGAATATGGCTCATTACATCGGGATGTATTACATCGCGTGCTTTTACAACGCGGTCGTTACAATGACTGCATTGTTAGTACGCGATGCATTTACATCGCAAGTCATTGCAACGACTTGCACTAGGGGGCGCGCTGGACTTAGAAATAGTATTAATTACTATTCCTACTCCAGTTTGCGCAACAGAAGGGAAGGTGTTGGAATTAATTTCCAGTACCTCAGCGCCCCTTAGTGCAAGTCGTTGTAATGACTTGCTATGTAAATGCATCGCGTACTAACAACGGGATCGTTGTAACGACCGCGTTGTAATAGTAGCGCGATGTAATGACAGCGTTGTAAACGCTGTTTCCCGTATTAGATTTTGTGTACAAAATGGCTATTCCTAATATTTGTGAAGCTAGGAGCTATGTCTTGTATGGACACTATCAATCCAAATATGAAGGTAGATAAGATGCAGTTCTGTGGCCAGGGCCGGGTTGATGTATGCTGAATAGTTGTACTTATTTATTTTTATTTGATTTCACTGTTACTGATTTTTATGAGTTAATTATTTTTCATTTTAATATATTGTGCCGTATATTGTAAAGGTTTTAATTAACCGTGTGTGTCTAAGAAAGCATTGCCATGAATATGATTCATATTTGAGTAGGTAGGAGAATGTATTTTCTCTGTCTCTAATTATGTAAACGGAGCAACATTAGTGCAGAATCAATAGGATACATTGTTTTACTGGTTCGAAGTTTTGCATAACATGACAAGTGATTGACAGGAAATGATCTTTCGTTCTGTGTTAGTTTATTCTTTTTTCTTTTCATTCAGTTAATATCGGCAATGAATCCGAACCAGAAGTTTTTGGGTGCTTAAAACACAGTTTAATTGATTCAGTGATGGGGATAGTGAAGCAGATAATTGCCTTGATTCAGGCATGTGACACAAAAGAGAACCATGGAAACTACCTGCACGCACAATGTGTTACTGAAACGTTGCTGAAAACAGTTCCGAAGGAATGGAATTACATGCGCAAGGAGAGGGAGCCAACCCAGTCTGAAGGAAGTAGGTGCCATTTATTTACTACCATTCACTTAAAAAAAGATATGGATATGCAATGTATGTAGAAAAATGGCCAGCAAATTCATACAGTTAATACATATAATAAAAAGGTATTGTTGGTGCTGCTATATCTCATCACGTTCCTTCGTTAGTAGCACTGCTTATCTTTATCTAATTATGACATAGCCTAGTACTACGAATTATACACATATCTAATATGTGATTTTATCTTCTTCTTGTAGCTTAGTTAAATAAAGGCACTACGTACTAGATCTTATGCTAACTCAATACCAGGTTCTTACTGTTATAGGGTTTATATTTTAGTCTCCTTTTTAGTTTTCATTTTTAACTTACCTTCTTTTTTGAAAAAGCGGTTTGCACGTTTTTCCCTAATAGGAGAATGTTGTCAAGTGGCCGATGGGGACATTGTCAACATCACTAAGTTAGCATGAGCCCTGCAGCCATGCTGCTGCTTTTGCGCACGTTGCGCCTCTGACTACATGGCTTTATTTTTGCAAGACTCTGTTTATGCCTTTCACATGAGAACTGTCTGCTGTGTTCGTTCTCTGCCTGTTCCTGGAGTTTAGTCTGAACATTGCGAGCAGGGTCGATAAACAATGCCCCTTGTTATTCTGTTCTGGTCAGGCCCTAGCACCTAGACAAAACATACTAACGCAGCTGCTGCTGGAGGCTCGTACTTTGATATTATGGGGATACATGTTTAAGTAACACACACTTGGAGAGGGACCTTTCCAGGGAGAAGAGCAACACGCAACTACAATGTAGAAATACCATCTATAGTCTAAGGTATGGGGTCTGCTGACAAAGCCCGGAGATCTTCTATCATATAATAATACCTCTTCTTACCAAGGGGAGGGAGGTTAGGCACTGTAGTCCTTTCTACATTGTCTTTATATGATGACATCTCCCTTTATGATGTATGGACTAGCTGCATTGCTAACTATATTCGTGTTATGCATTTTTCTGCTTGTTGTGGCACGTATACTGCGTGTCAGAGCATCTTAGTTAAAATAAATATTTTAAACTATATTCGTGTCTCGGTCAGAGCTTATTGTGGACGGATACGAGAGTGTGAGCGAAAAGGTGTGTCTTGTTACCGCGATTCCTGAGAGATCCGGGAGTGTTGTGTTCTGGGGTGTCTAATCATTTGCTTCTCCGTGAGTGTGTAGGAGAGCGAGTGAGACAATATAGCTAGTTGGTCCTGGGCTCATGGGCACTAAGGTGGTAGGAAGGCACAGTCCCTATACACCGAGGTCCCATAATCCTGCGCATAGTTCTGTGTATGTGCAGAATCCCTGCAACATGGGGCCACCAACGTTTGGTCTGGTACTTATTTACGAGACCCCTGAGTAGTGCTTGTGCTTGTCCACAATACCCTCTCACCAGTTTCGAAGACGTCCATGGTGTGAGGGATTAACCTCCTATATTAGAGTTTTATTGTTTTTTTCAAGCTTGAATTTTAAAAGGTTTAGTTTTATTTGTTCTTCACCCAGTGTTGCGCTACCGTTTTCCTTGTCTAATTTCCAGTGTCTATAATGGCACAACCAATTAACATTGCTGCGCCCAACTGCGCCGCAGTTACTGCTCATTTGACTCAACATGGAGCCCCGGTTGTGGGAGCAGATTTTATATTTGTCATAGAGGCGGATGCAGCATTCCGCTTCGAGGTTTTTTTACTCTTGTGTTAAGTTTCCAGCTGTTGATGGAAACGATCATTTCTTTCATGAATATGAACGTGGCGCGGTTCCACAAATTTATCTTCCATATCGTTTACTTGAAGTTCCGTTGTCAGCATACCATATGGTTTAATGGCGCCCTTCCTCACCCTGTTTCAGTGGTCCGTCTCGGCCCTTTATCGGCCGACGGGGCCACATGGCCCGTTTTAGCGGGATTTACACCTCATCCAAATTATCTTGCTGTTACGCACGCAGAGCTACGTCTGTTACACACATCTTTAATTCATATACACAGAAGTGTCATACAATATATGTCTCGTAATATACCAGCGGCTCCGGCTCGTGCCGCTCAGCCACCATGGCATGGTGGTGGCGTGGTTATTAGTCCTTTCATGATTAATTCAGTGATGGGGAAGCATCCTCTACTAACAAAATAGGGCAACCCAATAATCCCCAAGGAATTGGGTACAATCAACTACATATACAAAAAATACCTTGAGGAATTATTTATATAAACACTTCACATTTATCTAGGTCACAAATTTGAACCCAACAGTAAGAACATTACCATTGCAATCAAGGATGTATTCAAATTTCTTTATATCTTGAAATAATTCATTAGACGTTACATCCACAAATTCATGAGACAATATATATACACACAGTGATCAGTATACAGAAAAGCCAAATAGCAACACTGCAACTACCCGAACAATCCCATAAGATGCGCCTGTTTGTTAAAGGATTGGCAGTAGTGAAAACACCCTCTTCCCAACAAATAATATAGTCAGTAGAAATATCAGTCCATATATATTCCAATTCTTGATATTTAACACAACTTGAAATCAACTCAAATCAAGAGGTTAAGAGGCAAGGAGGGTGTGTTGTCGACGTTTCGGTCTTTTAAGGCCACCTGGGTCCACAAGACCATCATCAGGACTCAGCGTTGCAAAATTAAGGGAACTCCTGTGGATACTAACAGAAACAAACCAATGAATACACCCTTATTCCTATTGTATCGTCTGCTCACAAAATGCAAACCACCAGTGTCTGATCAACTGAATCATGCAAAAAAGTGACCAATTCAAAAACCATCATGAGTGCCCATATGAAAACATACACAACACCCAAGTGTAACCAAATCAAACTGATTAAAATCCAAAATACCTTGCTTGAATCTGTCTTCCGTATATTGAATATCAGAAGATTTTATTTACAGACCATCACTGGGAACATTAATCAAAGAAGCAAAGAAACAAGTGAGTATAGGACCCAGTATATCAACTATATGTCTAAGATGGTGAAAGGATTAAAATTAATCTTACCAACTCGATCAAGGAAACATCTTATCTACAAATAAAATGGCCAAATCCATAGTTTGTATGACAACTCACAGTTCGTCCATATGAAAAGCATATACCAGGTACCGATACATAAGCCTCTAGAGCCTGGTATAATCACAACTGGCGTGCACTTACTTTCAAAAGGAATAAATCTACAAGCAAACAGCGTCCGGCTACTCCATGTGGTCCGCGTACGCTGTAGCTGCCGGTTCCGACCTTTAACCCCACTCACGTCTCAACGCATTACAACACAATGCGACAACACGTGTCCGCCATATTGTGCATAATGCAAACCTTGTTTAAAGGCGTGAAACACTATTATCATCATATTCAGTCGGGAACAAAAAGCGGTGTTAGTTGCATCCATGGCCGCCATACTTCAGTGTATAAACATACCAAAAAAATAGTGAGGGCTGTAGAGGAGCTATCTTATTAAACGTCATGCTCAATGGGGCCCAGCATCGTCATAACAAAAACATCTGTAATGAAAACTATAAAGAATAAATATGCGAAAATACACAACGAGACTAACAACATGTAAATTCATTACCATAACTAAAGTAATTCTTATAGCAAATCAATGCAGATATAGAAAGGCCAACAAAGAAAAGAACATACTCACAGATAATAATTATAAAACACTCCATGAATTATCAGAACAAAAGCATCTATCAATGTCAATATAGGATACAAGGATTCCCTCAACAACCATAAGATGTGCCAGAGAACTAATACACTGAATCAAAGACTTACATATGATTACAAGGTATTTAAGGTGTGCCATTCCACAAATAAATTGAATCCCTTTTCCACAGTCCTTGCCGATCAGATCCATCTGTTTTCCTTCATTGTGAGAGACGATCAATGTTGCGGCTCCTTCTAGAACATTTGACTACCTCAAGTAGAAACGATTTCATGTCAGACGGTGTGTGGGACATATTCAGATAATGTTCAACAAGGGGTGCAGATGTTATTTTGCAGCGTATGCAAAATTGGTGTTGTATTATACGTTTTTTTACCTTGTGTAGTTTTTCCGATATAATACAATGAACATGGACATTGAATACAATAGATCACATTTTTCGAAAGGCAATTCGAATGATGTTTTAGGTTTAAATTTGTTTTATTGAAAAATTGCATAGTAGAAGCAAGAGGAGTAAATATGCAATACGAGAGTAAGACTCCCGAAAATAGCACGCTACAATGCATTTTTGAGTTTAGAAATTTTCCCCATAACGAGAACAATATATGAACAAGTGAAAACTAACCCTCCCACCCCAAGACTACCCCCCACCCTCACCCACCCACTCACCCAAGTACCTAGTGCGAATGGACAGACCTAACTGGGAGTATAGAAGTGCGAAGTGTAGTAAAACTGTGGTGTGTGCTGTATCGGGTTCAGCCAGACGTAGAAGCTGGAGATAACGGGGGCATGGAGTTCCCTGAAGTCTTTGGTCAGCAGCTCAATGAGGGGTTGCCAGATAGTCCTAAAGGTATCGTCCCGGGATGTTAGCGAAATTTTTCCACCCCCAGGATATCCCAAAGACGCTTGAGCCACATGTTATGTGTAGGAATGACAACAGTACCCCAGAGTGCCAATATAGTCTGATGAGCTGCCCCCAATGCAATGCTGATCTGCCGACCCCTGAGGGAATCCAGCGGGAATGTCAGAGGATTTGGAAGTCCTAACAGAATATAAGAAGGAAATCGAGGGAGCTGTGTGGAGAAATGGGCGTCAATATCATCCACGGCTGAGGTCCAAAATGTGGTGAGTTTTGGGCATTCCCAAAGAATATGGCACAGCGTGCCTTTGGCCCCACACTGCCGCCAGCAGCTGTCACTGCGGGACGGATTCCCTCTATGTAAGCGCTCGTGGTTAAATACCAGTATAAAGTCATTTTAACCGCAGTTTCAGTGCTAGCCATGTTGTATGTGTGTGAGCTAGTGGCTACCCTGGTTACCCAGTCCTCCCGTTAGCAGATACTCTGGAGACTGTATAGAGGGTGTACAGTCTTTTATTAAGTCAGGCTCACTTATCCCAATGAGTCTTGGGTGGGTATGTCTTGTCTAAGACTTGGGAGTGTCAAGTAAAGTCACAAAAACAGAAAAAAGAAGGTAAACATGAAATAAAGTCCACATCCACGGGAGGTTATTCTCTTCTCCTCTTGGGGTTTCGTCTCAGCCTTGCTTTTTCCTCTGGAAAGGGGGGTTACCGGCAAAGGAATATAAGGGAACAAAAACAAAAAAAGGATACAATCAGATCACTCGTGGTGTGGTGCTGATATCAGGGAAGAGTTCTCCTGTCACCTGTGCTCCCTAACGTGTTGTGCCTAGGTGCCAGGAGGATTTAGTGATTTGGGGTGGTGTGGCCCTTAATCCCCGCCCACCAACCCCTAAAAGAAAAGAACCCTGCTTGGGGCACTTGCCTGGACCCACGACCCTCCTGGGTCGCGGGAGTGGAAGTCACAGCCTCCCCTTCTCCTGTTGGAGTGCTGGACTCGAGAGCGTTGCTCCTAGAGCGGTCGTCTGTCTGCTGCTCCTCCTCGCCGGCTGGAAACGATCCTCCGGTCTTCTTTCCCTCGTCTGCTTCACTCTTCTCCTCGCCTTTTCTGGGTTCAATGCTCGGCGTCCTCTTGTCCTCCATGGTCCCGCCCAGCTGCTCTCTGGTTGGTGGTGGTCCGTCGCTTTCCGGTTGGACCGCTAGACCGCATACCCTGTTTCTGGTCTGAAACATGGCAGCCGCCGTGTTGGAAACGTCGGAAGGATCCGGCGTTGCGGGAGGGAAACCCTCACATTGCCCCTCTTCCAGGAATGGACGTGTGGGCCATTCAGACACAGGACAGCGGGAAAGGAAGTCCACGTTTGTCTACAGCTTCCCGGGAACATGCATGGTGCGAAATGAGAAGGGCTGTAAAGCAAGGAACCAACGGAGCACTTTAGGGTTGGAGTCTTTGTTTTGGGACAGTCAAGTCAAGGGGGCATGATCAGTCAGTAGAAGAAACTGTCGTCCTAGAAGGTAGTATTGGAGGGCCTCAATTGCCCATTTGATAGCCAGACATTCTTGCTCTATGGTGGCATACCGTGTCTCCCTAGGAAACAGCTTGCGGCTTAAAAACAAGATAGGGCGGAGATCCCCCTTCATATCAGGCTGGGAGAGGACTGTGCCAAGGCCCCTGCCAGAGGCATCGGTTTGGAGGCCAAAGGTCTTCTGGTAGTCGGGGCTTGCAAGAACAGGTGCATTGCATATGGCCTCCTTTAGCTGGGTAAAGCTCTGTTCTTGTGGTGGTGACCAGTGAAGGGGTTTCCCTGACATGGCTTTCGTGAGCAGGTCAGTGAGAGGACTGACAATAGCCGAGAAATAGGGAATGAACCGACGATAGTACCCTATCGGCCCTAGGAAGGAGCGGACTTCCTTCTTGGTAGTGGCGCGTGGGATGTTGGTTATCGCTTCTAGTTTGTCTACCTGTGGTCTGACTTCTCCTGCCTGAATATCGTATCCGAGGTATTTGATGTGGTCTGTACCAAAGGTGGTTTTCTTGGGGTTGATGGTAAGACCGGCCTTTTTGAGTGATTGTAGGACGTTTTCTAAGTGGACGAGGTGAGTCTCCCAATTAGGACTGTCGACGAGAATGTCATCCAAATGCGCGACTGCGTACGTTTGGTGTGTGTGCAACAGGACATCCATCAATCTCTAAAACGTCGCCGGGGCGCTGTGCAGGCCAAAGGGAAGGATCTTGAAGTGGAACAGGCCAGAGAGGGTGGAGAAGGCCGTTTTTTCTCGGGAGTCTGGGGACATCGGAATCTGCCAGTACCCTTTAGTGAGGTCGATCGTGGACATCACCCTGGCGTCTCCCAAACGGTCTATGAGCTCGTCCACCCGGGGCATCGGGTACGCATCGAACTTTGAGATAGAGTTCAATTGTCGGAAGTCTATACAAAACCAGATGCTTCAATCGGGTTTGGGGACCAGGACGATTGGGGTGGACCAGGCGCTGTGGGAGGGTTCTATTATATCTGCTTCCAGCATCGCTTGTATTTCTTGGTCCACAGCCTGTCTCCGTGCAGCGGGTATGCGGTAGGGTCTCAGCCTTATGGGCCTTGCTCCTGCTGTGTCTATGTGATGTTCGACCAAGGTTGTACGTCCTGGTATCCCTGATAGAACATCAGAAAATGAGGAACATAGGGACAACAGTTGGTGTCTCTGTTTTTCTGTCAATTGCTGTCCTACCTGCACGGACTCGGGTTGTTCAGGGGCAGGGATAACCGTAGGGATTTCAAGGGGCCTGTCAAGGGTGATGTGGTGTACTGGGACGTTTTTGCAGGGGGTTGTTGGTAAGGGACCTTCCCAGGCTTTTAAAAGGTTGATATGGTATGTTTGTCCCGTTTGGGTTTTGTGTGGTACGGCTACACAATATGACACTGGGGTTACCTTGTCCAGAACCCTGTAGGGCCTCTGCCATGTGGCCAATAATTTTTTTTCGGTAGTGGGTAGCAATATCAGGACAAGGTCCCCTATCTTAAATTCTCTTAGCTTTGTGTTCTTATCGTACCATCGCTTTTGTTGCGTCTGGGACTTGTCCATGTTCGCATGGACCTTTTCCCAAAGAGACATTAACGTGTCTCTTAGTGCCGTACTATACTGTAGTAATAGTTTGCTCTCATCCTCTTCCTCGACCCGTTGCTCAAGTGCCATGTCGAGAAGTGTACGGGGTTGTCTCCCGAACAACAACTGGAACGGAGAAAACCCGGTAGACTTCTGCTCGTGTGCCCGTATAGCGAACAATACCAAGGGTAATTGTCGGTCCCAGTCCCTTCCCGCTTTCTCTATGATTTTTCTTAACATGGTCTTGATCGTCTTGTTATATCTCTCGACCAAGCCATCCGTTTGAGGGTGGTACACAGCCGTACGTATCTGCTTAATGCCGAACAGACCACATATTTGTTTCATAAGCCGGGACATGAACGGAGTGCCCTGATCCGTTAGAAGCTCCCGAGGAAACCCTACGCGGGAGAAAAAGGAGACCATGGCCTGGGCTACGGCTGTGGTAGTTGTACTAGTTAGGGGAATCGACTCTGGGTACCTGGTGGCGTATGTATTGGTGTCCACGGGCGGATGGGAGTAGAGGTCCTACGAGGTCCATACCTACCCGTTGGAATGGTGTATCGATTATCGGTAGTGGTTGAAGGGGGGCACGGGGAAGGACGGGGTTGTTCACTAGTTGACATTTAACACAAGCAGCACAGTACCTAGCCACCTCCTGATACACCCCAGGCCAATAAAACTTGTTTAGTAAGTACTTCACCGTGTGTTCCTTCCCATAGTGACCACCCCCTGCCTGACTATGTGCAAGGTCCAGTATGTATTCACGAAAGGCTTTAGGGACTAACAATTGTTCTTTGGTTTGCCCTGTCTCCCTAGTTATCCTGTATAACAGACCCTTTTTAACACATAAAAGGGGGCCTACCTTCCCCGGGTGATCCTCCTGCGCTTGGTCCCAGGCATGTTGCAGTGTTGTATCATCCCTCTGGGCGGCTCGGAAGCTCTGGCTCGGTGTCTGTGGCTCGTTTGGGGAAACAAGGATAGGAGTGGACAGAACATCATAGGACCAACGATATAAAGCCCTTTCTTCCCTTTTTTCCCTACGGGTTTTTGTTCGCTTGAAGGATGGGCCCTCTATATGGGTCTGCGCAAACGGGGCACTTACCAACCACCCTGACATGGCCGAAGGGGGAGAAAGGGTTGATAAATACTCGTGAAAGCGGGGAAGGTCGGTCCCTAAGAGGACGGTCTCAGGAAGTGAAGGTATCACCCCTACCTTTCACAAGAGGGGCTCTCCATCTATGGTCAGTAATACCTCTGCAAGGGGGTACAATTTCTTTTCCCCATGTACACAAGTGACCTGAATGTATTCTCTCCCTTGGTCCTGAGTGTCTGGTATGAGCTTCTTACTGATGACCGTATGGTGACACCCGGAATCCAACAAGGCTGACGCCGGTTTCCCGTTCACTAGTATCTTCTTCTGATACCTTTGATGTGGTTCCCCTGCTATGTAAATGCGACCTTGGGTATAACCGACTTCCATGGGTTCCTGGGGAGGGGGACGAGAAGGGCATTGACGGTCTATGTGTCCCCATTCTGCACAGTGGAAACACTGTGGTCCTTGTAATGGTTGAGTTCCTAAGGTAGGTCTGGACATATGTCTTATCGGGGGAGGGAGAGGACGATTGTCTGTGGTTGTCTTGGTCGGGGCAGGCCTATGGGGAAGCGCTGTGGTTGTGCCCTAAAGTCGGGGGACCTGTGATAGGCGCATGCCAGGTCGACGGCCACTGTAACGGTAAGATGGGGATGTTGTTTGACCCATGTCCTGGTATGAAGGGGGAGAGCCTCCAGATATTGCTCCAGATAGACCTTCTCAGTCACATCATCCATGGACGCAGTAGAGGGTTGCAGCCATCGGTTCCCTAGATCCCTTTCTCTTTTCGGAAGCGGGCGCGGTAATATTCTTGGTAGCACCCTAGTCTCCAAGGCAAGAGGCAAGAGCGGTGCAGAAAGAGGCAAGAGAGATGCAGAAAGAGGAAGAAAGGCTCAGAAAGAGGAAGGAAGGTGCAGAAAGAAGCAAGAGAAGTGCAGAAAGAAGCAAGAGAGGTGCAGAAAGAAGCAAGAGAGGTGGAGAGAGTGAGGTGCAGAAAGAGGCAAGTGAGGTGCAGAAAGAGGCAAGAGAGGTGCAGAAAGAGGCAACAGAGGTGCAGAAAGAAGCGAGAGGTACAGAAAAAGGCAAGAGAGGTGCAGAAAGAGGAAGAAAGGCACAGAAAGAGGAAGAAAGGTGCGGAAAGAAGCAAGAAAAGTGCAGAAACAAGCATGAGACGTGCGGAAAGTAGCAAGAGAGGTGCAGAAGCAAGGAGGAGAGGTGTAGAAAGAAGAGTGAGGTGAAGAAAGAAGCAAGAAAGGTGCAGAAAGAAGGAGGAGAGGGGCAAAAAGACACAAGAAAAGTGCAGAAAGAGGCAATAGAGGTGCAGAAAGAGGCAAGAGAAGTGCAGAAAGATGCAAGAGAGGTGCAGAAAGATGCAAGAGAACTGCAGAAAGAGGTAGAAAAGTGCAGAAAGAGGTATAAAGGTACAGAAAGAAGCAAGAAAAGTACAGAAAGAAGCAAGAGAACTGCAGAAAGAGGAAGAAAGGTGGAGAAAGAGGAAGAAAGGTGCAGAAAGAAGCAAGAGAGGTACAGAAAGAAGAGAGTGGGGTGCAGAAAGAGGCCGGAGAGGTACAGAAAGAAGCAAGAGAGGTACAGAAAGAGGCAAGAGAGGTGCAGAAAGAGGAAGAAAGGTGCAGAAAGAGGCAAGAGAGGTGCAGAAAGAAGGGTGGTGCAGAACGAGGAAGAGATGTGCAGAAAGATGCAAGAGAAGTGCACAAAGAGGAAGAAAGGTGCAGAAAGAAGCAAGAGAAGTATAGAAAGAGGCAAGAGAAGTGCAGAAAGGGGAAGAAAGGTGCAGAAAGAAGCAAGAGAAATGCAGAAAGAGGCTAGAAAGGTGCAGAAAGATGCAAGAGAGCCACAGAAAGAAGCAAGAGAGGTTTGCGCACCATTAGTACCAATTTAACACCCACATTTAGCAATAAGCAACACATGACTATTCCAGCTTTGCGAAGGGTCTCCCACCGCGCTGTACCATGGGTCACTGTATTTTTGGTAACATTTGAGCCGTTTGATCTAGAAACAAGGTTTTTTTGGTTCAAATCTGCAGATTATGCGGCAAATGATAGATTTTGTTTCAAATGCGGAAAACGTATAATTATGCGAAAATCAGCGCCCCTGAACAGTCGCATAATTCCAGTGGCCCTCCTCATACCTCTGACTAGGTCCAGAAGTGCACCTCTGTGGTTCCTTCTTTTTTTGTGTCTCATTGAGTTTATAGTTTAGCTTCAATGGAAACGAGGAAGACTAAACCTGAGGTTACCACTCCACAACACAGACTACCATACCACATAATTACTCTCCTTAACACATAATCCCACTCCACATAATTCCTATACACTAAATACCACATATTTTCTATCCACATAATGTCACTGCACAACATACCACATAATTCCACTACTCACAACGTACATCCACTCCACTTCAAAAAACATTAGTAAAAAACTATTACATTTACAATGCCAATTGCTCTAACTCTCGCAAATGCGAGACCTATTGCATTGCAAATGATGTTTAACTAGTAGTCGCGTTTACAGAGTTGTGGAGAACGGGAGCTGGGCCTCCAACCAGCGCTCTAGAATTCTGCTGCGTAGGACTTGCAGGAGGTACCAGGAGGGTTTCTTGGCCCCCAAAGTCCCTTAGGAGTAAAGTGGACTTCATCCCCCAACCAGTAGTGTGCCAGAGGGCGCGTTTGCAGAGTGGTAGAGAAGGGGTGGTGGCCTCCGAGGACCTCTTAGCAATCCCACTGTGTGGGACTTACTGGAGGTAACAGGAGGTGTAGTTGGCCCCCAAGGATGGGGCCCAACTACCCCTCCTATTACCTCCAGTAAGTCCCAAACAGCAGGCTTGCTAAGTTCTGATAGCAGGCCATGCCCCCTTTGCCCACCACTCTGCAAACACGCTCCCTGGTGTGTTCTTGGATGGGGATTGAAGTCCCCTTCACTGCTGGGGCTCCTTAGGGGACAACTAGCCTACCTGTTATCTGCAGTAAGCCCTACACAGTGGGATTAATGAGAGGTGGTCGCAGGCATCGCCCCTTTTCTCCACCACTCTGCAAACGTGTCTCCTGGCACACTCTTGGTTGGGGGGATGAAGTCCCCTTGCCTCTTGAGGGTCCCTGTGGGCCAACTAGCCCTCCTGTTGCCTCCAGTAAGCCCCATACAGCTGGATTGCTGAGAGGCGGTTGCAGGCCACGCACTCTTTCTCCAGCACTCTGCAAATGCACCTCCTGGCGCACTGCTGCTTGGGGGATGAAGTCCGCTGTAGTCCTGAAGTCCTCAGGAAACAAGGGGACCTCATCGCCCCACCAGCAGTGTGCCAAGAGGCGCGTTTGCAGAGTGGTGGAGAAAGGGGGCGTGGCCTGCGACCACCTCTCAGCAATCCAGCTGTGTGGGGCTTACCGCAACGGACCCCTGCATTTATTTGATCTGTTCCCCGGGGAGGTGGTGGTCCCTGGGGCTGCGAGGGGGCCGCGTGGCCCCCCACATTTAAAGCATATAGCCCCGGGGATGTGGCAGTCCCTGGGGCTGCGTGGGGGGGCAGGAGCCCCCCATGCCTTTTATTAAAATTATAAAGCCCTGGGGAGGTGGCGGTCCCTGGGGTTGGCTGGGGGGGGCAGGAGCCCCCCCACACCTTTTTCAGTAAACTAATAAAGCCCCGGGGAGGTGGCGGTACCCGGGGCTGTGGGGGGGGCCGCATGCCCCTCACATTTATTGACGATCGCCCTGGGAAGATGGCCCACCCGGGGGCTTAAAGAAACGAAGCGCGTGGGCCCGCGCTTCATTTTTTATTTTATTTTCTGCTAGATTCGCGCTCACAGCGCGAATCCCGCTGAAAATTAAAAACAAAAATGCTTTTTTTTGGCCCTGGGGGTCCCTGTGGAACCCCCTGAGCAGGCCTAGGGGTTCAGGGTGTTTCTACCCTGCCCCCTTTTCTTGTTTTTAATCCTTTTTTTTACTTTTTTTCTTGTGACTCGGTTCAACCGAGTCACAAGATGGCTGCCAACACGTCCTTGTTTGAACTGTTGGCAGCCAATCAGATCTCAGGCACGAGATCGGGAGGGTTCGCGGATCCTTTGCGGGGAAATATGGATATCTGTAAATATTTAAATCTCTCAGGAACTACTGAACGGATTTACACCATTTAACAAAAATAGTGCACTCTGGACCAAGAGCTACGTTTCTGCCACATTTGGTGTAATTCCGTTCAGCAGTTTGGGCTGTAGCTGCGTCAACAATTTCCTATGGAAATTAACATGTAGAAAAAGTGTTTTGGGGCCCCCCTTTTTTCTCGGCCCCCGCTTGACGAATCACTCTGAAACTTTCAACACAGCAGCTCAAGTGAGCGGGACATTAGTTTTGAAAATTTCGCGAAGATTCGTCAAACGGCTCAAGAGATATTGGCAAAAGAAAAAATGCTTTTTGAATAGAAACAAGGTCCTAACTATACCTACCTTTAGCGTTTAAGGATGGGTAGCGGTAAGTGTAATTTTTAGGGTGGATAGTGGGAAAGGGTGGTATGGGTAATTTTAGAGTTTAGGGTTGGGTAGTGGTATAGGCAGGTTACAAGTAAAATGCAAAAAAGGTTTTTTTTTTAGGGGATTTTTTCCCCAAATAAAAAAATAATTTAAGATTAGCTAGGTAAAGTCATGCATGGTAAAGGCATCTGCTTGGTGAAGTCATACAAGACAATAAACAGGCATGGAGACAAAAGGCAGGCGTGACCCTTGAGTTGCTGTTTACTGCAGGCTCCATCCCCAGCGGCCTACAACATGTACTTTTGTATACGGTTCTTAATAATCCAATTCATGTTTTTTTCAAGACGAATATAGGCAGTTGAAAAATACAGTTCATTTTCTCCCTTACATGATGGGTCCAAAGTCAACTAAGAAATACATTTTTTATTATGTTTTTCTGACAAAAAAGCAACATTGTGTGCTTTGGGGAAAAAGCTACCATTATAAAAAGAAACAATATGCATTCATACAATTATTGTATTAAAAGCAGAAGTGCAACACTCAGCATATTCAATAGCTAAACAAAAAATTAAACTGAGTGATCCAACTTTTGCCAAAGTGTTGTACATAGTGGAAAGCACATTCACCAAAGAAATGCTTTCTCACAGTAATAGCGAAAATAGACTAGGACGTGAGTCTTAGACAGATCACGCACTACCTGAGAACCCGAGCGCGGGTATATTAATTCAATAAATTACAACTTGTGAACATCATATGCAATTATGAACAAGATTAATCTGATCCACAACAAACATATATACAAATTAATCAAATGAAAATGAAAAAATGATGATGAGAGAATCCAACGTGATATCTTCAATCCAATTTAATGAAGAAATACTGTCTTCATCGGTAACATAAATACATGAATTTAATGTTGCGTCTGAACGTGGATATTCAATCCCAATGCATTTCGGGTGTGCATACACCCTTCGTCAGGGAAATCTACAAAAAATTAATGAATCTGATTACTTATAAACAATGAGTATCGATTGACAATATGTCTTGCAAGACATCCGGGAAGGTTACAATATGTCAAAGAATAATAGATAAATACACTAAAGCATCAACTATAATGGCAAGAAAACAACAGCTTAAGCCTGAATCAAAATCACACGTGTCAATTACGCTAAAAGATCGAAATTCAAGCGGGGTGTGTACATGCGACAGATTCACCATAGTTCCACAACCAACATAACTGTGTGTGATGGACTCAGAAATCCAAAGAACGTGTAACACCCGTGAACCATACAAACAGAAGAACGTTAAGAGTGAAGCTTAAATATAGTGAAGCTTAAATATAGCGAGTACAGAGTGATACTGATCTAGCCTATAATTAGTGACTAAAACCTTATGAAATGCGGGCTTACCCACACGACTTTTATAAATTCGATTTTGTATCGAAGTCGGAAAGAAAACTGCGAAATTAAAGACAAGTATGATTACATAAACCGCTTTATCGCGGTTACATGAATGTTAAAACGGGACGAGAAAAAAGAAAAAGAAACCAGCTTACCAAATGCCCAATCGTAAACTTATGAGCTATCCCGAGGGAATAGTGGCGGCGATCGTACTTATGATCAGAGCATATCAATTCCTGTAAAGAATATGTATATGTAATATGATGTAACCGAGCCTTAAATCAATAGTCTCCCCAAGACCCCAAACGATGTGAAACTCACCGAAAAACGTGACCACAGTGCGCGGAAGCTTAGAACGTCCAAATGCTGAAGTAACGGAGCGTGCCTCGCTCAGTGTGAGTGAACTTGACTAATTGCGCGAAATACCGACTTAACGTGCGGTCGTGAACACAAACATAGGACTAGTGCCAAGAAACAGTGAATGTGAGAAACCCGAAGGTGGCAGACATCTTAACATGGTAATACATAAACAAACACGAGTTTAAACATGTTAATCATTGGTTGTCAATAGCAATTATATAAAACAAGATAAAGGTAAATGGCTACTGAGCACAATGTATGATCTGAATTCAACGTGAACAATATACATGCATCCGAAACAATCAATTGAATGCAACTGTATTAAATGCGACAATATTATGGTCACGCCAAGGGATATATATTGTGCAATTGAGTGTGTACAAAACCATACATATATCTGTTGAACTTATAAAACAATACTGAATGCATACACATGACTAAGGTTGTATGTAGAATCAAAAACATAAGACGCAATGAATTATGCGTGAAAGCCTGCCTGTCACGTAGTTCTAACATAGTGCCAGTGATACAATACCAGACCACAAACAAGAAAAATTGTGCTAAAAAACATGCTAAAAAACTTCATGAGAAATACAGAAAATTCAATAGTGAACATAAAGAGAAATATATAACATGGAAAGGCAAAGAAAAAACATGAATAGAAATATATAACATAAGAAACAAAGAAAAAGAAAAACTAAGTTGATAAGTCGACAACTAACCCCTGTCGCTGTAGTGAAAAATATCAATATCATGATAGTGTGAATGAATTACAGGAAACACGAGAGTTCCAATCTATCATTGAGACCTTTTGGACACATGGTGTTCAAATATCTAATCCAAAAAGTTTCACGTTGAGTAATGTATTTAGACATGTCTCTGTCACAATAATTTTGCACAGTCTCCAGAACTGTGAATTTAAGTTGGGCAATCGTGTGGCGTGATTCACTCCAATGTCTAGCCAAAGGAGAAGAAATCACATTGGTTCTGATTCTACTTTTGTGTTCAGTGATGCGTGTGCGTAGTGACCTCTCCGTTTTACCCACATAGAGTAAACCACACGGACAACGTATGGCATAGATTACATGATGTGAATTACAGTTAGCTGTGAATAAAAATTTGATTGATTTTCCTGACCAAGGATGTGCTATAGATTTGCCTTGTAAAACATTATTGCAGTGCGAGCAATTGTAACACTTTTGCATCCCTCTTAACTCATTCACTTGTTTAACTTGTTTCTTTTTCAATATCTCTCTGATGTTATGGGAGCGTTTGTACGCAAAAATTGGAGGATCTTGAAACAAATTGCCAAAATCCGGTTCTGATTGTAATAACTCCCAACGTAGGAGAATAACTTTCTTGATGGCTGAGGCTTGTGATGAAAAAGTGGATACAAACACATCACGTCTACTTTTAATGTCTTTTTTCTTTGTGA
Organism: Calotriton arnoldi; assembly: GCA_963921515.1. Taxonomy (NCBI): domain Eukaryota; kingdom Metazoa; phylum Chordata; class Amphibia; order Caudata; family Salamandridae; genus Calotriton; species Calotriton arnoldi. The sequence goes on along the minus strand of CAWUFW010000001.1, from coordinate 4,612,182 downwards.
GTAAATCCTTGCGAGGGATGGTAGCTGCTTTCCGAGCTGCTGAATCGACAACTTCATGGGGGTAACCTCTCTCTAAAAAGCCTTTCTGAAAAGTTTGCAAACTGTTTTGGTATTGTGAATGATCTGAAGATATGCGCTAATACGTAAGAATTGTGAAAGTGGAAGATGTTTCTTAAGCGACTCAGGGTGGAAGCTGGTGTACAATAGAGTGTTATTACGATCGGTTGGTTTAGTAAAAACCTTAGTACTAATCAGTGATTGATTCAATTCAATATGCACATCCAAATAAGAAATGGATCGTTGGTCCATGATGTGTGTGAACTGTATTCTCGAATTCTTATCATTGAGCTGACTAAGCTTACTAGATAATTCAACCTGTGTGCCCTGCCAAACAAGAAATATATCATCAATAAATCGACGATAAAGTAACAAATGTGATGTCCATTCTAGGTCATTCAGTATATGCTCATGCTCAAACATCATCATAAAGATGTTAGCATAACTAGGTGCCCCGGAAAAACCCATGGATGTTCCTGTGGTTTGTAAAAAATACCTGTCCTGCCATCTGAAGTAACTATGAAATAGGCAAAAATGTAAGATCTCCAAAAGAAAAACTTTCTCAGCTTGTAAATCATCTCTTTGAAGTAGTGCCCACTCAACTGCCTCAATACCCGCTCCATGAGGTATAGACGTGTACAAGGCTACCACGTCTACAGTGCATAACCATATTTCTTCTCCCATAGGCAATACTAGATCACCCAACAGTGTCAGAAAGTGAGTGGTATCTTGTATGTAAGTACTCCCGGTTTGTACAATTGTCTGGAGAAAAGTGTCTAAGTATTGTCCAAGAGGCTCATGAATCGATCCACAGCCGGAGACTATGGGGCGAAAAGGAGGATCTTTGAGATTCTTATGTATTTTCGGTAACATGTAGATCTCAGGTCTACGTGGGAACCTAACATAAAGAAATTCAGATGTTTTGTCAGATATCCATCCCATATCTTTGGCGTGCGCTAAAATGCGTGAAAGAACAGTCTGAAACTCTAGAGTTGGATCTTTATCCAACGGTAGATATGTGGAGTCATCAGAAAGCATACTGTCAATCTTATCTTCATAGAAATCGCGATTCATGACAACTAGCGCTCCACCTTTATCTGCTTGAGAGAAAACAATAGAACTATTGTTACGTAAATCTCTGAGTGCTTTCCTGTCTGAAGGGGACAAATTATGTTTCTTCCTAGGTGGTGATTGTAATCGTGATAGATCTTTTTGAACAAGAGTCTCAAACGTATCTAAAACCTTATGTGTGATAGGAGCTAGAAACGTGCTTTTGGGTTTAAACTCCCTGAGTTCTGGTGTTTCTGAATCAATAAGAGTTGGTTCTCTGTTACTAAAAAAATATCGTAACCTGAGTTTTCTCATGAATTTGTATAAGTCAATCTCAATGTTCAACGAATTAGTATGGAAAGTAGAGTACAAAAGTAGTTCCTTTGTTAAGGAGGTCTAATTGAGCTTTGGATAACTGGACTGATGAAATGTTAACCACTAATGTTTCTTCGTTCTGCGACCTGAAGTCGCTGCTTTTCCTGCCTCCGCGGCCTCTACGTGTTTTTGTTGCTCTATTTGAACTGGTGTCTGATCTATAGGAGGGTTGTTGGCTGCTGGACTGACACCTAAAAAAGCAACCTTTGTAACTGATGAGGTTGATGCTGCCCCTCACCTAATTCATTAGTAGAAGGTACCGGTGCTCTTGTCATACGTGTATCGCTTGTTGATGCTATACTCTCATCTGAGGAGTTTGTTCCACTCTTCTGGAATGTACGCCTCATTGCATATACTTCCGCCCATGAGTACACCTCATCTAACTTATAATCAATAGTGTCGCGCCGGAATTTACGAACTTTGCGCTCATGTATTTCTTTTGCGTAAGTGTCAAGTTTGCCGTTGATGTCAACTAACGTTAACGTCCAATTATCAGCTTCCATTCTTTGTTTAATAATGTCCTGTAACTCTTTAATTTCCTGCTCTAAACCTATGAGAACCGCAGACAATTCCTCTACAATCAAGAGTATGAGATCAAGGGAACACTTATTCAAGATGGCATACCATTTATCCATAAATTTTTTATTGGCTTTAAACATCATAGGTTTTAGTGGTGATCTTAGACCTCTCGGTATCCTGCTGGCCTTATGATATTGAATTAATGTTGTAGCATGCAATCTTTGATTAATTTCTCGCCGCATGAGATATTCCAATTGCCGTAATTGATGTGTAACTGGACCTTGGGTCATATCAAATGACCTAACCTCCCGGATGAGGCCATAAATGTCTTGTGCTTCATTATCACTATACACTTTAGTTTCCGCTTTATTGTCAGTGAGATGTAAAATGTCCTCAAAAGACATGTTCAATGGTGCAAAAAGATTGCTGATTCGGGTGAAATAAAAGAGATAAATTGTATATACTCAGCAGTAATGCACTCAATATTTTCACTATTAATCCATTAATACAAGAATCATGTTTAAACAAAAATTGGTGTGCGTTTTCTGAGGTGGTTCCACCCTGCCACCTGTGCTGAAAGCGAAAATAGACTAGGACGTGAGTCTTAGACAGATCACGCACTACCTGAGAACCCGAGCGCGGGTATATTAATTCAATAAATTACAACTTGTGAACATCATATGCAATTATGAACAAGATTAATCTGATCCATAACAAACATATATACAAATTAATCAAATGAAAATGAAAAAATGATGATGAGAGAATCCAACGTGATATCTTCAATCCAATTTAATGAAGAAATACTGTCTTCATCGGTAACATAAATACATGAATTTAATGTTGCGTCTGAACATGGATATTCAATCCCAATGCATTTCGGGTGTGCATACACCCTTCGTCAGGGAAATCTACAAAAAATTAATGAATCTGATTACTTATAAACAATGAGTATCGATTGACAATATGTCTTGCAAGACATCCGGGAAGGTTACAATATGTCAAAGAATAATAGATAAATACACTAAAGCATCAACTATAATGGCAAGAAAACAAGAGCTTAAGCCTGAATCAAAATCACACGTGTCAATTACGCTAAAAGATCGAAATTCAAGCGGGGTGTGTACATGCGACAGATTCACCATAGTTCCACAACCAACATAACTGTGTGTGATGGACTCAGAAATCCAAAGAACGTGTAACACCCGTGAACCATACAAACAGAAGAACGTTAAGAGTGAAGCTTAAATATAGTGAAGCTTAAATATAGCGAGTACAGAGTGATACTGATCTAGCCTATAATTAGTGACTAAAACCTTATGAAATGCGGGCTTACCCACACGACTTTTATAAATTCGATTTTGTATCGAAGTCGGAAGAAAACTGCGAAATTAAAGACAAGTATGATTACATAAACCGCTTTACCGCGGTTACATGAATGTTAAAAACGGGACGAGAAAAAAGAAAAAGAAACCAGCTTACCAAATGCCCAATCGTAAACTTATGAGCTATCCCGAGGGAATAGTGGCGGCGATCGTACTTATGATCAGAGCATATCAATTCCTGTAAAGAATATGTATATGTAATATGATGTAACCGAGCCTTAAATCAATAGTCTCCCCAAGACCCCAAACGATGTGAAACTCACTGAAAAACGTGACCACAGTGCGCGGAAGCTTAGAACGTCCAAATGCTGAAGTAACGGAGCGTGCCTCGCTCAGTGTGAGTGAACTTGACTAATTGCGCGAAATACCGACTTAACGTGCGGTCGTGAACACAAACATAGGACTAGTGCCAAGAAACAGTGAATGTGAGAAACCCGAAGATGGCAGACATCTTAACATGGTAATACATAAACAAACACGAGTTTAAACATGTTAATCATTGGTTGTCAATAGCAATTATATAAAACAAGATAAAGGTAAATGGCTACGAGCACAATGTATGATCTGAATTCAACGTGAACAATATTTAAGCTTCACTATATTTAAGCTTCACTCTTAACGTTCTTCTGTTTGTATGGTTCACGGGTGTTACACGTTCTTTGGATTTCTGAGTCCATCACACACAGTTATGTTGGTTGTGGAACTATGGTGAATCTGTTGCATGTACACACCCCGCTTGAATTTCGATCTTTTAGCGTAATTGACACGTGTGATTTTGATTCAGGCTTAAGCTGTTGTTTTCTTGCCATTATAGTTGATGCTTTAGTGTATTTATCTATTATTCTTTGACATATTGTAACCTTCCCGGATGTCTTGCAAGACATATTGTCAATCGATACTCATTGTTTATAAGTAATCAGATTCATTAATTTTTGTAGATTTCCCCTGACGAAGGGTGTATGCACACCGAAATGCATTGGGATTGAATATCCATGTTCAGACGCAACATTAAATTCATGTATTTATGTTACCGATGAAGACAGTATTTCTTCATTAAATTGGATTGAAGATATCACGTTGGATTCTCTCATCATCATTTTTTCATTTTCATTTGATTAATTTGTATATATGTTTGTTGCGGATCAGATTAATCTTGTTCATAATTGCATATGATGTTCACAAGTTGTAATTTATTGAATTAATATACCCGCGCTCGGGTTCTCAGGTAGTGCGTGATCTGTCTAAGACTCACGTCCTAGTCTATTTTCGCTTTCAGCACAGGTGGCAGGGTGGAACCACCTCAGAAAACGCACACCAATTTTTGTTTAAACATGATTCTTGTATTAATGGATTAATAGTGAAAATATTGAGTGCATTACTGCTGAGTATATACAATTTATCTCTTTTATTTCACCCGAATCAGCAATCTTTTTGCACCATTGAACATGTCTTTTGAGGACATTTTACATCTCACTGACAATAAAGCGGAAACTAAAGTGTATAGTGATAATGAAGCACAAGACATTTATGGCCTCATCCGGGAGGTTAGGTCATTTGATATGACCCAAGGTCCAGTTACACATCAATTACGGCAATTGGAATATCTCATGCGGCGAGAAATTAATCAAAGATTGCATGCTACAACATTAATTCAATATCATAAGGCCAGCAGGATACCGAGAGGTCTAAGATCACCACTAAAACCTATGATGTTTAAAGCCAATAAAAAATTTATGGATAAATGGTATGCCATCTTGAATAAGTGTTCCCTTGATCTCATACTCTTGATTGTAGAGGAATTGTCTGCGGTTCTCATAGGTTTAGAGCAGGAAATTAAAGAGTTACAGGACATTATTAAACAAAGAATGGAAGCTGATAATTGGACGTTAACGTTAGTTGACATCAACGGCAAACTTGACACTTACGCAAAAGAAATACATGAGCGCAAAGTTCGTAAATTCCGGCGCGACACTATTGATTATAAGTTAGATGAGGTGTACTCATGGGCGGAAGTATATGCAATGAGGCGTACATTCCAGAAGAGTGGAACAAACTCCTCAGATGAGAGTATAGCATCAACAAGCGATACACGTATGACAAGAGCACCGGTACCTTCTACTAATGAATTAGGTGATGGGGCAGCATCAACCTCATCAGTTACAAAGGTTGCTTTTTTAGGTGTCAGTCCAGCAGCCAACAACCCTCCTATAGATCAGACACCAGTTCAAATAGAGCAACAAAAACACGTAGAGGCCGCGGAGGCAGGAAAAGCAGCGACTTCAGGTCGCAGAACGAAGAAACATTAGTGGTTAACATTTCATCAGTCCAGTTATCCAAAGCTCAATTAGACCTCCTTAACAAAGGAACTACTTTTGTACCTACTTTCCATACTAATTCGTTGAACATTGAGATTGACTTATACAAATTCATGAGAAAACTCAGGTTACGATATATTTTTAGTAACAGAGAACCAACTCTTATTGATTCAGAAACACCAGAACTCAGGGAGTTTAAACCCAAAAGCACGTTTCTAGCTCCTATCACACATAAGGTTTTAGATACGTTTGAGACTCTTGTTCAAAAAGATCTATCACGATTACAATCACCACCTAGGAAGAAACATAATTTGTCCCCTTCAGACAGGAAAGCACTCAGAGATTTACGTAACAATAGTTCTATTGTTTTCTCTCAAGCAGATAAAGGTGGAGCGCTAGTTGTCATGAATCGCGATTTCTATGAAGATAAGATTGACAGTATGCTTTCTGATGACACCACATATCTACCGTTGGATAAAGATCCAACTCTAGAGTTTCAGACTGTTCTTTCATGCATTTTAGCGCACGCCAAAGATATGGGATGGATATCTGACAAAACATCTGAATTTCTTTATGTTAGGTTCCCACGTAGACCTGAGATCTACATGTTACCGAAAATACATAAGAATCTCAAAGATCCTCCTTTTCGCCCCATAGTCTCCGGCTGTGGATCGATTCATGAGCCTCTTAGACAATACTTAGACACTTTTCTCCAGACAATTGTACAAACCGGGAGTACTTACATACAAGATACCACTCACTTTCTGACACTGTTGGGTGATCTAGTATTGCCTATGGGAGAAGAAATATGGTTATGCACTGTAGACGTGGTAGCCTTGTACACGTCTATACCTCATGGAGCGGGTATTGAGGCAGTTGAGTGGGCACTACTTCAAAGAGATGATTTACAAGCTGAGAAAGTTTTTCTTTTGGAGATCTTACATTTTTGCCTATTTCATAGTTACTTCAGATGGCAGGACAGGTATTTTTTACAAACCACAGGAACATCCATGGGTTTTTCCGGGGCACCTAGTTATGCTAACATCTTTATGATGATGTTTGAGCATGAGCATATACTGAATGACCTAGAATGGACATCACATTTGTTACTTTATCGTCGATTTATTGATGATATATTTCTTGTTTGGCAGGGCACACAGGTTGAATTATCTAGTAAGCTTAGTCAGCTCAATGATAAGAATTCGAGAATACAGTTCACACACATCATGGACCAACGATCCATTTCTTATTTGGATGTGCATATTGAATTGAATCAATCACTGATTAGTACTAAGGTTTTTACTAAACCAACCGATCGTAATAACACTCTATTGTACACCAGCTTCCACCCTGAGTCGCTTAAGAAACATCTTCCACTTTCACAATTCTTACGTATTAAGCGCATATCTTCAGATCATTCACAATACCAAAACAGTTTGCAAACTTTTCAGAAAGGCTTTTTAGAGAGGGGTTACCCCCATGAAGTTGTCGATTCAGCAGCTCGGAAAGCAGCTACCATCCCTCGCAAGGATTTACTCACAAAGAAAAAAGACATTAAAAGTAGACGTGATGTGTTTGTATCCACTTTTTCATCACAAGCCTCAGCCATCAAGAAAGTTATTCTCCTACGTTGGGAGTTATTACAATCAGAACCGGATTTTGGCAATTTGTTTCAAGATCCTCCAATTTTTGCGTACAAACGCTCCCATAACATCAGAGAGATATTGAAAAAGAAACAAGTTAAACAAGTGAATGAGTTAAGAGGGATGCAAAAGTGTTACAATTGCTCGCACTGCAATAATGTTTTACAAGGCAAATCTATAGCACATCCTTGGTCAGGAAAATCAATCAAATTTTTATTCACAGCTAACTGTAATTCACATCATGTAATCTATGCCATACGTTGTCCGTGTGGTTTACTCTATGTGGGTAAAACGGAGAGGTCACTACGCACACGCATCACTGAACACAAAAGTAGAATCAGAACCAATGTGATTTCTTCTCCTTTGGCTAGACATTGGAGTGAATCACGCCACACGATTGCCCAACTTAAATTCACAGTTCTGGAGACTGTGCAAAATTATTGTGACAGAGACATGTCTAAATACATTACTCAACGTGAAACTTTTTGGATTAGATATTTGAACACCATGTGTCCAAAAGGTCTCAATGATAGATTGGAACTCTCGTGTTTCCTGTAATTCATTCACACTATCATGATATTGATATTTTTCACTACAGCGACAGGGGTTAGTTGTCGACTTATCAACTTAGTTTTTCTTTTTCTTTGTTTCTTATGTTATATATTTCTATTCATGTTTTTTTTTGCCTTTCCATGTTATATATTTCTCTTTATGTTCACTATTGAATTTTCTGTATTTCTCATGAAGTTTTTTAGCATGTTTTTTAGCACAATTTTTCTTGTTTGTGGTCTGGTATTGTATCACTGGCACTATGTTAGAACTACGTGACAGGCAGGCTTTCACGCATAATTCATTGCGTCTTATGTTTTTGATTCTACATACAACCTTAGTCATGTGTATGCATTCAGTATTGTTTTATAAGTTCAACAGATATATGTATGGTTTTGTACACACTCAATTGCACAATATATATCCCTTGGCGTGACCATAATATTGTCGCATTTAATACAGTTGCATTCAATTGATTGTTTCGGATGCATGTATATTGTTCACGTTGAATTCAGATCATACATTGTGCTCGTAGCCATTTACCTTTATCTTGTTTTATATAATTGCTATTGACAACCAATGATTAACATGTTTAAACTCGTGTTTGTTTATGTATTACCATGTTAAGATGTCTGCCATCTTCGGGTTTCTCACATTCACTGTTTCTTGGCACTAGTCCTATGTTTGTGTTCACGACCGCACGTTAAGTCGGTATTTCGCGCAATTAGTCAAGTTCACTCACACTGAGCGAGGCACGCTCCGTTACTTCAGCATTTGGACGTTCTAAGCTTCCGCGCACTGTGGTCACGTTTTTCGGTGAGTTTCACATCGTTTGGGGTCTTGGGGAGACTATTGATTTAAGGCTCGGTTACATCATATTACATATACATATTCTTTACAGGAATTGATATGCTCTGATCATAAGTACGATCGCCGCCACTATTCCCTCGGGATAGCTCATAAGTTTACGATTGGGCATTTGGTAAGCTGGTTTCTTTTTCTTTTTTTCTCGTCCCGTTTTTAACATTCATGTAACCGCGGTAAAGCGGTTTATGTAATCATACTTGTCTTTAATTTCGCAGTTTTCTTTCCGACTTCGATACAAAATCGAATTTATAAAAGTCGTGTGGGTAAGCCCGCATTTCATAAGGTTTTAGTCACTAATTATAGGCTAGATCAGTATCACTCTGTACTCGCTATATTTAAGCTTCACTATATTTAAGCTTCACTCTTAACGTTCTTCTGTTTGTATGGTTCACGGGTGTTACACGTTCTTTGGATTTCTGAGTCCATCACACACAGTTATGTTGGTTGTGGAACTATGGTGAATCTGTCGCATGTACACACCCCGCTTGAATTTCGATCTTTTAGCGTAATTGACACGTGTGATTTTGATTCAGGCTTAAGCTGTTGTTTTCTTGCCATTATAGTTGATGCTTTAGTGTATTTATCTATTATTCTTTGACATATTGTAACCTTCCCGGATGTCTTGCAAGACATATTGTCAATCGATACTCATTGTTTATAAGTAATCAGATTCATTAATTTTTTGTAGATTGCCCCTGACGAAGGGTGTATGCACACCCGAAATGCATTGGGATTGAATATCCACGTTCAGACGCAACATTAAATTCATGTATTTATGTTACCGATGAAGACAGTATTTCTTCATTAAATTGGATTGAAGATATCACGTTGGATTCTCTCATCATCATTTTTTCATTTTCATTTGATTAATTTGTATATATGTTTGTTGCGGATCAGATTAATCTTGTTCATAATTGCATATGATGTTCACAAGTTGTAATTTATTGAATTAATATACCCGCGCTCGGGTTCTCAGGTAGTGCGTGATCTGTCTAAGACTCACGTCCTAGTCTATTTTCGCTTTCAGCACAGGTGGCAGGGTGGAACCACCTCAGAAAACGCACACCAATTTTTGTTTAAACATGATTCTTGTATTAATGGATTAATAGTGAAAATATTGAGTGCATTACTGCTGAGTATATACAATTTCTCACAGTAATAAGCATCCAACAGAAAGGCATCCCAATAGAAAACTAAATAGAACTGTTAACTACTGCAAAGTATTAGTAGATTTCCCCAAAAAATACAAACGTGTGCTAAGGTGCATTCTTTCGCGTTAGAGGAACAAATTTCATTACCAGCATTAAAAACTTTGAAAGCAGACTGAAGTGGAAACAGAAAACACTATCTGATCAGACACTGGTCAAATAGTAAATGGGCTGGGATATTTGTTTGCATGCTATAAAGATAGCACCATGCTCTCTTCACTGGCTAATTGACCTACAAATCTTAGTAGTTGAAAAAACAAAATGACAGCTTCCAGCATCCCAGTGGAAGGTGTGCTGTGGCAGCTAGTGAATCATGTCTTGTGAAAAGCGGCCTCTAAACAAACACACTTTCATGCATAAAAATTTACCTCAAAAACTCAAACATCTTCTAGTAAAAGTGACTGCAGAATACACCAAACAGCTTACAGAAGCCATAGAGAGAACAGTGAGGAGGAGAAGCATGCAATGACAGACAGCTTTAAAATGTGCATTCTGTTGAAGTGCTTCACAAAAAAGAGTTCCTAAAAAGCGAGCAGTCATGTAAGAATATAAGGAGCCATTCAGGGAGGTGGTAAACAGGCTATGCTTAACGGGAGGGGCTAACTCATGCTGGACAGCCTAAAACAGAAACAGAAAGCGAACCGAATGCATGCATACGTGAATGACAAAAGGCAAAGCCAATGGTAATCAATGGGCAGAATGCATTTCTAGGTCAGCTTCTAGCATGTCCCCATTATGTCTTTGCAACCAGACAGCTGTACTGACTGGTACGCTTCGACCTAAAGAGAAGGAGCTCAGTAGAAGTTAATAGCGTGTGTTACTGTTATTAGGGTAAGCGAGATTTGATAATAAATTTGAATAGCTTTAACAACATTTGTATAATTGTGTTTTAATATGAGACTGTTATTTGTGTCATAATACATGCATATTGTTGGATAGTGTGATTGTTTATACATTTCTTTAGCACCTAGAAACTGTCACTTGTTGGTAATGGCTCTAAATGATATGGTGGGTGATGGTAAGGGGTGAATTTTGTAATGCTTTCGTCTTCTCGATCTCCATCACAAAATCATTTTAAAGAAATAAGGCACCCTTTATTTTAAACACTTTAAGGTCACTTTTATTAGCTTGTCCTCTCTCTGTCTTGCTCTTTGCCGTGGCTGTGGAGCCTTTGCCCTTCCGGGTAGTGGTGTAGGGACTGGAATGGGGTGTTCCCGTGCACGACAAACCCATGCTGCCTCCCTGTATGCGGAAGATGTCCTGCTATATCTGCGAGATGTGGACTCAGACCTCCCCGCAGTCGCTTTGTTGCTAGCAGAGTTTGGCCAGGTGTCGGGACTATCGCTCAGTTGGGATAAGTCCTGTTTGTTCCTGCTGGCGCAGGGGTTGGAACCGAGGGCCATTGATGTGGGTGGGGGGCCAATCCAATCAGAGCTCACCACAGTTTGTTACCTGGGGATTAGGGTGTACCACACGAGCTCAGATCTTCTGGAGGGCAATGTGACTGCAGCTATTGTGTCAATTCGCTCGTTCATCCCCTTCTGGGCGTCACTACCCTTGTTGGTGTCGGGCTGAGTGGCGCTCTCTAGGATGATCATCCTTCCCCGCCGCCTTCATTATTTTGTAAATCTCCCCCTTTCTCTTTCCCTCTCCCGTTCCTTGTTTCAGAAATTGCATACCCTACTGGGGCGAGTTCCTGTGGCATGGGTCTCGCGGACGGGTGGCCATTGTGAAGCTCTAGCTCCCACCTGAGCGGGGCGGCCTCTGGGCAACTAACTTTGAACGCTACTACCTGGCAACACAGTTACAGTTGCTTTAATGCTGGTTGGCAGCCCGCTACTTGGCGGACACCGGGTCAATTGTCCCCCCTCGCCCCTGAGGGCGCTCCTCCTTCACTACCTCCACCCCCGGGTGCAAGCTCCCCCCCCGACCTGCTCCTTCTCCAAAGGGTTGCCCTGGTGTGCCTAAAACAAAATAAGCACATTCCCCTGTATGCCCTGGCCATCCTGTTGCTTGGGTTTCCTATGCTAGGGGGCGGCCTTGTTGTTAGCCGCCTTCGGAGTTGAGAGGAGGCTGGTATCTCTTGTGTGGGAGACCTTTATGCTGGCAGGCAACTACTGCCATTCAAGGTTCTGGTGAAACAATATGCCCTTCCTAAGTGCCAGTTCCTCCTTTACGCTTCCCTCTAGGGGGTGCTGGAGAACATGGGGGGAGCGCGAGGCACCGGACCCGATACACATCAGCTCATTTAAACACTCTACAGTATGGGCCAATTGCCTGGCTTACTAGGGCCATCCTTGCTCTGACCCTCTCCCCTATAGCCTGTACGCCCCCCCCAGGCCCACGGACATTATATCTCATCTTGCTTTGGGGGGCGACACCCCTTGAGTTTATTGTTGGTACTGTATACGATCACTGCCGCAATATGCATATAAAGTTATGTCTTTGTTGAGTTGTATAGCTTTTTGGAGAAAACCTCAATAAAAGGACATGTTTAAAAACAAGAATTTGCAATGTAATCGGTCTCGCCTTTGGAAACTTATATGTATTTACCTATGCAGCACATTAGCCTGGGTGCTGAAACATCTACTGTTCTTTAACATGGAGGGAGAGTAAGCACCAAACTGCGTGACACGCCAGGTATGGGAACACATGGTGAGAAATATTGCCTTTAAGCGGGAAATGGTATAGTCCAAAGCTCTGTTTTTAATATAAAATCAGGGCCTTCGGTGGTCATATCACTGAAAATACAAGATTTGATAAAAATATTATTGTCTACGGGTGCTCTTGGAAGACAATTTCTATGGACTGGAATCTAGAGAATTCTAAAGTGATTCTGGTATTTTACTGACCTCTGGTGGTCGTTTTCTATCAAGACAGTTAAATAGAGGTAGTTGAACAAGCAGAAAGCAATTCTGGTATTTTACTGACCTCTACAGGTAGTTTTCTATCAAGACAGTTAAATAGAGGCAGTTGAACAGAAAAAAAGTCCCTAAGCAGAAGCAGACAAGTCCTAGGGCTGATCTCCAGAGCCCACAAAGTACATACACATATAAGTATATACTAAAGTATATACAAGAGGTCTCGAATGCTCGACCTAAAAAGGTCACTTTTATTGGCGCCGGCACTAGACTGAAGGCGCATCCTGTATCTTGATTCCCTCTCTCACTCAATTACTTAACTTCATGGCCAGTTCGACATTGAGCTCGCTGAGTTAGTGAAAGCCAATGAAAGTGTCAAACAGCGGCATCTGGTCATGAGTGTGTAAGGAAGTGTTGTCCTGAATATGTCAGGTGTGCCACAAGTGCACTGCTGCTGTAAACGCGTGCCTTGACAGGATAGTGCCATGCGCACTCTTTCAGAAAATGCACCATTTTGTTGAAGTTATTGATATTCTTTCCATAGGGGAATACTGAAATCATGAATTGGCTTATAATTGTGAATACGTTATTTGGATGTGCCTTTACTAAGCAGGAGCAAACATGTAAAATTATTCTTTAAGTAGGATAACGGACTATTTCGTTTTAGAATTCTTTATCACTATTATTTTTATCTTCTCGTGGGATTAGTGGCTGGTACTTTTATTAGTATACCTTTATGCAGCCATCCCAGTGGAAAATGGAGGCATGTATCACCTGTTTGTGGGGTGTTGGCAAATATTTGTTAGGTGAGCAAAGTCTAGGCCCAGATTACCGTCCTACCTGTTACACTCTGGCATTGTTTTTCCCTGATAATTGCCAGTATTTCCTTGTGGGTGCTAGTTGGTGCTGAAACTACGGTTGACATTTCCTCGCAAGCTAACTTTATGACCATTTTCCTCGCAATTAGAAAATGGATAGCTGTTGGTGCTCTTTTTCTTGAAACAATTTAAGAGATGCAAACTCCATATTTTAATATGAAAACCCACATTTTGAAAGCTTCACGAAATACAACTAGTTATCATGGTGTTTGTGTCAATTACAGGACGTTTGCAAAAGAAATAATCTGCATCTTTCTACGCCCCTACTAATTTATAGGCCTTGTTCTGAGAGCATGTGTGATGCGAAGCAATGTTGTGGTGTTAGAAAACGAGGGTTTGTTTGGATCTGGAAATGAAAAGAAGCGTCAAGAGTGATACTTACTGTGACACCAAGTCAGCGAACCTTCTAGCCATGCAGACACTAAGTAATTGTCTGCCCTGTGTAAGTGTGAGGCAGTTACTTTGTTCCTACTAAATATAGAGCCGTGTGTGGCAGACGTCTGATCAAATACACTGTACAGGAGCTGTGGTCCTGCGCTTCCGCTGCCCCTGCAAGGCTTGTTCTTGGAATAATAATGACCTAAAGTAGCTGGTATTGTGTGCTATCAGCTGCTATCGTCCACAATTACAAAATTTAGTCCTAGAAATTGACTCCTTCAGTGTAGGAAAGGCCTCTGCATCTAGTAACTTCATGTCGCATCAAAAGTTAAACACTGGCAGGTTTCATGGAGGTTGCGTTTTAATGACTTCTGTCTGCTCTCTGTTTCAGACTTTACAGAGCTCACAGCTCAAGCAGTTTCAATTGTCCTCGCCAAGTTACCTTCAGTAATTGCGAGCCTGCTTCCGCCAGTGAAGTACTTCTTCTTTCTGTCTGAGCGGAAAATGTCAGAATACCATCCCAGGTCCAAGGAAGCTGGTCTCCTTGTGTGGAGTACACTCACAATCATGAGTCAGGTGCTAAAGGACGGAAGCTCTGCAGAACATGTCACAGGTGCACTACTCAGCAGATGGAGCTTGGAGAGGCTGGGCACAATCAGCGCCTGCTTGGAAACTATCCTGGCGATGCATGAAAGCAGTCCCCAGCAAGACGCGCAGAAGGTCCTGCAAAGCATTGAAAAACAGCACCCGAGATGGATCCAAAACCAGATTCTGAAAGCAAAACGATTGAGCATGGAAGGGTAAGAGCCGCTCTGTTTTACCAAAATATTAGTGTAATGTTAGTCATTCTAAAGTAAGCACAAAGCAAAGAAATGCATGCCACCTAAATGGTCCTTGATTGCCACTGTGCCACCTGTGAATGTCTATGACACATTTTAAAGTCCATGTTCATCAAATGGCTTACTCATCATGATCCCAATGGAGAAAGTGTGCTGGCTCTGAAACTCTGTTAATGGGGGTGAAACCGGACCTCATTGCCTTATACAGCTAATACATAGTAGTAGGTCAGCCAAGGTAAAATGCAGAAAAACAAGCAATATAATGGACTTCATTCCTATTCACTAGAGAGTCTTATACAGGTGACCTCTTGCCCTGTCGTTATTTAATGTCTTCACATACAGCTGCTCTAAATGTGCTCTTTCCACCAATGACCCATTACAGATCAGTACAAGTAATTTGATGGTCACTCTCCTGACTTTCCTTGAGTCTATTGGCACATTTTGAAAATTAACATTAAGAAAAATTAATCTGATGAAGATAGAGCATCCTAGTACTCTGAAGACAGAGCGCGAAAGGCGGCATTAGCCAAACGTCTGCCTCCGGGGCAAACGGTCGGGCCCGGATGATTCGTTTTACCACTCTGGCCCATAGGGCCGCCAATAATCCGCCCAATGGAGGGCAGTGTGTCGGGTGCCCTTTCGTATGCCATAGGAGCGCGCCCAACTGTTGGTATCCCACATAAAAAGTTGGTCTCCCAGTAATCGTGTTCATTTATGTCTTGTCCTGGAATCAATAACCAGAAATACAGCCAAAAGCTGCAACATGAATATTAGGAACCTATTGCTAACTTTGACACAGTAGATTGCCAATATAGCAAATTAGCTGAAGTCTATTTCTCTGTTATGTTAGTGATTAACAGAGACTGTTATCTTGGTGAAGTGCTCCCTACTCAGCTAGGCATTCTTCCTCTATGCCAGTGTACCACAAATGGCGCAGGACTGCTATTTTGCTGCTTTTAAAAATCACTGTTGAACTACTCACCACTGTGTAGAAGATTTCAAATTGGTTGTATCTGGGGTGCAATGTCTCCCTGCTATACAACAGCCTTCCCACTTTTGCCACTGGCAGCCACACTTATTTTTCAAACAGCCATAGAATAAACTCATTAGGGTCGGTCAACTTTACATCTAGCTCGTTGTGATATGCCTCAGGGTCTCAAATTTAAATTCTCTTTTATTAATAGTTTCCATATTCCACAAAGTACTTATTTTTTTTACCATACTTTGATTCAAGCTCCGCCACTTTGTGTAAATCGGGTCATGTTTTCATAACATCATATACTGTATTTTTTTGATCTTTGTATTAATTGATCTTTGCTAATTTGTACTTCATATATGTTGCATATGTTTATTTTTATTTATTTTTTACAAATTATGGTTTTATGGATTTTCTGTAATCTGAAAAAATGTGTTCATGACTATTAGTATTCTCTAATATAAACAGTGCGATTGCTTTAGACATCATTATTGCTCGATTTCCCTAGTATATCATTTAAATACTAACGTGCTGCGGCAGTCCCTTAAAATATGTCAATGTGGTTTACCTTTCTGAGGATATTAGCTAATCCTAAACCATTAACACATTTTCAGCCTGGGTTCGGTATTGTGTTTATCAGAACACTGCTATTATCATTAAGCTGTGGAGTAATAATACATTTAGGCTAATTGATTATTACTAGGTGGATTCATCAAAAAATCATAGAAGGAGAAGGGTGACATTTTTAAAAAGAAGCAAGTATTCAGAGGCAGACATTAAGGGGTATCAAGAATGCAAAGAAATGTTTTCAATAAAAAAATTGGTAGTAGTCGGCAGATGAAATTAATAGGGCAGTGGTCAGAAAAGGTGAATGTCATATAGGTAAAGAAAGAAGTACAGCACTTCATAGGGTGTGACTAGGGGTGCGCAACATTTATATACAGTAGAGCTCTGGCATTATGATATGTCTGCCAGGTAGATCATAATAACTCTTGGATGCATAATTTTAAGCATGTGCCAGAATTATTTTTCCACTTCATTGGTGACTTAAATAAGGACATCTTGCTCAAACTCTGGTTCAGTCACTATCATCTGTTCCCACTGTTGAGTCTTACGGAATGCTATTGTTGCACATGATATTTGTAGATACCAGTCAGAATATCAGGTGTAGCTAGACATCTGCTTGCTATTTTTCACAGTAAGATGGGGGTCAGCATTGTATATTGAAGCATGTGCTTGTAATTAGGTCATCTTTAACAGTTTATCTGGTCTATTCACTTGAGAACGAACTTGGCGGTAAGATGTCATCAAAATCAAGACAAAAAGTGTGTGGAATTCAGGCAGTATTTGCTGGTCCTAAGATTTGATGATCTAACGCCTCCCATAAGACACTATCTTGCAGTGGGTGGCTATCATTAAGCAAGGAGATGTGCCACTAGTAGCTAAGTGTATTTCACTTATTTAGCTTTGTAATAATCGCAACTGGATTCTCTATTTCTGCAACATATTCTCCATGCACCATCCTTATTATAAACATCACCATTATTAACTAGCCTATTAAAAAATCGATCTTAAGGCAAGCCAAATATATGTCCAAGGTGGTGTTGTATATTTTTTATACCATTTTTAGTTGTTCCCTGTTGTTTTGTAAGAGACAATTATTATCAATTTTATTTCTTTGAGTTGACAGACTGTCCACCATCCGATCATTTAAGGGAATCATCTCCCATTTTGATAATTTTGTACTCTTATTTGGAGCTATATTCACTGGAACACTTAAAATATTGGCTTAATTAATTTTCCATTTGAAAAGGTGGTGCAGTCGGAAAAGTCACATTATAAACATTTGTTTCAGTGCTTACTGCTTGTTGATCTGTGCTTTGGCCTGTTTGCTTTTCATTTCTATGAGTGGAATCCAACTGAGACAAGTTTTGCAACAGATTTGTCAATTGCACAGTCGGCAGTGCTTTAGGAAATAGCACTGGTCTGCTCTTTAGGGTGGGCCGCATGATACTGTGGCCTATCCTGTACATATATGCATATATCTCCTACTGGGACCAACCTTGGTAGTATCATTGTTCTTGTTCCTTTCATTCCCATCACTAGTATGGGATCTTGATAGGTCAGGCCAAACTTTTCCTTCAGTTCAAAATCCTTATACCACGAGTTCGCTAACCACCAAGAACCAGTCATCAACAAGATTCGGCATTGAAGCTAAAATCTGATCTAGACTAGTCTGGGTATGCTGCAAACCTGCAACAGAATGGGACGCGTTTGATTATGCGGATCCTTCCATCCTGGAAGGTCTAGTACATACATTTGGAGCATCTCTTAAAGGGAGCAGTAGAACAATGAAGCTCTTGGCTTATTATTTATTGCTCTTTATCCGCCTAACAGGTTTTGAACCCATGATCCATCATTGTCTAAGACCCCCGTAGTCAAGGCTTGTTTTAACATACCATTAACTCTCTCTATGATCCAATTTGAACTGGCCCTAAAGGGATGTGAGAATTGGGGACTTACCCCCACCTTATCATGTACCTCAGCTTAATGCCTTAGAGGTAAATGCTGGCCTTTGAACCGCACCCATTACTACTAAACCTAATAAGTATTTTATGACTGCACGAGTCATAACCTGACATTGAGGCTAAACCCTTGTAAATCAAGTGCATGAGTTTTGTACCATTCTGTTAACCTTGCAGACACTTCATACCTTCATGAGTGCCTTTAATTAAATTCAATCAGATAGATTCATTTTAGATATAATATTCCCCTTTTTTGATATGTGTATAGTAGGAAGCCCTCCTGGTCCTTGGAAGTAGTTGTACTTCTCTGAAAAGCCCGGAGGTGGGGCTTTTTTATTGTGCAATGATGTGCAAGACAATTCTGTTTTTTGACTTTGTCATTGCTGCTACTTTAAAAACCTCCACTTCTACAGCAGATTTTGCACCTTGATCAGTGGTAGAATTGCCTTTGGAGTGAACTCCTTCACTTAGGATTTCACGATTTCAAGATTAATTTATTGATTAAGCTTTACAATAGAGCCATACAATAATTAGACATTAAATTTACACATTAAGTAGAAAAAAATATCATCTTCAAATCAAGCTAGCAAAAAAAGAGTATTCCTCAAAAAAGATACTAGACGCCCACCATGATCAGAAAATGATTTTCACAATTGTAAAGTCCTTCACCAACCCAAAAATGTTAGGTAGGGAAATTCCTCCATCACAGAACACTATGTGATCAGATCTCTCTGAGGAAAAAACTCTCAAAATCCTAAAAGATTTTAACATCACACATACACAGCATTTAGTGTCAGAGCCTGATCCCATCTTCGCAGGACCTCTCCTACATGTCTTTGAAAAAATCTCACTTGAGCAGAAACATGAAGCAATTATTGCCTGCAAATCTGGTTTCCCCTTTGACGCATGTCCACCTGTGGTCCTTCATAAGATCATAGATATTGTCAATCCTGTAATTAACAATATAGTCAACTCATCTATTCGCCCGTTTTGCCCGGAGGACTCTCGGACAGAATTATACAATTGTAAATCAGGTTCTCCGGGGGATCCCTGTCCGGCTAAGTTCCTCAAAGCGCTTGCCCCCTGGATTAACTCCCAACTAAATCTAATCTGGAACTCCTCCCTGACAACGGGTATTTATCCCGCTGCCTGGAAATCGGCTCATGTACTGCCCATTTTGCAGAAACCCGATGCCGATCCAGCTGAACTCAAGAATTTTAGGGCTATCTCGCTCTTATCAGCCCCTGCCAAAATTCTGGAGAAAGAAGTCCAGAAAAAACTCTCCAAATTCTTGGAATCCAATAACTGCCTCCATGACTCCCAATCTGGCTTTAGATCTGGTTATAGCACGGAGATAGCTCTGTTGGAAGTTGCGGATACTATACGGATAGCATTAGATCAGGGCAGCTCTGCAATGCTCGTGCTGTTAGACTTATCCGCAGGTTTCGATACAGTGACTCATCGGATTCTGTTGGAGAGACTTAAGCACTTGGGAGTTAGTGGAACCACTCTTGCCTGGTTTCACTCTTTCCTGGAGGTCAGGTCCCAGCAGGTTCTTCTTCGTCCTTATGTCTCCTCTGTGAAAGCCCTCGTATGTGGGGTTCCTCAGGGGTCGGCTCTGAGCCCTACGTTATTCAAGGTCTATCTTGCCCCCCTTGCGACGTTAGTTGAGCAATGGGGAGTAAAAGTGGTATCCTATGCTGATGATACCCAATTGGTGTTCTCTTTTAGAGAACAATCGGAGGCAGCATTTGCTAAATTTAAGCTCTGCCTGACCAATACCTCGGCTTGGATGTCAGATAGCTGCTTGAAATTAAATGCCGACAAAACTGAGGTATTGTTTTTCAATCAATCTGCTCCTCTGCCTGCCGAGCTATGGTGGCCACCAGAGCTCAATGCCCCACCGTGTCCAGGAGATTTAGCTAGGAACTTGGGTTTCAAATTTGATACGACCCTCTCTTTCAAAGCCCAGATTTGTCATGTTTCCTCGGCATGTTTCTGGAAGTTGAGAGCCCTGCGGAAATTTCCTCCTCTCCTGCCTATGGATTGCAGGAAGAAGGTGGTCCACGCCTTGGTTACGTCCCAGCTGGACTACGCTAACAGTCTTTATATTAGTCTACCGGCATACTTGATCCATAGACTGCAAATTATCCAGAATGCGGCTACCAGACTTTTTTTTTTTTAGAACTTTATTTTTCAGTTTTTATACAAATTCACAAAAGCAACGATTTGCAAGGTAAGGAAGCATGTACACATTATGTACATTATTATCAAATTACAGTTCTGAGAACCATATGTCACGCCACAGTATCTGTGTCAGTGCTATCATCGGACACCATTTCAGAATCAGGGTCTAATAGAGTGACACAGAGATCTCTCCATTCGGCCAGGTCGTCCGCTACCTTTTCATCCCGCTTTCTAATCAACATGTGCGTCTCTTCAGCCAAAGAACACTCCATGACATCTCTATACCACTGCACTATTTCAGGTACTCTCTGCCTCATCCACGTTATGGCTACCCTCCGTCTGGCTAAGACCAACGCCAGTAGTACAAATTTATAGGGCATCTTCCCATCTTTTGGACCCTTTATGTTGCCCAGTAGACAGCACTGTGGAGTAAGGGATACCAACATTTACTTGACCCTGTGAATGTCGTCCACCACTAGGCACCAAAAGCCCTGCACCAGACGGCACTGCTAAGCTGGATGCAGAAATTCAGCATTGAGCGCGTTGCAGCGGGGGCAAGTGTCAGGTCGAGTTGGAGATATGTCCTGTGAAGGAAATTGTAGTGAATCAATTGAAAACGAGCATTACAAGAATCAGAATGTTTAAGCTCATTTAACCGTGCCCATTCCGCAGTCGTCAGGGAGAATCCACGTCCACATCCCAAGCCACACGGTCCCACGTTGGAGCCCCCACAGCAGCGGCATGCATGGCTCTGTACAGCAGCGATATCAGGTGGCGAGCTGAGCCGCAAGTTAAAAGGTTACCTAAGGTTAGTGTTGGCTCTGACGCCACAGGGTAACATGGCCAAGCCGCATAGGGAATAGCAGCTAGATTTGCATGGTGCAAGAAGTGTCCAGGCCCAAGGGTGAATTCCTGCTTCGCCTCTGCGAAGGAGATGTACTATTCATCTGGGTATAAGTCTCCTAGACATGTGCATCCCCTATCCTGCCAAGCTCTGAAGGACATATTGTCCATCGACTGCTTGACCAGGTTTAATATCCAGACGCCCAATTCTCTATGGAACGGAGCTCGCTTCAAGACTACTTAAGCACATTTTTTCCATAGGGCAGCCTTCTGTCGGACTATATACGGAATGTCTGCTGGAAGACTGGAAGTCTCCACCAAGAGCTCCGGAAGTCGATCAATGGCTCTGCTGCCGGATAATAGACGTTTTTCCCAGTTATCGCCTTGATCTAACCAGCGGGCCGTGACCTCTTATGTATAGTTTTTTTTTTTCAAACTTTATTTTGATTTTTCAGCAAAGAGAAAAAAAAAAAGACAGAAACATTCCAGCAGTCTTCGTAATGTACACACAATGCAGTCGATGTTGAGTATACAATCGCAGATAGAGCAATATATTGCCAATGTAGGTATCATTACAACACATAATCCACAACCCACCTTTACAATACTAGATAATACTGTTGCGTCCTGTGTACGTCTAACGTGCACTACCTTTTCATAATAGTTTATAATTCCAACATAGTCTATTGTACTTCTTAGTTTAAAACAGTATCGCCCACATATACATTAATATCTATATTGCAGTTTCATGGTATACTCCACAAGTGTAAACAGTTGTATCTCACGGACCACCCTGAACAATAGGCAGTACAATCCCGACCAGACGTTTATGCATTCAATGCAGGTTGCCATGGAAGTATTAATCAAACTGACATTTAGTATGGACAACATCCGTAGTAATCTCAATAACTTGTATCTGAACACCCCCCAACCTCCCTACCCCTCCCCCGCCGGGCTCACCCATCTAGAGGTCTATCTAACTGCAACTCAACTCGGGGTATCCTCTTGACTCTCCCTTATCTGGGGGATACAGTCCCCATAGGACTTTCTCCAGTCGGCCGCGTCTGTGTAGCACTAGGGGAGCTTCTCCCTATCTCCTGGACCATTAGCCCCCACGCCAGCAATACTTCCTGGAGTTTGGCATCCCTTCGGGTACTACGTATGTGCCCCTCCTCCGCCAATGCCCTCTCCCGGAGATCTGCTTTCCATTTCACTATCAGTGGCCCCTGTTGCGTCAGCCAGTGGATCGCTATTTGCCGCCTAGCTGTCACAAGCCCCAACATCAGGAACTTCCTGCTGGTTTTGCGTTTAGGGTTTCGGGGAATCAGACCAAGGAGACAGGTACGTACCTCTAAGGGAACCCTCCACCCCGTTATTCTAAACAGATCCTCCAGGACATCGGTCCAGAATACCTGGATCGTCGGGCAGGACCAAACCATGTGTGGGAAGTCTGCCTGTGCGTAGTGACATCTGGGGCACCTCGGATCTCTTGAACTGTCGATAATATTTAGGCGCTTGGGTGAAAGATATGTCATGTGAACCATATTGTACTGTATCTGCTTGAACCTATTGGAAACCGTACTCCCTCGTGAATTTTCCCCCATTCCTGTGGTGTAATCTCCTGCGGGCTCACCTCCCGCCATCTACTCTCTATTTTGAGAGGTGCACTCTTTCTGTCATCCCTTAACGCCCTGTACAGGTGGGTCACAAGTTTCCGCCCCCCCCGCCATGGCTATCATTGTGACAAGGGTGTGTGTGTGTTCCGGGGCTTCCGGGAATGTAGGCCATAGGTATCGGGCCGTGGCCGCTAATTTGGCGTATTGCAAGAACTGCCCCGATCCCAGCCCAAAAGAGTCCATTGCTTCCTGATATGTTATGAACCGTTGTTCCGGATAGAGGTCCGACAACATAAGGCAGCCTCCCGCCTTCCATTTGTCAACAGACATGACCCGCTCAATGAGCGCGAAAGGCGGCATTAGCCAAACGTCTGCCTCCGGGGCAAACGGTCAGGCCCGGATGATTCGTTTTACCACTCTGGCCCATAGGGCCGCCAATAATCCGCCCAATGGAGGGCAGTGTGTCGGGTGCCCTTTCGTATGCCATAGGAGCGCGCCCAACTGTTGGTCCCCATACGTGTCGGCGAGGAGCGAACGTTCCCAAGAAGGGTCCGTATCGAGCCAGGCCACTGCATGCTGCAACTGGGACGCAAAATAATACAGTTCCAGGTCAGGGATTTCCAAGCCACCCCTACCCCAAGTGCGTTTCATAACTTCCAGGCTTACCCGACAACGTTTTCCATTCCAGAGTAGTTGTATGAGCAGTGCATCGAGGTCCTTGAATACCTGGTGTGGGAGCTCAAAAAAGGAGCCCTGCATTGTGTAAAGACATTGGGGCAGTATCACCATCTTAATCAAGGCGATCTTCCCCATCAATGAGAGCTGGAGCGTGTTCCAGAAGGCAACACTGCCTCGGAGACCTCTAAGTATCCTCCCCATATTGTGTTGGTAAAAAACTTCCCTATCTTTACTTATCCAAATCCCGAGATAGCGTAAGGCATCCGGCACCCAGGGGATCCCCATCTTGGGGAGCTGGACCCCGCTCCTCTCGGCCTCCGACCCGACCTGATATAGTTGTGATTTGGTAGTATTGACGTATAGTCCAGAGGTCTCGGCAAACTGGCCCAGCACCTCCATCAGTATCGGAAGCGATTGGGTTGGTTCCCGCAGGTAGACCAGCGCATCATCTGCGTACAGCGATACAACATGCTCTAGGGCTCCAATTCGAATACCCTGCCCCTGGAGGACCTCACGGAGATGGCATGCTAATGGCTCCATTGCCAGGGCGAACAGCAAGGGGGACAGCGGACACCTCTGTCGCGTCCCCCTGGCTATTAATATCGCATCCGAGACAAATCGTCCCGTCCGGACCCTTGCCACCGGCTGAGTATAAAGGAGTTTCACCCAGTTCACGAACCCCTAACCTAGCCCCATTTTCGATAGCACCTGCCACAGATATTCCCATCGGAGCGAATCGAACGCCTGCGCGATTTCTAGGAATACCAAGGTATTCTGCGCGGCTCTGCCTTCTAGGGATTGCATGACATGAGCCAGCCGACGGATATTTCGGAGCGCGTTTCTGCCCGGGATAAAACCAGACTGGTCATCATGCACCAGTCATCGGAGGTGCGGGAGAAGTCTGTTGGCCAAAACCTGACTAATCATCTTAAGATCGACGTTGAGCATGGAGATTGGCCTGTAGGAGGCCGGAAGTAAGGGGTCCTTCCCCGGCTTAGGGATCATTACAATCAGCGCTTCACGCATGGAGGCGGGTAATATACCCGTCTCACCGGCCTCCCTAACTATGTCCAGGAGCCTAGGAACCAGGTCTCCCCCAAATTCTTTGTATAGCTCTGCAGCCAGGCCGTCCATCCCAGGGGATTTAGCCGTTTTCAAGTGAGCGATCGCCGCTCTCACCTCCTCCCCGCGAAAGGGCGCCCCCAGGGTTCCCTGACTTTCCGGGTCCAGGCAAGGTATGTCCATCCCCGCAAGGTGGGCCTCCCAAGACTGTGGGGCAACTGTGAGCTTGAGCTCAGAATATATTGCTCGGAGGTGGGTGGCAAATACCATATTGATCTCATGCTGGGTGTAGACCAGCTGACCCCGATCGGACTTGAGGGCCAGTATCGGGGTAGGCTGAGACTCCTCTCTGATCAAGCGTGCCAGTAGGCGCCCAGCTTTATCACCCTCTGTGTACCAGCGACGTCTACTTGTGGACCTATTGTATTTGCCCAGGGACTCCCAGATGTCTCCCACCTTTTGTCGTTGTTCTGTCCATTTGGCCGGTCCCTCCGGGTCCGTGGGAAGGGCTGCCTCTAAAGCCTTTAAGCGGTCCTCTTGGTTTGTTAGGTCCCGTTCTAACACTCTCCTCATGCCCACCTCTGTGGACAGACATATTCCCCTCAGCACCACTTTCATCTCGTCCCATTCAAACGCCCTCAAGCTGGCCGTGTTCCAGTTCGCCTCCAAATAGCCTTCCAGCCCTGCTGCAATCGTTTCTTTATAGACCGGGTCTGTCAAAGCTTCGGTGTTAAGTCTCCATAACGGTATTTTGGAGCGAGGGCGGCCCAAAGTGTAGGTCATCAGCAGGGGGGAGTGATCGGACAGATAGCGGGCCAGGTACTGCGTCTCTAGAACCCGTCCGGCCGCCCCTTCCTGTATGAAACAATAGTCCAGCCTGCTGTACGTACCCGCCGCCGGAGTATAACAGGAGTACACCCGGCTATCAGGATTGCGGTGCCGCCAGATATCCAGCAAGTGATAATTACTGAGCATTTGCCGCATGGCTTCGCGAGTTTTGGGTTTAGCATCCACTTTTGGGGGGTGTCTATCCTGTTCCCCATCAAGGGCACAGTTAAAGTCCCCAGCTATAATCAGTTCCAGAGCCGGTGCCAAGTCTAGTTTCCCCAGGACGTCCCCAAAAATTCTCCATCATCGGTGTTTGGGGCGTAGACGTTCACTAAACACATATGCCTCCCATCCAATGTCCCTTCTACCACCACGTAGCGGCCGTCGGGGACAGGGAAGTACTTTAAGACCTTAAAGGGGACTCCCGGCGCCACCCATATAAGTGCCCCCCTGGCAAACCCCGAGTAGCAGGTCGCAAAAAATTGGCCCCGCCATCGCCGTTGAACATATTTCAGGCAATCCCCCCAGAGATGTGTCTCTTGTAAAAAAGCCACGCTTATCTTGTAGCGCCTAAGATATGTAGCTACCCGAATCCGTTTAATCCTATTGTTGAGCCCTCTAACATTCCATGTTATAAAGTTATAGGTCCGTTGGTCTCCTGCCATAAGTAGAAAAGTCTGGGTGAACAAGACCTATAATGCAAAAAGGGAATGAACTGTAAGGCGTAGTGTTGGGGACCCCCAATCCTCTCCTAGAACTCTCCTGACCTTTGGTGACCCGGCATAAAACTTTCCCCTCAAAAAACAATAGAACAAACAATGTGAACATTCCCCCCCCACCCTCAGGCAGTAGAACCTCATTCTCATAGCCCACCCGTGGTCTGAGGACTCAGTGCTCCGCCCCATAGCCATCACCCTCCCCTTAAAGCCCCCCGCAACATTGTAAGCTACAATAGCAGTCAACAAAAAGCTATCCCAGTTCTTGTTGTACAACCAGACTGCCTGGTACTGCGCAGCCCCGCCAACCAACGGCCTAGCCAGGCCGGCACAGTACACTACAGCTGGAGTGCCAAAACTGCAGTACGGCGGAATAACGCCTCATCTCATCAGCTACGCTCTCCCCCCCTTATGGTCCTTTCAAATGAGGATCTCCCTCTGAAGATCCGTAGCAGAATCAGGCCGCCGCCCCGCTAGGGGCCGTACTTACAGTGTCTGGTACAGTCTCGCCGACCCACCGCCTCTCAAATGGCGGCCCTCTTACTTGCATGTAGGCAGCTCATGAGCCGCTGGCAGTGGGATCGGCAGCGCCGTCCGGTTCCGATTGAGTTTCCTGAACGAGGCACAATGGGGAAAACTGGTTTTGTGTCGGTATGCCTCCCACCTCTTCTCTCAGGGTGCCATCCGGCCCCACCATGATGCGACCTCCGTCTGATTCTCCCTGTGACCGGGATCGTTGTCCTCCAGTGCAGCGGCGCCGATTCCGTTGTCGACCGCTCCGTCTCCTCTGTTCCTGCCACCCGTGTTGTTGATCCCGTCCTTCCAGGCCCATCGAATCCATCCAGTCTGTGGCCTCGTGCGGGGTGTTGAAGAAATGGATCCTATCCGCATGTTGTACTCGGAGGCGGGCCGGAAACATTAGGCTGTACTTTATGTTGAGATCTCTCAGCCTCCGCTTGACCCCCCGGAAGTCGTTCCGCAGGTCTTGTACCTTTTTGGTGTAGTCCGGATAGATATGGATCTCTTGGTTTTCGAACCTGGGGGTCCATTCTTGCGGATGAACTGCAGGATCATGTCCCGGTCCCTGAAATTGAACAAGCGAGCGATCAGCGTCCTAGGCGGCGCCCCAGGTTTTGGGGGGGGACCAAGGGAGCGGTGGGCCCGCTCCACTGCGAACATCTTGGATAGTCGAAGACCCGGGAGGGCGGAAACGATCCAGTCCTCCAAGAATAGGTCCGCCGCCGGTCCCTCCGCTTTCTCCGGAAAACCCAAAAAGCGGAGGTTGTTCCTCCTCGAGCGTCCCTCGGCGTCCTCCGCCCTGTCCTCAAGGCGAGCGGTAGGTTCCTCGAGTGCAGACACCGTCGCTTGCAGGTGCTGAACCTCCATCCGCAAGGAGGTCAGGTCCCCCTCCGTGGTAGTGACC
Source organism: Calotriton arnoldi (assembly GCA_963921515.1). NCBI lineage: Eukaryota > Metazoa > Chordata > Amphibia > Caudata > Salamandridae > Calotriton > Calotriton arnoldi. Next base: position 4,584,404 of record CAWUFW010000001.1, on the reverse strand, counting down.
CTGTCCGCCACCTTCCGTAGGTCCAGGCGCAGGTGGTTTATGTCCATGGCCATACCATCCATTTTGGATTCCAGTGCCGCTCGCGAGTCTCTGATGGCCTCTAGGATATCAGCCTTATCCTGGGCCGCTGATCCCTGTGGCGGTTCCCGCTCTGAGTGCGGTCCGAGGCGCTCCGTCGACGTGGGGCCTGGCACCGTATACTGCATAATCTTGTTTGCTTGTGCTCCCCGAAGGGGTCTGTCCTTCCCCATATCCAGTCCTGGCCCCTCAAGGCCGTCCCCGAATCTTCTACTCCTCTGCCCCAGGCTCAGGAGGGCCGTCACGGGTCAGTCCTGGCCCAGGAGGTATGCGTGCGGGTCCCTCACCACTCCCCAGGCCACCGGCCGGCCAGGTGTCGCCGAGAGGAGCAACCCAGAGAACGTTTCACGCCAGGTCCCAAGGTCCCCGAGGGCCCCCCCAGGAGTCACTGTCTGGCAGGGGGTCTAGCCCTGGCCCCTCGTGTCTTCTTACCATGAGTTCCGTGCGATCATCGCATCAATCTCCAGGTCGGCATCCACCCCCGGAGACTGTCTCAGGAGTCTGCGAATCGGCCACCCTTGGGGGTGCGCCCGCCAGCAGAGGCCCAGTCCCCTGCGGCCTGTAGACTGCCCACGGATCCCTCGCAGGATTGGCAGCTGTCCGTTCAGGCCAGCACCCAGCCGGGTTAGGCCAGGACCGGTCCCCCCGAGGTCTCACACCCGCGTGGAGCGCACCCCCAGGCGCCGTGAACAGCAACCGGCCAGCAGGTCGTCCCTCTCACCGGACATCAGACCCCTCCGGGCCTCTCACTGCACAAGGCGGATGTCAGGCTCCCACCGGCTCCGCAGCGGTAATGTCCCCAGCAAGGCCCTGTCCTCGCCGCTGTCACGGGGAGCAAGGCACAGTCCTCATGTGCGGGCCCCTGCCGGGTGAGTCCGACGTTTCTGCGGCAGCGGCCACCCCAGCGGGTCGTGTCCCCGCAATCCTCAACCCTCGCAGGGAGGAGCGGAGTCAAAATAGGCCCACCTCGGCCTTCTGGAAGCCCCGAGGTCTCGTGGCACCCGTCCCCAGGTCCTCTGTCAGGAGCAGCAGGCAGGCGTCCGCGGAACCTCACTGCGGGCCAGTGTCCTCCGAGGGCCGCCTATCAGTGGCGCAGGAGTTTCGGACCGCTCCCGGTGCACAGATCCCTGCGGCGAGGCCAGCCGGGAGCAGGCGTCCGGAGGCAGGCAGTCAGACGGCCGCGGTCCGCGCCGCCATTTTCTTTGGAGTGCGGCCGCCGCCGCACCAGGGGAAAAACTTCGCTTTCCCGGTCCGCCGACAAGCGGAACCACGCTCGGTCCGGATTCTCGGGACCAGGGGGGGTTCCGATCCCCTAATCGGCATAAATGGGCAGTATTCCGCCAGGAGAAAAGCAGGATTTCATTGTATGGGGGCAGGAGCTACACTGATCAGCGTCTAGCCCGCCATGCGTTCAAGCCACGCCCCCCGCGGCTACCAGACTTATTAGGAATGTGCCGTTCCATCACCAAATCTCCCCCCACCTGCGGAGCAAGCCACCAGAAATCGGGGCCCTGGCTACTTGAAACAGAGACTCCAGCACTATCACCTTGACAGGGCGCTTAGATCTAATCATCAGAATCTGCTCAGGATTCCTCGCTTCTCTAAGGCTAGGTTAGGCAGTCGTGCCTTCTCAGTGAGAACTGCCTCTCTCTGGAACTCCATGCCTCTTCATCTTCCCAAGTTGGAGTCAGAGCTGGCTTTTAGGAAAGCGCTGAAAACCTGGCTGTTTAGCCTTCCGTAGTCCGCTCCCCGCCCTTCCTCCTCTTCCTAGTCTGCCTAGCGCCGGGACACCTCCGTTGGAGGTAGCTGTGTGCTCTACAAATGTCCTATTATTATTATTATTATCTCTGGCCACAGCTACAGTCCCTGCTGAATGGAAACTGGCAATAGACAGACCACTTAAAAAAAACAGATCATGGACCCATCCACACTTTCAAACCTTCGTCCGATATCGTTATTACCCATTCTTGGTAAAATCACAGAAAGACTGGTTAACAGACAACGAACCAACTTTCTTGAAAACGCCAAGATACTACACCCCGCCAATCTGGCTTCCGCCCTAAACACTCAACTGATTCCGCACTACTGGAAATAGTGGACACATTGAAATAAAGGAAAGAAGGCGGTGCTGATCCTATTAGATCTGTCAGCCGCATTTGACACCATTTCATATGAAATTCTCCTAACCCAGATAAAAAACATCAGCATATCCAGTACCGCACTAGCCTGGATAAAATTCTTCCTCACCAACCGCAGACAAGCAGTGGCTTTAGGAAGATTCCTTTCAACTGAACGTCCCATTACATCTGACGTCCCTCAGGGCTCGTCTCTTAGCCCGCTTTTATTTAACATCTACATGGCCCCGCTTATCTCATTGATAGCCTTTTTTGGCATTGAAACAACATCATATGCAGATGATACGCAGTTGATCCTGGTCTTAGACAAAGACTCTAATAATGCAGAACTTAATTTTAAGCTATGCCTCACAGTGGTCATCCGTTGGATGAAGCTCAATCACCTTAAATGCAACACAGATAAAACCGAGATCCTGCTGATAAAGAAGGACAATCCCTTCAAGCCGAGCCAATGGTGGCCAGAAGACGCACCCGCTTCACCGAACAAAGTAGAAGTAGCCAAGAATCTGGGGGTGAAATTCGATGCTCTCATTTCGACCTCATGCCCTGACAGTGGCTGGGATGTGCTTTAACCTTATCAAAACCTTTAAAAAGTTTTTGGACTACATTCCTTTCTCTGCAAGGAAGACAGTTACAGTGGCACTTATTCTGTCTAGACTACTACAACAGCCTACTCTAAAGAGTTAATAAACAAGTACTAAAGAGACTACCGGTTGTACAGCTTGCAGCGGTCCGCCTACTGCTAAAACTGCCCTGCAGATCATCTTCCTCGGCAGCTCTCAAAACCCTCCATTGGTTGCATATTCATAAAATAATCTTCTTCAAGGTTCCGTTAATCACTTTCAGAGCCTTTAGAAACCTAAAACCCAAATATCTATCACCCAGATTTACCCCTGACACCACTGCTTAGGACACTTACGGCCAGATGTACGACCATTCACTTTTGCGAGTCGCAAATTGCGTCGAATTGCGACTCGCAAAAGTGAATGTACAACAGTGTCTCAGACACTGATTGCGATTCCCAATGGGATCGCAAATTGCATGCCTCATTAATATTCATGAGGCAAGCGCAATTTGCGACCCCATTGGGAATGGCTAGCACTCCCTGGGATGGTGGCCTGCTGGGGTCAGCAGACCACCATGTCTGGGACTGCTTTTTAAATCAACCAGTTTTTTTTTTAAATGCAGCCCTTTTTCCTTAAAGGAAAACGGGATGCATTTAAAAAAGAAAAATGAAACTTTTCAGTTTCATTTTTTAAGGGCAGGCAGTGGTCCCTGGAACCACTGCCTTCTCTTACAAAATATTTTCTCACACACTCACAAAGGGGAAGTGGTCTATTGGGGACCCCTTCCCATTTGCGAGTGGTTTACCACCTACTTGAAGTAGGTGGTAAACTGCAAGTGTTTTGCGGTCGCAAATGCGGTCGCAAAACAATAGTACATGGCAGTGAGTCTTGCTATTAGGAAGGGACACCCCTTCCTAATAGCGAGAGTCGCAAACGCTATTTCACGAGTCAGGGACTCGCAAAATAGCATTTGTGCATGCCATGTCCCTTTTTTGCGGTCGCCGATCTCCCGTTTGCGAGCGCAAAAAAGGGTCGTACTTCTGGCCCCTAGATCCTCATCAGCAAATTTTCTTAAACCTCCTGTCTTCAGCTGCAAAACCAAAGGAGGTAAAACTTTAGCAGTTCTAGGAACCAGAGCTTGGAACCTCATGCCAACACAACTAAGGCTGATGGAAGCAGAAATTCGATTCAGAAAGGCCTTGAAGACCTGGATCTTTGGATCCCCCGATGCACTCTGTTTATCACTCATATAATTGAGATACCTGTCTTCCTTTTCTCTCTCCTGCATAGTGCCAGGATGCTCCTTTCGGAGTGATAGTTGCGCTCTACAAATAGCCAAATCAAATCAAATCATTGCAAAGCACCTAAATGCATGCACTTCGTTAAAAAAATATCCATACCCCATGTAATATGACATTTTAAAAGACATTTCCATGAGCATATTTCCACATTACTAGTATGCATTTCTCCTGCATTCCCTTGGATATAGAATACAGCCTACATAGGTTGTACACCTCAATGGGCTTACAATTGGTCCGCGTACCTTCCCTTGATGAAATAGGGTTGGTACAAGAGTTTAGTGGATCTATCATCCTCCACTACAGCACCAATAAGGTGTGGTTTTGCTAGGTGTGGGCACGCAATAAAAAGTAGTAGCATGGATAAATTAGATCAAAGGTGCATCTCCAGTGCAAAGAGGAACTATGATAAAAATCACATATCTAATTATATTAGGACAATAAAACTATTGAACAATGATTCCCTCAAAATAAAAGATAAAAAGGAAGCAGACAGGAAATTGTATTAAAGCTATGCAACTAGTGGATAAACGTGATATGTGTGGTTGTTGTCTAGGATGGCTTAAAAGTATTAGGCCGCCTCAAATGTTTTGTCTGTGCAAAAACAGCTAAGGTGCATCCGTTCAGGGCAAAGTCTTTTATAGAATATATCAATGCCAGAGATGATCCCATGCAGCCTTAAACCGCCTTGCAAAACCGGTATACGTGCTGCTCTACCACTCGCACATGAGGTGGCACCTATATAGACTCAAATCATCACCCTAAACGTCCCACATAGTGGAAAGTGCAGGTGCAGTTTGGACCAATAACAGCAAATTGTTCCAAGCAAGCATAAGAAATGAGCTCTTCTTGTGCAAGAGTATAAAAATGGGTAGGCATGGTATTATCACTGTGCAAAGAGCAAGTGGTGCTATGTATGATTATCATTTGAGGCACCCGATGAAAAGGTATTTGTCTATCTCAAAGGCTCTATCTGTGCTAAAGCAGCTACAACTATTTATATAAGGCAAAGCCTAGGATGAGATGTAGCAATGGCAGGAGTGTCCCTGAACAGCCATACGCAGCCTGGCGAGACAACTATAAATGCTACACAACCGCTTACATGAAACCTGAAACCTACATAGAACCACATAATCACCCTAGGCCTCCATCAGAAGGAAAGTGCAAGGACCGTTTAGACCATTATCTGCCTGTTGTCCCAGGTAGGAATAACAAATGAATAAACTTCCTAAATTCCCTTTCTTTCTATAGTTGCTACTGTGATAGCCCTGCTTCCCTTCCAAGCAGCAAATATATAGGATTCTACAGCCTGATAGATTTCTGGCTGATCTGGTTTATAGCAGAGTGTTAGGGCAACCTTACAGCTCCTCGTACAGTATTTTAAAAACAAGGGTTGGCGATAGAGCCTTTGGGGGGATAATGTCTTAACGCAGAGTAGCATAAAATGCCTCAAAGTTTCTTGGCTGCCCCAAAGGACAGTCACACATACCAGCTCTCTGTCTGTAACCCCTAGACCAGGAGTTGGTATAGGATTGAACCTGTAGTGTTCCTAGCCCAAACCTGAGGCATAGAGACCTTTGCTCAGGTGGCAATATCAGGTCAACGGAAGGCTTCCACCGAGGTTCAGCCTTCACGACCTGATATTTAGTTAATAGGACACTTTTCGTAACCTCGTGCTTTTTCCACATGAGAGCTCAGTATTTCCTTTTTTCTGTTAATAAAGTGGCTTTGTTCATATTTTCTGGGTAGTGCCATAGATCTGAACAATCTATAGACTTTAGCATATGCTTTATATATCTAAACCAAGGCAGACTTCTACAGTTCTGGCATCTCAGGATGTCCTTCAAGCTCTTCTGAAAGGGCTGGAGGTGGTCCAAACTTGTATCCAGTAGCTTACTGGGTGGAAAGCAATAAAATCAGCTGAAGAAGTTATTCCCAGTTCGGCTCTGAGAATTACCATTGGTGTCCCTGGGCCTAGGTACAACAGTGGCCTGCACATTTACATGTCCCCAAATTTCAGCGCCATAGGAGCTTGCAGCCACCGCTTTAGTTTAGTACGCAGTCACTGCAGGCTTTATGATGCAAATTTTTACATTTGCTTGCAAATCTCCAAACTGCTCCGGCCTGTTGGGACAGAACCACTTTGGACTTGGTTACTTGAGGGCCCCAGTGAAGCTTGTCGTCGATCGGAATACCCAAGTAATCAAAGGTTTTAACCTGCTCTATTGTGTTTCCATAGATCCTAAAGGTCGATTTTAGCTTGGCCTTGGATTTTATTATCATGAACTTTGTTTTCTGTTTGTTGTTTGTTAGTTTCCTTGATTTCCAGAAAAGTTCGAACCCTTCCAGTAACTGGTGCGTTGACAGTTCTGTGCATGCTAGGATGACTGCATCATCTGCAAACATAAGGATCGGGATTTGGTCATTCCCCTGCTTAGGTACATCCAGGGCAAGATCGCTAAGCGACTTTCTATGTCATTAATATAGATGTTGACTAAAGCTGGTGCTAGCATGCATCCCTTTCTGACCCCTGTATATATAACAAACGTTGTCGTGCATTCGCATTTGTGACTGTATTTTACTGTTACTGTATTACCAGTGCGGAGGTTGATTAGCAGGTTCAGTAGATGTTGGACCTGGCCCTTTTTTCAGGGTTATCCCTAAACCTTTTGCCTTCTTTCTCCTCTTTTTCTGATCTGTTTTTGTTAGCTTTAGGTCTCTGGGCACTTTACCACTGCTGATCAGTGCTAAAGTGCATATGATCTCTGTTTAAATTGTATTGGTGATTGGTTTATCCATAATTGGCCTATTTGATTTACTGGTAAGTTCCTAGTAGAGTGCACTCCATATGCCCAAGGCCTGTAATTCAAATGCTACTAGTGGGCCTGCAGCGCTGATTGTGCCACCCACATGAGTAGCCCTGCAACCATGTCTCAGACTTGCCACTGCAGTGTCTCTGTGTGCAGTCTTGAACTGCCATGTCAGCCTGGCAAGTGCACCCACTTTCCAGGCCCTAACCTTCCCATTTAATACATGTAAGGCACCCCTAAGGTAGGCCCAAGATAGTTCCATGGGCAGGGTGCAGTGTATTTAAAAGGTGGGGTATGTACTGGTGTGTTTTACATGTCCTGATAGTGAAATAATGCCAATTTCGTTTTTCAATATTGCAAGGATTATCTCTACCATAGGTTATCATTGGAGCTGCATTGTAACTTTCAATTGGGAAGAGATCGAGATTTGGAGTTTGGGGTCCCTGAACTCACAATTTAAAAATACATCTTTTAGTGAAGTTGGTTTTTAAATTGCGTTTTTCAAAATGCCACTTTTAGAAAATGGGCATTTTCTTGGTTTACCATTCTGTGCCTCTGCCTGTCTGTCGAATCCACGTCTGGTTTAGACTGACAGTTTGGCTGTTTGTGCTTTCACTTTAGATAGTCACACAAAGGGAGTTGAGATGTGCCCTGTATATCCCGATGGCCCATCACCAGGCTGATGGGTCTTCCTGAGCTAGAGTGGTGGGAGGAGTTGTCATTGACACCTGAATAGGCTGCACATGTCCTCACACAAAACTTTCTCCACCCCCCTGTAGTGTGTCTGGAGCCAGGTCAGGACAAGGCAGGATCTGTGCACTACAAAGACTATCCTTTGAAGTATGCCTACTTCAATGGCAGAAAGGGGTATAAATAAATATATATATATATATATATATATAAATATTTGACCTGTGACCCCACATGTTTGGAACACTTCTGAATCAAGAAGAGACTCTGCCAAGAGTAAGAGCTGGAGAGCTGCTGGGAGGAGTACTGCCCCTTTGCTGTGTTGCATTTGCTGCTTCTGTTTTGGAGAGACTAAGGACTGGAGTTTTGCTTTGGTATCCTGCTTGAGAAGATTCTCCAAGGTGTGTGTGCTTGCCTCCTGTTAAGAAGTCCCAGAGCCATCAAATACTTCACCTGCAACTCCCCTGAACTCCTCCTCTGCCGGGAGTTCTGACCTGCCAAGTGCTGCCAATTCAAGTTCTGGGCCCTTGGATGTGGTTTTGCTGCTTCAAGAATTGAAAATCTGCGCATCGCCCATTCAGTGCCGTTTTTTCACCCGCAAGCTTGGCGTGCGGTTGAAAAACCAACGCATTGCCGTGGTGTGGCCAAACAGATCGACGCAGCACCTGTTCACAGTTATAAGAACCCCCGCAGCCCGAGTCCAGAGCTCCTTGTCTCCAACGTCCAAGAACCCCGCTCTGACTCCGACGCAGGCCCTGCTGTGTGGCTGAAGGGCTCGACTCATCACCTGTTCACAGTTGTAAGAATCGGCAAAGCGCCTGTTTTGCCGCTGCCACAGCGACTCCAGAGCATCTGGATTTTCAAAATGCACGGATCACACTTGTGCGCTACATTTACATCGACGCTGGGCTTCAGTAAGGAACCGAGGCCGCGTGTCCGGAGAAATTACGCATCACCTCCCCGCACAGTAAGAAACCAACTCATCACCTCATCTCACAGTAAGGAACCAACGCATTACCTCCCCTGGGAGCAAGGATCCTCACCTCCCCTGCACCTGTTTTCGTCTTGTGATTTTGTGCTAAAAGTGACGAATCCATAGTTCTATATGAACTGAGCTGTTTTGTTCTTGATCTGTGTATGTTGGATATTTGTTATTTTTGTCTTGTTTGGTTTAGATAACAATTGGTTATTTTTCTACACTGGTGCGGTGTCCATTTGCAGTGTTTTCATTGTATTACTGTGTATTTATGTACAACTGCTTTACACATTGTCTGTGAGATAGGCCTGACTTCTGGTGCCAAGCTACCAAGGGGGTGAGCAGGGGTTATCCTCGCTGTGTAATCCCTTTACCATGACTAGAAGGAAGGGTCCCTACTTGGACAGGGTGCAAGCCACTGCCAACTAGAGACCTCAGTTTCTAACAGTGGATATTTGGGGACAGATTGTTCCTCCTAAGTGTGCCAAAGTGTTGTCCGGTCCACGCTATCAAAAGCTGTCTTTAGGTCTATGAAGACCAAGTAGATGGGTGAATTTCGACGTCACATATTTCAAACAGCTCTTATATAGTCGCATGGCTTGATCAATTGTACTCTGACCCTTACGAAAGCCAGCTTGAAGATGAGATATGATACGGTTGTCCTCCATCCAAGTTTCCAGGCGGGAGAGCAACAACTTACGGAAGATTTTACCTACACTGTCCAATAACGATATTGGGCGATAGTTAGTAGGATCGTCTCTCCTCCCTTTTTTATGAATTGGGAATATTATGAAGGACCTCCAGGAGTTTGGGACCACACCTTCTGCTAAGCTGGTATTGAAGGCTGCTGTTAAAGGGCCCAGCCACGCGTCCAGATTCTTATGAACATGTCTAATGGCACCTTGTCTGGTACTGGGGCTTTTCCCAGTTTTTGGTGTTGTATGGCCTGGACTATTTCCACTTGGCTAAATGTATTGTTTTCGTTTTAGTAACTGTGGAGGGGAGGTATAGCTGCAGCTTGGTTCCTTGGGGCTCTCATCAGATCCATTTGTGTGCTTCCCAGATCAGCCTCCAAAGGTGCTTGATTAGAGAGACAAAGTGCTCCATCTATCTTAAGGGGCTTATATTGGCCTCCAAGTACTTAGCTGGTCCTGCACAACCCCATCCTATAATGTCCCAGAACTTTTTAGGTCGATTGGGTCTTACAGAGCTTTCCAAGCCCTGGGACACTGATTTTTCTTCTTATATCTTATAAGAGGTTTGTAGGCCCTTCGGGCTTCCAGCAGCAGTACCTCACCTCCCAGGGTGTTCCTTCTTTTTTTAAGAGCTGCAGTAAGCTCTTTCTTCTTGTCAGTGCATACCTTATTATACCAATCAAGATAGGAGCAGTGCGCTGTCATATCCCCGCTTTCTTTATGAGCTAATAATACTTGATTGGTGGCTTTAAGCAGAGCTTGAATGATTCGAATCGTCACAAGGCTGGAATCCTTGGCCTCCATACTCAGCACTGTATGAAGCACATTCCACTGCAGGTTGATTGAGAAGTCTACCGTTTCCCATTTATTGGGGGCTCTGGATAGTTTTTTCCTATTTCCATTCAGGCTACGTTTTACAGGTATATGCACATTCTGTCTGGTGGCAGTTCTCGAATTGAGATTCTGTAAAATCGAGCATGAGGTGAGGTGGATCAGGATCACTTTCTATTCTCTCTTCGACCCACATACCGATTACCAGGTTCCAAACCTCCAAATTGATCATGATGTAATCAATAGCACTGGCACGCTTCCCCACATGGAAAGTTGGGCTTGGGGGATTGTCAGAAGTGGTACGGCCACTCAGAGGCTTCAGGCCCACATTTAGGATGATTGGACTTATTTTTTCCACATTTTTAGTTGTTCTATAACCTTCGCTCTGGTGTGCCAGCATGTGCAGACTTCCACTAATGGAAGCAGTCATCAGAGGGCAGCTATCCAAGCTCAAAGCTGTTTAGCTTTTATCGTCTTTCCCCATGAATCTTTGTAGTCATTGGACTCCCAGTGTTTTAAATCAACAGTGTATCCCGTTACACAAAAGATGAGTATATACTACTAGAGGAGTGCATTTAATTCTGCAGTTTCTCCTAAGGGTTTACATGTATATTGTTAATTTTAAATTTAGAGCCCTCAAATCTTCTTTAAACTGCTGCACAGGCAGCAGAGTACTGCTGGTTTGTGCCTGTTGTAGGCTGTGCAAATCCATCATGTAAAAAAGCCATGGTACTCATGCAATTGTTTTGCAGATGGGGTCTCAGAAATTGTTTATTTATATTTTAGGAACTCCTGTGTCTTTAATGAATGTTCAAACTCAAAATGCACGTCAGTAGTGTCCTGAGTAGCAGCCCACTGTAACCAATGGGCCTGCAAGGCAGATGCATTTAGGATTCTTGCCTTAGTTGCAAGTTCCAGGGATGGGATTGTATTGGTGTTACCATGATTATTTTCTTTCCTTGAGCTCTGGGCTGCTCATAAGTGATTGTCATTTGTACTTCAGCAAGTTCTTTCTCTATCAGAACAAATCGCTCCTCTGCAGATGTGTATGAATGTGATTTATGTGCAGTAGGTATTGTCTGTCTTTCATTGTACAGACAATATGTATATACTGATTGACTAGGTACTATTCTGGTGACCAAATTAAGTGTTTTATCTCTCGTTTGTAAGTGTGCTGTAGTTATCATGGCCCTCTGCAAATATCTGAGTAGCTGTGTATGTTCCTGCTTCTTGTCCTTTCTGAAAATGGTGGCATAATCAGCTGATATAGAATTTTTACTCTCCAGCATAATGTGCCAAAATTCAAGAAAGCCCAATAATGTTTTTCATTCCCATAGGGGATTTGGGGGCTAAAGGGTCCTACATTTTTTTAAGAACCCTATTGTGAGTCCTTTCGCTTTACAAGGTCACTCGTATCCTAGACAAATTACATTTAAAAAGCATATTTTGGATTTCTTGAAATTCTGTTTGTATCCTGCTTCTGCGAACATGATAACTTTATTGTCTACATATTGCAAATGCTCTTCCAAATCATTTGTAGGATGTATATATAATTGGCATATGGAACTTCACTTAAATCACATTGCAATATCTCAATTTTTCTTGCTGAAAACACCCCAGGGCTGGTTTATATCCCTGAGGAAGTTGTGTAAAGCCAAATTAAACGCCTCCCAGGGTAAAGGATGTTAAGAAATATGATGATTCTGCTGCCAAACTTTGCATCAAATAACCCATGTACTGTGTATAACGCGGTTTTATATTTGTTTGCTTGTTAATTGCTTCATTGGTCCTGTGATATGTGCATTTTTTATTGTTTATGTTTTGCAATGTGAATTCAAATCCCAATAATCTAATACTATTATCCAAAATGTTCTGGTCTCAAAGTAGGGTAAACAACGGTGTTCAATGCTGACTGACATGAAACCACTGCCAATATTCCTTGGTATTGTAATTCAAATATAAATTGTTCAAGATCTTTCTGGGCTTCTAGTTTTATTGGATATTGCTTTTGAACCTGTGGTTCATCTCTGAAAGGAAATAAGCATGGTTATCCCATCCTGCTTGATTCTTGTAAAATGTAGGAGATAACTCTAATTTGTAACATACCAGTCCTTAAGTGACAGGGCACTTATGCAGAAAATGCCCCCATTGTCACTTCTTCCCCTCATGGAGCCACAGTAATAACTTTCGGAGGCCTGTCGTCTTCCGCTAGAATTATATCATAAGAATCAATAGATGTGCCCAAAATATACTTGACATTGTTTGTTCAATATCTCCTTCAATTTGTATTTGAATTTTGTGTATTAAATCCAGTTTATTCAAATGCCCATCTTGCATTTTTATCTGTACATAGTCACTAGTCTCCATGATCGGAGGATGAGTTTCTGATAGGCTATAGTTATTTCCTCCGCACTGTTCAGTGCAGCCATTGCCCATGTTCTGTTCCTCACTAGCACTGTCTTTATGTAAGGCATCCTCTTCTGGTGCTGAAACTACTCTTTCTTTCTGAATCAAAAGTTTTGAGGGCCCTGCCCCTCGATTGTCTCCTTTTCCATTCTGATAGGTCCTAGAGAAGAGTAGCACCTTTACCGAACTCCACCTTATCTCTATAATCCTGTGAAGAATAAGAATAGTGTCATCAGTAGATTTGCAACTCTCTGGAGCGCTTATTTTGTCTTCTATCTCTCAGGTTGTATTCTCCCTGCTCTTCATCTTTACAATAAAATAGTGGCTTCTTTTTAAATCCACACCAGAACTTTGTATGAAGCTCACACCTGCTCACCCCCCCCGCCCCAAAAGAGGTTTGAAGCACTGTCTTTCTTTTGTTTGGTGGATTCTCTGTACTTATTTTAATTGAGGTCTCTGTGTTCTCCTTCCTAAGGTTTCTTTCTCCATTGAGACATAGACTTGAGATATTATTCTCGGTAACTACCTAGTTTTGTAGCATATCTTTGATAAATAGCCAATAAGCTGCATCGCTTTTAATATTACCAAGAACTATCTCAGCTACTGTGTCTATATTCCTCTATAAATTTTACTCCCTAAATCCACTGCAGGTGAAGGACCATGTTTCTCTTAAATTGTGTAAATACTTCTGCAAACAGCTGAATGCATGCCATGCGTAGTCATAGATAAGGTAGCAAATACACTTCAGTGTGACTGACATTGTAGTACATTTGGTACCCATTGGTAAACACATATTTAACATTCAATGTTTATCCTGTGGAGTAGAATGAGGAATTTGTAGATGTTCTTTGCTAACTAAAACGGCATTTCATTGCATTTAATTAGGCACCGCTCATTATAGCATTTATTCTCTGTGGATTAATAGTCATAGTGTGTGCTGCTCGATGTTGTAATACATACTGCCTCAATTCTCTGTGTATATTTATAATCTCAGTAAGCATCTCTCTGGGCTTTGCTATTTAGAGGCGGTCTCACTATGGGTGTGGTGTATATGTCGCTAACATTGACCAAGTTTATCCTGCCGTTGTAAGCGGTCCAAAATGTATTCTTTGCACTAGATGCAGGAGTTTTCCCTGAAATAGTGTTATACTTAAGAGATGTTAAAGGCACTTCAGTATACAGAAATGGAGCATATTGAGATGGAGGGTCAATCTTGACATACTTTACCAGCAGCTTCTAAATAAATCCAAGAGTAAAATACTTTGGTTGTATATGCTGGGTCTGTTATTGTTGTTAGTGCAGCTAATGTCATCTTGTCTATAAGATGACATTGTGATCTTGCACGCTGTTAGATATAATCACGATTCAAAATATTAGTTTTCTAGGCCCTAAGCCTTTCACATACACACACTGAAAGATTAGTGCAGTCATTTTTATCATACAATTAAGCATGATTTGTGGCCCTGATAAGACATCCCAAAATTATAACTTTTCTATACAAATGCAGTAATCAATCCTATCTGATAGAGACATCTAGCCGCAGATTCCTTAACTTAGAATATCCCCAGGCGTCGGACTGGATCCGGAAAATCTTTTTCCCCAGCAGTACCTCTGCACGCCGGGGGGTGGCGTCGCCCGGCTCCGTCCTGATGTCGTCCACGGAAGTGACGTCAATGGAGCCACATAAGTCCCCCCCCCCCCCCCCAGCGTGCTGACGTCAGTTTTCTTCTTTTCCGCGTCCCAACGCGAATCCGGAGAAGCGGTTACCTCTGGCCTGTTTTTGTTTTTCAGGCCTTCTCGACGTCTTTGGCGTCCGGGAACAGTGTGTGATGCCTTCGGGCTTCAAGGTGTGTGAATCCTGTACGCGGCAGATGTCGGCGACGGATCCACACGTGATCTGTATGTGGTGCTTGGGCGAGCACCACGACTCCGAGGAGTGCGCCGCCGGCTGAAGCCTAAGTCCTTGCGGGAACGTCGCATGAAGTTGCTGTCCATCCGGATGTCCCGTTCGGAGCCCTCACGCCGTCGGTCTCCTTCTCGTGCTGGGGGGTTGGTTCGGGACAGGTCGCAGAGTCGTTCCCGTGGACGTTGCTCTCCTGCCGCAGGTAAGCACAAGAAAAAGAAGTCACGGAGGTCGCCGACCTCACGCGAGGGTGGGGCCCGCTGCTCCCGGTCTCCACCGGACACGGGCCCCCAGGAGTCGACCCCCACTTACCCGCCGTTTCCTGGAGCTGGGGCGACTAGGGCCCAGATGGAGGCCTATTCTCGGGCCTTTCTAGCCATCTTTGGGTCACCCCATCTCCCTGGAGCGCCTTTGGGCCCCATAGAGGGGGTAGGGGCTCAGATCGGGATTTCGCCGGCGGGTTCGCCCTCGGCACCGGTCGAGAACCCTGACTCCGGTTCCGGAGTCGCTGCGACGCCGGGGCATGGCCCGGAGAGGCATCCTGCTCGCACGTCCAAGCCTTCCATGTTGTCTTCGCACAGCCCTGTGAGGCTCCCTGCGTCGACGCCGGCTGAGGCTGCAGCGCAGGTCTCGACTCCGAGTCGACTCCGTTCCTCTCCGCAGGTTCCCACCTCGGTGGAGGTCGCGTCGACACCGGTCCGCCGCCGGACGGACGAGGCTGCTACGGGAGTCATCGACGTTGAGACGACGCCGTCTCAACGCCGGTCGTCGCCAGTGCCATCCCCGGCCGTTCATCGGTTGGTAGAGGATATGGAGACAGAAACTTAAGAGGCTCCTATGGGCTCGCCTCCCCCAGAGTTGTTTCGCTGTCCCTCGAGGCAGGACCCCATGCACTGGCGGGCCTTGGATGTCCTCGGGCTGTAGAGCCACCACGTTTTGGTGGTAGGCTTAGCCTCATGCCTTCCCCTACGGATGACCTGTTGTCGCCAACTCGCATGGCCACGGTGGCTAGTGCGGCTTTTGCGAGGGTGGTTCGCAGGGCTGCGGACATTTTACAAGTGCAGACACCCTCGGTCTCTCTGCCCTCTGATCCCTTGCTGGATTTACTACACCAGGGCCCCATGGAAGTGGAGCCCTTGTTGCCTTTTGGTGAGTCGTTATACAACACTCTTCTGGGGCTTGGGCGAGGCCCTCTTCGGGGGACCTGGTGGATCGTGCTATTGCACATCGCCATCGCCCTGCTCCAGATAACCCTGTCTGTTTGTCCCTCCTTCCAAGGGCTCAAGGGCTGGTGATTCAGGCGGCTTCAGTCTCGTTGCCTTCTGCCCCTCCTCCGTTACTCCCTCCCACTTGGGAGTCTCGGTGGTTGGAGACGTGTGGCCGCCATGTATTTGCGTCCACCAGTGCAGGCCTCCGATCCCTGAATACGTCTTGCGTGTTTGCAAGGGCTACTTCTGCCCTTTGGGATTCGGTCGAGCGCCTCCTCCCTTCTCTTCCGGAGGGTCCTCGAACTGACCTGAATCGGTTGATTCGTGATGGCCGGGAAATGGCACAATTTTCCATTCGGTCGGCTATGGACACCACTGATTCGGTGGGTCGAGCTATGGCCCGGTCGGTTGCTCTGCGTCGCCATGCCTGGCTACGCGATGGCTGTTTACCTGCCAATGTCCAGGAGCGACTTAGGGATTTGCCCTTTGATGGGGTCACCTTGTTCGACAGACATGCTGACTCGGCGGTTCAACGTCTCATGTCTGAGTTTCCATGAGTCCCATGGTTTATAGTCCTTGTTGTGGACTTTGCCTTTTGGTTGCAGTATTGTCACTGCTTTCTCTAGTGCTCCGTCTCTGGGTTCAAGACTGTTATATCCTGAGTTCAATGCTATTCATGCCCTGCTTGTAGAATCTTACTGTGATGACATGTTATAGAATGTTGTGAGTCAAATAGACACAGTTGACTGGGCTGAGCAGCATGCTTGCTGCTCCTGGTGGGGTCTTGATATGGTCTTGTTCTAATCTTCTTGTGATCCTACAACTATCCTGAATAAACCTCTCTGAACCACCTCTACTTGTGTGGACTTGATCACTACAATTTTTGGCGACGATCTTCAAAAGAACCTGCTTCTGTCACCTCATCAAACTTCAAGCAACATTAAGGTACAGATCAACTCAACTTAACCTAAGGCAACTGGCATCCCTGACCCCACCAGTGACCTCCATCGGTCGCCCACAGCAGTCTGCCAGTTGTTCCTGTGCGTCGGGGGAAGTTCTACTTCAGGACCTGCCCCTTCAGTTTTGGGCGTCTACTCATCATCTTCACTATGCGTTTGTGCTGCGCCTTCACTGAGGGTAAGCCTGCCTCTCATCAACGTCCGTGCCTTGTGCTGTGCCTTCAGTGAGGGTAAGCCTACTCTATGCTGTCTGGAATAAGTGTGTTTCTGGCTCAAAGCAGCGTAGCCTGCCATTTATCATCGTCTGCACGCTGGGGAGGAAGAGAGCTGCTTGCTCACTACTACCCCTGTTTGTGCGGTGCCTTTTTTGTGCCTGATATTCGGTTTTCCTTGCCACTCATTGACTTTTTCACTGTCCTGGCAAGAAGAGTGGTATCTACTGTCTCCTGGGAACCTCTGCCATTTAAGCTACTGCCAGAACGTCTTCTTGTGTATGCTGCGACATCTTTTCTGGGCTGGTGTGTTTGGTGTATCGGAGACTGAGTTTCCATGTTTACCGGTGTGTGGGGCATTTTATTTCAGTGTTTGGGAGCCGGTAGGGGTTACCGGTGCACCATGGCGGTTAAACTGCTCACATTCAAATCCCTCGAGCCCCTCCACCGCGTGCACACTCTCAACACGCGCTGTTTCACCATACTTACCATGCCTCTGTGATGTCTTGGGATGTCTCCGTGGTGTCTTCTGTGACGTGCGCACGCTCTTCAAGCTCATTGCTGTGGATGACGTTTGGGCGCACGCTTTTACCGCAAGCCATCCAGCGCGTCTTCAAGGGTACGTGCCGCCATGTTGAGCTTGGCATATCTTTGTCTATTTGGGTTTCTCCTGTTCACGCCTGGTCCTTGCATAGTTCCCTGCCAACCATGTGTTCGTTTCCGTTCAATAAAGTTTTTCTATTGTTAAAAATGACTTGCAACGACGAGGGACGGCGAGGGATGAAGCCCGTCTTCACTGTGTGCTTCTCTTCACTCCGGTGACAGGCACACCATGTTTTAAGACTGCCTGTCTGTTCTCTTGTGCACAACATTAACTTTCAGTATGCCTTTATTGTCATGTCGTTTACTCCACCTTCAACCATCTGTACTTATGCTGTTAGCAAGTTTGAATCTGAAGGTTTGTTCTAAAGGCATTTTGTTGGTGTTCATGTTTTATTCCTTGCATTTTGGGGTAACATTCCCTGTACATTTATAATCACACATATACTGTGATTATTGTTACCTTTTCAGAAGGGATGCTTCACGCAAATGTTGCTCGGGTGAGTAGTCGCTCACCGGCGTGGGTCACATGTCATTGTTATTACTATCTTGCTATTTATATGAGTGTTTTGCTATTGTTTTGCAGCATTGTACAATGGGTCACCTCACTCATAGTTGTTCATGGACCCTAGGTATACACCATGTAGGTACATGCTATCATGGTACACGCCGTCAAGAGTACATCGTTTCTTTACTGTCTCTTGCATGCTTTCAGTTTCCCTACACGGGGATCGCAGTGGATTTTAGTCCCACCTGCTTGTTTTTTTTGTTCATTATGCATGCTAATTGTCTCCCTACACTGGGTCAGCAATGGGTCTTAGTCCCATTTGCAAGCGATGGGTCTTAGTCCCATCTGCTCGTTGTACGTTCGTACACTTTTCTCTTGTGTTCAAAGTTGAAGTTTACTGTTTTGGGTTATGTCATTGAGTTCCTACTCATATGTGTTAAGTTAACACAGTCACTGTGCACGGCGTGGAAGTTCCACACAAAGTTGTCCTCACACATATCTTTCTTCATTGTATCTACTCTACATAGGGAGTGTATGGGGAGTACTCCCATTTTGTGCACAACTTTACTATGTCTTCCTCCTGGGAGCTATGCGAGGGTTTTAGTCCCTTTCGCATTATTATATGGGTCCCTATCCATATCTGTTTGTTGACATCGTTCAATCTCTCTATGTTTTCACTTTGTCAATATTACAAGGACTATTGTTTCGATGGGTTTTAGTCCCATCTGTTACTGCTCTTATCCCTTGCCTGTTTAAGGGTTGCATTTGGGGTATAGTCCTCCCAACCTTCACACATGGTTTGTTATTATTTTACTGATCTCTCTACATTGTTGTCTTTACATTATATTTTTCATTTTGTATTGATGATGGTGTTTCTCTTGGGTGAGGATTATCCTTATTCTTTTCCTCATCTTCCTTGTTTCTTTCTTCGTTTCTGTTTTCCTCGTGTTGTCATCTTCCTGGTGACTCGTGTGGATTCTGAGCTTTCCTCTGCTTTTCTGTTGTGTTTTCTTACTCTGTTGGTTTTTAATTTTTCAGCCTCTTTACATTCCTGTTCTGGCCAGTGGGTGTGTTTTGGGGCAGTCGTTCGTGCTTCCTCTTCTCCTATTCTCTGACTTTGTTATTTCTTGCCTTTGCTTTTGTGTACAGAAGGGATGATGGTTCTTATGTTCTTGTTTCCTCTCTTCTTTGCGTCTCTCATCTATTGCAGTTGCTCTCTTCTTTCTATGGTTTGTGGTTCTTATTTCCTTTCTGTTTCTCCTCTTAATCTTTCTTCTTCTCTCATTGTTGTTCTTTTGTATATTTGGGAGAAAGGGGGATATGTTATATCCTGAGTTCAATGCTATTCATGCCCTGCTTGTAGAATCTTACTGTGATGACATGTTATAGAATGTTGTGAGTCAAATAGACACAGTTGACTGGGCTGAGCAGCATGCTTGTTGCTCCTGGTGGGGTCTTGATATGGTCTTGTTCTAATCTTCTTGTGATCCTACAACTATCCTGAATAAACCTCTCTGAACCACCTCTACTTGTGTGGACTTGATCACTACAAAGACGTCATTACCCAGCCGGACTGTGCGGCTTCTTGCCGTCTTATCCTTCTTTTTCTACAGCTGGCCAGCTGTTTCTGCTTTTCTTTTTGAGCCCTCTGCTTAAGAGCTCGTCTCAAGAGGTGTCCCTTGTTTTTATAGGGATGTGCCATACCCTATGTGGGGTACTTGTTGGCTATTGTGTAGCTGCTCTTCCTGACACGGGGGCTTTCAAGGCTTCTGCGCTGTCTACACTGCGGGTCTGCTGATTTGTCCCGCTCTTCCTACTGTGGTAGGACGTCCCCTCTGGTGAGACCCACGTGTTTGGTGTGGCTCTCCCCTGGGGCTTCTGGATTGTCGTCTACGGTTTGGTCCGTAGCTCTCTCCTGCCTCTGTGGCGGCACACTTCCCCGAAGTGTTGTTTGGCTCTCCATGGCGTGTTCTTTCGACTTCGCTGTGCTTCTTCTGCCTGTCGGCTCATGCCCCTTGGGGGCGTGTTGTTCCGTTCCATTCCGGAACAGTTTCTTCCGTGTTTGTGTACACGCAAGATATGTTCGCTGTCACAGGGTGCCGGCAGTGTTCCTTGCGCCCCTGTCTTGGCTACGTTCTACTCCGGTCCATTCCTGGTGTGGAGAAGTGCTTACGTCTTCTCTCATGGCTCAGGCCCAGTGGGGTTTTTGTCTATAGGCAGTGGAATCTTCGCCAGCTACATCACTGCTGTGCATTGCCTTGTTTTCTGTTTCCATCTGCACTTCCTTGGCAGGGACTCCGATCCCTTAGATAATTGCCACGCAGAGGGTTAGGTGCTTCTGCTCCTGGTCTCTGCTGCTGGTTCTCCGTCAACCCTAAAGGCGATATTGCTTTCTTTTCTGTCAGACTTATGTCTGTGTATTTTTCACTCTTTCTTCGTGAGTGTAGTGGTCAGTGTCCCCGCTTGTCTCACGGGAGGCTAGGGTTCCTTCCCCGTTGACGGGGTGCTGTCGCCTCCTAGGTATCTTGGCATTGTTGTGTCCTACTTCACACAGATGCTGTTGGTACCTCTTGTGATGTCTCTTTTTTCCCTGGGGCGTGCTCTTCGAGTTCTTCCCCTTGCTTCATTTTTTCACAATTTGTTTATATGTACGTCTCTATGTATATATATATATATATCGAACAAAAGGCTCCCAAGTGCATTCACGCACATGCAGGGACACGGACTCAAAGTATAAGTGGTGCCAAATTCTTATTTATTTCATTAAATAGAACGGTGCTGTCTCTGACGCGTTTCGGACACAAGACGGTGTCCTTGATATATATATATATATATATATATATATATATATATACACATGTCCACGGCTTATCCACAGTGAGAGGGCATGCTTACTACGTTTTCGCTTGCCCTAGTATTGGGGGTCTTTACCCCCAATCGATCTCTCTCTCCCTCTTGGGAGCGAGCCCTATGTGTCTCCCCGGTTTTTTCCCCGGTTTTTCCTTCCCGGTTGGTACCTCTGGGTACCGTTGGCGGTTGCCTACCTGATGCCTCAATTCTTGGGCTTTTGCACAGGTGTGGTGTAGTCTCAAGGTGCACACTGTCTCCTTGTGTGTATCCTGTCATCCACACACATGTATCTTCTGGTAGTCATGGTTCTGTCTGTCTAGGCATGGTGACGTTGTTCTCTCACCTTCCTTTCTTGGCATCTACTGTGATGTATGTTTGGTTTGTATGCTCTGCCGCTGTCATGCTGTCTTGTCCCTTCTCTGGGACTGTGTCTATTGCGGATCCATTGGTTCAGGTGCTCAGTTGAACTTCTTTTTGCAGAAGTTCACACACTTTCTTCCATTATGCACTGACCTTGTTGGTTCGTGTCTTCCTTTCCTTCCTGCCTAGACGAGTGAGGTCTCGTCTGTCCTCTGCAGGGTAGTGGTGCCTTTGCCTCCCCTTTTTATGGCTCCCCTGCGGAGCTTCGTAGGTCTGGCGTCAGCCGCGCTGGCATTGGCTGTCCCCACCGTGTTTTAGTCAATGTTATTGACAGCTTAGTTCTTTTTGGAACTTGGTGGGTTTTCAGTCGCAGACCCTCCTCCAATGGGGTATGGCTTTGGTATCTATTCTAAGTTAAGGAATCTGCGGCTAGATGTCTCTATCAGATGAACGAGTTACTTACCTTCGGTAACGATGTATCTGGTAGAGACACAGTCTAGCCGCAGATTCCTTAATGCCCACCCATCCTCCACATTCTGCGAGGGCCTTCCATGTGGGGTTCTGCCCCCTTGCCTCCTTACGGGTGGCCTTAGTCTTCTTGAGGGGTATTCTAGTTCACCTGCCTCTGGGGCAGGGTGTGTCGTTCTGTTCTGGCACATTGGCTCTCCACCCATTCTCGTTTTGGGTGGCTAGGTTCCGTGCTTTCAATGCTCTCCGCCCTGGTTCTCTGGCGTGGAGATTCTCATGTTCTTCCACCCTCCCTCCGCCCTCTTCTGTTTCTCCCCATTACCTTGGGGTCTCCTTGTCTATGCGGCAGTCGATTGGGTTGGGGTTCTATTTGCCTCTGCTACAGTTCATAGGGCACTGTGGGGAGTGTGGTGGACGCTCTCTGTTGTTGCTCGCTTTTGGTCACTCGCCATGAGACATGTTGTTCCAGTCTTGTTGTCCTTTACAGTTATGTCCTGTGGTTACAGACTGTCTTTCATACGGTTCCATCCTGTGGTTGTGAACTGTCCTTCGTTGTCATGCCATACATTTCCAATGTCATTGCCTCTTTGGAGAGGTGCAGCTCTTTGCTTGGCCGCGACTGTTTCTAGGTGCGGGTGCTTTGTTCGCTCCCTTCAGTCCCTTCAAGTATTGAGTACTCTTCCACATGGTCCTTTCATGTGTTGGGTACAATTTTCACAGGGTGCGGGTTATCGTCATTCTATGGTTTCTTGTCATTCTTGTTTCACAGATTTTTGTTCTTTTTTAGCACACTGTTCCTATACTGTCACAGTTTTTGTAGTGGCTCCGCGTTGTGGCGAGGAAAGGTTTCACACAAGAAAACTGACACCAGCACGCTGGGGGGACTTATGTGGCTCCATTGACGTCCCTTCCATGGACGACGTCAGGACGGAGCCGGACGACGCCACCCCCCGGCGTGCAGAGGTACTGCTGGGGAAAAAGATTTTCCGGATCCAGTCTTACACCTGGGGATATTC
Organism: Calotriton arnoldi; assembly: GCA_963921515.1. Lineage (NCBI taxonomy): Eukaryota > Metazoa > Chordata > Amphibia > Caudata > Salamandridae > Calotriton > Calotriton arnoldi. The sequence continues at coordinate 4,561,835 of CAWUFW010000001.1, read as the reverse complement.
TAAGTTAAGGAATCTGCGGCTAGACTGTGTCTCTACCAGATACATCGTTACCGAAGGTAAGTAACACGTTCTTCTGTCTGCTCTCTGAGAACAGAGGGTTAAAGTGATAGATTATATTGTGACCATTCTTCTGAGGAGAAGGAGCAGAATCTGACTCCAAGTTTATCATAGGCTGCTTTGTCTGTGTTTGGCAGTAATCTATGAGGGATCTCTTGGGCCACTTCACCTAAAAGCCTAAAGTCAAATTCTGTGTGCAGCCTTGCTTTTGACGTTGATTTAGCTACGGCTTTGGAGACTCAGTCTGATTTGATTGCCGTGAGAAACAATGATGGAATTAGTATTTTCAATCTGTCTATACCTGGTATTCATTCTCCCTTTTTGGCTGTACCTCACAGCATATCTTCTCTGTCTTCATCTTTGTCTAACATCAGAGTTTAGATTCCCTGTATGAATGAAGCTTTAACCTCTGCTCCTAAGAAAGCCCTAATGAGGACTAACTAACACCTTACTGTTTACTAAGACTTCCATAAAAAAACTCACTCCGACTACATTACATAGTAAATGTTCCCATAATTGGCCAAAGTCTATAGTGAAGCAAGAAACAATTCTTCAATATTGCAAAGATGTAGCAACAACACTCTTTGTTCTGAAACTTATCCAGCTATATGGATCTTGTTTCGAGACACCCAAAATCTGATCCTCCCGATTCAACTTCTACAATACAATATTCAAAAATGAATCAAGTTTGTGAGGTTAGCGCAACCGTAGTTTTTAAAGAGTCTCGTGGGAAATATCAAAATTAATGACAATAAACTGGACATGAGCGAATGCCTCCCTAATAAGCTAAAACTGCGTACTCAGAAAAATGATGATAATCAACTCATGAGATTGGTGTAGTAATTAATGAAGGAAGTGGCTCAAATGCTTCAACTATTTGAAAATAAATGGAGAAAGTTATAGTAGATGGTTATATCATGGAGAGTTAAATGGCATCTGCAAAGTAAAACCAACATGGTAGAGCAAGGACAGCTAGTACGACCAGGGGCAGCCACCTCCGTAATGGCGGTGGAGCGTCGCCCCACTGGTCAGAGTCAGTCACAGAAAATTTAAATGATAATAAAACAATAATATAATTTTATTTTTCTGTGACTGGCTCTGGCTGAGGCGTGTGTGCGTGGGCGGGCCGGGCCATGACAGGGAGGAGTGGTGGACACTTAGAAGTACGCATGTCAGTTTGGCCGGCCGTCTTAGGCCGGACAAAAAAACAAGCTCACTTCTATTTCTCCAACCCAGCTATGTTGCACAGCTGGGTTGGAGAAAAGCCGCAGGCTCCCAGGCACTGTCGAAGCGGCAAACCAGGCTGCTCAGACCAATCCTGGCAGTGCTCTTACAGCATGAAAGCAGTGTCTAGATTGGGTGGGGAGCCTGTGCTTTCCCAGTGACTACCAGGAGAGAAGCACCGAGGCAGCCGTTGGCGCACCGACAGGTACGTTTTTTTTAAATGATTATTTTTACCCTAAATTCCCTGTCCCTCCCCCCTCCTCTGGCCCCCCCCCACTTTCATTTTGTGGCGGCCGCCACTGATTACGACTAAGGATTTCTGCAGGCTCCAGTCCTAACTCATCTTAGATTCCATTTTTGCATCAGCAGTACTGGTGTCCTCTGCTGCTGGGTAATTATTTTGGATGAATCATATGGCCACTCAATTACTTATTTATCAATGCCGTTCAACCGATTTGCACTAGATCTTGGAAAAGAGAGTGCATGTTTTGTTTTGTCTGATACCTTCAATATATTCAAAGCAGAGACATAACAATTATTCTTCTAGATTTCTCGCAGACCTTTGCTGAAGAACTCTTGTGTGCCATTTGCTATTAAAGCTGGTCTTTCAAGGAAACCATTATTTAAATGACATATCCCTCAGTTGATAATGTAAAGGGCAAAAACTAGGGATCTAGGATGTACCTGATGGTGGATGCATGTATTTAAAATTGCTAATAAGCTGTTTATTACCAGTGACACAATAAATACACCACAAAAGAGACTCTACACAAGGTTATATATAAATATCTCATATATTGTATATAAACACATAGACCAAACTCACACAAACCCATAATCACTTTGCCAACTAGGCAATTGTCATAATCATCACAGTTAGTGCACTAAAGTAAATACTTATATGTTGCACACGTCATAAAAACCCCATTACTGTGCATACTATGCAGGCCTATTATACAGTATTCGTATCCTACACAGAGAAAGGCAAAACGGCATACAGCAATATATCAGGAGTAGTGATGCACCAGATAAGGGGATTAGGACACATGAATCACAACCACTGAGCGTATTGTGCAAGTCCTGTAGCAGTACTCGTGGCCCTGGCAACGCAAGGCATTACACAACTTACAGGCTAGCATCAGAGCATAAAAATGCAGCAATATGGTTATGGCAAGAACACGTGAATCATAAAGCCTTTCGCCATGAAAACACAGCCTGCAGCGCCCTTGTGCTTCTATTATCCGTGTTACAACATCCAATACACCATGTAGGGCGCAGAAGCCTCGTGGCATCTCTTACAAGGATTACGGTAGTAATATTTGAGACCACGATCCGCGTTCGGATCGACCACCGGTCTCTGTCGGTGCAGGGGAATGGAACGCAACACACGAAGGTCCTGGTGAGGTGCTCCTCGCCTTTAGTTACCTCTGCTGAATGCCCACTGCGGCGCTGGGAGACCTCCTTTGAACTCACCAGCCGGCACATTAACCCCAAGCCTTCCTCCGACAAAGAGAAATGGCTTGCGGCCAGCGGGGATTCCATGACCCCCAGGAATGCCAATGGCCTCTGGAACGTCCCACGCACTGGTCTTGGAGCAATTGCATTGATCCAGGGGGCAGGGCTTCTAGTTTTGGCATCACCGGGGGCTCTTCATTACCTCAGCAACGTGACGGGGGAGAGCCTGCTTTCCAAAGCACCAGAAACACACCGGTCCCTTCGTCGGGAAGGGGGCCTGTGCAGGGCAAAACATAAACTGCGCGTTGGGGAACCCAGGGCAAAGCGCTCCTCATGCGCCAGCGTAACATGGCGTAAAGCGCTCAGCAAATCAGGAAAGAAGCGCTCAACACACGCCTACCTTGTCAAAAGGCTAGAGACACAGCGCTCCAGGGATTCTCCTAGCACAGGATGAGTGAAAGAAGAAGAGCCTCCAACAGCGCTCACCACGCGCTCTACTGTCAGTGACAAGGGGCATAAACCAGCACTCCCTGGAGAACACTCAGGGGCACAAGCAGGGAGCAAGCAGGCAGATCAGCACGTCAGGGTCCTTGCAGGCAAAAAGGCAGTCCTTCCAGCAGGTCAGCACAGCATAGCAAGGTCCAAGTGGGGGTTCTCCTGACAGCACAGCAATCCTCTGATGCAGCATGTTGAACCAGCAGCATCTGGTTACAAATCCCACATAGTGTCTAAAATCATGGGGCCAGAGCCCCTGTACTTATACTCCAAATGTCTTTGTTCTGGAGATAACGTCAAACAACTTTAGAAGTGCACAACACCCCCATTCAATCCCAAGCCCTGACTCCAGACACTACAGGGGGGCGGAGACAGCATTGTAAAACGCAGGCACAGCCCTATTCCGGTGCAGGTGACAACTCCTCCCACCATTCTAGCCCAGGAAGACTCATCAGGATATGTGGGTCACACCTCCGCTCCTTCTTTGACCGTCTAGTGTGAATACACCAAACAGGCCCCTGTCAGTCTACACCAGATGTTGATTGGAGTCAGTCTGCAAAGCACAAAGAGTCATAAGCACACAGAAATGCCCACTTCTAAAAATGGCATTTCTACAATAGTTATAAAAAATCTGCTTTCACCAATAAGCAGGATTTATCATCACTAGTCCAAACATACCAAACATGGCAACGCTACTCCTTCCAGCTTAGAAATTACCACTGAAACACATATCAGGGAATTCCCAATGCACACCTATGAGAGGAGCAGCCTCACGGCACTGAGAAACCAAATAGGCTGTTTGTCACTACCAGGACATGCCACAGAACAAAGGCACATGTCCTACCTTTTACTTACAGTCCTGAGACAGGTTTGAAAGGCTACTTCTGTGCGCTGCAGGCCCACTAATAGCATTTAATTTGCAGGCCCTGGGTATATAGGATACCACTGTACAAGGGACTTATTGGTAAATTAAATATGCCAAACAGGTGTAGACCAATTTTACCAAGTTTACAGGAGATAGCACATGCACTGATCAGTAGTGGTAAAGTGACCAGAGTCAGAAAACCAACAAAAACAGGTCAGAAAAAATACAGGAGGAAGGCAAAAGGTTTTGGGATAACCCTTCAAAAAGGGCCAGGTCCAACACGTCCTTATGAGAACACTTGCCCATGTCCTTTGGGGTTGGAGCTTTTAAACACTGCTGATTTTCAAAATCTTCTTTCTTCCACCAAATTTTCTAGTTCACCTCTGTATCTGTGCCCTCCTGTTACTTTCAAGATTTTGGCCTCTCAGCTCAGGAGTGATATATGGCATCAGCTCATTATTGCAAAAAGGCATCCTTATTTTCTAATGAATATTTTCACACCTTTGCTATCCTAAATCCTATCCGTCTGACAAGTAATTACTCTTGTGTTTCTGCTGTGATGTCCAGAAAAACTACTAGGAAGTTGTCACAGAGCAGTTGTAAAGATGTGTGGACACCTTCAACATTTTAGATTCATATAAGATGGGCGTTTAGGCCAGTAATGACCAACAGAATCGTGATCCTATCTGTATTAGATATGCTGAGAATGGAACTAGATAGAGGCTGTGCATCAGTGGCGGCTGGCATGGATCCGGGTGGGGGAACGGGAGGGGGCTAAGTGGGTGTAAAAAAATTAAAACGTAGCTGATTCCTGCGTCTCTCCTCCGTCTCTCCATCACCGTCTCTCCCCTGGGCCGGAACAGAAAGCACCCAGGCTCCCCTGAGCCAATCACAATGCTGCAATGCAGCATTGTGATTGGTCTGAGTGCCGTGGTTCGGCGCTAACCCAGGAAGTGGGAGCCTCGGCATTTTCTCCACGCAGGCTGCATTACCGCCTGCGTGGAGAACATGCAAAGTGCTCATGAGGGTTTGGCCGGCCCGAAACCAGTGGTCGGAGGCTTTCCGACCGACATTGTAGGTTTAAAGTCTGACCGCCTTATTATGATGGCAGCGGTCAGAGTTTAAACCAGCCGGAGAATCCGACGCGGTTCCGACAGGCTCAAAGAGCCCGTCGGCCAGTCGGAAAGGCCTCATAATCCCTTAAGGACGGTGTTTTCGCCATCTGGAGTATGATGCCGGTTTCCGACAGCCAATCCATGTCAGCCTTTCCAACATGGATTGGCTGTCGGTAACTGACTTTGGGGACCCCCTTCCCCCCTGGCCCTCCGCATTTGGCCCTGGGGGGCATCTATGGTGCCCCCCCTAAACATCCTTTCACCATGTGGCAGGCACCATGAGGTGCCTGCTACACGGTGCAGGGATGTTTGGAAACATCCATTTTTCTATGGGAGCTTATGCTGCGGGCGTTTTCTGCCCGCCGCACAAGCTCCCATAGAAAAATGGATTTGTCCGACCTTACTGTGTGCGGTCGCATCCAAATGATGCGGGCGGAACCGCCGACTTGAGGTCGGTCGGTCGGTTCCCATTCCACAACGGTGCCAACATTGTAATCAGGGCCAAAATGATAATAACCTCGAGTTATTATCTTTTTATGTTTCCTTTATTTCACTGCTGCAAAGCAGTGAGGCGACGCTTCTCCGCCTTAGCGGAGGAGCCGCTGCTGCTGTGCATTCTTGCTGATTTTATTAAATCTGATAATAATGTTCAGCACTGTTGACTACCAGCTCTTTCCGGCCTGGCTGACTACTTTTGGAAAGAGAGGCACGGTACTGGCCTATAACACATCTCTTTTCTCAAAGCCCTCTGTCAGGTTGTTTTGATGCCTCACTTTTTGTCAGAAAAAATCAACTTCGGGAGTTCCACCGAGATCTTCTATTCCTACACCATTGTTTAATATGTATCTTTAATCACTATCTCTTTCTGTGGCCGTCTGCTTTATAATGTATGCGGACAATACACAACTGGTGCTGACAGTAACACGAATATGGACAGCCTCCTGCCTAACCTTTTGAGCTGAAAGCCGCTACCTCTGTTTCCGGAAGATGACAAAAATGTGACCTTTGTAGTGAGCGTGAACTCTTGGTTTGTGCCTTAAGTGTGGTTTGTTTTATTTTTCTCCAGCCTCGTGGTCCCCTAAGGGTGAACCTTTCCTCGCTTTACTAAACCAATATATAATTAGAATATAGTAAAACAAAATACTTTTTTGTCACTTTTTTTGTTGGCGATTTATTTTGACACCTTTATTTTTCTTCTTATTGCCAAAGCTCCACAAGCAAAAAGATTTTTAAGAACAGAATTCATGCTGCTTTTCTAGAAACAAGAAATGCATGTCGATGTAAGTATGCAGCAGCACTTTACAAAGCTGCTTTACAATCACCCACTGCCATTATTTGTTGTTAGAGCAAGAATGAAGTGTTAACACTAATATAATTTAAACCATGTATTAAATAATTATTATTCGGTGGTGAGAATTTTGTTGGCACATCATTTTGGTGGTAAGTGGCAAGAGCAGCTAGTCTACAAAATATGGTTGACAAACTCACTAGGCGCAAGGCAGAAGGCAAATTAGGAAACATTGCAGAAATCCTGAGCTACATACATACACTACTTGGGCAACAGCTCCTTATGCCTAAATGGTTCCAAAACAGTGGCTCCTGCTGTAGGACAGGCAAGGTTTAATATACCTTACATTTTTCTGTGAACCAATCTCAAGACACTGCACCAAGCCCTATGTAATAGTAAACAAACGTTAATGTCTTATTTATTTCGGACCTCTTGTTTATAGTCTGGGAAAGCCACCCAGTCACTTACAGAGTCACTTGTGACACTGAGACTAGACGACAATAATACATATGGGGCTATCCAAATTGCAGAATCAAGTACTGCACACTATCACAGATCCAACCACTCTTCTCTGTTTTGTGGTTAAAATTGAAAAATCAAACATGGAGGCAAACCCATCCGAGTACAATGTTTTCAACTTTGGAATACACTCACCCCATCACTGAGGTTGCAAGCGAGCTACCTTACCTATAGGAAAGACGTGAGGAGCTCATGTCATACAAGTATTCAGATTCTTGACAAACTCAGCTCGGTTTTACCTTTCTACTCCTCCAATGCCCTAACTTCTGAAAAAGCATTAAACCTTGTTTGAGCTATCAGACTGACTCGCATGGAAGGTGTCACACTGACATCTACCCAACCGTCCACTATAGCACTGGAAATTAGATTCTACTTTCGGTATCCAATAGGTCTTAACAACTCCCAAAAAGAAAGCTTTTCTGTAGAAGAACCATCTGTGTAGCTGAGGTGATGCTTTGACACACAACAAAACAAATAAATACATATTATGTCTTGTAGGTGACTGTGCCACTTGCTGGCTGACTGTAATCACGGAATGTGTGCCCACAGCATAAAGTACTCACAAGTTTACTGGGGTCATCAAATTTTCTGTCCACAACATGCTTGTGCCTGAATTGGAGCCTTAGGTTACTGGTTTCTGACACCAGTCAATAAATGCCTGGTCATGTCACCGTCCTCAGAAAGAGAGTAGTGTGTAAGTCTATTTGCCTGCTTCTTTAATGATGTACAGTTTCTCTGTATCTTAAGTATGCTTGAGATTACTATCAGAGAATAGACGTAGGTGCCAGTCTTCTTAGACAAGTGCAAGGATCTTAGTGGAGAGAGAGAAAGAGAGAAGGCTAAGGCATAAATCCATCAGATATTTCTTTTGGTGTTTTTCCGGGGTTCAGAAATATATTTTCCTCCAACATGGTCTCTCTCCAGTCTGCAGACCCTGCTTCACATTGCTTCATGTTCTAAAGTGAATATGAGTGGAGAACCCCGGATTAATAGGTCTTCCAACACCAGGAGCTGTCCAGTAGTGTGCACAGATTGCTAACTTTTGAGCATATACAACGTTATACCAAGCCCTGATGAGAAATATCTTAATCTCACCCCTTAGAGATTTTGACAGCTTGCTATCCTGATACACACGAATGTTATTCTTAGGAATGTTTCCATGTATTAAAGAAAGCATAGTGTAGGACATAAATGTAATTATAAGGTAGTAATCATAGTGGCATCTATACTACTAGTCAGTTAGCCCCCCCCTTCCATCATGTGAATCAACCACTGCCTCCTCCCTCTAATCTGTGTATGCGTACAAGCAGGTTAGGCAAGAGTAAAGGAACTGAAAAGAGTCATGACAAGGGTGAGATCTAGGAACAAGGCTACACATGAAACCATACTCTTCAATTGTTGTTTTTCAAATCCTTACAGTAGAAAAATGCTGGGAAAAGCTTTACAATTGCCACAGCTGATACAATTTCAAAATTGTTACAAGTGTAAGACAAGGAAAAGCTAAATCCTCACAATTCCATTAAATGGTCAAATTGTATGAATCATATGGTGCTTAAGTGCACTCATTGTCTTCATTTCTATGTGTCTAACTGGTAATCACATTATAAATGCAGGAACCAGTTTTGCAGCAAAAGTGGTAGAGCTACAAACTGTTGTGTAGTTCCTAGGAGTCCCCCAGGACCTGAGCGTTTTGGATGACCTAAACTGAGAGCTTGGTGTCCCAACTGCTTCCGGACACCCCCACAGGATATGTCAGCCGTTAGACCAGCTAGCTCTACAGTGCCACTACCACCCCCCTGTATTCTACAGTGGTGTAGGTAGTTTCTGGCAACCTCTGAACATGACAACCCTGATTCGGTTATATGGCCATTAGGGTCATTCCCGACATTGCTAAGTTAGCATGAACTTTGCTGCCATGATGCTGCTTTTGCGCACGTTACAACATGACTTTATTTTGCAAGACTCTATTTGTGCCTTTCACATGAGAACTGTCTGCCTTTCGCGTTCTCTGCTAAGTTCCTGGAGTTTAGTCTGAACACGATGTGCAAGGTCGATAAACAATGCCCCTTGTTATTCTGTTCTGGTCAGTCCCTAGCACCTAGACATAACATGCTAAACACAGCTGCACTGCTAGAGACTCGTGCTTTGATATTACGGGGATGCATGTTGTTCTGACAGACACTTGGAGAGAGCCCTTTCCATGGAGAAGAGCTATGCTGTTCCTATGATGTAAACCTTACATCTAGGCTTTAAGGTAAGGGGTCTGCTGACAAAGCCCAGAGATCTTCTTTTTTATAATAAACTTCTTCCAGTCAACGGGAGGGTGGTGAGGCCTTATAGCCCTTTTTCCACTGTCTTTATATAATGACATCCCCCTTTGTACTCTATGGAATTGTAACAATGCTAATTGTTCTGAGTTTATGCATTTTGCTGCTGGTAGTGGCTCGTATACTGTATTATAGAGCACGATAGTTAAAATAAACATTTTGAACTATTACAGTGACTCTGCCAATTCTTATCTGTGGACAAGTACGAGTGAGCGAGCGAAAGGGTATGTCTTGCTACTGCGATTCCTGAGAGAGTCAGGTGTGTTGTGTTCTGGGTTGTCTAATAATTTGTGGCTTCTTGTCTTTGGAGGAGAACGAATGAGACACTATAACTAGTCGGTTTGGGGATTTTGGGCACTAAGGTGGTAGGTTGGTACACCTCTATACACCGAGGTCCTGTTTTCCTGTGCATAGTTCTGTGTAGGTGCAGAATCCCCGCAACATGGTGCCGCCAACGTTTGGTCTGGTTCTTATCTGCGAGACTCCTGAGTAGTGCTTGTGCTTGTCCACAACCCCTCACTTCTGTTTCCGGAGACAGTTGTGACGGTATAACCTCCTATATTGAAGTTTTATAGGTTCTTTTAAGCTTGAATTTGAAAAGGTTCCTTCTCTTTCTCATTAACCCGTTATTGCGCTGCCGCGCTTTAGGTTGTTTTTCTTTATTATTCATTATGGCGGTTGCCATTGCACCGCCTAATCGGGCTGCAATTACGGCTTATTTGACTCAAAATGGGGTCCCTAATGCTGGTGTTGCGCTTATTTTTGTTGTAGAAGCGGATGCAGCTTACCCCTTCGAGGTTTTTTATTCTTTGGTCACCTTTCCGGCGGTGGATGGAACTGATAATTTGTTTCACGAATATACTGCCACGGCCCTTCCTCAGATTTATCAGCCTTATAGGGCTCTCGAAGGTTCGCTAACGGCTTGGCAACACCAAATATGGTTTAATGGTGCCCTTCCACACCCAATAACGCTGGTCCGTTTAGGCCCTTTATCCATAGATGGGGCCACGTGGCCCGTGTTGGCTGGGTATACCCCACACCTACGTTATCTAACTGCTACAATCGCAGAACTCCGTTTATTACATACTTCATTAATACGTATACATAGAGCTGTTATACAGTTCATGTCACGCAACTTTCAGGTGGGACCACCTGGCGTTGCTGCACAACCAGCTGGACCTGGTGGTGTAACCATCAGTCCTCTTATGGTTAATTCGGTGATGGGCAAGTGTCCACCAAATAAGGATGAGTTACCTAATTGACTTGCTGAGAAATTTGGGCAAATCAAAGCTGTTTTTCCGAATACCACTCCTGTGGAGAAACACAGGATCTTAACCATACGTTTGCCTAAAGACTTGATTCCCGAATTAGCTGATTGTAACACCTGGGGAAAGGTGTTTGCAGCGGTATATTCGAAGTGTTTCGGCACACCCTCCATGACCGTACTCCCTTCCGTGATAAAACATGTTCAGGATGAACACGGAGCCGAAGCGGCTCTGGAATTAGGGATGAGACTGGTGGGGGTGTTCGACGTGGTTGCTGATATGATCCTTGCTAATGTTAAGGGTGATGCTGTGAGCTTACAAGTGGCTAACCGCTTGGAGGCTGTCGCATTCGCAGATAAGCCACAAGAATTACCGAAGATTATTGCAAAGGCTTATAAAACCATTGGCCGCAATAGTCTGGGAGTTAACCCTTTTACTCAAACGCAGACGCAATCTCAAACACAAAAGGCCCAACCTGATAAAGACGGGCACCCGTTCTTTCCTAAAAAGAACTGGAAAAATTAAAAACAGGGGCAGCAACAGCAGAAGCAAGTTTCGCGTGCTGGTTCACCGACACCTGAGTCTTCTGAGCGTACTTATGATTTGCGCGACCGCGCGAAAATTAAGTCTCCTGATCGATTTCAGGTCCCTGATCAGCGCTCTCCTCGTTCTTTACAGGACTCATCGGAATCTCAAGTCGGTGGAGGGGAGCGCCAAGATCGTGGCAAAGGTCCGACGAAACAACAGGGACGAGATCAACCTCGACAGTTTGACGTTAAAGCCAAACAAGAGGACCTGCCTCATTTTCGACCCCCGTATCAGAAGAAAAAAGTTGCTGCTTTAACAGCGAGGTATGCCTCAGACGGTGAGAACGCGACTCTTGGACTGGACATGGGCAGTGACTCTTCTCGACATCGCAGCGGAGGTTACCATAGTGCGGGAGGCACTGCGTCCCTGTCTGGAGGTGACACCAACTGATACATTCATAACAATCGAAACAGCAGATACCCGGGTTGCCCCCCCGGATAGACTCTATGAGATTATTTTCCAAATTGAAGGTGATGTGCAGCGTCCAATCAGAGCGGTTTTCTGGGAGAATCTCAGCTCCTCGTACGACATTTTGTTGGCGGAGGCAGATTGGCCTCCACTATTTGTGTTAGCCGCTTCTAAAGGGGTGATACTTCCGAGTTTTTCGCGTTACGTCCCTGAGGAGCATGCAAAGGCTTAAGCAGCTGAGTGGGCTTTGGCCCTTGCCTCGGCGGTGTACCGTAATCAGGTGGGCTGGGATATAGATTCACTGGTACATGAGATACCTTTACGGTCTACGCCACAGCCGCAATATCCAATCAAACGCGAAGCTAAGGCGCATGTTTGTGACATTCTAACACAGTTGGAATATCAGGGAGTGATTGAATCATGTACATCACCGATGAATAATCCTCTTTTTACGGTATCAAAACCTGACGGTTCATATCACATTGTGTTGGATTACCGAAATTTGAATAGTCATTGTCACACGTTTGCAGTGCAAAACACACACAGTTCTGCGCTGGTGAACAACCTTGTTCGTAAAAAATCCAAAACTACACTGGACATATCCAATGGTTTCAACAGTCACAATCTGGCTCCTGAGAGCCGTGACTTGACAGCATTCACCGCCGTCGGAAATCAGAAAAAATTTACACGCTTACCTATGGGGTATAAGAACAGCCCCGGGGCATTCGCTGCACGTATTGTGTCTTTGTTACACGACGTCGATCCTGATGCGTTCTCGTACGTAGATGACATTTATCTAACGGACGATGAGCTTCTGCCGCATCTTGTCCGAGTCAACCGCATAATTTCAGCGTTTGCCGACTATGAATATAAATTCAATTTTGCAAAGACGCACATCGCTCATTTGGCGGTGCTCTTTTTAGGCTATGAGCTCAATAATGAAGGAAAGGGGTTAGCCCCCCACTTCCTGGAGAAATGTGCACAATTGCAACCCCCTTCTACACTGAAAAAACTTCAGTCCTTGCTGGGATTTTTGAATTTCGGGAGGACATACATTCCCGATTATGCCCAGTGTATCAAACCGCTTTATGCGTTGATACAACCAACCTATTCTTCTGCCAGCTGGCTTCCGGAACATACCTCTATCCTACAATCTTTGCAATCTGACATGCTTGCAACTAACTACTTGTTGACGCGTTATAACACCACGAACCTGGTGATACGTATAGTACCTGGAAAAGTGGGTTTCACTTACTTGACGTTCAATGAGGGGGACACAGTACCTATTGCATACAAATCACATTTGTACACTGCAGCTGAAATGCGTTTTTCCAATGTTGAAACTTTTTTAACGGCGGTCTAAATGGCGATTCTGAAAACCTCTCACTGGCGCAAGGTAAACGCATCCTTATGGTCAAGCCCTTCCCTGCTTTGGAGGCCGTGACTAAGGCAAGTGTACCTAACTCTAAGGCATTGGATACAATGGGCTACGTCTTTGACATCATCTGATGTCACGTTTATCTTTGACCCTGCACTGCAGACACAGGAGTTTTTACAGTATGAACATGTTCATCCTCCTCCATTGTCATTGCTTCCTTTACATGAGTACAACTGTATCATTTACACCGATGGCTCGGCTCAACCGGCCACCGGCTCCAAACACGCTTATTCTGCATCTTGTGCAATTGTTGCTGGTTCCATTGTCAATGGAGAGTTTAAGTCTTCCATAGTGCATACTCAAGCGCTTGGAGACTGTACGGCACAATTGGCAGAGCTGCGTGCTCTTATTCTTGCTCTTGAGTTTGCAGATCCTAATGTGAATACTCTTATTGTGTGCGATTCTTACTACTGTGTTCAGTCTTTTAATGACAACTTATTCTTCTGGACTCGAAATGACTATCGAGACTCTAAAGGCAGCGCAATTAAGCATAAGACGCTTTGGGTTCGAGTGGCAGACCTTCAACAATGTCTGCCCCTCACACACGTTATACATACTCTTGGCCATCAGCGTGTGGGAGCACATGCTCTTGGTAATTCTTTGACTGACGAAGCGGCCAAATCTGCAGTAGACACGTGTTCCGTAGCAGCAGTTACAAGGTCCATGACTAAAATAGATAATGATATTCTGGCAGCGGTTGCTGCTACGAAGGGGGGAACGGCTTATCCACAGGGTTTTCCTTCGAAATACTCTTATCATATTTCTCCCGAACAAGTTGCTTACGCTTCTATTCCATCTGTTGGGGATCGGCTGATTCCCAACATGGACCGCAGACTTGCTTTGATCAGAGCCGCACACGAGGGCATGGCTTCTGCACATGCCGGGGTGTCTGCGACAGTCTCGATTTTACAGCACCGTTATTGGTGGCGGGGTTTATATAAACAGACCCGTAATTATGTGCTTTCTTGTGACATTTGTCAACAAATCAAACCTTCAACGGTGTCGCGCCCACCACAAACATAGCTATGTATTTCTAATCAACCTTTTGGCTGTGTATATCTTGATCACTGCGGTCCGTTCACTTCTGATACTGCATATAAATACATTTTAGTTGCAGTTGATTCGTGCACTAGATTCCTTTGGGTTTGGCTACAAGCAGTGCTGACGCTCGAAATGTCATCAGGGATTTGCGTGTCTTTGTCGGGATGTTTGCCTGTGGCACCTTCCACTCTGACCAAGGTCCCGCGTTCGCCTCTAAGTCGTACAAGGACGCGATAAAGTCAATGGGGGTGCTGGTGCAGTTTTCGTCTCCATACAGGCCTGAGGGCAATTCAATTGTGGAGCGGATGAACCGCGACTTAAAGCAATCCTTGACAGCTAGAGTCTTAGGTACTGGCAGGAACTGGCTGGCCCACTTGTATGGTGTTCAACGTGCACTCAATAATCTCCCTAGAAGATCTCTGGGTGGGCGGACCCCATACAAAATGCTATTTGGCATTAAAATGTTTGTGCCAGGCCTTGATGGTCTAGACGTTGTGGCGGCAGCTGCAACCTTTGACATAGATAATCATTCTACTGTGTTACAGGATCTACAAAAGACCCGTGACAGCTACGCAACTGAACATTTACCCTCTTCCAATGATGCAGCTCTGCTGATTCCGGTTGCCGGCTGGCTTCCCAAGATTGGAGATCTGGTACGAGAAAAGCTTGAGAACAAAAAAGAATTTGGTCCTTCATATCGTGCACCAGTTCCGGTACTTGGATTGAAGGGTACACGTACAGTCATTTTCCCACCTTTACCTGGTCGCAAAGACAACAGATACATCTCAGTGGACAATGTCAAGCTACACCGTCTGGCCGATTCTGAATAGTGTCACACCTGCAGTTTCGTGCAACGCTATCTCTTTGATTCCGGTCGCCTCAACCTCTACGACTAAAACCAGTACCAGTGAGGCTGAGATGGAAACTGCTGTTGACCTTTCAACTGCTTTGCCTCCAACCTCTTCCACCGCAGATGTCGAGTACACATATCCCACAGATGAGTCCAACAGGGAAGTGCCGAGCAATCCTCGACAACATCATGCTGATACCTCTCACCCGCCTTTAATGCCGAGGGGTGAAAACGGATATTTTGGGGACCATTCCAGCTTCTCTTATGACTTATCCTCCTCGTCTTCTATTTTGGCTGTTCCACCAACTAAATTAAGTATTTTCATCTCTTGGTTCAAAAAAGACGTACCTGGTCCCCCCATGGACCTACATTTGGTTGGTGCTTATCCTACTTTTCCTCTTCGTGTCGATTGGATTTGTAACAGTATTCTTCTTACTCATCAATGGCCGTTATTTGCCAGAACGCTTTGCTGTGAACTTAGTCGATGGAATTCTGGCCCCACACACATCATCCCACATCATGAAACGTGATCAGACTCTTGTGAACATTTCAGCATTCCCGGTTGCAGACTGCATTGTTTGGGATAAAGTAGCTTTCGAAATTGACGGCCCGACGGAAGTGCTCAGGGTGCCATACGTGTTTCGCGTCTCATTAGCAGATGTGGTAACACGAGACATACATTCTGATGATTGGGATGTGCAAGCAGTACATTCATTGTTTTCTGATTTAAAATATTATGCTGCTGTTGATGTTGAAGATTTGTATTTAAATTCTGCCAATTATGCTGATCTCTTCTGTTATCAACACTATGGGCATCATTTTTTGCATAAGACAAACACTTTAAGACCGGTTTTTAATCACACTCAATGGGAACATTGTCCTACTCCCATAAAGGGAGTTAGAAAATTCTTAGAAATAAGTTCACATATTTTACAGATTATAACACGTCCAATCTGGAATCCTATTTCTTTAAACTACATTTGTCATCTCAATCCAAATTTATCCTGACCCACACTAAATTGATTTACTCCAACTCTTTTAGGACTAAATTGGCCACACAGGGTTATGATCACTGGAAAGAGACCATTGATTTAAAATCAATATGGGGCACAAAGCCTTGGCAGGTTCAGGGAACCGAGGCTCTGCATCGTGCCTGCCTAATCCCTGCTCAAATTTTATTTTTAAATGATACCGTCTATCAAACCACGTGCTGTGGCTTGGCAACTGTAAAAAATTTGAATATCCCATCTATTCCGTCTTTAGCGGAATAGGACAATTGGGGTGCCCGAACGAATTATACTATCGATGCATTGCGGGCTTTGTTTCAAAATGACACTTTTAATGTCTCAGAAATGGATTCATCCGGTTGGTTGGTGTAGCAAACAAATTCAAATGCATGTCAATTGCGTTTTTATAATGTAACACCTGGTTTCACACAGACTAGACCGGACCCTCGTTATCCACGTTCACATTTGGTAACCACATACTCAATGGGTAAATTATGCCAACAATGGTTGGCACATTCCACCCTATCATCAGTGAAACAACACCTGTCGCTCTTGTCGGGTGACATCAATTTGGCTGATATTATCTTAGGACCCAGGGTTCCCAGATCTAAAAGGTTTATATATGCAGCTTACAATGAATTTTGGAAACTTTTGCAGATGGAAGCAGCCTTTCGTCTGCGCCAAATTGATCAAGCAAATTTAGAAAAAGTTCTTGCCGTGGTCGACAATAGCTTCAATACACTTTCTTCACGTATTTATACATTGGATAACATTGTTTCTTCTGTTATTGATATTGTTCAGAATGATGTATCTGTGTTATATCATGGTCAAAATCAATTACGTAAAAATACAGAAAGTATGCTGTTCCTAATTACGAGACAAGGGAAAACGAGGGGAACCGGTTTTGCGTGGTCATGAGAAGTAAGGATGGGGATTCCTCCTCTTGGAATTTGGGGCCCTCACACACCCGGCTGGGTGTCATGCTTCATCATAGGGCTGCTCCTCGTCAGGTCAGCGCTGCAATACCTGACGGGCTCCCTATGAGGGACTCTTTGGCGGAGATCTTTTATTCCAAATTGCCGTTTGGTGCCGTGTGGGTGAGGGGCCTAACCAGTGTAGATGAGTGAGTGGAGGTGTGTAACCTGAAGGAAGTTTAAAACAGGTTTGGAAGTACCAATGAAAACAATTTTAATCAATAGGTCTCCCAACCTGATTAAAAGAAACAAAGGCGCATGTCTGAGGTTATGTCTCAGGTAGGGCGCTCTATTGTGTGGTCAACATGTTTCTCGCCTGGTAGTCAATCAATCTGGTGGCGATTCGTCAGGACCTTCTAAAATCAAATCTATCTACACACGGGTGGTTATATGGTGTAATCTACCTCTTTAAACCAGCCTAACACACACTATGTGTAGTACCTGATAGAACATGACCAACCTGGTGAAGGAATAAAAACAAATATTAAGATCTGAGACTTCAGTATAAACAAAACTCTTGTGTTCCCTGTGTGACAAGCTCACAGCACACAGTGGTGATGGCTAAAAACATACACCACGTGAGTGCCGTGTGGGTGACTCTCACAGACTTTTTATCGTGAAAATTACACCGGCACATATGGTGGAACACCACCATGGTTGCAGAAAGAAATGATGAACTCACGCCTAGTCGGGTTTCTCATTTTACTTCATCAATACCCGGCAGGTATCACACAAGGAATTTCCCTATGTACTGTGTGGGTTGTAGGTTAAAAGAAAAGGAGATTAGAGCACAACACGTAAGATGTTGTAGGTACGTGATTAGGTATATGGAGCAGTGAGGTTGTTGTTAAAACTATCAACAGTTAACGAGAAGCAGCCGTTAATATATGTTATGTAAACTGACTCGCCCAGATCATATGGTGGTCAAATAGACATGAGCTGGGTGTAAAACTTGTTTCTTAAAAGTTGCGTGTGTCCTGTCAGGACAGATATTTGTGTAAATGCCACATGTCAGGTTACAATAGTCTAGAAACATTTGGTCTGTGGCGGGGGTACCAAAGATTGTTTTGGTGTGGTACAACAACTGCATAGATAATGGGTCCCCGCTAGGTGTACAAAAGCTCTCGTTGTTTCGGTAAACTGTGCATAATGAAAACCAAACTAACGTTAGATGAGCTTGCGTGTTGCAGATTAACTAAGAAAACCCCACCATTAAGGAGAATTACGAAGGCTCTGGGCAAAGTGTACCCCGAGAAGCACAGCGTTATCGGACACAAGGTACTCACGTTTGCTGAATCAGCAACAGGCGCTCTGACCTACCCACTTCTGCCGGGATCGGGAGGTACTGGGAAGGATTGTGGACCTGTTTAAATACTGGAAGTGACTCAGCCTGAATTGGCGGGAAACTCCCGGTTGACTCGCAGTACGCACTGTTCTTTGGATGTGCGCTGTCTGCCTTTGTGCTTCGCTGCCTGCTTTTCCCTGAAGGTGTCATTGACTTTATTGCGTTGGATTTCGTTTTAATCTTAGCTATTGAGGGGTTAAGAGCGCATTTGACCTGGCTGACTTCAGTCTAATGAAGAGTCGTCATTTTATGAGGCTTTTTGGCTTGTATTTGGACATCGTTACTTCTACATCATTCATATAACGAGCTTCCCTGCGCCTGCTTATTTTTAAAATAAGTCTTACCTCGCGCAGTTCTCTCGAGCGCCTCTCCTCATCTAAGCTTCTGGAATCCTCGTTTTGTGTTGGAATCACCTTCCTGCAGACCCTCTGCCTCCATTGTGTATGCATCCACGGAATCCGTATGTGCATCACAGAAAGCACGCAGTCACGTCTTTGACCCTGCGTGACCTGCGTGACTGCCATCTTGGATTCACCTCTTCCACCTATTGAAACGCGGCTTGCCACTTCTGTGACAAGCACACATTTGTATTGGTTTCACTTATGTGCACTAGTGTTTTGGTGATCATTGCTGCGTGTCAACATCTGTGACACGCACACACATATTGAACTTTTAATTTAGTTGCATTCTATTGTTGTAATCAGCGTGCCACTTCTGTGACACGCACACAAAATTGAGAGAACAACCACAAGTCATTTTGCTAACTTTGGATGATTTCAACTACACAAATTGAAAGGCTGTTTGCCACGTCTGTGACACGCACACATTGCAGATTTATAGTACTCATAGCCTATTGTGTTTTGATTAGCGTGCCACTTCTGTGACATGCACACATCTTTGTTGTACATCGTAATTTCTCTCCTTCTGCGTGAATATACAATTTGTGATACTCACTGTTGAAACATTGCTTTAATTTATTTTTCTTACAGGTCACTTTATATAGTGTGCCACTACTGTGACACGCACACATTTAACTCAGAACTCGTCAGTTTTAACTTTCACCATGCAGAATGTTACAGCTCCTCCCTTCTTCCTCATGGCACCTGGGGAACCACCAGTTAAGTGGCAGAAATGGAAAAAGGTGTTTGAGCGCTATGCCAAGGTTTGTGGAGTCAGTCTCAGCGCTGAACGCAGATCGTCTCTTTTGCATCACTGTTTGGGATCCGAAGGGCAAGATGTTTTTGATCATCTCCCCGAACTCAGTGATGCAGAGGGGAGAGATTTGAATGAGTTTGAGATATGTATGAAAAAACTGGACAAACACTACTTGCCTAAAGTTAGCACTATATTGGAGAGGTATCAATTTGCCAAAAGGTCTCAGAACGAAGGTGAAAGTGTTGAGGCTTACATCACTCAACTCAGAAAGCTCGCTTCATCTTGCAAGTTTGCAGGATTGTTGGATGACAGGATTAGAGACCAATTTATGTTTGGTTGCAATATTGAGAAGATTCGTGAAGAACTTTGGTTGAGAGATGAACCTTCATTAGATGAAGTAATTCAAGTTGCAAAAAGGGTGGAACATTCCATCAAGTGTGTTGACACTATAAAGAAGGATAAACTAGATAAGCAAACTACTGTTCAACTGGTTATGGATGAAGTAAAAGCCATGTCTAAACCTGATAGTGTCTCTAAAACTAACAGGCAACCTGTTTTATACAAATGTTTTAGATGTGATAAATTAGGACATTTAGCTAATGACAAAAAATTTCCTGCTTTAAATGTGATTTGTTCTAAATGTAAAAAAAGGGGCATCTTTCTGTTGTTTGTAAAACCAAGATTCCCTCTTCTAATGTTAAAAGTGTGGAGGCTGAAATATCTGAGGAGGACTTTGTCTGTGTTCAGATAGTTGTTGAAGTAGATTCTGGTTTACAACATAAGTCTTGTCCTCTCGATGACATCATGGTAGGAGGCGAACCCACCAGAGTTTTATTCGACTCTGGTGCCAAGATCACCATAGTTTCCAGAATTTTCTATCAGGACAAGTTGGCTCACAAAATTTCTCTTTTTAAGCCTGATATACGCCCCTTAGCATATGGTGGGGAAGCCATTCCATTGCGTGGATACTTCAATGGACTCATTGAGTACAAGGACAGGTACACTTCTGGCAAAATATATGTATCGGAAAAAGGGGATAGCATAATTAGCTGGTTCCACCAAGGAGATTTAGGCGTCATGTTGGATCCAGGCAGCAGTTGTCCCATAAAACTTAAGGAAAGGGTTAATGCGATTTATGAACAACCTGGTCTTGATATTGCAAATAAGGTCAAACAAAGTTTTCCCACTGTTTTTAGAGATGAACTTGGGTGCCTCAAGGGGTTTAAACTTAACATACATCTACGTCCTGACTCTCAATCCTCTTGTTGCAAGGTGAGAAATGTACCGTTGTCGGTGAGAGATGAAATGAGAGATGAATTGGACAAACTTAAGAAGGGTGGTATTATTGAGGAAGTAGAGGGGACGGATTGGTTGGCTCCGGTGGTCGCAGCCCGCAAGGCCAATGGATCCCTTCGTCTATGTGTAGACTTGAGACAACTCAATAAATGTGTAGTGGTAGATCGTTATCCCCTACCTAATATTTCTGAGCTGTTGGTATTATTGGCAGGAGCTAAGGTTTTCAGCACCATTGATTTAGCTTCGGCTTATCACCAAATTGAACTTGATGAAGCTTCAAGAGACTATACAGCATTTATAACACCTTTTGGGACATTTAGGTTTGTTAGGATGCCGTTTGGTCTGGTGTCGGCGGCATCCGTCTTTCAGCGAGTTATGGACAAGCTTCTTAGAGATTGCAAAGGTGTATGTGTCTACCAAGACGATATCCTGGTGTTTGGGAACGATCATAAGGAACATGAGGATCGTCTGTTCAGCGTTTTGGGTAAATTGAGTGAAGCAAACCTCACTATTAAAGCAGAAAAGTGTCAATTTGGAACCTCCTCTATTCACTATTTAGGACATACAGTCTCAGGTGAGGGTATTGCCCCTAAGGCTAATCTTGTTGACACCATCACTCGCATGTCTGCTCCTACCTCTAGGGAGGAACTCATGAAGTTCTTTGGTATGATTGAATATTATAATAAATTTATTGAGAACTTTGCCGAGAACAGTTTTTGTATGAGATCTCTCTTGAGGAAAGTGGTAGATTTCAAGTGGTCTAAAGAGTGTGGTCTTGAATTTGAGGCTCTTAAGAAAAAACTCAGTAGTGCCCCTAAACTGAAAAGTTTTGATCCCTCTAAGACTTCTGTGATCACAACGGATGCCAGTCTTAAAGGTTTGGGTGCTGTTCTTCAGCAGGAAGGTGAGGGGGGAATGCAAACCATTATGTTTCTCTCTCGTTGTCTCAAAGATGCTGAATCTCGCTATTCCGTTATCGAACGGGAGGCCTTGGCAGTATTCTGGGCTGTAAAGAAACTTAAAAAGTTTTTGTGGGGTACTAAATTTTTGATAAGGACTGATCACAAGCCCCTCTGTGAAACCTTCAAGAAGAGGGGGATAGATATGGTGTCTAGCAGAATAACAAAGTGGGTCATAGCTCTTCAGGAGTATGATTTTGACATAAAATACATTCCTGGCATAGAGAATGGTATAGCTGACACCCTCTCTAGACTTGTAGAAAAGGTTGAAAATGACATACAAGATGAGGATTTTGATGATAATGATATTCAAGTTTGTGTTGTTGAGGATGGGATTATTGATGAACATCAGTGGCGTATAGAACTATCCACTGATCCTGTCCTTTCTGAGGTTGTGTCTCTCATTCAGAATGGTTGGCACTCTAAGAAGCAAGCATCTGGAGAGGCTAGCAAGTTTTGGGGTATTAAAGATGAGATGTCTGTGTGCGATGGGGTTCTTCTACGTGGTACAAAACTGGTTCCTCCTTTTAAACTTCGTCAAACTTTAATTGACCTGGCACACAAGTCACATGCTGGGATGTCAAGAACTAAGGAAAGACTTCGTTCTTCCTACTGGTGGCCAGGACTGGATTTACATGTTGAGAGAGTTATTAGGGATTGTATTGTGTGTTCCATGAGTGATAAGTCAAAGAGTACAAGGGTTCAACCTATGGTGGTAAGAGAACTTTCGTCTGGGCCCTGGAAGGATGTTGCATTGGATATACTTGGGCCGATTCACTCTAATGGTCAACAAATGTTTATTTTGGTCCTTATGGATCTTTTCTCTAGGTGGCCTGAAGTTCATTTTACTGTTAATATAGAGACTGGACAAGTTATCAAATTCTTAGAATCTCTCATGGCCAAAGAGGGTTATCCTGAAACCATTCTTACTGATAATGGTGTTCAATTAGTTTCACGTGAAATGGAAGCATTTCTTAAAAGTCGTGGGATCAGGCACAAGAGATGTTCTCTTTATCACCCAGAGACAAATGGAATGGTAGAAAGGTTCAATAGGGTGTTGAAGGAAACTATCTCTTGGGCTAAGAGTGCTGGTCTTAATTGGAAGGAAGAAGTTCTTTAAAAAGTTGAAAATTATAGGCTGACACCACACAGCACTACTGGAAAGTCGCCTTTTGCTCTTTTTAGAGGTAGGCCTCCCTGTACATTGGTTGAGCCCTCTTGGGTTAGACACCTTGAAGGTTCTGCCTCTCTCTCTTCATCTGAGAAAGTCATCCCTGACTGGCGCAAAAGAGAAGAAGCTAAATGCTTATCCAGAAAGTCATACTTTGACTCTAAGAAATCCACTAAAGAAACCAAGGTCTTGGTTGGTGATTTGGTTGTCATCAAGCAACCTGGTACCAAGGTCAAGTTTTCCAAGCCCATACGAGTTATAAAGGTGTTCAATAATGCTGTCAGAACTCAAGACCATAGGGTTTGGAATTTAAACAGAGTCTGTTTGTACAAAGGGAGAAAATAATATGGTGATCAATCTGTAATTTGTAAAGATGCTGGTATTGTTTCTGGTTCTCCACGCATCTCTTCTAGGAATGTTAGAAGGCCAAGCTATTTAAAAGATTTTGTATCTTGAATGTTACGTTCTTCTTTCTTTATTGTCCTTCTCTCTGGCTCTCTTTCTTCTTTTTTTTTGTTAACAGGGGAAGGTGTGTGGTATGCTGCATGCTGCAGCATGCAGCTGGTTCTTTTGCTGATGTCATCCTGGTTTCCCAGGTGATGGAATGTATCAGTTCAAGTGACCAGGACTGTTGTCTTGACTGGATGTGGAGCTGTGGATGGGTTCTTCTTTAGAGAAATAAACCTGAATTTCTCCTGCATATCTGCCTCCTTGCGTGATCTTTTCGCCAATCTAGGATCTTACACTAACGTTATTAAAAGGCATAAAAATCACTTATAATACACATACTAGAAAAGCATCTGAAACAGTCCTAAAAATTGTCCATAAAAGAAAAGTCATTTTTCCCTACAAAAGCGTTCAAAAGGTGCTCTAAACTTGTATATATTGTAATGTTTGCACTAAGCACCTTGAAAGCCATGAAGAAGAGCCGAGAAGAAAAATAAAACAAAGTCAGTTTCGACCTTCAATCTTAGTAAATGTTTAAAAAGTTGCCAAACGGTTCCCAGCACAGGAGAGTCCAGATTGTTTTAAGAATCCTGTGCTGAAGACGCAACATCGCTGAACATCGTATCCGCAGATGGCAGCCCCTCAAGAACTTCCAGTATCATATCCAATGAACAAAGGTGGTCATCTCTGGTTCCCACGGCAGCCGCCGGGGAAGAGTTAGATGCCTGCACCCCTGATACCGATGCCTGTATTTCTGGAGCAGAGCCTATATCCCTTCCAACAAGAGTGGAAGCATCCCTTGGAGGCTCTAGAAATGCTGTCATCAACATGGGAATACGCTGTGGACAACTGCACGTGTGGGCCTGTAAAGGCGCCATTAGCGCTACTGTGTACGGCAGCGCAACCGATGGAAGTGTCAGACAGAGGTCCAACACGCAGTCGAATCCGCAGAAGAGGCAACGGAACACAGGCAGGACACAGTCTAGCCAGACCGGTCTGAAAGACAGGACCCAATGCTCACTCAGCTCTCGCAGCCGAGGTGTAGTTAGGTAGAACATCATGCTCTCACGACAACGTCGTTCCAGCAGTGTTCTCTCCATTTCGTGAGGGATTGCGACGTCCATTGCGAAGCAAGAGTATTAAAATTAGGATGTCTGCTACCGAAAGCAGGACCAAAGGAAGCCCTCCAAAAACGCTTCCAAGTACGGAGTGTATGAATGCTGGAATTACCTCGAAGATGGTCTGAAAGGTGGTTAAGAGACCTTATCCAGGTCGCTTAAATAAGTGTACGATCCCACTTGTATCAGACATGTTAAAGATACGATGAACCATTTCTCCGAAATGGATCAGAAAGTTCGTATGGACCAGGGCCTGTATCTCTGCTGAAGACCTTGCAACCTGGAGATCAAAAGTCTCTCAGGCTGAAGTTAAGGCCACATTTTGTTGAAACAACATGGCTTTCAGTCTGCTCAGCGAATCAAACCGTATACTGGAAACATTCAATGAAGGCCACAGTGGTGCCTCCATAACTGTGCGAGCCGGGGAAAACAATACTTGCTTACAGCAAACAACCCTGAAGTTTACTGTGACTAGATATGCGATGCCTGGCGTCATTCCACAACCGCCTTGATCATTCAGCACTAAATAACTTCCATTTGAAAGTAATTAAAAACCGGATGAATCACGGCAGCTGGGGAGCCCTTCAGGTAGCAAGATAAGTTTGCTTTTGACGCATTACACGTTCCATGAAGCGACACTGCTTTGCACACTAAAGACCCACTTAAAAGCCTTCCGCAGTCTTTACCACTTAAGAAAACTTCAGCTACCTTATTTCTGCACCTATATCTATCCGGTAATTCCCAGGTTTCCTGTATGAACCCTTCCCCCAACGCTTCATATCTGCCTGCTTGGATATATCTAAGGCAGTATTGGATCTGAAATGTCGTGATTGGCAGTGTGATATAGCCATGAATTAACCATTCTGTAGATGGTGACTCAGCTACTGTGAAAGGTAACTTCTCCAATTTTTCAAAAGGCAGCATGGTGTACTCTGCATCTCTGCGTGCCATAGTAAACTGTCTGTCGGTCAGATTGTAAAACTGAAAACAAACTTGTGCTGTTAATGTATTTCCATGGCATGTGCCTGAACGCAATGGTTGCAGCGTCCAGCTCAAAAGCATAATGGAGCGCAATTGAGATTGCCTATGTTGTAGAATAGACAAATCTTGTTCCATTATGTCGATTGCCGAGGACACAATCTTGCCCAATGAATAAATACGTGAAGAAAGTGTGTTCATACCATTTGTCTACCACAGCCAGGGCCTTTTCTAGGTTAATTCTATCAATTTTACGTAATCTCTCAGCAGCATCCTGTTGGGAGACTTTCCATAGTTCATTGTAGATGGCATACAAGAAGCGTTTCTTACACGGTTTCTTGGGACCTAACAAGAAATCCCTAAGATCCATGTTGTCAGCTAGAAGGGACAAGTGTTGTTTCACCTGTTGTAGTGTTAAGGTTTTTAGCCATTCTAGGCAAAACTTCCCAACACCATAAGAAGTCACTACCCCTGGGTCATCTGTGTGTACATAGCGTGGGTCAGGCCTATGGATACTAAACCCTCTGGTGGTACCCTTGAATCTAGAATGACACCTATTTGTGTTGATAGGCCACACCTCCCATCCCTTCCAATTGGGAGCTGAAGAATTGTATGTACCATGCTGTAACATTGCACCCAGTGCCTCCTCACTAATCAGTGTGTCATTCTATATACCTTCAATAGGTATGGGTAAGGGGATGCGTGGTGTTTTCAGGTCTTTAATTTTTACAAACCCGTAGCAGGTAGCTTGTTGCGCTGTTCTGTTCAGGAATATTATCTGTAACGGTATGAGGCAAGCTCTAAATAAAGCCTCTGTTCCCTGAACCTGCCAATCTTTCGTCCCCCAGATGGATTTTGTGTCTATTGTGCCCCTCCAATAGTCGAAACGTTGTATAGACAGTTGGGAGATGAAAGGTGCTGAATATATGAGCTTGGTATTTGTCAGCATAGTTTTCTTCGCAGTTCCATTCGTCTGTACTAACTTATAGTAGTATGACATTGGGTCTGATGTATTGAACCCTGAAAAGTATGCAAATTTCTGTGCGAATGTGGCAGAACTACCTTTCAGGGTGTCGGGCAATGTTCCCATTGGTGGTAGTTGTTTACAGTGCGTGGAACACTTGCTCTATGCAAAAAGTGATGACCATAATGCTGGTAACAAAACATACTATCATAGTCAGGTGTATCTTCATACAATTCCCTGTAAGAAACTGCAGCAGATTGTTCTAAATCTGAAAGCATAGTATTTACAGTCTCAATGTCCCATTCATCAGAGAGTGTACTCGGGGAAATGAAATCATTCATTGAAATTTTGAACACGTGTGGAATTTTCAAATGTTCAGCAGGACCAAATACATCATATGAAACTGTATCCCAAACTATACCATCCGGTACTGGAATTGCTGTAATGTACACTAGGGACAAGTCTCTTTGTTCACGGTGTGATGACGTATGTGGTTTCAAGACCAAGTTCACAGGTTGGATTGCAGAGCGTTGTGGGAGGTAATGTCCATTCAGTATTAGGAAAAAGACTGTTACTATACCAATCGAAATTAACAGGAACAGGATCCTTAATGCAAACCAAAGATGCAACCAAGGGGACACAAGGTAAGTCTTTTTCAGCCAGAGATAGAATTGTCAGAATTGTTCTTTCTTAGAAATGGGTGGCGTTTGCTCAGGTTCACTTAGATCTGAAGAAAAGTCATCGAAGTTGATGAAGTAGCCAGACGCAGTTTGATCTGTCTTTGGTAGCTCAGCAGTGTTTGTAGAACTGGCAGTTGCTTCGTGTGAAGACACGTTGATGTAAAGTTCATTGTTGGGCCGAATTGCAAATTGCGTTTCAATAGTATTTTGGTGGTGTTCTGTTTCAACAGGTGTAATTCATACTCCATTATTGGCCACTCCGGCATCTTGCACAGAGGAATCTTGGAACGTTATTAGTCTTTCCATCTGAACTTCCTGTATAGTAGTGAGAGGAGATCTGCGACTACTCAGGACTCCACGCGGCCTGCTGTTGAGAATCGGCCACATAGTGTGGTTTGATCAGATCAATGGAGACTAATCTTTTTTCTTTTTGGCCGGCAAGAGGCGGAAGAAGTATTGTTCTTGTTCCTTGAACCGCCAGGACAGGTACAGGTGTTCTGTAGGATGGCCCAAACTCCTTTTTGTCCACGATCTTTTCTCTGACCAGGTCCCCAAACTTTGTGACCCAGACAGGTCTTGCTGGAACCAGTTTTACTTCCCCAGTGGCGGTGCGTTTTACTTGGACGTTGCTTTGTAATGCCCGGAATTCATTGAGTTCCTGTAAAACAGCCAAACGATCATTCAATTCAAATGGTTTTACATCTACCACTGTGCTGGCACAATCGAGGTCAGGTGCCCACATTCTTGTCTCAAACAGGATCTCATAGGGGGTAAGTCGTCCCAAGGATTTTCGGGCATATTATTCAGTGCCCTCTGCACCCCGTATAGGTGATTGGCCCAACTACCGCCCGTACCTAATACCCTTGCTGTTAAGGATTGCTTTAGGTCCCGGTTTTTCTTCTCCACCACCGAATTTCCGTCGGGATGATAGGCGGAGTAGTACCGCAAGGCCACGCCCATACTTTCCATGGCTTCCTTGTAAGCCCGAGAGCTAAGCGCAGGGCCACGGTCGCAATGTAACGTGCCAATTGCGTATGTCCCGATAAAGACTCGCAAATCCTTTATAACAGTTCGAGCGTCATCCGAGCGCCGAGGCCAAAGCCATAGACATCTAGAGCATGAATCCACTGCCACCAAGATGTACTTGTAGGCCCGCCTGAATTTAAGGGGCCGCAGTGGTCCAAATAGTCACAAGCGAGAGGTCTGTCTGAGATGAGTAATGGTGTTTGTGGTGGCCGTGCTACGGTGTTACCTTTCATCTGCTGACAGATGTCGCACTTTAAGACATAAGCCTTAGTTTGTTTAGACAAACTTGGCCACCAGAATCGCCACTTCAGTAGCGAAACTGTAGCAGTGACTCCTGCGTGTGCAGAGCCCAGACCCTCGTGTGCAGCTAGTATTAAACCTAATCTACAATCAGTGTTTGGTGTAACTCTATCCCCCACTCCTGGAATCTGAGCATACGGTGTGTTTTGCGCATCTAATTCATAGGAATATTTGAGTGGATAGCCTTTCGGGAAGGCCGAGCCATTCTTTGAGGCGTTGACAGCTATCAGTATGTCTCCGTCTATCCTCGTGCTAGAACGAGTGATTGTAGCAACGGCAGCAGTCCGCACTGTCGCCTTGGCGGCTTCATCAGCCCGTGAATTCCCTTCAACGTGTATACCAACATGCTGGTGACTCAAGATGTGAATAACTAGAGCCTGTGGCAGGCATGCTTTCAGCTTTGCCACTTGTTCCCATAACAATTTATGTTTAACTGTGCAAACTTTGGAATCTCTAAACCGATTCTGGCCCCAGTAATGAAGATATTCATTGTAAGACTGCACACAGTAAAACAAATCGCACACTACCAGCGTGGGGAATTCCCGATCCGTGTGCTGAAGTGCCAATTTCAGCTCTGTCAACTGCGCTGCACAATCTCCTAGAGATTGCGTAGTCATATTGCTGGGATGGAACTTGCCGTTCCGCATACGTCCCTTCACTATAGCACATGCAGTGCTATACTGTTGTTTACTTCCTATGGCAGGCTGAGCAGATCCATCAGTATAAATGATGTATTCATATTTCTCTAGAGGCAAGATTTCATTCGGGAGAGGGTATTCTTGTTCGTACTGCAGGAACGCTTGCGTTTTAAGTGTAGAATCATATCTATATTCTACATCTGTTGCAGTGAGAGAATTAGCCCATTGTATCCATCGCGGATGTAGTGCTTTTGCATTTGGAATGCTCGCTCTTGTAACAGCTTTTAAAGTTGGTACTGGGGTCACAACAATTATGTGTTTCCCCTGTGCTAGTGGTCTTTCTCTCACTACAGCAGTCTGTACTGCGGTCAAAATCTTTTCTGTTGCCGCAAATCACATTTCAGCATTTATGTACAAATGTGATTTGTATGCAATTGGAACTGTCTCACCTTCATTGAAAGTGAGGTAAGTATATCCTGATAAACCCGGGACGACCCGGATCACCAAGTTAGTGGTATTTACACGCGTGTGTGAGTGTTTAGATGCTATCATGTCAGCCTTAACTGAACGGAGAGTATCTGTATGTTGCTGTGTCCACTGATGTGGTGTGAAATCAGGTCTGATTAAGTTGTAGAAAGGTTTTACTCTTTCTGCGTAATTTAAAATGTATGTTCTACCAAAATTTAGAAATCCTAACATGGATTGCAAACTCTGTAGATTCTTTGGAGGTTTGTTAATATTGGGAAGCCCTTCTGTCCGTATATTTTAGCATTTGCGACACCATCTTGCAATCTGGACGCCATTTTGTACGATAATCAAAACTGCTGCTTAGTTATTTTCGAGAAACGGTCCTTGGTAAGTTTAGTTTCCCAAGGTTGAGCTTTTTCTTCTATAATTGCAAGTATCCTCGTTAGTACATACCTTTCTTGTTAGATGGAGCCTTTCTCCCACCCGTCTGGTACGGAGGATAGGCCAGATGACCTTGGGCAGTAGATAGCCTGTGCCCAGCTGCAGAATCGAAACTTATGCTCCGTACCCCCATTGTATTACGACACCTGCTAGTGTTTTTACATAGTAGGCGTGCCTTTGTGGACTTTGCAAACATACATAATGTAATTGTATGCTTATGGGATTCAGTCCCTCGACAGCCATCCCAAGAGGCTGGTCAGACTGGGCTCCACTGCAGTGTAATCTCAATAAATATCTGGTTTGTATTCTCTACTGTCTGACCGACTCTTCATTTGTAGGAAGGCAGAGAAGGTGGTCGTGAGTGACCCGGGTGGCCCTTTTCGGGTCACTTCCTTCAGTTGGCGCCTGAACAGGGTCTCCATCGGGTGACCTCATCCTCGCCCGCGGACAGGTGAGGAGGACGGGGCCCATTGGGTCGGATGGGCGGATCGGGGGACCCCTGCATGATAGAGTTACGCACTCGCAGTTGCCCCGCCTGTCTGATCGGGCAGTGCCCTGCCCAGTGGTCATCCCGACTGGGGTCCTGAATGGCGAAACCCTTGGATTTGACCGTTTAGTCTGAAGAGTCGGCAGTGGAGAATAAATTTGTTTGACCTGTGTGCACCAGGTGAGCTTGTTTGGTTCTTTGTTGTCATGACGTTTGTTTGACGGGTACTTTGGTTGGTCTAAGAATCGTTTTTTTTTTTACAAGCGCTTGTATTTGATTTTGAAGATTCTTTTTGAAACATGGTACCATTTTGTTAATTTGTGATTGATGCAGCTCGCGGAAGCGATTTTTGGTAAAGGTATGAGTACATTTTAGTGTGATTGTGTGGTGAATGCATTTCTTTGTGTGAACAGAATGCCTTGTTGGAGTAAGTTGTGTTGTGTGAGGTGTTGTTGTTGTTCTGCTGATGCTTGATTGGAGGAAAGACAACCTGCACCTGCGGAAGGTACTCCAAAATATGACATGTATGTCAAATACGGTCTTGGCCCTATTATATTTAGTACATTATGGCACAGATATACCAGGGACAATGCTGAATTGCAGTGGCCGTCAACGGGCACCTTTGATGAACAGAAATTGAATTATTTGGAGGAAAAATTGTTTCCTAAACGTAGTAGGCAGTCGATGTTTGATTATCTTCAGGTGTGGCGGAAGAAGCTAAACAGAGATGGCTGAGCGAAAGGGAGGCACAGAGGGAAAGAACGCAAACATTGACTCAGAAAGCGGTGGCACATGATAAGGAGAAAGTGGAGAAGGGTATAGAATGTGCAGATAAGACGTTTCAATTGCCATGTGATAAGTCTTATGTTACTAGAGAGGAAACAGGCACTTTTATGGAGAGCTATTGGAAGACAGACCGCCTCCCCCTTATGCCCCGAATAGAATATACCCTGTTGTTCCACAGCCCTCGTCATCTGCCTCTGCCTCCCCTGTTCCCGTTGTATCTGGTATTGATCAAAGTGCTTTGGTTCCGGCATCACCAACTTCTTCTGTGACTCCGTCCCCCATAGTCATTGCAACTGCCAGTCCTCCTGCCACCCCTGTTGTTAGGACGTCACTTTCTCCTTCACAGACACTTACTACTCAGCCAATGTTGACCTTGATGCCCCCCTCTTCGACCAGTATGTTGGCCCCTGTTTCTTACTCCTACCCCTTGTTAGATGCCGAGACACCGGTGCGTGGTCAGCACGATGGAGCTGGGACAGTTGCAAAGGAGCGATTAGGACGGGTGTTGATTCAGTCTGATGTGGGAGATGTGGAGAAGAATATGGTGGCCAATCAGGCTGCCCAGTGGGCCCGTAGTCCTATTTATGGTCTTGAGGATGTTTGGAGTGTGTTAAAGGATTATGAGCCATTTGTTCAGCAGCATGCCCTTAAACATATGTTGGCCACTTTGATTGGAATATGGGAACAGTGTTTTAAAGGTGTTGCACCTCAGGCTGTTTATGATATTAGGGACCAAGTATATGCTGCGGGCATGGCTCCCAATGAGGTTTTTGCTAGTGTTACTACACTGATTGGATATCATGGTACATTGCATCAAAAATCCCCGACGGTAATATCTCAGTTCCCAATGAGGGAAGTTCATCCCGTTTTTCACCCGGAGATACCAGAGTTACGTGATCAACATGATCAAGTGACTAGACAACAAGTAGAGGCCCGTTTTCAAGAACAATGGGATTATACTCCATGGAAGAGGAGTGAAGTCCTCGCAATTAAGGCTCAGTTGTCCGACCCCAGGAAAAATCCTACTGCTTACTATAAGGAATTGACAGAGGCTGCTGCATCGACGGTAATGACGTTGGCAGATATTGAGATGTTTTTGGTTTATTGGTACCAGTGGATGTCTGGCGACAGGTGCATCACTCAGAACCATGCCCTAGAGTTGGGTGGTACATGGGATGAGATTAGGGCGTGGGATAAGGAGAGGAAGCCTGGTGATAAGCCTAAGGCTGAGATCTTGGCTTTGCCAGATCGCATCATTACTTACATGCACTCTCTTATTCCACCCCGGAAGGTGGATTGGGATAAGCTAGCCGCATGTCGTTAGAAGAAGGATGAGAGTGTGTCTGATTTTTTTACTCTGTTTGAAGGTGTGTTTTGGGATTTTAGTGGCCAGGATTTGTCCTTGGAAGTGGGTATCAGATTGTTTGTTAACAGATTCGTCACGAATTTGTTACCAGAGATTGCAACACGGTTGCAGGCTGCCAAAAGTACGTGGACTACTTCTACCCCTTCGGTGATATTGAGTATGGCTCAGTATTATGAGCATAGAAAGAATGAGGATAAAGAGAAGGTGGAAAAGAAAACAAAGGAGTTAAAGACTAAGGTACTGATGCAGCAGGCATCCAGGGGGCAGGGACGGGGTCGAGGCATTGGACCGGCCAGGCAGCTTCCTCGTACGAGCCGGAGTACTGTGCCTGTGGGCCCAAATCAATGTGCGTATTTCAAGGAGGAAGGGCACTGGCGCAGCTAGTGCCCAGTTTTGCTGAAAAAGGTTGCAGCTCCAAGAGGACGGGGAGAGAGAGGGCGAGGACGGGGAGCAGCCAGTCAGGATGGGGACCAGGCTACTGGAATGTCATCGGGCCATACGGATCAGAATTACTTTGATGTCGTTCGGAGCCGACAGTATTATCATGATGATTATGATTTGGATGAGGTGACGGGGATGTCTTACAGCTAGGGCAGCCAAGGACAGGGTAAGGGACCAGTTCTGATACCTGTAGATCAGCATGGACCTAATATATGTGTGGATTTTCAGGGCTCAGAGAAGAGATTTTTAGTGGATACAGGAGCAATGAATAGTTCTGTTGCGAGGTCACTGGTCCCTGGGGCAGCCCTGTCTGGCCATAACAATGTTTCGGTTGGTTTTTCTGGTGTGCCGGTAGTAAGCCCCATCTCCAAACCCCTTGCTTTGACTATAGGCCCCTTTACCCTTGATTCGCAGTTTTTACTAACATCAAATTGTGGAGAGAACATGTTGGGATTAGATCTGTTAAAAAAGTTACATGCTACTATTTACTGTTCCCCGGATGGTGTCCATTTGACAATGGGTCCGAGTGTGGTCAGTACTATACAATGCTTGTCTAACGATGCCCCCCTCCCAGTTGAGTTTAAAGATGTTCCATCTACGGTGTGGGCTACAAGTGATACAGATGTAGGACTTTTGCAAATACCTCCAATTTCTATTCAGGTTAAAGAAAATGTGATATTGCCTCGTATCCCTCAGTATAAGATTTCGCATGCAGGAGAATAGGCGTTGTTACATATAATACAAGATTTGATTCAGTCAGGAGCAAATGTGTGAAATAGCCCCATCCTTCCTGTTCTTAAGAGGCCGCCTCCGGGTTCTCCCGATGATGTTGCTGATGTTTATCGTTTTGTGATTGATTTGCGTGAAGTTAATAAAATAGTAGTCCCTCAGTTCCCTGTGGTCCCTGACATTACTGCTGTTCTGACTATGATTCCTTCTTCTGCCAAATTCTTTTCTGTCATTGATTTGAAAAACGCTTTCTTTAGCATCCCTGTTCATCCAAATAGCAGGCACCTGTTCAGGTTCTCCCTGGCAGGTCGTAGTTTTAGATTTTGTCGGGTTCCTCAGGGCTATATTGAGAGTCCTAGCATATATAGCCAGGCTCTGAAGGGTCAATTGGACTCCCTTACCCTTCCTCCAGGTAATGTATTGCTGCAGTATGTGGACGATCTTTTGATTGCGTCCGATACTGAAGAAGGATGTAAAGCAGCTACAGTCAAATTGTTGCTGCATTTGGCTCAACATGGACATAAAGTGCCCCTTTCCAAATTTCAATATTGTCGACAGGAGGTCACCTATTTAGGTCACCTTCTGTCGAAGGAGGGACGGAAACAAACTCCTGAATGTATTAATGCTGTAATTAACATGCCTGTTCCAAGGACCCAAAGGGATGTGCAAGCTTTTATTGGTATCACGTCCTATTGTCGTCATTGGATACCCAATTTTGCTTTACTAACAAAGCCTCTGCTTCACTTAACAACTAAAGAGGTGCATGAGCCTTTGCCTTGGACGCCTGAATGTCAACAAGCTTTTGAGCAATTGAAAGTTGCGCTTTGTTCGGCCCCTGTGCTTGGCACACCTGACTATAACAAGCCGTTCGTGTTGTATGTACACGAGTCGGCCGGTTGTGTGCTTTCTGTCTTAAAACAGGCCTTTGGAGGTAAGCAGAGGCCGTGTGCGTACTTTTCTGCTGTTCTTGATCCCATCGCGAAAGCCCTCCCGAGCTGTTTAAGAGCGACCGCGGCAGTGGCCGTCTCTATTCGACAATCAGCAGGGCTTGCTCTTTTTTTTTTTTTTTTTTTTGTCCTCATCTTACCATTAAGCGTCTGCAATTCTTACTGTGAAACCGCCGTTTCCAAACTGTGTGCCCCGCGGTAACTGCATTTGCTTAGGCCAAACCAAGCCAGCCCATTTGTTCAGGAATGGTGTAATCATAGGACCGTGGAGGACCAAGAGGAGCTATATCAGTCTCAAATCCCTACCCTAGGACACTAGGGCCTGCCAGATGTTCACATCACTCTCACTTTCTCCCCCGTGGTCCAAACGGGCCATTGCAAACGCAGCTTTCAGCCAGTCCTCGCACTTTGGGGGCCGCGGATCTTTCCACTTCAGACAAATTTCTCTCCGTGCTATCAAGACCAGGTATAACAGCAGGCCTCTGTGTATCAGCTGAAGATTCTTTCCAGAGGCGCCGTCATCTCCGAACAAAACCAAAGAGACATTGACCTTGATTTTAACTTTAAAAATACCAACAAGAATATCCTCCACATCCTTCCAAAAAGCTCTAAGTTCAGGGCATTCATAGAAAATATGGATATCGTTGGCGCTGAAAAGATTACATCTTGGACATCTGGGGGAGGAAAGCGGAGCAAACCTAGCAATCTTTGCCGGAGTATAGCAAAGTCTATTGATAACAAAGAAATGATTCTTTTTTTAAGCTGGCTGGCTTTACATATTTGTAGAGAAGTTTAAAGGAAGGTTCCTATAGATTTTCAATATCGGAATCAAGAGGAAACTGATTCCAGACTGCGTGCTGCGGAGGATATTCCACATCCTCAGCCTCCAAGAACCTCTTATACCATATAGAAACTTCCTTTCTTTTAGGATGTGCTTCTTGCAAGGTTCGCTCCACTTCCCACTCCCCTCGTATATCACCGTATATCACCCTTCTCTGCTATGAACCAGGAGGCTAGTTGCAAGTATTTAAATCTAGAAAGACTACTTCCAACCTTCGCTCTTAGGACCTCCCAGGGGTGTACACCTTCTGAGGACAGAAGTTCTGCCCAGATAGTGATGCCCACCCTTTTTATTGGGATCGCAAGGCTATCCTTCAGACATAGCGGGGTCCCCGGGGAGTCCCAGATTGGGACAGTCCGAATAGTACCCAATCCCCCATCTACATCTGACCTTATACCATAGACTGAGGGCGGCCCTAAGAACTTTCAGACGGACCTTTTTAATGAACCTTGGTGCCCCAAATTTATACAAGAAGCCTTCTCCTCCACCCTCCACCTTAATCATTTCACCCAATAGCCTCCCCCAGGATGTCTCTTCTGGTTTAACAAGTAACATCCGGATGTTTTTAAATTGGAATGCAGCGGAGTACCAACTGATATCTGGGAGAGCTAGCCCCCCTTTGGTAAGCCTACGTCTCAACTTTTTCCACGACAA
Organism: Calotriton arnoldi; assembly: GCA_963921515.1. NCBI lineage: Eukaryota > Metazoa > Chordata > Amphibia > Caudata > Salamandridae > Calotriton > Calotriton arnoldi. Next base: position 4,525,682 of record CAWUFW010000001.1, on the reverse strand, counting down.
TCTTGCGCCCTTATTTGCCCAAATAAAACTTCCGATCTTACTTTGAATTTTACAAATAACTTGGGTAGGAAAGTCTAGAGGGATCGCATTAAACAGGTATGTCAACTTAGGCAAAATAACAATTTTTACCAAGTTGACCCTGCCGAAAATTGTCAAGGGGAGGTTCTTCCATCTGGAAAATAGGCGATCCACTTCTTTGATAGTCTTGTTCAGATTTATCAGGGAGATTTTATCTAGATCTTTAACAATAGTAATACCCAAGTATCTGAAGTCATTGCTCGTGCTACCCTCCCAATTGTCTAAGTTCCAACACATCACCTCTGTTTTTGAGGTGTTGGCTAGATAACCTGAAAGGGAACCAAATTCATCCAACAGAGCTTCAACCCTTGGTATGGCCGCCCCCGGATCGTTAGTGTATAGCAACAGGTCATCCGCATAGAGAGCCAACTTACTACAATATTGCTGGGACTTAAGGGGGGAATTAGATCGTCCAATCTAATTGCTTGAGCGAGGGGCTCTATATAAATATCAAACAGCAGGGGAGAGATGGGACAACCCTGTCTTGTACCTCTTTGGATGTTAAAACTGGAGGTTAACATGCCGTTTAACAAGATTTTTGCGGAGGCTCCTTGATAGCAATTCATCAGGGTCTGAACGAAGATGGGCCCAAAGCCCATCGACCTAAGAACCTCCCAGAGATATACCCAGCAGACTCTATCGAACGCCTTGGCCGCATCAAGTGCCACAACGGCCAAGGATCGGATCGAACAATAGCTAAATCAATATTACCAATTAATTGCTGCGTCTGCTCCTGGATATATCTCCCGGGGATGAACCCTTTTTGGTCAACGTTTATCAGCTGAGAGGCAAACTTAACCAATCTCCCTGCAAGAATACTCATGAAGATCTTATAATCGGCATTCAACAGGGAGATTGGTCTATACGAATCCGCTTTTAGGGGATCCTTCCCAGGCTGCAGGATAAGCACAATAGTTGCTTCTTTCCAAGACCTGGGGGCCTGTCCTTCCGAGCTATAAACTGAGTTAAATAAAATACCCAATATCGGGACCAGTTCGTCTAGGAGGAGTTTATAAACCTCACTAGGAAGCGCATCCGTACCTGCTGCTTTATTATTTTTACATTTGCTTATTTGAACTTTGATTTCATCCTCAGTAATTGGGGCATCTAAACTCTCACGACTTTCATCTGTTAGAGTCGGCAGGGATTTCTCTCTCAGCCAGGCTTGAAGGGTTTCGATGTTAGGCACCGTCTCCTCCCTGTATAACTCCGAAAATAGAGAGAGAAGGTGGGCTTGCATGGCCTCTAAGTTACTTGACTTCTCCCCGCTATCATTTATTATTAACTCATGGATGTTATTCTTTACCCGATCTACTCTTGCTTTCCATGCCAAAAGGGCGCCCGCCTTCTCTCCATACTCGAAGTTCTGCATATTTTTAGTCAACCATTGTGCCCTGCACATCTGATCTAGCCTTCCCCTATAATCCTGGCGAGCACCTTCCAAGTCCCTCTGAACTTGAGATAGCCTTTCAGGACTCCCTTGATTTAACCGAACCAACTCCTCCTCTAACTGAATAATTTTCCCCTCCAGGGTCCGTAGCTCCCGAACCTCTACCTTATTCTTCGAACAGATAAGACTATGTAACAGGCCCCTCAGGTTAGCCTTAAAGGCATCCCAGACAAAGTCCATAGATGTCGAACCGATATTTATAGAAAAGTAGTCTAGAGTAGCTGATTTCAGGGCCCTCACAATCCCGGCATCTGACAGCATAGACCTTTTAAGTGTCCATCTGGGTTGTAAATTATGCCTTTTTCCTACATAGGAAAACAGCACAGGGGCATGGTCTGATATATGACTGGGCAAGACCGTTATACGAGTCATATTGTCCAAGCTAGACCTATCCGTTAAAACATAGTCTATTCTGGAAAGTGGCCATACTTCTTGCTATGGAACGTAAACCCCTGTGTATCGCCCATCTTTACCCTCCATACGTCTATAAGGTCCAGATCGTGCAACATGTTTATTAGGGCTCGACGGACTCGTGGTGCCCCTACGTAGTGGCTCTGATTGGATCTGTCTTTTAAGGGGTCAAGAAGAACATTAAAGTCGCCTCCAATTATTAGAGATGAAACTACTTCTATGAGATTGGATTGTAGTTTACAGATATATGTTGGATCGTCAATATTGGGGCCATAAAAGGAAGCACATACTAACTCAGAACCTCCGAAATCCAATATGGCCACTATCCACCTCCCTGTGTGATTGGTTTGGATAGATTTAATAGAACATCCTGCCCCCTGTTCTATCAATATAGCCACCCCCTTGCAATGAACTGTCTGCTCAGAAGAGCAAAAATATTTTACCCAAGGATATTTGGAAAAAGTAATACCGCACTCTACATAGCTTAAATGCGTCTCCTGAATAAGACAAATTTGGGCGGGAGATAATTCTAAATATTTCAACACCAGTCTTTGTCTACGGGGGCATCTTAACCCATTCACATTCCACAAGATAAACTTTACCTCTCTACTCAATGGGGGAAATCCTGCCATCAAAGGTTAAAACCCAGAACAGATGGTCACTTATAAAAGTGAGATTGAGGATATTTTTTTGCTTTTTACCCACTGCTCCCCACCCTGTGCAACCCACCACCACCCCCCCCCTAACCCACTGTGGACCCTCCCTACTATTAGGCTAGAGCCTATTTGGCCTCTGACCCACGGGCATTTAAAGAAAACATTACTTTATCAATTCAATACTGAGTCTCACTAGCTAGGAGCCCTCCTTAATACCACCATCCCCGTTCTTATCCCCTTCTTACACCCCGGCCCCATTCTTGATCTTAACTATAAGAGCATCGACCTCCTCGACTGAACGATACATATACATGTGGTTATTCCACATGATGCGCAATGACGCAGGGAACCTCAGTTGTGCCTTTGCCCCCAGCTTATTCAACTCCTCCATTCTTTTGCCCAGCTCCCACTCTTTTGTAGCTGTTATGTGGGAAATATCAGATCTAATAGAAAAGGAAATAGAATTAGCGAAGGATTTAGATGTTATAGTTCCTTCCCTTAAAGCCGAGGTTAAAATTGCCTCTTTAACAGTATATGTTAAGAAGTTGATTAAAAATTTCCTGGGCTTCTGTTTAGCTGGATTTCTTTTAAACGGATCACGATGCACCCGTTGTATCTCCTGTGCGAGGTCTATATTAGGGGAGTCCTTTAACACTGATTCTTTTAACAAAGATATCACAAACCCCTTAATGTCTGTGCCTTCAAGTGCTTCTGGGACATTAATAAGTCTCAAATTGTTCTTCCTCGAGTGGTTCTCCAAACGTTCAAGATCTTCCTTTAGTTCTTTATTCTGGGCAGCTAGTTTTACCATATCCGTTGTGGAAGTATGAAGTGCCTCCTTAATTTTCGGGATCTCCAGCTCTAGTGCGTCAGTTCTTAATGAAACCTCCTCCAACTTCTGTGCTAGTACCGCACATGATGCTTGAATCGCAGCCTGGTTTGTCTCCGAAACAGTGAACCTGCTTGCCATCTCATCCTTAAGAGCCAATAGAATATCTGCCAAAGATCTAGATGAGGTCCCTGAATCTTCCAACTCATGAAGAGGATCTTGTTGGCCATCCTGAGCCGCTAACGCAGTAAACCTATTCGAAATGTCAACTGCAGGATGAATGGCAGATAGAGAGTTCCCAGAGCTCTCCGCCAAATCATTCTGGGGATCAAATAACCCCGACGACTGCATGTTGCCTTGTGTAGTAGTTGACACAGCGGAAGGCTTACGCTGGGCGAAATCCGGAGATAATTCAGATTGCAGCCTGCTAGTACTATGAGAGCCTTCCTGAGAGCCTTCCTTGTTTGGGCCCCGGGTTGTAGATGAAGACATAACCTTATAGAATGATTTTAAGGAGGGGGTTATTTTCACTTTTAAGATCGAAGCTTTCTTGCCCTTACCCCTCCCTTTTCCTTTGGCTCCAACAACAGACTCTGTATTAACCCCCTTAGTCTTAATCTGTTTGGCTGACACTCGGGCTTCGGAGACAGGGGGGAGACTCGGGTAGGCAAAATAGGCTGAGTAATATCGGTATTGAAGGAGGACTGGGCTGCCCTAGCACGCAAGGTGTATCTGCAAACCTTAGGTGGCGAGACAGCTACTTTCTGCACTTCGCATGTCTCCATGCAGTAAGGGTACACCTCTTCTTTGCCAGACGTCTGGGTAACCACAAAAGTTTTCCCTTGATGACACAAAGGACGCAACTGGAGAGAAAATCTTGCGGAAGCCCAAAAAAACCCTTACCTTCACTCCGGATAAATACAGCAGTCTTGTTACCCAGCCCGGGGTCCAAGCACCCTACCTGGACATCGAGTTCAGCCTCTCCTTCTCCAACACTGCCGCCGCTGATCTTAACGCTCGCGTAGTCGCCTGTCTTGTGGTTTGTGGCCTCCTGGCCTGCCTTGCTACGTTGCCTTAGGCCTGGCTGCCATGATGCTTTTCTTTGCACACGTTACTCTGAGCCGTTGTTCTACCGACCTCTGCTCCTGCCAAGTTATTTTAGAACTGTCTGCGTTTCTGTTTTTCACCTTTTCTCCTGTTCCCTTTGGGCTACGTCTGCACGAAATGTACAAGGTCGAAAAACAACGTCCCTTGTTCCTGCTGATCTGGCCAGTCCCTCGCACCTAGACATAACACTGTGTAAAGCTGCCATGGGGAATTTGTGTGCTTTTAATATTGCGGTGCCCCCGCTCTAGACACACTTGGAGAAAAACCTTTCCAGAGAGAAGAGCTGTGATTGTCTGCTGATGTAGTCTTTGCATCTAGAGATTGAGGTATGGGGGTTCGCTAGTCAAAGCCCAGAGGTCTTCTATTTGTATAATAAACTAGTTTCTAACACGGGGAGGGTGGTAAGGTCATTTAGCCCTATAGCCACTGCTTTATGAAATGCTTTCCCCGTTTGTATTCTATGGAGTTGTAACTATGCTGATTATATTATTCTTATGCATTATGTTGATAGTACTGACACGTGTACTGTATCTTAGAGCACGTAAGTTGAAATAAACATTTTAACCTATACTGTGTCTCTTCATACGCCCGTTGTGGACAGGTATGAGTGGGTGACGAAAGGGTGTTCTTGCTACTGCTAGTCCTGAGAGAGAGATACCGTGTTCTGGGTTGTCTAATCATTGGTACATTGTTGCTAATGGGACGCTAAGGCTAGTTGGGTTGGGGTTTTAGGTGCTACGGCTTATGGTAGGCTCACCACTATATTCCGAGGTCCTATCATCCTGTGCATAGCTCTGTGTGTGCAGAATCCCTATAACATGGCGCAACCAACGTGGGGCTGATCTGCGAGACGCTTGAGTAGTGCTTGTGCTTGTCCACAACTCCCCTCACGCACGCTTCCGGAAGCGTGTGTGACGGTGATACCTCCTATATTGACGTTTTTATAGGTTCTTTCAAGCTTGAAGTTGTTAAAAGGTTTCTTAACTAAAACCCTATGTGTGCTGCCTCATTCTAGATTGTCGACTACTTCTAGCCTACAATGGCTGTTCAAATTGCGGCACATAGCCACGCAGCGCTCCGGGCTCACTTAACGGTGTATGGAGTGCTTGACGCGGGTGTCGATTTAATCTTTGTGGTACAAGCCGATCCAGCTTACCACTTTGAGGTGTTCTATTCTTGGGTCACCTTTCCGGCGGTGGATGGGACAGACAATTTGTTCCATGAATATACAGCCACCGTAGTTCCTAATCACTATAGACCGTATAGGAATATTGAAGTACCGCTCACGGCTTGGCAGCACCGTGTTTGGTTTGATGGCGCCCTCCCCCAACCGGTTACCACGGTTCGTTTAGGCCCCTTGTCTATTGATGGGGCCACTTGGCCTGTTTTGGCCGGGTACACCCCACATCCGCAATATATGACGATACCAGTCGCGGACCTGCGCAACATGTATTCGGCTTTAGTGCGAGTGCATCGAGCCTTAGTGCAATATGTTACAGGCAACATCCAGGGAGCCCCACCTGGAGTTGCAGGCCATCCAGCTGTTGCAGGCGGCGTGACCATAAGTCCTGTCATGGTGAACTCGGTGATGGGCAAGCGCCCACAAAATAAGGATGATTTTCCTTATTGGCTTGCAGAGAAATTTGACCAGCTGGAGGCAGTTTTTCCAAACACAACACCGGTGGATAAACATAGAATTCTTACAATTAGTTTGCCAAAAGACTTAATCCCCGAGTTGACAGCATGCAACAACTGGGGTAGGGTATTCGCAGCAGTGTATTCGAAGTGTTTCGGCACTCCTTCCATGACGGTTCTCCCCTCTGTAATTAAACGAGTGCAGGATGAACATGGCCCTGAGGCGGCTGTGGAATTAGGGATGAGACTGGTGGGAGTGTTCGACGTAGTAGCTGAGTTGATCCTTGCGAATGTCAAGGGCGATGCAGTGAACTTTCAAGTAGCTAATGCTTTGGCTTTGGTCCCAGAATTGGACAAGCCGCGCTAATTACCGAAAATTATTACCCAGGCTTACAAAACTATTGGCAGAAATAGCCTGGGAAATAAGCCGTTTGCAAAACAGCAAACACAATCGCAACAACAACAACAACCAAAAACTCAATCTGAGAAAGATGAGAAACCAGTCTTTACCAAAAAGAGCTGGAGGTTGAAAAAACAGGGTAAGCAACAAAAGAGGCCGGGGTCGAGAGGCGCATCCCCGGTTTCCATCTCTTCTGAACGCACTTATGATTTGCGCGATAGGGCGAGAATTAAATCTCCGGATAGGTTTCAGATCCCTGATACGCGTTCTCCTCGTTCTTCGCAGGCACAGACAACTTTACAGGCCGGTGGAGGAGATCGTCAGGATAGAGGAAGGGGTCGAGAGGCTCCACAGGGACGAGACCAACCTCGACAACAAGTCAGAGGGAAAGCAGAAGACTTTCAACGTTCGCGCCCACAATTTCAGAAGAAGAAAGTTGCAGCTGTAACAGCGAAATATGCCACAGACGGTGAGAACGAGACTCCTGAACTGGACGTGGGCAGTGACCCTCCTAGACAGCGCAGCGGAAGTTACCATAGTGCGGGAGGCGCTACGTCCTCATATGGAGGCGACAGCAACTGAAACATTCATTACTGTTGAGACAGCAGACACCAGAGTGGCACCCCCTGACAGACTATTTAATATTGTCATTCAAATTGAAGGTGATATACAGCGTGTAATTAAAGGGATTTTTGGGGAAAATCTGACCTCTTCGTACGACATTTTGTTAGCGGAGGCGGATTGGCCACCCCCATTCGTACTTGCTGCGCGTAAAGGGGAGGAGGTAATCCTTCCGAGCTTTTCTCGACATGTCCCAAAGGACAAAGCGGAGGCCCTTGCAGCTGAGTGGGCTGTGTCCCTGGCTCCTGCGTTATACCGCAACCACGTGGGTTGGGATGAAGACTCTCCTCCCCATGAAATACCTTTGCGGTCCCTACCACAGCCACAACCCCAATATCCCATAAAACGGGAAGCAAAAGGCCCCGTTTCCGAAATTCTGACTCAGTTGGAATATCAGGGAGTAATTGAAACATGCGTATCACCGATGAATAATCCCCTTTTCGCGGTTTCTAAACCCGATGGATCGTACCGCTTAGTTTTGGATTACCGACATCTGAACTCTCATTGTCGGACCTTTGCGGTGCAAAATACACATAGTTCTGCGCTTGTAGACAGTCTTGTTCGTAAGAAATATAAAACGACACTTGACCTCTCCAATGGATTCTACACGCACAACTTAGCCCCGGAGAGTAGCCAATGGAGCGCTTTTACATCCGGTGGTAAATTATTTAAATTCAGGCGTTTACCTATGGGCTATAAGAACAGTCCCGGCGTATTCGCCGCCCGTGTTGTCTCTTTGTTAGACGGCATTGACCAAGATGCATGTTCGTACGTCGATGACATTTATCTGACGGACGACGAATTGTTCCCGCATCTCTCCCGAGTAGACCGCATTATTCTAGAATTTGCGGTTCAAGGTTACAAATTTAACTTTGCCAAATCTCATATTGCTGAATTTACCGTTTTGTTCTTGGGCTACGAGCTCAACAATGAAGGTAAGGGCTTAGCCCCCACTTCTTAGAAAAATGTGCACTTTTGTGCCCTCCTACTACTCTGAAAAAACTTCAGTCTTTGCTGGGTTTCCTGAACTTCGGGCGTACTTACATTCCCGAATACGCCCAGCGCATCAAGCCATTGTATGCCTTGATACAACCTAACTTTTCGAAGTCTTGTTGGCTTCCGGAGCATTCCTCCATTCTGCAGTCTTTGCAGACAGACCTTCTTGAGTCTAAATACCTGTTGACGCGTGATAACCACACAAACCTGGTGATCAGAATAATTCCGGGGGCAGTGGGTTTCACGTACTTAACCTTTAACGAAGGTGACACAGTTCCGATCGCGTACAAGTCACATCTTTACACTTCCGCAGAAATGCGCTTTTCATCCGTGGAGAAAGTTCTGACTGCAGTGCAGATGGCGATTCTAAAGGAACGCGCACTGGCACAGGGAAAACGCATTCTGGTGGTAACACCATATCCTGCCCTAGAGGCAGTGACAAAGGCAAGTGTACCGAACTCTAAAGCTTTGCACCCCCGTTGGATTCAATGGGCAACCTCTTTGACGTCTCCGGATGTCACTTTTATTTTCGATTCTTCTCTACAGACTCAGGAGTTTTTACAGTATGAATTCGTTCATCCACCTCCTCTGTCTCTGCTGCCGCTTGAGGATTACGAATGTGTGATCTACACCGATGGTTCGGCACAACCGGCCACGGGGTCCAAGCATGCTTATTCTGCCGCATGTGCTATTGTTGCAGGTACCTTCGTGAACGGAAAGTTCAAATCCACTGTAGTGCACACTCAGGCACTCGGGGACAGTACTGCACAATTGGCCGAGCTGCGCGCATTGGTGCTTGCGCTTGAGTTCGTTAATCCGGATGTGACCACTCTTATTGTATGCGATTCTTATTACTGTGTTCAATCTTACAATGACAATCTGTTCTTTTGGTCGCAAAACGACTATAGAGACGCTAAAGGTAGCACAATTAAGCATAAAATGCTTTGGGTTCGGGTGGCAGAATTGAAACAACGTCTGCCACTCACACAGGTGGTTCACACCCTTGGCCATCATCGGGTGGGCGCACACGCTGTTGGTAACGGTCTGGCAGACGAAGCTGCCAGATCAGCAGTAGTCACGTGTTCAGTAGCGGCAGTTACTAGATCCATGTCAAAAATTGACACCGATATATTGGCAGCTATTGCTGCGACAAAGGAAGGTACTAATTATCCTAGGGGTTTTCCTTCCAAATATTCTTATCAGTTAGGTCCCGAACAGGCTCCCTATGTAACAATACCCGACGTTGGTGATCGGCTGATCCCCAACGCGGACCGCAGACTTTCCTTGATAACGGCAGCACACGAAGGCATGGCTTCGGCTCATGCTGGAGTGTCTGCGACCGTTTCCATCTTGCAGCAGCGTTATTGGTGGCGTGGTTTATACAAAGACACCCGTACTTATGTGCTTTCTTGTGACGTTTGTCAACAGATTAAGCCTTCCACGGTTACACGACCACCACAGACCCCGCTCTGCATTTCTAACAGACCCTTTGGGTGTGTTTACCTGGATCACTGCGGTCCATTTTCTTCAGACACTGCCTATAAATATATCTTAGTGGCAGTGGACTCGTGCACACGTTTCATCTGGGTCTGGCCACGGAGTGCTGACGCTCGAAATGTCATCAGGGATTTGCGTGTCTTTGTGGGAATTTTCGCTTGTGGCACCTTCCATTCTGACCAAGGTCCAGCGTTTGCCTCTAAGGCTTACAAGGACGCAATGGGTTCACTGGGGGTGCGGGTGAAATTTTCGTCTCCGTATCGGCCTGAGGGCAACTCGATCGTTGAACGAATGAACCGTGACTTAAAGCAATCCTTGACAGCTAGAGTCTTAGGTACTGGCAGGAACTGGCTGGCCCACTTGTATACTGTACAACGTGCACTTAATAATCTCCCTAGAAGACCTCTGGGTGGGCGGACCCCATACGAAATGCTCTTTGGCATACGAATGTTTGTGCCTGACCTTGATGGTCTAGACATGGCGGCGCAAACCGCCAAGTTTGATGTAGATAACCATTCTACTATGTTACAGGACTTACAAGAAGCCCGAGACAAACTTGCAATCGCACATTTACCTTCAGCCACAGACCCTGCTCTGCAGATTCCGGTTGCCGGCTGGCTTCCGAAGATTGGAGATCTGGTTCGAGAGAAGGTGGAGAACAAGAAAGAATTCGGCCCCTCTTATCGTGCACCGGTTCCAGTCCTGGGCTTGAAGGGAACACGTACAGTCATCTTACCACCGCTTCCTGGTCGCAAGGAGAACAGATACATCTCAGTGGAAAATGTCAAGCTACAACATCTGGCCGATCCTGAATAGTGTTACACTAGCGGTCTCTTGTCCTGCCATTTACCGGACTTGTGTTCGTGGCCCTCCTGCCCGAACGGTCACTGATGTTACAATTGAGATGGTTGATTTGCCTGAAAGTATACTCGAACCCCCTGTCTCCCCCTGCATCGACGAGAACGAGTATACCTATCCCGATACCGAATCGGTGGCACACCTACCAACAACGCCATTGAGCCCAACACGTTATTCCTTTGACTCGGATTCCGCCTCATCAATTGTCCCGTCCAAGTTCAGTATTTTTGTATCCTGGTTCAGAGACAATTTTTTGATTCCCCCTGGACATACATCTGGTTGGTGCTGTTCCTCATTTTTTTGTTCATGTCCATTGGCTTTGTCACAGTGTTTTTTCTACTCATCAATGGTCACTATCTACCGGAACGCTCTGCTGTGAACAGTGTTGCTGGAACTTTGGCTCCACATTCCTCATCTCACATCATGAAGCGTGACCACACATTTGTGAACATTTCAGCTTTTCCAGTTGCTGATGGCATCGTATGGGATGCAGTAAACTTTCAAATTCATGGACCAACAGAAATGATTAATGTACCCAATGTCCTTCGAGTTTCGATGGGTGATATAGTAAAAAGTAATATTCATTCTGACGATTGGGATGTGCATGCCGTTGAAGCATTGTTTGCTGATTTAAAATATTATGCTTCCTTTAATTCTGAGGATTTGTATATGAATTCTGCGAATTATGCCGATTTGTATTGCTACCAGCATTGGGGCAACCATTTTGTCCATAAACCAAGTGCACTACGTGGTTCTTTCGCCTACACCCAATGGGAACATTGTCCAAACCCTTTACCGGGTAGCTCCCAGACTCTTAGAAATAAGTTTACATATTTCTCTGATTTTAATAGTTCGAACCCTGGTTCTTATTTTTTTAAATTAAACGCCCCATCCACTCAGAAAATCATTTTGACCCACACCAAATTGCTATATTCGGGTTCCTTTTTGAGTGCCTTAGCTGTGGGTGGTTATGAGTACTGGAAGGACACTGTAGACTTGAAATCAATCTGGGGCTCAAAACCATGGCAAGTGCAAGGCACCGAGGCTTTGCATCGTGCTTGCCTTATCCCGACCCAAATTGTGTTTCTGAATGCTTCCATTTATCAGACTACATGTTGGGGCTTGGCTACCACCAAACAATTAAACGCACCTTCCATTCCATCCCTGTCTTCCACTACAAACACTAGCGTGCACCTTAATATGTCCCTTGCGACTTTGCAGGCTTTGTTGCAGAACAATTCGTTTAATGTTTCTACGCTTGTTCAGTCACCCTGGTTGGCCTGGCCCATATCATCTAATGCGTGCCAACTGCGTTTTCACGACTCAGTCCCTGGCTACAAACAGGATAGGCCAGATCCTCAGTTTTTGAGACTCCCGTACTGTCACAACATATTCTGTAGGTAAATTATGTAAACAGTGGTTGCAGCATTCTTCCCTAGAATCTGTTAAACAACATTTATCCCTCCTATCAGGCAACATTGATCTGTCCGACTTTATATTGGGACCTCGTGGTCCACGACCGAAGAGATTCATTTATGAAGCTTATAATGAACTCTGGAAGCTGTCGCAAATGGAAGCTGCTTCCCGTCTACGGGAGATAGACCAAGCAAATATGGAAAAGGTGCTTGCTGTTGTTGACAATAGTATTAATACCCTGTCTTCCCGCATTTACACGTTAGAGAATATTGTGTCCTCTGTTGTTGATATTGTACAAGATGATGTTTCTGTGTTGTATCATGGTCAAAATCAGTTACGTTCAGTTATGCAGTTTGCGTGGACTTTGCAAACACTGAAGTTGGGTAAAGTTCCTTGGCATGTTTTGAACACCACTGCCTTATTTCTGCCTTTTAATTTAACTGACAAACAGCAGTTCATGTCCATGAAAGATGCAGCTTACACTCTGTTACATATCGAGAAAGTGGAACCCTTACCATTCTCTGTGGCGGAATTGGATTCTGCTGTGTGGCTAGTTCATGGGGTTATCGCTTTGCCTTTTTCCTTGTTTGAATTTAGTTCATGCATGAAACATTATCCTGTGGGCCGTTTCCAGCCTTTGGGTAGTGTCTTCCTGCATGAACTTTGGTCCCTCCCTTTCATGTATAAATGCCTTAGAGACGGCAAGGAAGTTTTTCTCACGGGGGAGTCATGCGATTCAACTGTGGGTCATTCCCTTGTTTGTAAACATATTAAATTACACGGAGCTTGTAACATTTCTGCTCCAAATCTTGCTTGTGTGTTAAGGGGCATTCCTGCTCCTGCTATTTCTCCTACTTTTACTTTGCTTACTAATGGTAGCTATTTGCTTTTGAATAACGAACACTGCTGTGGCATGCTAGCCGGCATACCCTATATTGTTACGGTCTCGCACAGAGTTGTCTGCTGCGAGAATGTGCTTTTTCCTCCCCCTCACGACATCATAGATAATTCTATTTGGCCTTCCATTCCTACTATGGAGGCGGATTTCAATAAACTGAGCAGAATAAAAGCGCTATTATTGAACGAGGAGGTTATGCTCACATCCGCCCAGGAGACATTCATTCTCCAGGTGGCAAGTACCCATAGTGAAATACAGGCCCTTTTGAACACTGACCTCCCACAACATTTCGGTGAATTAATTCACCGTATTTTTAACGCTTCTCGCACTGAAGGTCTAGTACACTTTTTTAAAGTTGTGGGATCCGGCCTTGTGTCCACTTTCCAAACTATTTTTGGTGTGATACCGGCATTTATTCATTCCATTTTTTCCGGCGTCTTTGGTGGCTTCCCATTAATCCTCGCCTTGGCGGCTGGTGTAGTGCTGTTGATCTGTTTTCTCCGCAATGGCTGCTCTCCAATGGGCCCTTCTCGACCGAGGTCGCCTCCACCTGCTCCGTGAGCGCCTCCTCGCTGGTTTCGGAGTAGTGCCATTGGCGACACTGAGTGTGTCTTATACCCTTTCTTTTCGCTTTGCGTATTTCACTTGCGTGCAACCTGTGATGTCTTGCATCCGCTGTCCTTTCACCTGGACCATGGGTTATTGCCTCTCCAATTCGTCGTTGTCTGTTCCGGATTTTGTTCGGTTGGTGGGTCCCTTGGAGGCCCATGAACGGGACTGTTCCGCTGCAGGGTACATGACGCGTGCGGCTGCACTGGGGATTTTGGCACAATGGGATATCTGGGCGGCTGCTCAGGATCTCCTACAACAAAGTTCTATTGAGTATCACGCAAGTTGTCCCGCATTGCTTTTGGATGCTCGCCCCTGCGAGGAGCATTCCTGCTGCTTTGATCTATTGGAGTGGATGGCATCTATGTTTTCTGACGATTCAAATGATGTCCTCTTGGAAGCTACAGCGTTTTTCTGCACGTACACGCTGTTGGATTGTCATGGCCTTAGTTTCCTGTGAACTGCCTCGCTGGCTCTCTTTCTTCATCGCATGTTTTTTTTTTTCTTTCCTTCCCTCGCTCCCATTCGTTGTCCCTCATGAGGACTGCCTCCACTATAGACGTTTCTGTTCTGCTCGGTCCATTTGAACTTTGTCTTGGCCGATGGACTGTCCAGGGGAGGGTGTCTTGTGGTTTGTGGCCTCCTGGCCTGCCTTGCTACGTTGCCTTAGGCCTGGCTGCCATGATGCTTTTCTTTGCACACGTTACTCTGAGCCGTTGTTCTACCGACCTCTGCTCCTGCCAAGTTATTTTAGAACTGTCTGCGTTTCTGTTTTTCACCTTTTCTCCTGTTCCCTTTGGGCTACGTCTGCACGAAATGTACAAGGTCGAAAAACAACGTCCCTTGTTCCTGCTGATCTGGCCAGTCCCTCGCACCTAGACATAACACTGTGTAAAGCTGCCATGGGGAATTTGTGTGATTTTAATATTGCGGTGCCCCCGCTCTAGACACACTTGGAGAAAAACCTTTCCAGAGAGAAGAGCTGTTATTGTCTGCTGATGTAGTCTTTGCATCTAGAGATTGAGGTATGGGGGTTCGCTAGTCAAAGCCCAGAGGTCTTCTATTTGTATAATAAAATAGTTTCTAACACGGGGAGGGTGGTAAGGTCATTTAGCCCTATAGCCACTGTTTTATGAAATGCTTTCCCCGTTTGTATTCTATGGAGTTGTAACTATGCTGATTATATTATTCTTATGCATTATGTTGATAGTACTGACACGTGTACTGTATCTTAGAGCACGTACGTTGAAATAAACATTTTAACCTATACTGTGTCTCTTCATACCCCCATTGTGGACAGGTATGAGTGAGTGACGAAAGGGTGTTCTTGCTACTGCTAGTCCTGAGAGAGAGATACCGTGTTCTGGGTTGTCTAATCATTGGTACATTGTTGCTAATGGGACGCTAAGGCTAGTTGGGTTGGGGTTTTAGGTGCTACGGCTTATGGTAGGCTCACCACTATATTCCGAGGTCCTATCATCCTGTGCATAGCTCTGTGTGTGCAGAATCCCTATAACACGCCTGTACTGACTCTGCCTCCAGTAACCCGGATCAGGAAGCAGGCAGTACCGCTACGCCGCCACTCGCGTGTTGCGCCCTCCCACCGCGATGTTCGGAGCGCTGGCGAGCCGCCACTGAGATCCGGGGCCATACAGCAATCCAAACCACGCCAAGCCGAAAAAGAAAAAAAAAGACGAGGAGAGGGGCAAACACGGGCAGAACGAGGAACGGCACACCACACCTCAAGGTAGGAATAGAGGGGATTTTTCTTCAATCAGGAGCGCACATTCCAAGGCCACGATAAATGAGACCAGGAACAAGCCCGAGGGAGCTTCGGCCGCGACCGCTTAGCTTGCGGCCGCCATGTTTCCCCCCTTTCAGCAGGGCTTGCTCTTGACACTGATCTCACAGTTATGGTACCCCATGCTGTGGATACGCTTTTAAACAGAACAAAGACACAGCACCTTACCAGTGCAGGTCTGACTGGCTATGAGCTAACTCTTTTTGCACCACATATTATGCTCAAACGATGTGCCACTCTGAATCCTGCCACGTTACTACCCCTCCCTTCGGAGAGTGAGGAGATAGTCATACATGATTGTATGTTTCGCACTGAGGAGGAGACGAAGGGACGGGTAGACTCGACTGATGTTCCCTTATCTGACCCCCAAGGGGAACTATATGTCGATGGCTCTTGTTTTAAATTACCAGATGGCACCACAACTGCTGCTTATGCGATCACAACACTGCGCACGATAGTTGAGACATCACGAGTCCCCTCTCAGTCGGCTCAAGCTGCAGAGCTGGCAGCTCTAATTCGGGCTTGTGAGTTGAGTCAGGGACTGGCGGTTAATATTTACACTTGACAGCCAGTATGCTTTTGGAGTCGCTCATAATTTTCGGCGGCTCCGGAAAGAGAGGGGATTCCTTACCTTCCATGGTTCAAAGATTCAACACACCCTTTGATAAATAGACTTTAGTCGGTGTTGACCCTGCCTAAGAAACTGGCAATAGTGAAGTGTAGCGCTCACAAAGCAATTACTGATGATGTGGGGCGGGGGAATGCTTTTGCGGATCAAACAGCTAAAGAGACGGCCCGATCTAAGATGAAAAAGATGTTTGTAGCAGGTCCTGCTAGATGGGTGCCGGAAGTCACGATGTTTGAGGACAAACTAGATAGTGTGAAAGAAATCCAGAGCGAGGCGACGGTTGAGGAATTAGCAATATGGCAAGAAAGTACAGCACAATTGGATGATGATGGGTGTTGGATAGATAAGTCAGGGAAACAGAGATGGATGTTGCCAGATGCATATGTTCTCCCCGTAGTTACTATGGCTCATGGACCAGCTCACATTAGTGCTAGGGGTATCTGCAAGTTGCTCGATCCGGTGTGGCAGAATGATAATATTCCAAAGACGGCTGCCCATTTAGTAAAATATTGCATGGTGTGCATGTTGTACAACCCAGGGAAGGGGACCCCTACACCTCCGGGTAATTTTGCACCCCCTTCTTTCCCTTGCGAAGTTCTGCAAATGGACTTCATTGAGATGGAACGGGTGAACAATTTGAAGTATGTGTTGGTGGTGGTTTGCGCATTCAGTAAATGGGTCGAGGCTTATCCTACCAAGGAAAATACAGCTCTAGCGATGGCGAAAGCTCTTTTGAAGGAGTTTTTCCCTCGCTTTGGTTTGCCCCGTTTGATTTGGAGTGACAACGGCAGTCATTTTAATTCTAAAGTCATCCAGTTAGTGTGCGATGGCTTGCACATTAAGAAAAAATGTCATGCTGCGAATCACCCCCAGTCAGCAGGTTTAGTTGAAAAGTACAATGGTACTCTCAAACTAAAGATGGCCAAAATTCAGGAGAGTACAGGATTGAAGTGTCCAGATGCTTTACCATTGGCTTTGTTGTCAATGAGAGTTACAGCCCATACTAGAACAGGGTTGTCCCCCTATGAGATTGTCTTTGGTAGGCCCGTTAATGTCTGGGGAGTTCCAAGACCCCGTCACTTTTCCGAGATAGAGCACCCCTTGTTGATAGATTATCTATACGATTTAACAAAAAATTTGCGTTCTATTCATCAGCAGATTCAAGAGGCCTTGCCATCCGCTACAGAGGGACCCGGCCACGACCTTCGGCCTGGTGATTATGTACTGATAAAGCACTTCCAGCGAAAAGGCAGCTTGGAGCCCCGATGGAAGGGGCCTTTCCAAATATTGCTCGCCACCCGCACTGCAGTCAAAGTGGACGGCCGGAAGAATTGGATACACTCTACGCATACCAAGAAGGTGCCACTTCCCCTGCCGTATGACCAGTGGAGGATCGACAGCATAGGGGACTCTGAGACGGAAAAGGTTCCTTGCTTCATCCCTTTCTCCGATGCCAGAATAACGTGGGCACCTTCTGAGGAGAAGAGTGATGCAGTCCTGAATGAAGCAGTGCCACCTGAGGTTAAGGCCAGCCAAGAGCTCCAGTCAGCTGGCCCTTCTGTGTTTGAATCCGAATCAGTCCATACCGCTGAAAGTGAATGTTTGTTTCTCGATCCCTCTGTTCCTGGAGTTGTTAAGTACAATTTGCGTCCTCGACGAAGGAACAGTGCACCAAAGGAAAAGTCAGACTAGTAGGGATGGACTTCATGGATGAAGAATAGGGACAATAGAGCAGGGACAGAGAGACTGGTGCATTGTTCGAGACACTGGACAGGATAAGTTTGGGATGTTTTACAAGGAGGGAGAGTACCCTATCCTGAAAGAAGTGGATTTTCCTCAGCAAGGGCTGCAATTGTGTAGCTCCAACGAGAAGTGCTTGATAGCACCACCGTGGATGAACAATAGGAGCCTGCCAGCGAGGCTCACAGGAGAAGAACAACAGCCGCTGGAAAGAAGATTGTTTGCTTAGTTTCATTACGGTTAGATTGATGGTACCTTTTCATTCCGCAATCATGCATCTTTTTGGCAGGCCAATGATTGATGAAGAACAGCCATTAGGTTTTGTTGTTTTGCCCCGATCATCATGGTTGAAGCAGCGGAGAGTGCTATTCCTTCTTTTTGCTATTCTGCTGATGATTATTCTTTGTGGAGTTCTTTGGGCGTTAGAAAATGCAAGTAATTCGCCTACTTCTGACAATGATATCTTTTTCACACCAAGACGGAAAAGAATGCTTTCTAATAATGTGTTTCTAGATACTCATAAGAGATTTTTTGGTAATGGTGTTGCTTGTTATCCTACTGAATCTGTAACTAGCCTATGGACCGCTTACCCTCTGTCTTTGATAAATTATACATATTCTAAGCCGACAAATTTTGTTGAGGTAAAAGGGGAGTTTGGTTTTGGCTACCCAGGGCCATGCTTGTATCATCGTCAACCCACTGGAACAGGGTACCCCGGTTGTGACAATAATACGTACTGTGATAACTTTTATTTGGAAGAGCAAAATATTACATTGGTGGGTTGGCATTATAAAGAAGAGACAGTTCCCCGAAAAGCTGGCTATTACCCTGCTTGTTGCCCCATTGTTACTGATACTATTTTGTATATCAACTGTTCAGGGGGGATCATATCCAAACAGACATTCCCTTTGAAAGGTTCGAAAAGTTCTGACACCGTTACAGGTAATTCTCGTTATTCAGCTGTGAATTATGATAGGCCGATATATGCCCACCCCGGGTTCTTCTCTCTCACTAATGGAACGTACTCAAATGTTCATAATGGCACCAATGATGTAGCTCTTGGGATGGTGCTGCCCCTGGGGGTCCCTTGCAAATATGCTCACAGACAAATAAAATGGGTAAAGAGAACACTTGCAAAGGAATTTTGCGAAGGAGTAACAGATATTGAGATCAACAGTTATAGTAATGGTATTACTTTTGGTTATATCCTGTCTGCCATTTTCACATTAGGGGGAATGGCTATGAGTAGGACTGAAAAGGCACGGGAATATTTGGGCTGTAAATTGAAGATATTGTCAAATACCACAGTAGCAGCATTACGTGACATCACCATTCAATTAGAAAGTATGAGGATTTATTCTGAACAGACTAGATATGCAGTGGACTTTATTTTTGCAAAGAATGGTGGTGCATGCGCAGTTAGTGGCGATCAGTGTGTAGTGGGCATAACAAATATGGAAAAGAATATCACCAAGCATATCTTGGATATTATCGAGAATGTCAAAGGTATGGAACAAGATAATTGGAGTTGGTCCCTTTTTGGAACATGGGGATGGCTAATAGAAAAAGCAATATATTTCATTGTTATATTGATACTTTGCTGTGTTCTTATTCAATGTCTGTCAAACAAAGGGATCCACCCCTGTGGAAAAGTAAGGTAGTGTTCTTCCAATCTAGTGTGTCTCCTAAAATGATGGAAAGCACACAGCTTTGTCAAAATACCCCTCACCGACCAAAAGGGCTCTTGGTGACATGCTTCATCATCGGGGTCTTCCCGTCCCGCTGCGGGACAGGGCGTGCTGCGACCTACGACTACGTGGGAGCACTGATTTTGTAACAATACTATGAGTGGTGTAGGAGTGTGAGTGGAAGGGTCAAGAGTGAGTGAAAGTGATGTATGATTAAAAAATACCTGGCTCTACGGAAAAATAAGGTAATGTTCCTTTGAGCTGATATTATTAAAAGTGGGGAATAAGACGAAGGTACTAAGCTTTAATGGGCAGTACTTCCTGTGTCGACATGTTTCGAAGCCCTCCCCTGGCTTCTCATCAGGACCTAAAAGAGATCCCATCTACACTCACAATTTACAAGAATGAAACGTGTGATATTATGAGGTAAATACTACGTGGCGCACATAACATTATACATGCATTGTATACTATACCCCAATAGGTATTTTGGCTGATATGGCTTTTTTAATTAGCCCATTAATTGCCTCATGAGCCTGTAAAATGAGAGGGAAGGAGCACCTATAGTCAGACAGTCTTCAAGGTTACCTCCTTGCCTGGCTACTACCTCCTCGCGGCTCCGTATGAGGTATTTACCTCATAATATCACACGTTTCATTCTTGTAAATTTTGAGTGTAGAAGGGATCTCTTTTAGGTCCTGATGAGAAGCCAGGGGAGGGCTTCGAAACATGTCGACACAGGAAGTACTGCCCATTAAAGCTTAGTACCTCCGTCTTATTCCCCACTTTTAATAATATTAGCTGAAAGGAACATTAAATTATTTTTCCGTAGAGCCAGGTATTTTTTAATCATACATCACTTTCACTCACTCTTGACCCTTCCACACACACTCCTACACCACTCATAGTATTGTTACAAAATCAGTGCTCCCACGTAGTCGTAGGTCGCAGCACGCCCCGTCCCGCAGCGGGACGGGAAGACCCCATTGATGAAGCATGCCACGAAGGGCCCTTTTGGTGGGTGAGGGGTATTTTAACACAGCTGTGTGCTTTCCATCATTTTAGGAGACACACTAGATTGGAAGAACACTACCTTACTTTTCCACAGGGGTGGATCCCTATGTTTGACAGCTATTGACTAGAGGAGGACGTATCCACCTCTTATGCTCTTTCGAGCACTACCTCTTCACTCCCTCTTTGATTTTTGCTTATTCAATGTCTCCCAATGTGCTGCACATACTGTATCTCTGTATTGGCTCCGAAGAGGAAGATGTCGATTCATCATGCAGCAATAATATTACAGAAAGAAGTAGATGACATTATGGCCATAGATGAGGGTATCTTCGAAACATCTTCTCTTCTCTTGGAATATACTCTCACTATTGACAGCATAACATGTGCATAAACAACCTATATGCTTCATTATTCTTTTATGTTTATGTCTTTTCGATTGTAGATGGTTAGCTCATGCTAACAGGAGGGTTTGTTAATATTGGGAAGCCCTTCTGTCCGTATATTTTAGCATTCCCGACACCATCTTGCAATCGACGCCATTTTGTACGATAATCGAAACTGCTGCTTAGTTATTTTCAAGAAACGGTCCTTGGTAAGTTTTGTTTCCCAAGGTTGAGCATTTTCTTCTATAATTGCAAGTATCCCCGTTAGTACATACCTTTCTTGTTAGATGGAGCCTTTCTCCCACCTGTATGGTAGGGAGGATAGGTCAGATGACCTTGGGCAGTAGATAGCCTGTGCCCAGCTGCAGAATCGAAACTTATGCTCTGTACCCCCATTGTATTACGACACCTGCTAGTGTTTTTCCATAGTAGGCGTGCCTTTGTGGACTTGGCAAACGTACATAATGTAATTGTATGCTTACAGGCTTCAGTCCCTCGACAGCCATCCCAAGAGGCTGGTCAGACTGGGCTCCATTGCAGTGTCATCTCAATAAATATCTGGTTTGTATTCTCTACTGTCTGACCGACTCTTCATTTGTAGGAAGGCAGAGAAGGTGGTCGTGAGTGACCCGGGTGGCCCTTTTCGGGTCACTTCCTTCAGGTTGGAGCAGCGCACACTTTTCTAAAAAGTTGGCTGCCAGGTTCTTGCTCATATCCCAAAAACAGGACATTGAGATGGGCAATTTTAGATTTCTTGAAATTAAATTTGTAGCCCAAATTGGTGAATCCCACATTTATGTTGTTCACCCTGCTCAAGTGTTCAAGTAATTCATTGTCCGTCAGATAGATGTCATCTACATAGGACACAGCTTCCTCATCACATGTTTGTAATATTTCTGACACTCTTGCCGAGAATAGCCCCGGGCTGTTCTTATACCCTTGAGGCAAACGAAAAACATTTTGCTGAGTGCCGATCGCAGAAAATGCTGTCAAATATCTGCTTTCTGGAGCTATATTTTGGCAGAAGAATCCATTCGAGATATCTATTGTCGTTTTGTATTTCTTCTGCACAATGTTATTCATTAATGCGCCACTATGTGCATTTTGAACTGCAAATGTGCATGTGTTTAAATGTCAGTAATCTAAAACTAGACGATATGTGTTGTCAGGTTTCATTACTGGAAACAAAGGATTTGGCATCGGGGAGGTGCAAGTCTCAATCACACCTTGGTATTTGAGTTGGACTAAGATTTCTTTGACCTGTCTTTTTGCATAGTTTTTTATAGGGTACTATCTCTGAGGATTTGGAGTAGATTTTAATGGGATTTCATGGTGGTTAGACTCCACGTCCCACCCTACATGGTTGCGGTATAATGCCGGAGCCAGCGCCAGAGCCCACTCCTGTGCGTATGAATGTTTTAAAGATTCTGGAACGAGGTCGGAGAAAGCAGGCAAAATGACACTTTCCCCATTTGGGCAATCCATCACAAACTCAGGCGGCCAATCTTTTTCTGCCAGCAGTATGTCATATCCATATGTTAAGTTCTCCCAAAAGAGACCTTTAACCTTTCTTTTTTTTAAAGATTTTTTTATTGATTTCAAAACTTCGAATAATTACAGACATTGATATTTATACATTTCAGCCTTGGTGCAGCATGTTTATAATACAGGATATTGTACAGTTATTTGGTCACTTGTTTCAAGAGATTGTTCACTATGCTGTAACATTTCCATTTCAACAGTTGGGGAGACACACAGGCCCCCCGATATACATTCCATTTGCCCCATTTTTTATCCCAATTCTTTGGACATCCTCTAGATTTAAACACCTCTTTTTCTGCAATCATGCACTTATCTAGTTCGTTTGCCCACAGCCTGTGCGGTGGTCTTTCCGCCACGCCCCATTTCATTACTATTGCACGTTTCACTAAGGTATACCCTAAAGTGGCCAGTTGTTGCTCCACTTCTGTAAGATCAGTCGCCTCCCAAACATTAAGGAGCCCTAATGGTGGTGTAAGGGTTATTGTAGTCCCTAGTGCGTCTTGCATATGTCTCGTTGCACCTTCCCATATGGGTCGTATGAGCGGACAGTCCCAAATAGTGTGATAAAAGGTTGCGTCTTGATGACGTCCGCGCAGACATAATGTGTCCTGTCTCAATCCCATTTTAGCTAGTGTGACCCCAGTGAGATTTGTTCTATGTAAGATTTTTAGTTGAATCAAACGGAAACGGAGAGCGATAGCCGCCTCCCTCGGGGACATCAGCGCTGAGATGTCCCCCTCTATTTGAAGTGTAATTTTATACAATCTATGCGGGACACTAACTCTGGTATCAGGTGTTTCCACCGTGATGTGCTCATTCAATACTGCTGTCACCAGAAAATCCTTCAGGTTCTGGTGAGCTATTGTTACTTCTGCCGCGCTGTCTAGCATCGTCAGAGCCCAATCCCCGTTCAGAAGCCGAGTCCTCAGTAACCTGGGCATTTCTAATTTTTAAGCCAGCTACTTTCTTCTTTTTGAATTGAGGTTTGTTTTATGTTGCTCTTCCTGTTTGATAATATAATCTGAAGTGCGATGTGTTTCCCTTTTTGTCTTTGGTTGATCTTCCTGCTTTTTTCTGATCGGCCGTCACTCTCCGAGTTTTTTGATGAACCCTGGAAGGAACGAAAGGAACGTGTATCAGTGTCCTGATACCTATCAGGTTTTTTAATGTTATCACGATTCCTAAGGTTGTACCTCTTTTCAGAGGACTCCCGTTGAAGAGACTCACCCCTTGATCGTGAATTCTTTTCTGAATTATTATTTTTAAAATTTTTGTTTTCCCATTTCTTTTTAGAAGAAGTGGGTGCTAGATTTGAGTTGTCTTTGTCGGGACTACCCACCATTTGCGGTTTCCCTGCCTTGGTTCCCAAATTATCTCTACCTAATTCAGCATAAGATTCTTCGATCATTTTTGGTAAGTCTCGCTCCCTATTTCTAGGTGCTATTTCCCTTAGGCGGCTGTGTATGGCCACTGCTGCTACCTCCCACTTTATGTTGCTCAGCATTATTGCAGAGACTTGGGCAAAATCACCCAACAATTTCATTCCCAAGTCCAGGGCAGGTCTTGCCCCGTACTCATTCTGTATTTGTTTCAATACTTCTGGAACAACTGCTAAGGAAGGAGTACCGTGTATTCTGACGTAAACGGCAGCAAAAATTGTTCCCCAAGTGGTACAATCCTCAATCGAGGGAACCATCCCCATTGGCAAGCAAATGGTTAGCATTCAATGTTTTTCCTGCGGACCCGTATGGGGAAATACTGCTTCCAGCTGTGCAATATTTTGTGCTATCCAGAACAGAATTTGCTCCCGTTTGGAAGGAATTGTCCCTGTTACTGATTTCAGTGTCTGCGGGCTAAATATAGGTGTGGTCTGATGTGGACCAGCAGGTGCATTTCTCGCAGGTTGGACTGTTAATATTCGCATGACGAACTGGACAATGTGTCTGTATAGCTTGACTATGTCTTTGTATATTACGTACTTCATCCACTGACTCGGGATGTGGAGTGCATGTCGCTAAGACCGGCCAGGCCGCTCCTTCTATGCTGAGCGGACCGAGTCTCACGACAGATGTGTGTGGGAGGGCGCCTTTAAACCAGATTTTATGCTACTGATAAGGTAACGGGTCTTCAATGTCCTCATATGGAAGGTATTCATCTGGTGGTTCAGCTACAATATATGTGTGAAACAATTTAGTCACCGGATCTGCAGGTCGGAACTGAACCCAAGAATAGAATACCTCTGATCCGAACACCTCGTGTGCCTCAATCACGAAGGTAACACAGCCACCTATTAAGGGTAGGCAGTGGTCTAACAGCTTCATAGTAACTGCATGTCTGCAGTTCTCTGTGATGTTAAGAGCGTTTTCAACTTCGTCTTCCCCCGAGCGACTTGCGGGCTCAGTCATTTTTTAAAAGAGAAGAGTAAGTTTAAGAGGTAGGGTTTTGCACAATGTGAGAACTTTTTATCCTTACAAGCTTGCTAAAACCTTCAGCCAATACACAGAGTATATCTGCTCAGCTGAGGCGGATTTTCCCTTCTCACTTCAGACGTCTCTGAGAAGGTGTGAGTATGGCTTTCTGAGTAAACCCGACTGAACTACTCAGATTTTCACTGTTAATATAAGAACCAAACCAACGATGGCGGCGCCATGTCGTGTAGTTCCTAGGAGTCCCCCAGGACCTGCGCATTTTGGATGACCTAAACTGAGGGCTTGGTGTCCCAACCGCTTCCGGAAACCCCCACAGGATATGTCAGCCGTTAGACCAGCTAGCTCTTCAGTGCCACTACCACCCCCTTGTATTCTACAGTGGTGTAGGTAGTTTCTGGCAACCACTGAACATGACAACCCTTATTCCTCAGGGATCATGGAAAGCAGTACAGTACTTTTCACTCAGTCACTCGTGCTTGCTTTCTCTCAGAAAATACACAGGTTGGCAATTAGGACATTTCAATAATTATTTATTGGTCCAGTGACAGCCTTGTGTAAAACATATGTGCTGCGATAATCAGGAAACAGAAGCATACGAAAGAGATTGCTAGTACCAATATAGTGAACAGTAGATAGTGCTAGGAAGATGAACAGAAACAGTTCAGATAAAAACAGTAGCACTTGCATATTCCTAAAATGCGCGCCCTAAGTAATTTGCTAAAATGTACCTAGCCTAACCTAGAGGTGTAGGTGTATATGTGTATAGATGTGTGTATCTGTAGCCAAGAAACCCCTAGGGATGAACTAGCCCCCTCACCTGATGGTTTAGAACGAAGAACCCCGTCTCTGCGTCGCGGATGACAACCCGCAATGGGATGTCAGACCACTGTGTATTGAAGATTCAGCATGCAGGACCCCCGTCTCAGCTTGTAATTTGTAGGGGGGAGTGAGGGTCTTTTATACTTAAGTGGTCAATCCAGGGTTTTTTCTAGAATCAATATGTTTTTAAAACAATCAAGGATGTTTTGCAAACAATCATAAATGTTTTGAAAGCAATCACCAATGCTTTTCTAAACAAGTGCGATCATGCACAGCTGGCTGTTGGCCAAGGATGAAAAAAAAGTGGTAACCCTTATACAGAATAAATCTGCCCTGCCTGGGGACATGTTTATGTTTATCACGTAGAGGGATTCTGATAGAAGACTAAGAGCCTGGTGTCGAAGAGACAGGAGCAAGCTATTAGGTAAAAGGTCACCTGTTTAGAATCGTTATAGTCGTGTGGCTGGAATAATGTATGTAAAACGGGGTATACATGATGGGACTATCCTAAAAAACATGACAAAACAATAAATTGAATACTAAATTTGACATAGCATGAGGCAATAGTACTGAAAAAAACTGAAATGATCTATTCTCTGAAGTAAAAATAGCCAAGAAATTGGTTCAGCTATGTGTTTCTGAATAACCGTTTCAAAACTTTTCACCAGGAAACAAATACCCATCGTTTTTTATGCTGCATTCTAATAAAAAAGGACTTAACACAGAAAGGCCTGTGCTTTGGTAAAAGGCAAAATAAAGGTTCTGTTATGTTGAAGTTTTTCTGTACTGCATATTTCAGGCCAAGGGTAAACCTCAACATGTAGTTTGAGGCTTGATGGAAAGCCATCAGGCAACAAGGAAGCTTCATAATGGAAGATAAGTTCAAACCCATTTAGTCAAACCAAATATGCATGTTTCCTCCTCCCCAAACTTGTACATCAAAATGTTTCTGATGTGTCAAAAGGAGTGTACAGCTGAAATCTTATATTAGATTTGAAAATTATACATTGGGGTCTCGCAGTCTATGTTCTTGTATATTTGTATGCATTAGATGGGAACCTAGTGAAATCAACTAACAGGAAACAACCTGGTTAACGCTGGATATAGCTCATTTATCCTACAGCGTTCTGTCTTGTAGGAGTAATGGCCTTGGATACTCTTCCTCACATGGGGACATCGATTCACCAAAATGCCTGGGGTAGCAGAAGTGACATCACACACAATGTGACCCTAATGGCATTGCATGACCTTAACGTGGAAGACATCACAATGATTGATTTCGCTGAAGTTCCATAATTCTGCATGATTATATAACACAACAGACAAATGTTCATTTTATATACCACCTGTTAGTGTGCTGTCATGATTTTTTAAAGTGGTGGGGCATAATACTTGCCCTGAATTGTACAGAGCAAGTGAACCACACCTCTGCTAGGAGAACTCAGAAAGTTCTGCCTCCAAAATAAATTTGAACAAAAATTAATTCAAATAGTATGTTTAAAAGCACAGTTTTTCTTAAATTTACTAAACCCCATAGGCTCTGAAAGGGCACTCATTAAATATTCAATTCCTTTCACGGTGCACCAAGCCAATGAAATCTGACTCTCCCAAAGAGCTGACCCCATTGTTTTCAGAATGTGGTATGGGTGTCCCCATATGTCAGAAATTACATCGATTGTGCCAGGTCCCACATTTTGTCATGGATGCCCCTCATATGACACAGTTCCACATTCATTGCCAAAAATTGCATACAATGTACCAGTGTCAGATTTTCGCCATAAATGCCATCCATAGAAGTAACTTGTGACCCTTATGTCACAAAATACTTCTAGTATGTGAGGACCAATATTTTGCCATAGTTGCCCCCTTCCATATGCCAAGAATTGCCTCCAATGAGCAAATACCAGCATTTTGCCATGGGTGCCCACTATGTCAAGAGTTTATTGGAGTGTGCCAGTTCATTTTTCCACGGGTGCCGCATGCGCCAAGAATGCCCTCCGGTATTCCAGTGTCAATATTTTACCATGGGTGCCCATTACGTCAAGAATTACTTCCAGCGTGTCAGTGCCAGTATTTTGTAGCAGGTGCTTGTCATGTTAACAATTGCCTCCAGTATGCCAGTAACAGTATTTTGCCATAAGTGCCTCTGTAAGCTAAAAATTACACTCACTCGGAGGGGGGAATAATTTCCTTCACCACATTACATCAGGACTATGATCTAGCGGATACTGAAACCTTTCAATATTTGCATATCAGACATGTTCTCCTAACTGCCATCCCAAAAGGTGAGGAACTCCAGGAGACTTCCCCACTAAAAGACAGACTCATAACAGACTACATGGAATGGAGGGCGATCTCCCTGACCTACCAAAAGGTGATTAATAACTTTCCAGACCCTCTCGTGGATCTTCGAGGGCAGTGGCAGTAGGACCTGGGTGAACTGGAGGACGAAGACTGGCTGGAGACGCTGGCTTCCCCTAGAGAGGTGGCCATATCGGCGAGATTCAGGTTGCTGCAACTCAGGATATTACATAGATCATATTTTTCCTGCGCAACCATAACTAAGATGGGCAGAGGTCAGGACTCTAATTGTCGTAGACTGTGTGGCGAAGTGGGCACATTTTACCACATAATATGGGATTGCCCAGTAATAAAGCGCTTCTGGGAAGTAATTATACACTGCTTGCGCAAGGTATTGGGAGTTGAGATGGAGCCACTGCCTCAAATGTCTCTGTTAAATGTGTGGGAAGCCACTAATCTCACTAACAAAGAGAGGAACTGGGTGTTGCTGGGGATGATAATAGCCAAGCGTAACATTGCCTGATATTGGGGAGCTGCTGCAGCACCAACACTCCGTGCCTGGAAGAAAGATATGGATGGTGTATGGTGGCGGAGAAAGTAGTATATGAAAGCAGGGGCTGCCCCAAAAAGTTGGACCAAATCTGGGGGATATGGAATGTAAATGGGGGAAACCCATGTATGGCCACCTTGGGGGGATCTGGAGGTTGTACTTATCTAAGAGAGAGGGTGCTCACGGAGGTGGCCGGAGGGGAAGAGTAAAGAAATGTAGATGCATTATATTTGGGAGAACAAATGTATACCAAAGCTCTAATGGTCTCTGAGTGTTCTGATATAAGTACTGCCTTGTTAGATTATTAATAAAAAGAAGTTTAAAATAAAAATTACATTCACTATGCCAGTGCCAACAGTGTACTGAAGGCAAGCATAACACCACATTCTTACTCATATTTACTCACTCACACTCATTCTCACTCACTGCTCTCTGTCAATCACTCTTACTCATTCACATTCACTCATTCTTACTCTCTCTCACTCATACTTAGTCACTTGAACTTATTCTTACTCACTCCCTAATTTTCACTCACTTATTATTACACACTCAGTCTCACTCATCCATTGGCACTTACTCATTCTGATTCACATACATTCTTACAATGACTCGCTCACACTTTTTCTGTCACACTCATCTGCACTGACTCTTACTTTCACTCATTCTCAATTCTTACTCTGATTCACTCATTCTCGCTCTCACTCATTCTCCCACTGTCTAACATACCCTCATACTCACTCTTATTCATTCTCTCACCCACCCTGACTCACTTGCAGTCACTCTTACTTGCATTCATTCTCTCTCTCTTGCACTCACTCTTACCATTCACTCTCACTCATTCTTACTTTGACTCACTTATACTTACTTGCACTCATTCTTACTCACTCATTCTCATGCACTCTGGCTCGTTCATTCTCTATGATTCATGAACACTCACACACTCATTCTGATTCACATTCACTCTTACTCTCACTCACTCAAACGTTTTCACTCACACTCATGGGCACTCACTCTTACTCGTAAAGCGTTCCATTGAGAGAGTAAGTGATCTGAGTTACACTATGAAATGTGTTATCTGGCAGTCTGCTGTCCTGTATGGATTTATCTTTTACTAATTGAAAACAAAAGGACCCCCTGCTAATGCTCAATGCTCCTAAGGCAGGGAAAATATATATTGTGTGTAAAGACCTTAGGCAGCTTGTTATTTTACTTTAAGATATAGTAAGATACATATGGCCAAGCAAAGCAAATGACATTTATAATTACTTTTTTATTATCAAAGATATAATTTTTTTTAATCTTGCTATGATAGGATCTATATATAAACAGATTACAAAAAAATGCATATATAATGTTTTCACAATATCAAACAACAAAATACGTAAACAGTCTGTAGGCATAAAATGTGGCTAATTCCTGGTGGGATCATATCAAGCGCCTTCATCAGGAACGAAACGGATGTAACTAAGGTAAACCTGTAAAGATAGTAGAAACAACAAATATACCTGGCTCAACTACTTATAACAAAGATGATATTTTCCCTCTCCCCCACTGTATTAGGAAATAAATAATTTATGAAGAAAATCCTACCGTTTATAAAAAACAGTGCCTATGCACATATTGGGTGCGTATTAGAAAGGTAGAATAGTGATCCTACTATTGATCCTAAAATAGAGTGTGAATAGAAGCGCTGACGCTAAAAGTAGCCTTCAAGATACCCGAAAGAAAGCACCGAAATGTGTGAATGGATAAACAAGACAAAGGATAACACCCAGGTTCTCTATATAACAATATGTGGTTTGCAACTATGGTTGGGGATAAGGTGGCGTATTTACTCACTATGAAAGAAGATAAATGTCCAAGAAATCAGATGAGACACACAGGATACTTTTATAACATATCCAAACGTAGGTATGTTTGGCTATAGGTGCACAATATCTGTGTCCTTGCAGAGAATGAGCGGGACTTCTGTAAAAATAGTCAGAAATAGATTGAGTCTCGGTCAACGGGATAAAGATAGAGGATGGAGATGGAATGGAAGGGTGGGACTAGGGTGGGGAGAGAAAGGCTGGAAGGGCTAACGGAAAATAGAAATGGAAACGCTTAGAGTTGGAATAAGGGAGGATGAAATGTATCTATATATGTACCTTAAAGGACAGAGATCCCAATGCGGTCCTCTTATTTATTTATTTCCTTAAGTGCAGTACTGGATATCAGGAATTACATATTCATATCTATTTGCAAGAAATTGAGTCTCTTTATATTCTGAAGACAGAAAAGCAGAAAAAAGTATCTATGATTAT
This sequence comes from Calotriton arnoldi, assembly GCA_963921515.1. Lineage (NCBI taxonomy): Eukaryota > Metazoa > Chordata > Amphibia > Caudata > Salamandridae > Calotriton > Calotriton arnoldi. The sequence continues at coordinate 4,495,023 of CAWUFW010000001.1, read as the reverse complement.
TATTTGGAACCAATAGTGGCAATATCGCTATCTGCTACTATGCATATAGTAAGCATAGAATGGTTTGCGGGGATACTAGTCTGGCTTCCATGAACTATAGATGCCAGTGATTCTGCGAGAATGAGATAGTTTTAAGATGCATAGAAATCCAAAGTATACTCATCGGGAGACAAAGTTTGTGGTTGACCTGCGAGGCAGGTGACGTGGACGACCTTTTAACACAATTGAAATGCGCATATGCCTTAATATGGAATCACTGTCTGTATTTTATGCAGTTGCATCATTTCAGAACAAGGGCCAGTTAAGATCTAGTAGTCCAGATTTTACATCTGAAGATATACCGAATGAGCAGCTCTTCACAAAAAATGACCAAACTAGAGCGTGCAGTAATGCACATCATGTCGAGATTTAATTACCGTGGTGCGCAATGTACCTCCTGTGTGTAAGTTATAGTGAAGCACACTGTTATAGGGAGACTCTTCTCCTTCCTGCGTAAAGATCATTCTGTTACCTGATGCAGATAGGTGTGTCCTTCGACGTACTTGCTTCCTCCCGTGTGGGCAAAATAGGTCTGTTTCGTCCCGTATTTCAAAAATGAGTCAGCTAAAACCAGATGTAATTAAATTGAGTTCTGGGGTCTACTGGAGCCCGGATATGCCGGACTGCCACGAAAGACTAGACTGCTAACCTAGATGGTGTCCCACCCCCAATTGGGAGCGTGGAGACCTGATCGAATCGGAACACGACCTGTGCTATATTAAAAATGATTCATAAGATGTTAGCTACATTGTTGCAGCGTCAAATGGCCGTACTTTCAATATTGGTTCAAAAAGCAATGAAATAGATACAAACCGGGATAAATCACTACTTTAGAATGTGCTCTGGTGCCTGACAGCTAAAATAAAATAGATAGCTTACTATATTATTCAAAGCTTTGTCCATCTACATTAGGAGACTCAATATATGGTGGAACTCAACACTGGCTACACTATGGATGGTAAAAAATAAAAGAATTAGAATGCTAACCAGAGTCCGTGCATTAAGAAGAATCACTCCAAGGGGTCTAGAAGCCTGAATTTGCAGCAAGATGGTATACTTCTGCAACTATGGCTACTCAAAGCCGAGTTGGTTCAGTTGACAGCTATATTGTATTTGATCGCATTCTCCCAAGGGATCTCGCCATTGAGGCCCCGATTATAAGTATCTAATGTAAATATCCAAAATAATTCTCGTTTTTTACGTATTTGATGGCTCAATGGTTATTGCATTAGTTCTATTTTTTTCTAGAATAAGCCATCTTATGTCATCAGGTGTGTGATGATTCGAGAGATAATGTTCTACCAACTGGGCTGTAGCCTTGGCTGTTCTTACTGCTGAACGATGTTCTGTTAGTCTCGTTGCCATCGTCCAGGCTGTATCTCCTACAAAGCCCAAATTGCAGGGGCATATTATTACGAAACTTGTAGTGCGCACAGCTACCCCAAAGGGTTTCCCAGCGCAGGGCGAAAGTAGGGGGTAGACAAGGAGAAGCAGTAGCACAAGTTAAAAAAGCCAAGTTTTAGGCCCTTATGGAAAGCTAGGAGAGATGCCGAATCTTTCAAGGCAGCTGGCAGGACGTTCCATAGTATTGGCCCTAAATAGGAAAAAGAATGACCTTTCATTCACGCCAGTCGGGTTTTTGATACCACAAACCAAGCCTGCAAAGCGGTTCTCAGGAGCGGGGAGGGATAATAAAGATGGACTAAATCCCAGAGGTATTTAGGAGCAGATCCAGATTTAATTCTAAACATGTAGCAGAGGGCTTTGAACTTAATACGGTTTGACACAGCCAGCCAGTGTAGGTCACGGAGAATGCTGGAGACCGAGGTGCACTTGGGAAGGCGATAGAGGAGCCTAGCAGCTGTATTTTGAACCAGTTGCAGTCTGTGGATAGTGGCTTTATCGGCTCCCAACTATAAGACGTTGCCATAATCTAGTCGAGAGATAACAAGGGCTTGGATCACCGACCTCTGAGTTGAAAAAGAGATCACCATAAGATCTTTTTTAGCCACTTAAGCGCAGCAAAGCAGGTGGACGTCACCTTGGCCACTTGTTGTTTCATGGAGAGTGATTCGTCCATGATGAAACCCAGGTTTTTAACACTGCTAGAATGAGTGAGAGGGGCACCCAGTTCAGCGGGCCAGTGCTGCGGCCCCCAGAGATCTGACCTTTTGCCTAAAATTATGACTTCGGTTTTGTCCCCGTTTAGCTTATACAAGCACTGAGGTCAGAGGGACTGTGTCCTTTCATTGGCAAGAAGGAGAACGGGATCTGGGTGTCATCTGCTTAGGAAAACAGAGACAACCCAGCGTCTTCAACCACCTCCGCTAGAGGACGGATATATATGTTGAATAACAAAGGGCTCTGCACTGAGACCTGTGGAACTCCACAGGGAGAGATGTGGGAATTAGACCTGGTCGAGGAGGAGGCGACCTGGAAGTTCGGTCCTTGAGAAAGGAGCGGAACCACTCCAGGGCCACTCCCTCAAGACCCAGTGTCCGCAGTTCCTCCAAAAGAATACGGTGAGACACCATGTCGAAGGCAGCGCTGAGATCTAAAAGGATGAGCTCCACAGTTTCACCCTTGTCCAAACAGTGCCTTAGCGTCTTTGTAACCCCCAAGAGAGTGGATTCAGTAGAGTAGCCCGCCCGGAACCCAGACTGGGAGGGATGAAGAAAATTCTGGGTTTCCACAAAGGAAGACAATTGGCCATTGACATGCTTCTCCAGAATTTTTGAAAGAATGGGAAGAAGAGAGATAAGGCAAAAATTTGAGAGGTTAGAGGGATCCAGACTCGCTTTCTTTAGGAGGGGAAGGACCATAGCATGTTTCCATCTTTGGGGGACTATCCCTTCCTTCAGAGAGTTGTTAAGGAGATCCATTAGCACATATAATATAGTGGGGTCCAGCTTGCTCAACAGATGGGGACGGAGGGGGTCAAGAGGGGAGCCTGATTTGATGGCGTGAAGGATGCAATTGATAGGATAAGATAAATCAGATTCTTTGTTTTACAATTCATAAATTTATTTGGTTTAATCGTGTAGCCATTGTGTGTAAATTCGTCTTCCTCAATCACTGAGGTGCATGCTTAGCACTGTGTACACTTATGTGTGCCTAGCTAAGAGGTTTTTCCATTGATTGTCTTTTGTATAAAGGACACATCATTCTATATTCTGGAGTTAACCACGAGATCTTGAATGTTTTTATTGCGTCTATGTGCAAGCAAAGGTTTAGGAAGATTGGACTCTGGTGTGGTAGTGCTATTCAAAATGTGCCAATTTCTATTAATGATTTGTCTCACCTTTTTATTCATGGTAGAGTGCTTCGTGACACAAACAATGTTGGAAGCTGTTTGTTTCTGTTGTTCTCTACCTTTCAATGTGCACCATCCAAGTTGGCTGTTTTGGCACATAGCTTGCGGTAATTACATTGCAGGTATTTCATAGCTCTTCTCTTGCCATGCACCATTCTTCAGACTTGGTCCCTGGTCATTGAGGATCTTTTTAGTTCCACAGTATCTATATACATGAGCATAGGTAGAATTTTATTTAAGGTTCCTTAATTCATTTGTCATCGCTGAGTAAAAAGCTCCAGGACACATCCTAAAATGTAGGATTAAAATATATGCATGGAGCTAGCTTAAAAAGGTCTGCTTCTCAAAACACTGTTTCACCATTAGCTAACAGTCTCTCCAACGATTAACAATAATTGATGATATCTCTGTTCCCAAAAATACACTGCTCTTTAAATCTATGAACTGCTTTCTAATTTACATAATTCTTTAAGGATGTAACATCAATTAATTATAAGGATCCCAAGACACACACATGAGGGTACTGTTTCATATTATTTGAGCTAAAACCCTACTGTAAAAGAGTCACTACCAGAATAAGGTAAGTCAACTGATTTTGTGTACAGTTCATGGTGGCTTCTTTCCTAAAAGAACAAGGGCACAGTGTTCCTGCACCACTACATTGGGCTCTGTTGCAGTTGCAATGTGACAATGGCAAATCTAATTCTTGTTATTCATACAACATAAGCAAGGGGGTCTCCTGTAAACTCAAATGAGACCGAGATAATAGGGGAGCAATAAACACCTGTTACGTATACTGGTTGTGTCCAGTCCTGACAGTAGAGACAGTAGCAGTCATTACGCTTCTCTCGAAAGGTTGCACATAACTTATACCTACAAATCATATTTCAGTACTGCTGGGTATAAGTATTTAAGGCCCGTGCCTACTCAAGTGTATACAATAGTACGTGTAATTAGCAGTACTAGTTGTGGCGAATTAATTATTTTCAGTCTGCAGTAAAACTACTTAGTGGTGGTTGGTGTCAGAAAACCCTGTCTTCCAAAATGTGTAGGCAAAGCACATACAAATTACCTCTAGAATGAGACTGCATATGCTTTTAGTGCTACTTTCTTTCTCCTACAACATTTTCTGACCGATTGTGTGCACCATCTTTGAGGCGATTAGGTCTTTCATGTTATTTATAGAGACATCAAATTCTAAGTTACAACATTTGAGACGTGATATTATGCAATGGACCAGAGACGCACTACTGCAGAACACAGCAGGGGGCAATTGGATACTTGGTACATAAAGTCTCTGTTTTGAGGCAACAAATAAAGCTAAACTCAAGAGGCATTGTATGGACAAGAAAAACCAAAGTCATTATAATTTCCTCTATATACTGTGACTTCCCAGACAAAGCTAGAGTAAATATTTTGCAGAAAACCTAAAATGTTTAATTTCTAATCTTCTAGTATGCTTCCTGAATTTGTCTTAAACATCCAGAGACCCCAACAAATTGCCTCTTCTGCCATAAATAACCATCAAGTAGTAACAATATTGCTACTTGAATACACACCTCATGAAGACACTAAAGTTTGACAAGGAGAATGACTGTTTGGTGGACGGGAACAAAACATTATCCGTCAGACGTTTTGTAGAGCAACTGTAGATTTAAAGAATATGGAGCATGCTATAATTTGATCCATCCATCTTACCTAAAGTCAGCAATGACTGAGGAGACAGCCACTTTTGAGGACCCAAAGAACCTGGGAGACTTAATAAGTAAAGGATGAGTTGGAGGTGGGTGATGAGTTTTCCTTACAGGGTCCTCTTTAAGGCCTGTGGTGGCCTTATCACTGTTAAAGATTACCTTTAGTAATCGCTAGTGTACATTATCATTAGAGTATTTGTTTTCTCGTTTTTCGGTCATGTTTAACGACATTCCCACTAAGAATTAGGGTTGGTGGTTTAGTATTGTGTTAGCTTTTTTGCATTGAGTATTGCTGTACTTCTGGCTTAGGTGGTCTCTCAGTGGTACACCTCACCTGATGATAAATGTAGATTTTTTAAAGGTTCTATACAGCTTATACTAGAGTCAAAACTGCTTTGTCTTGTAAATGCTTTCAATACTATCATATTTCTCTTTTCATTCAAAGCTTTTTTGTGACTTGGAAATGTAGTGTGTCTAGGGCCTGAAATATGGACTTCTTCCATATTCCAAGTTCCAGCTCTTGTGCCGGCGTTCCAGGGATGCCAGTTGGTGTCTGACTGGCACTGTTGTAGAAGGATCATATTTAATAAATCGGAAGTTACTCACCGTCCCCAGCATCCAGTGTTTGAGTGGGAGGACTGTACATGAATTTAGCGACGACTTAGCCAGCCAGAATCTACAACTGCCCTCCGCAGCGGTGAACCCATCGTTTACTGCTTCTGGATCATCGTACCTTGAACTTGGGAGTGACACTTTGTCTTGAGCTTCATTAGCTTGGATTGGACCCGTAGCTTTATTGCTATTTAATTATTCCCCGGTGTTTAACAGCTGAGAGGGGGAATTCACTCAAGTGAGCGCGTGACTTGGCAAGCGGCGTGAGACTCTGTTGTTTACAAGAAGCACAAGCAGAGCAACAAGTGTGGAGAACGCTCTATGCTCGCTGCGTCGGGGCGTAGCTTACGCTACGTGAAGCCGCCGTCTTGCTTTCGGGTCAACGACGCGTATGGTGATATGCACGACACTTTAACAAGTAATTTATGAGTGCGCATCCTGCTACTGTTTGTACGGTGACATGCACGCCATTTTTTGACTAACAAGTAATTTATGAGTGCGCATCATGCTACCGCTTTACACGGTGATACGCACACCATTCTTCCATTACCTCTGAAAACAGCATACAGTGTTTGAGTGGGAGGACGGTACAAGAAGTTGGCGACGAGGATGGGAAAACATTCTTTATTTTCAAGATATTTGGCAACTCCATAGAACAACATAATATGGTCATGAGGCAAGCTCTCCATAGGATAAAGGAGGCTGGCTTATCCCTTAGGCGAGACCAGTGTGAATTTTTGGTAGATCAGGCGGAGTATCAACAATACAAAATCACTGCCTATGGAGTGAAGGCAAAAGAAAACTTGCTAGATGCAATAAGGTTGGCGCCTCCATCAGGGGATAAGGATTGTTTGAGGTCTTTCCTCTGCCTCATTGAATTCTACGCTAAATTTGTACCAAGGATAAAACAGAATAAAACAGAATGCTTGAGTCTCTTACTAAAGAAAGGTGCCAGTTTCTAGTGGGGTGATGAGCAACAGAAGAGTTTTGAGCAGATCAAGTAAGAAATTTGTGGGGCCGGCATTTTGACACCCTATTGAAGTCCATTCTCACAGTTGATGCAAGTGCCACGGGGTTGGGGGGCGGTTCTGTCACAAATCCATGATACGCAAGAAAAAACTGTGGCATTTGCATCCAGAACTTTGACCACCTCTGAGAGGAACTACTCTGTGATTGAGTAGGAGGTGCTTGTGGCAGCCTGGGGTATGGAGTATTTAAGAACTTACCTGTGGGGTTTGAAGTTTATTCTGCACACAGATCACAAGCCCCTGATTAAGATATTGTTGCTGGGTGGAGCAGGGAAAGGCTCCGCAATATTGGCCAGGCTGGCAGCCCGTCTTCAAAAATATTGCTACACATTGGAGCACATACAGGGGTGGAGGAATTGTCAAGCTGATTGTTTGTCAAGGTAATCTTTGGATTGGCGTGAGATGGATGGGCCTGCTGTTTTTGCATGAGAGAGTAAAGGTGCGGTGGCATCTGTCCTAGATGTGCTTGATCTTGGTAGTGCACATGCGATTTCCATGCAAGAATGGGTGAAAGAGATGGAGTTGGATCTCTCTCAAAGATGTTAAATGATTGATTCTGTTATGAGGCAGACAGGAGAGTTCGGTGTCGCGCTCTGTCAGACTTTACCTTAAGGTATTGGATGAGTTGTCTGTACGTGAAGATACTGTGATAATGAGGGGGGAACAGTTGATTCCTCCTCATGGGTTACGACAAAGAGGGACACCTTGGACAATCAAAAACTAAAAAAAGAGTGAGAGGTGAGTGTTGGTGGCCGGGAATGGATGAGCAAGTGGATAAGTGGGTTGAGGAGTGCAGTGGGTGTAAGGAAGGAGAAAAACGTTTAAAGGTTGGAGCGAGGCAGATTTAGGACACATAGACCATCAATCAATCAATCATGTCACTTATAAAGCGCACTACATACCCGCGAGGGTCTCAAGGCGCTGGGGGAAGAGGGGGGTGGTGCTGCTACTGATCGAAGAGCCAGGTCTTGAGGAGTCTTCTGAAGGCCAGTAGGTCTTTGGTCTGTCGGAGGTTGGTGGGGAGTGTGTTCCAGGTCTTGGCGGCGAGGTGGGAGAAGGATCTGCCGCCGGCGGTCGTTTTCCGGATGCGGGGGACTGTGGCGAGGGCGAGGCTGGTCGAGCGGAGCTGGCGGGTGGGGGTGTAGAAGCTGAGTCGTCTGTTGAGGTAGGCTGGTCCGGAGTTGTGGAGTGCTTTGTGTGCGTGGGTGAGGAGCTTGAAGGTTATCCTCTTGTTGACAGGGAGCCAGTGCAGGTCTCTCAGGTGGGGTGTGATGTGGCTGCGTCGGGGGATGTCGAGGATAAGACGTGCAGAGGCGTTCTGGATGCGTTGCAGCCGTCCTCAGGAGCTTAGCCGTCGTTCCTGCGTAGAGGGCGTTTCCGTAGTCCAGCCTGCTGGTGACGAGGGCCTGGGTGACTGTTTTTCTTGTTTCGGTGGGGATCCACTTGAAGATCCTGCGGAGCATTCGGAGGATGTTGAAGCAGGATGAGGAAACGGCGTTGACCTGCTTAGTCATGGAGAGGGTGGGGTCGAGGATGACCCCTAGGTTGCGTACGTGGTCGGTGGGTGGCGGGGCTGTTCCCAGTGATGTTGGCCACCAGGAGTCGTCCCAGGCTGAAGGGTTGGAACCAAGGATGAGGACCTCCGTCTTGTCCGAGTTCAGCTTCAGGCGGCTGGTCCTCATCCATTCGGCGACGGCCTTCATTCCTTCGTGGAGGTGGGCTTTGGCGGTGTGAGGGTCTTTGGTGAGGGAGAGGATCAGCTGGGTGTCGTCGGCGTAGGAGATGATGTTGAGGTTGTGCTGTCGGGCGACGTGGGCGAGGGGTGCCATGTAGATGTTGAACAGCGTTGTGCTGAGGGAGGAGCCTTGGGGTACGCCGCAGATGATCTTGGTGGCCTTGGATCGGAAGGGGCGAGGCGGACGCTTTGTGTTCTGCCGGAAAGGAAGGATGTGGTCCAGTCCAGGGCCTTCTCTTGGATCCCGGCGTCGTGAAGGCGTGTTCGTAGTGTGTGGTGGCAGACCGTGTCGAAGGCGGCTGATAGGTCCAGGAGGATGAGGGCTGCTGTTTCTCCGTTGTCTAGCAGGGTCCTGATGTCATCGGTGGCGGCGATGAGGGCGGTTTCGGTGCTGTGGTTGCTGCGGAAGCCGGACTGGGAAGGGTCCAGGATGTTGTTCTCCTCGAGGTAGCGGGTCAGTTGTTTGTTGACGATTTTCTCGGTGACCTTCGCGGGGAACGGGAGCAGAGAGATGGGTCGGAAGTTCTTGAGGTCCTTGGGGTCTGCCTTGGGTTTCTTGAGTAAGGCGGTGATCTCGGCGTGCTTCCAGCTTTCCGGGAAGGTTGCTGTCTCGAAGGAGATGTTGATTATTTTCCGGAGATGGGGCGCGATGGCTGTACTGGCTTTGTTGAAGATGTGGTGAGGGCACGGGTCTAGCGGTGAACCGGAGTGGATGGTGTTCATGATCTCGCTGGTGTCCTCGTCGTTGATGTTGGTCCAGGAGAGCAGGCGGTTGGTGGTTGTGGGGGCAGTGGTCTCGGTGGTTGCCGGGGCGGTCGTGGTGTTGAAGCTGTCGTGGATGTCGGCGATTTTGCGGTGGAAGAAGGTGGGCAGTGAGTCGCACAGGTCTCGCGACGGCTGGATGTCGTTGGTGTTGGAGCTGGGGTTGGAGAGTTCCTTCACGATGTTGAAGAGCTCTTTGCTGTTGTGTGCGTTGTTGTCTAGGCGGTCTTTGAGTGAGACCCTTTTGGCGGATCTGATGAGGTGATGGTGACTGCGGGTGGCGCTCTTGTGGGCGGCGTAGCTGTCCGCTGTCCGTTCGTGGAGCCAGATCTTCTCCAGTTTTCGGCATGTTCGTTTGGAGGCCTGGAGGTCTTCGGTGAACCAGGTGGCTTTCTTGCTGGTGTGGCTGTTGGGCGGATTCTTGAGCGGGGCGAGGGTGTTGGCGCAGTCGTCGATCCACTGTCTGAGGTTGCGGGCGGCGGTGTCGGGGTCGGAGGGTTCGGCGGGTGGGCTCAGGGCGAGGGTTGTGGTTAGCTGGTCTTCCGTGACTCTGCTCCAGCAGCGGCGAGGCATTTGTTCGGTGCGGTGGTGCGTGGTGGGCTTCCTGTAGGTGAAGTGGATGCAGTGGTGGTCAGTCCAGTGGGGTTCGGAGGTGTGGTTGAAGGAGACGTGTGGGCTTGCGGAAAAGATGGAGTCGAGCGTGTGGCCGGCGGCGTGGGTGGGTGTAGTCACGAGCTGTCTGAGTCCGAGGGTGGCGAGGTTGTCGATCAGGGTGGTGGAGTTGGTGTCCTTGTTGTTCTCGAGGTGGAAGTTCAGGTCCCCGAGGAGGATGTAGTCCGTGGAGGCGATGGCGTGTGTGCTGACGAAGTCAGCGATGGAATCGCTGAACTGTGGTCGGGGTCCGGGGGTCTGTAGATGAGGGTTCCTCTGAGGGTGGTGTTGGGATCGGTGTGGATCTGGAAGTGCATGTGTTCGGCGGTGCTGAGGGTGTCGTCGGTGTTGGTTGAGACTCTGAGGGTGTTCCTGTGGACGATGGCGATGCCTCCTCCGACTCCGTTGGTGCGGTCCCTGCGGGTGATCTTGTATCCGTCCGGGATGGCAATGGCGATGTCGGGGGCTGAAGCGGGATTCAGCCAGGTCTCCGTCAGGAATGCGACGTCTGGGGAGGTTGCGTCGAGAAGGTCCCAGAGTTCGATGGCGTGTTTGCGGGCGGAGCGGGTGTTGAGGAGGATGCATCTGAGGTAGTTGGGTTCTTTCCTGGGCGGTGGTTTGGCGGGGCGGGTGCTGGCGAAGCTGCAGTTCCGGCAGGTGAAGGGCCCTTGGGTGCGCTTCGGGGTGGCCTGGTAGCAGGCGTGATCTTTTCCGGGGTTGAGTGCGTGGAGGGTGCTGGCGTCGTATCGGCGTCTGTTGATGTGGCGGGCGCGGGGATGCCCGGACCAGGGGTCTGGCGCCGGGCGCGGTCACGGCGCGGACGGGCGCAGACGGGCTTGCCTTAGGCGCGCCGTCGGCACGCCAGCGGCGCGCCCGCTGCGCACATCCGCTGCGCGGCCGCACAGCGGCCGCCATAAATGGGGAGGTGGGAGGGAGGAGCAGGGAATGGGGCAGCGAATGGGCAGTGAGGGGTCGGGGCCGCAGGGGCGCAGCGGCGGGAAACAGGCACAGAAGGGAAAACGAGCAAAATCAGGGCATCAAGGGGGCACAGAAAGGAAAAAAAACGAGCACAATCAGGGGCAGCAAGGGGGCACAGAAAGGAAAAACGAGCACAATCAGGGGCAGCAAGGGGGGCACAGAAAGGAAAAACGAGCACAATGAGGGGCAGCACGGGGGCACAGAAAGGAAAAACGAGCACAATCAGGGGCAGCAAGGGGGGCACAGAAAGGAAAAAAACTAGCACAATCAGGGGCAGCAAGGGGGCACAGAAAGGAAAAACGAGCACAATCAGGGGCAGCAAGGGGGCACAGAAAGGAAAAAACGAGCACAATCAGGGGCAGCAAGGGGGCACAGAAAGGAAAAACGAGCACAATAATGGGCAGCAAGGGGGGCACAGAAAGGAAAAAACGAGCACAATCAGGGGCAGCAAGGGGGCACAGAAAGGAAAAACGAGCACAATCAGGGGCAGCAGCAGGGCACACAGACGGAGCTGTGTGGTGGGGGAGCGACCTACCAGTCAAGGTCAGGGGTCGCTCTCTTCACCACGCAGCGGCCACCATAAATGGGGAGGTGGGAGGGAGGAGCAGGGAATGGGGCAGCAAATGGGCAGTGAGGGGCGGGGCCGCAGGCGCAGCGGCGGGAAACAGGCACAGAAGGGAAAACGAGCACAATCAGGGCATCAAGGGGGCACAGAAAGGAAAAAAACGAGCACAATCAGGGGCAGCAAGGGGGCACAGAAAGGAAAAACGAGGCACAATCAGGGGCAGCAAGGGGGGCACAGAAAGGAAAAAACGAGCACAATGAGGGGCAGCAAGGGGGCACAGAAAGGAAAAACGAGCACAATCAGGGGCAGCAAGGGGGCACAGAAAGGAAAAAAACGAGCACAATCAGGGGCAGCAAGGGGGCACAGAAAGGAAAAACGAGCACAATCAGGGCAAGCTAGGGGGCACAGAAAGGAAAAAACGAGCACAATCAGGAGCAGCAAGGGGGCACAGAAAGGAAAAAACGAGCACAATCAGGGGCAGCAAGGGGGGCACAGAAAGGAAAAAACGAGCACAATCAGGGGCAGCAAGGGGGCACAGAAAGGAAAAACGAGCACAATCAGGGGCAGCAGCAGGGCACACAGACGGAGCTGTGTGGTGGGGGAGCGACCTACCAGTCAAGGTCAGGGGTCGCTCTCTTCACCACGCAGCGGCCGCCATAAATGGGGAGGTGGGAGGGAGGAGCAGGGAATGGGGCAGCGAATGGGCAGTGAGGGGGCGGGGCCGCAGGGGCGCAGCGGCGGGAAACAGGCACAGAAGGGAAAACGAGCACAATCAGGGCATCAAGGGGGCACAGAAAGGAAAAAAACGAGCACAATCAGGGGCAGCAAGGGGGCACAGAAAGGAAAAACGAGCACAATCAGGGGCAGCAAGGGGGGCACAGAAAGGAAAAAACGAGCACAATCAGGGGCAGCAACGGGGCACAGAAAGGAAAAACGAGCACAATCAGGGGCAGCAAGGGGGGCACAGAAAGGAAAACGAGCACAATCAGGGGCAGCAAGGGGGCACAGAAAGGGAAAAAACCGAGCACAATCAGGGGCAGCAAGGGGGGCACAGAAAGGAAAAAAACGAGCACAATCAGGGGCAGCAAGGGGGCACAGAAAGGAAAAACGAGCACAATCAGGGCAAGCAAGGGGGGCACAGAAAGGAAAAAACGAGCACAATCAGGGGCAGCAAGGGGGCAGAGAAAGGAAAAAACGAGCACAATCAGGGGCAGCAAGGGGGGCACAGAAAGGAAAAAACGAGCACAATCAGGGGCAGCAAGGGGGCACAGAAAGGAAAAACAAGCACAATCAGGGGCAGCAAGGGGGCACAGAAAGGAAAAACGAGCACAATCAGGGGCAGCAGCAGGGCACACAGACGGAGCTGTGTGGTGGGGGAGCGACCAGTGTGCTTAGACTTCATCGGTCCAATGAGTGAGTTGAGCGGGGAATTAAGGTATGCCATGGTGGTGATGGACAAGCATACTAAGTGGATAGTGGTTAGGTTTATGAAGGAGATCACCACCAGAGCTACTGTTTCCTTATTGAAAGACATTATGTGTGAGGAAGGGGTTCCATCTGTCATTATCGTGAATAATGGCACTCAGTTGACGTCGCTTGAGATGCAAAGTTTTCTGGAGGCTTTTGTGGTAAAGCACAATTCCACTTCGCTATACAACCCACAAAGTAATGGTATTATGGAAAGGGCCAACAGGGTGGTCAAAGGGACCATACAGATGGAGGTTGCCAGTGGACTAAAGGTTGGTAGGATGGTCATGGAGATGGCTTGAGCATATCGCACGAGTGCTCATGGGGTGACTAGTAAGTCTTTTTTTTATACACCAGAAGGAGTAGGGAGTGATAAACTATCTCTATACGTGGTGGCACGTGCTGTGTGTCCTAATACTGCCCTCACTCACACAGTTGTGTGACATGCTTCATCATAGGGCTCCTTCAAAACACCCCCGCGCAACCAACGCCTGGGGTGGAGCAATAGGGTAGGGGAAGACAAAACACAACACATAAGAGAAACAATTAATGTATAAAGTGACTGGGAACACCGGCGAGAGCAGACAAGCGGTTATGAGGAGGAGCACCCACCTTGATGTATGTGTGACTACAGGGGGTCTCTCCTTGTCTCTCGCCAGTTTTAACATTGTTTAGGGGTAAACCCGTACAACAATAGAGTACTCTCTAGGGGATACCTCGGTGCTGGAATGACTGGTTCTGACACCCCCTCATTTCGGGTAACGAGGTAATAATATATATCCTGGGACGGGTAGAGTCCTGAAGAAGGCCGGCGTGACCCTACACTAGGGGCACAAACTTACGGCTGAAACATGTCGACGAATTGGCAGTAAGGAGGGGTGTAAGGAGCCCATAACATCTCCCAATCACCACCATCCTTCACGTTTTTAACCCTGGCCGGAGGGTCCAGGAATAAATTGTATGCACAGCGACACCTCCGAGCTAGTTTTAACTTACACTGCACTTTCACTTCCGGTATTCCTAGTCAATTTAAACATTAATTGTTTCTCTTATGTGTTGTGTTTTGTCTTCCCCTACCCTATTGCTCCACCCCAGGCGTTGGTTGCGCGGGGATGTTTTGAAGCAGCCCTATGTACCATTTTTGACTGAATAAATTGAACTCCATTGTCCGACATAAGTAACTTGGGAAAACCTTCAATTTGAAAAACATTTTCTAAAAAGTTGATGACTTCATCAGTGTTAGTATTCTCAACAAAGGAATGATAAATCCACTTTGAAAAATTGCCCACCAACACAATCAAAAATCTGTGCTGTCTGCCTAAAATTTCGTAAGGCCCTGAGAAATCAATGGATACTTTCTCCCAAGGTCTTTTGGGACCCTCCTGCAGACCAACAGGTTCACAAGAAACTCTCCAATGTTTATCCGACTGCACACATACAGCACAAGCATCAACAAATCTTTCAACAGAGGTATCCATTCCAGGCCAACAATAATGTTGTTTAAGAGATCTCTTGGTGCTCGACACACCAGGATGGCCATAATGAGCTAATTCAATAAGCTTAGATCTAAGACCTATTGGGGGAATAAATAAGTTATGTCTGACCAGTATGCCATTCTCAATACTGAGTTCACTAGACACCTGCGCATAACTCTGTAACCCTGCCTCAAGATTCCTAGTAAGTGGCCACCCTTGAACAAGAAACTGCTTGACTTTACTCAACAAAATATCCTCTTCCGAAAACTTGATCCACTCAGCTTCCGAAATCTTACCATCACAATTGTGTAAAATATCCACAAAAGCAACTACACACTCATGCTGATCAACATTACTATCTTCACTGATATTTTTGGCTGGCAGCCTAGATAAGCAATCAGCTGTAATATTTCTTTCTCCAGAGATGTGCTGAATTTCAAAATTGAACTCTTGTAACCTGGCAATGAGTCGTATAAGTCTTGAAGAAGCTTTTCCAGATCGCACACCATCCATCATGTACACTAATGGCTTGTGATCAGTGACCAAATTAAAAGGTTTCCCCCATAGAAATTTTTTTAATTTCTCAACAGCCCAGACGCATGCAAGCGCTTCTCTCTCAATTGTACTATAATGTAACTCAGCACCCCTTAATGCTCTAGAAATAAAAGAAATTGTTCTTTCTTTGCCATCCACAAACTGACTAAAAACAGCACCCAATCCAATGGAGCTAGCATCAACAGTCACAACAGATTTACCATTAGGATCAAAAGTTTTTAGTGCAGGTGCCTGCGAAATGAGTGCTTTGACTTTCTCAAAAGCAGTATTATGTTCCTCCGTCCACACAAAAGATACACCTTTCCTAAGCAGTTGCCTCAAAGGTTCAACAACAACAGCATATCCGTGTACAAATCTGGCATAATACTCTCCAAGTCCTAAAAAGGATCTCAGAGAATCCTTGTCATACGGTTTGATAGCATTGTTCAAAGCGCTGATTAAATCAACTTTAGGAGAAATGCCCTCACAAGAAATTTTGTGCCCCAAATAATCAATTTCTTTCACAAAAAATTTGCATTTCTCTTTGCCAACAGTCATACCTCTGTTTTCTAATTTGGTGAGAACCTTATCCAATATCTTATCATGTTCCTCATGAGACTTTGCAAAAATGAGAATGTCATCCTGGAAGGCTTATACTCCTACTAGATCCTGAAACAAAACATCAACCAATTTTTTAAAAACGCTAGCTGCGGAGGCTAGTCCAAATGGCATTCTCAAGAATCTATTCACTCCGAAGGGAGTGACAAAAGCAGTATAATCTCTAGAATCTTCATCCAAGATTACCTGATGGTACGCCGACTTGAGATCGATAATAGAAAAATATTTAGCATTATTGACAGCGATGAGTAATTCTTGTATCCTAGGTAGCGGATGACTGTCAATAATAATATTCTTATTAAGCGATCTCAGGTCCACACACAGCTGTAAATCGCCATTTTTTTAAGTGTGATTACAATAGCCGAAACCCATTCAGAACTGTTAGTGGTTTCAATTATTCCTTCAGCACATAAAGTATTCAGATGTTCTTTAAGTTTTTGACGAACTCCTAATGGTACCATACGTACTTTGTGTTGGACAGGTATGGCACCTTTTTTTAATTTAATGTGATGAGCAAAACCCTTCACTTGTCCAACTTTATCTGTAAAAACAGCGTTATGTTTTGCTATAATAATATCAGTACTGGAATTTTGGGTTTCAATTTGATTCACTGAAAAATCCCGTAATGCAATGGGACAATCAGTACCAGGACATAATATTATACCTAATTTGCCTAGATCATACCATCCAACAATGTTCTTCCCATTGACTGCAACATAAATTTTGGTGAAAATATTACGCCCCTGAAAATTCAAATTGTCTTAAAAAAACAACAACATTTCAATGTCAAAATTGCCAAACACTTTAGGATTGACATCCGTGACTTTAAGTTGTGTACCTTTCCATTTGTCCTCAAAAGTGACATCAGAAATGACAGTAATAGGGGAACCGGAGTCTGCCATCACTTCCAAATTGATATCCCCAATGTGAATTTCTCCTAAAGGTGCCTTGAAGCCAACACCCACAACATTTACATCAATCATAGGATCATACAAAGTGATAATCCTATTCTCCAGATTGTCATTCACTTCACTAACAGAATTCACACTTACATTTGCACCACTCCTCATATTCCTGCATACACTTTGAAAATGACCAACTTTATTGCATTTGGAGCATCTTCTTCTGATAGCTGGGCATTCTGTGCTATTTGCAAGATGAAATTTGGATCCACATCTGTAACAACAAGGTTTGACAAGCCTAACAACACTATTAGATTTAACCATTTTCTTTCCAACTTGGATTGCCCACACCGGATTGTTGATAACACCTTCTTCAGAAGATAACACTTTGGATGACTGAATGGATCTTTCTATGCCCTTGGCTATATCTAAAACTTCATTTAACGTGGGATTGCGACAAGCTAATAACCTTTCTTGTATTTTTTTTAGATTCGCAATTAAATACAAATTGATCCCTTATACATATGTCAACATTAGACCCAAACTCGCAATTAGCAGCAAGTGCTCTTAATGCTGCTACATACTGTTCAACAGTTTCATCCACAAATTGCTTCCTCTTATGAAAAGCATGACGTTCAATTAAAACATTAGGTTCTTCAGTGAATTGTTTTTCTAACCTAGCAACAGCTTCTTTAAAAATATCCCAAGAGTCACCTGCATCCGCTGGTGCTGCTATTGGAGGTAGATTTTCAAATATTTCAATGGCCGCTGAACCTAAATAAGTAAACAAAAGTGCATGTTTCCTCTCAGCACAAAACTTTTTTCCATCAATGGCAAGGTTTCCCAGGTACAGCTAAGAATATTGATGGTTGATTGCATACTTGTGATGTAGCCATAACAATTTAACTGTAATAAAACCGGTTAGTAAATTATATATTTAAGGAATGTAAAGCTCCTACGTATAATACACCTAGAATATAAGTAAAACGTCAAAATGTAAGTAGATTTTCAAAGTGTGCGCATCACTGATACAAATACGCACTAATGATGAAGTGTGCGCATCAGTGATACAAATACGCACTAATGATGAAGTGTGTGCATCAGTAGTACTAAATAATACACACACGATCCAATTGTGTGCACTCCTGAGCATAAATTAGTCACAATACCTTGAAATAGGTGTCCGCCGTATACAGCATAAATGTAGAACAGATTAATTGCTCCATGAAAGATTTGAAGTGTGTGTATCACTGATACACTGTGTGTAATGTTGCAAAATAAGTTGCTGCAAAAAAGCAGATACGAGTAAAAGACCAATTAAAAATGGCCGCCACGTACAACGTCACTGACGTGATGTTTAATTTTCAAGAGGAATTCGACCTTGTTGTGACGTGAGAGCCTTGCAAGTATTGACGCGGTTATAGAACATTCATCGCGTGCATGGATGGCACGAGTCATTTAACAAAGCTTGCGCGCAAGAAGCCACTCCAACTGCCAACCATCACAGCCAACGATTAAAGTAAGAACAGCACCTTACTTGTTGATAAATGACGAGAAAACAGCAGCGATTCTTGTAGCGTAATCCGTGAAAGCAAGCAGCAATTCTTGTAGCGTAATCCGTGAAAGCGGTAAATAACCAATAAAAAAAAAGAATTCCGCTAAATAGACAATGTGCAGCGAGTCTGTCTCGGGTTCTTCCTTCACAGTGGGTGTAATCCCAGTCGTCGCCAATGTAAAGATGGGTCTTACGCGATGGTTAAAAGTAAGATGTTTATTAAGATATAAACATATTAAAACCCACCAGTGAGGAGAACAGAGCACCTCCAGCACCGGTCAGCTCAGCATCAATTCAAGTCTGTAACATTCTAAAAACTCACCTAGCAACACAATATTCTACATTCCACTAAAGACACGTAAACAAATGACATATACAGAATTCCACTCAACAGGTGGTTTTCAATATTCTGTGGGTTGAGTCCATACCACAGCTGGGTGGGATTAAATTAATGGAGGATTCCTGTTTCTTTCCCAAAACTATGTGTGACCCAATGTAATGTTCTAACCTGTGAACCAAATAAATGCCATAATAAGCAAACTCTATTTATAACAATCTCTATGCAAAGATGCTAAGCATCCTGATAAGTGACTGGGTCTAGACTTACACTGTGTACAGCACCTATGCTTACCACTGTGAAGCCATGTGCATCACTTATATCTTGTTCCAGAACTCTATGAAAATCGGACGTTCTACATGACCTCAATGACAGAGTAGCTACGTCTGCTACACTCCAGAAACCGCTTTAAGCATGGAAAGTGCTATCTAAATACCAATACAGTATAGTACTGTTCCATGAGGCTATATATATATATATATATATATATCTGTTGAGACTAAACTTAAACTTATTGTTATGCTAAAATCAGACGAAACATTATATGAACAAGTACTGGCAAAGACAATAGGTCTTGTCCTTGAAACTTGTTGGTTTCGCCAATGCTTTTTTGTCACCTACATGGCCGCTGCGACTTCACACACCTCCACGGTGGCCATCTATGAATGGGATATTGAAAAATATTACAATTGTTTTTAATAAATAATTACCGGAATGATGTACAAACCAGATGAGACTTTCTGTTCGTCATAACTAGTAGTCTACACGCTGCAGATGCGCCTGCATCTGTGGTGGCCATCTTTGAACGGTATTTGTTAAAATGTAACAAATTGCATTACAAAGTGCATGCTGCCCATGCATGCAGGTGTGCATGCACTGGTGGCCTTCATGGAATGGTTAAAAAAACATACTTACATAGCCACATGCCGATAGCGTGGCAGTCGCCACACAATGCACAAGGGGGTTTGGCTGTGCAAGTGAGAGGTAGGAAAGAAGGGATTAAAAAGGGGGATGGTGAAAGGCAGGGCAAGAGATAGGGCTAGAGAAAATGCTCTGCTGTACAAGATCTGATGTCAGAATGGCAAAGATACATCCTCCAAAGAAAATATTGTGAGATCAAAATGCTCCTGGGCGGAGAAAATACAAGAGTAAGCAGGAATGCCACTGAATCAGGAGCAGGGAAGTGAAATAGAAAGCAAAGCCATCAAGTCCAAAAACTCTAGAGCTCTGGCCCCAACAGGATTCCAATTGTGTTATTGAAACTTAATCCTGATCAATGGGCTAACATTTTCCAACCACTATTTACCAAGATTACTATAAATAACATGATACCTAAGTCCTGAAAAAGCAGTTTGTTACTCCCATTTAATAAAAAGAGCAGTTGCACTTCTACAGTTACAAACCTTCTAGTATCTCTTGATGATAAATCTAATCTTTATTGGTACATGATAGATTATTCCACTGCGTTTAATAAAGTCAGCATGTTTATAATCTGGGGTAAATTACAAGCTTGGGTAATCCTGGCCTCCTAAAGCTTTTACTGGCACTACCCAGCAATACATTGTATGAATCTGTAGGGGCAATCGGTAAACTTTAAATGAGAAATTCTAAACACACATGGGTCTAAAACATGGAAGTAGTACGGCTTCAACACTGTTTACCCAATATTTTCTAATTTTCTCGCTATTTGGAAAATGCAAATAGCTTTCCAGCCAAGATCAGCAAACTTCCACTAAGGTTTATGATGTATGCAGGTGACCTGATGTTACTAAATACAACAGCAATATGGTTGCACATTTGTTAAAGAAATTGGGAGAAGACAATGAGGGTGCCCATTTAAAATTGAATTTATCACCAAATAAAATTGTCAAATTATAAAATAAGAAAACAACTTTTAGTTGGCATTTAAACAACACAGAGATTGAGATGACTATGGATTATTGTTATTTAGGTGTTCTTCCTTTTTCAACCTTACCATTGGATTCACAATGTAAAGAAATTCAGAAAAAAGGAGAATACTTCTTGTCCAGTTTTAAATTGTTTAAAAAAAGACATTGTGGGCTAACTGCTGAACCAGTGTTAAAAGCTTGTTTGTCCAAAATAGAGGCAATTCTGCTTTATACAACTGTTGCTTACTTTGAGAATCCCAATTTAGAGCACTCTTTCATATGAGACTAGCAACACCAGAATCTGGGTTAAAACTAGAGCTGGGCCGATCTGCAGCAAGCATATTTGGAATTTATTCTGCTGCAATGTATGAATTCCCCTCTGATTCCTCATGTGTGACACTAAGTTAGATTTAGACACTTGCTTTTTAACGGCGTGATTGCTCACGCGAAAAGTCAAAAAGATTTCTTGCTCAACTGTAGGCTTTGCAGCTGAGACACAGAGAGCCCAACTCACATAATGTGTATTTGTCTTGGGCTGATTGTGTTAAGAAAATGTATTTGGAACCTTACGTGTTGCAACATACAAAAATAATATTAGATGCTCATTGGAGCAGTCGCACCAAGCTATTCTGTTGTGTAAATCTGGGTCCCCTTTTGATGCTTTTCCTCCTGCACTGCTTCATAAGATTGTAGAGATTGTTAATCCAGTTATTAATGACATAATTAATTCCTCGCTAGTCACAGCAATGGTTCCCCAGAAATGGAAACTGGCAGTGGTTAAACCACTCCAGAAAAAATAGGTCAAGGACCCATTCACGCTCTCTAACCTCCGTCCCATTTCATTACTTCCCACCCTTGGCAAGATCAGAGAAAGATATGTCAATAGGCAGTTATCTGTTTTTTTTAGAAGAGGCAAAAATTCTTCACCCTCATCAATCAAGATTAACACCTAGACACTCAACAGAATCTGCTTTACTAGAAGTGGTAGATACACTGAAACTCACGTTGGATACCGGAAAGAATGCAGTGCTGATCCTATTAGATCTGTCCGCTGCATTAGATACCATCTCTCATGATATTTTACTATCTCGAATGAAAAATTGTGGCATAGCTCATACGGTCTTAGCTTGGATACAGCCCTTTCTGTACAATCGTAGGCAAATGGTTGCCTTAGGTCCGTTCCTTTCAAAAGAACGCCTCATCCCGACTGGTGTGCCACAGGGCTCTTCCCTGAGCTCTCTTCTGTTCAACATCTACATGGCCCCACTAATATCACTAATCTCATCATTCTAAATTCCAACTACCTCTTATGCAGATGATACTCAGCTTATCTTAGTCTTAGATAAAGACTCAAATGACTCGGAACAGAATTTTAAGCAATGCTTATCAGAGGTCATTCGGTGGATGTCTTCCAACCACCCGAAATGTAATACAGATAAGACTGAGGTAATGTTATTAGGCAAAGACAATCCTTTTAATCCAGTCAAATGGTGGCCAGAAGACATACCTTCCCCCCCAATACAGTGGAAATAGTCAAGAATCTCAGTGTTAAATTTGACGATACTCTTTCGTTCCGGCCACAGGCCTTGGCAGTGGCAGGGATTTGTTTTAATCTAATCAAATCACTAAAATAATTCTTTGATCTAATCCCCTTTGCTGCAAGGAAAACAGCAGCGGTAACTCCGATATTATCCAGACTGGATTACTGCAATAGCCTATATGCTGGGGTAAACAAACTGGTGCTAAAAAAGCTACAGATGGTTCAAAATGTGGCTGCTCGGCTAGTTTTGAAACTGCCCTCTTGCTCCTCGGCTCTGGCAGCCCTTAAAACTCTTCATTGGCTGCTTATCCATAAAATAATTTAATTCAAACTCCTTTTAATTACCTTTAGAGTGTTCAAAAAATCAGGGCCATCATACTTAACTGCTAGGTTTACACCTTATGTTCCTACCAGAACACTCAGATCCTCCTCAGCTAATTTGTTTAACCCCCTCTCCCCCCAATTTAGACTTAAATCTAGAGAAGGAAAATCTGTGGCAAACCTAGGAACAAGACCATGGAACCTATTGCCTATACAACTAAGACTGTTGGAGTCAGAAACGCTTGTTAGAAAGGCTTTTAAAAGTTGGATTTTCATAGCTCCTGATTCACTCTCTCTTTCTTTGGTGTAATCTGTAACGGTTTGATCCTTCTGCTTATGTTATGTTATGTTAGCCAATTTATAGAGCGCAGCGTTAACCCGGAGGTGTCTTGGCACTAATCCTGCAAACAACAGTAAGCCAGCTTGATACGAGAGCCAACTGATTAAAAAGCCATGTCTTTAGATTTTTTCTGAATTGGAGAAGGGATGGGACTGCCCTTAGGGGTAGCGAAAGAAGGTTCCAAGCTCTGGATGCTCTCACCACAAAACTGCTTCCTCCCCATTTTGCTTTTTTAAATCTGATAAAATTAACTTTAAAAGCACCTAATGATCTTATATTTCTAGTAGGCGTATACCAGGTTAATGCTTTTTTCAAAAACAATGGTCCAGATTATGAAGAGCTCTGTAAGTAAGGCAAAGTGCTTTAAACGTGATTCTGTGTTTGACCTTCAACCAATGAAGGCCTTTCAATGCCTGGGAGGCTGATTGGTATCTGGGAAGTACCAATAATGACCTTGCTGCAGAGTTTTGTAAAACTTGTAGTTTGTTCAAATATTGGGCCTGTAGTCCGTTGCAGAGACCATTGCAATAATAGATTCTCATCCCCGCAAAGTGTCAAGATGCTCCTTCCAGAGTGATGGTTGCGCTTTATAAATGTATAAATCAAATCAAATATGCGTCATCAAATTTTAAACAATGCATTGTCAGATGCAATATTACAAATATATCATCTTTCAGCCTTGTTTGTTTTCTTGATTAGATTTTTTTTTTAAGATTGCATTGTTTAACATTTTTTATTACAATTTAGGTCTATGGACAATATATGAGAATGAACTTTAGTTAAGGACATTTGCAGATATCAGGTGAACTGCTGATCATTAGTTTCTCTATTTTATGCCCAGCTGCCCATTTGTTTATTATTTTTCTTTTCTTTTTTATAGTGAAATAAGCTATTAAGTGAGTGATTAACTGGAGGCTTTATAATTGTGGTCCATTGTGAACTATATATTTCATATTGCTGTTGGGTGTTATAATAGGTCTGCTAAACCTCATAAAGCAAGGCGGAAGAACTGAACCATTCAATTATGAACAAGTTCAAAGTCAAACAATAGTCTGATATGGAGTCTGTCTCTATGGAAAAAAAACAAATTGGCATTCCAAAAGCAATAGTTCTTATAGCATTTCAACAACAGAGAATCAGGCCCTAAGCGTGGTGTGAAGTGATTTCATGGGCTGGACTCCTAATGTTGCATTAATAAAAAAACAATCATCATCAATTGTGGGAAACAAGCTCACTCTACAAACTCTCCCAAAATTAATAAACAAGTAGGACTTTTAACTTGCATACAAGTGGAAATTCCATCGCAGAGCTAAACAATAGCTGCTTGAAAACATGAATAAAACACAGTTGTGCTAGCAAAGACATCAACTGTGAACATTGAAACATTATATGTATGTTCCTCCAGCAGCAGGCAGGAGCTAGTGAATTGTTTGTTTTGTTTTTTTCCAGTTTTTTAATATCTTTTTACCATGACATCACAAAATAAATATACACAGCAGTCAATGCAATAAGTTATACATAGCTCATAAGTTAAAAAAGTCTAAATAGAAAATCATCATAAAGGCATAAAGAGGTAGAAATCCAGCAGCAGGTTTACAAATATTTCTAAGGTGCAAAATAGATCCAAACCACATAAAGTGCAGGTGTAAGGTAGAGTTCCCTGAAGGCGAACATAGCCACCAGAGAGGGCCCCGGCCGAAACACTACCCTCCATTCTCTTACTGTTCCTTCAGCCAGGTGGTAAACAGGGGCCATATCCTACGTTCCAAGCTCTTTTTCTTTCGCCCTTTCAGGTTATACAAAGGTGCTTCCTTAGTATAGATAGCTAACAGCCTTGCTCTCCAGATTGCAAATGTTGGGGGATCGGGGCTTAACCATGCGTGGTAATGCAGAGGTGGGCTATTGCCATGGCTACAAATAAAAAAATATGCCACCCCCTCACAGCATAATTCGATTCGGTACTATCAAGCACCCTCAAAATCATTAATGTAGGAGTAATTAGAACCGGTGTACCTATAATCGTCCCCAGAAACCTGCCAATCTCCTGAAAAAATATATCCAATCTGGGACATAAAAAAACATATGCAAGCTATCAGCCAGCTGAAAACCACATCTACTGCATTTACCCTCAAACCTGTCACCCCACTTTGCCACCTTTGCAGGTGTATGGTGCACGTAGTCCCGCGTCCTGTCCGGGCGGGACTCCCAAGATGGCCTCCGTTCAGTGTCTGACGGGAAACACAGTTGTTGCTCCAGTGCCTCGAGAGCACGTAACCGCCGCGTCTTCAGAAGCGCCGCGGGAACGAGCTGCAGTGCGGGAGGAAGACGCAGAACCCGGAGGTAGGCAGCCCGCCAGAACGGAAGAAGCACCAGATGAGAACACCCAGTAGCATCCAGGAAGGAGAGCACCTGACGGGGAAAGCCCGGGAGCGACGCAACTGGACTCAGGAGGAGCCACGTCCAGCAGTGAAGTGAGAGAGGAGAAACCACCTAGAGGCACCGCGACTCAGTCCAGCAGTCCAGAGAGGAGAGAGGACGCTGCGACTCCCTCTGCCAGGACCCCGGAGGGCCGTGGCTTCAGGCAAGTGCCTTTTCTTCATTATTTTTCAGTAGGAAGTTGGTGGGTGTGTTGAGTCGCACCTGAACCACTTGGCTTTCTTTTTTTTTGTCTTTTGTTTTGGCCAACACAAAGCACAGGGCACACTTAGGTGTCTAGATGGAGGCATAACCTAGAGACCCTACAATATTTACATATATTTGTTTGTTGTTCTTTTTGAGGGTAACTCCCCTTTCCCTCCTGGACTCTGACCGGGACCTGAACCAGAGAGCAAGCCTTCTCAAGGAGAGAGATGAGCAGCCGGAAAACACTTAATGCAACCCTAAGAGACTGTGGACAGTCCCGTCTACTTGCCCCTGTCTCATCCCCCGCCTTTTAAAGAGAGAGAAAAGAGGGACTTTCCACTTATCTTCTATTTTGGACTCTACCTTCCCACCCCCCAAATTACATTAACAGCAACAATAAAAGAGAAATTTGTCCACTATAATCCCTCTGCGTGTCTCTTTCTTGCCCTCGGTGACCACAGTGCAGAGCAAAGATTGACATAAAATGTTGACTTTTCAAACTGCCTGTTAACAGGATCCTATTTGCAAGTTCCAGTGACTCCTCAATAAAAGTCCCCTCTATCCCTAATCTGGATTCCCATTACTAGTTTTGCACCTCGATGTCACCTGAAAGTCCCTGGATCAGTATCTCATGTATCTTACCTATCCGTGCCCTACATTTCATTGCCTCAACTAATGGTAGCTTAGTAATCAATATAGGGTCTTTCATATTTTTAGCAAGAAAACACCGAAGTTGTAAATATTTACATAATCTCTCCTTACTAATCGATCCCCCAGGGATATTAACGCCCTCTGCGCCCACCTAAATGTTACTTGATCTTGGAATATTGGTGGTAGCCCATCGTGGGTGTATAAATGGTCAGCTTGGGGGTGCAGAGTTTCCGTCTCACCTGTATCCAAACCCTATATGCGACTTTTAAGATTTTAAATCTTGTCTTCTTGTAGTAGCTGGACTAAGTTCTTAACCATGCACCCTCTGGCCTCACTCACCAAAACTAACTCATAGATAGTTGGAGTCTCTGCCACATCGATCCTCCCAAGGCTATCTGAAATCATAATGCCCACATATTGTAGCATACATGCCCAGTAATACAGAGAGAGAAGCTAGGGATTGCCCACCCACCATGCTGTCTTGGCAAAATCAACCACTTGGTTGCCCTTCTAGGTTTACGATAGCCTCATAAAAATCTAAAACAGATACTTTCCAGACTGGACAGCCAAAATGAGCTAATTTCTAATGGAATTGTTCTAAAAACATACAGTACTTTGGGTAAAATGGTCATTTTCAACACATTGCTTCTCCCAAACAATGAGAGATGCAAATGATCCATTCTTTCAAACTCCCTTCTGGTATTATCTCATATCGGAGCCATATTCAGGCCAACAATCTCATCCAGAGCAGCTGTGAGTTTTACACCCAAATACACAACTTCAGAGACTAGCCGCGGGTCCCTGAATCACAGTCCATCTGTACATAGAATCTGCGTCTTGTTTTCATTCAATTTATATCCTGACCACGACCCAAACTGTCTAGCCAAGGCCTCAATCTCAGGGAGTGCAGTGACCAGATCCCTGGTAACCACCGCTATATCATCAGCATATGCAAGCGCCCTAAACTCCACGATATTGAGCACAACCGGATTATTATGAGTGCTCCTCCCTAGTTTTTCTAAAAAGAGGTTGATATATAAGGCAAATAATAGTGGGGAGCACAGGCACCCTTGTCCAGTGCCCCTTGAGATACCAATTCCCTCGAGATACCAATTCCCTCAGAATCTTGTCCCATGATGCGGATAATGGTCCTAGGTGAATGATACAGAGCCCTAATAACCTGGATAAAATTGTTGCCAAAGCCTTTCCTTTGTAAAACTGACCCCCAGAACTGTCACGAGACACAGTCAAATGACTTTTCGGCATCCAGTAAAACCAACCCTAACGATGATCCTGAAGCTTGCGCCCAGTTGAGTAGCGTAATAACCCGCTGAACATGGTCTGTCGTACTTCTCCCTGGGATAAAGCCATGCTGGTGCAGTGACACTAGCGGAGCAATAACTTTCACCAGTCGTTTAGCAAGTATTTTAGAATATATTTTGCCATCACAGTTAATAAGGGAGATTGGCCTATACGATCCTGGCAACATTTCTGGCTTTCCTTTCGTCTTAAAACAATGATGTTCTTAATTTGCCAAAAAGCTGCGATTAACCGAGCCTGAGCCTGTCAAAAGGTCTGCAACATGTCCTGTCGAACCGCCTGGAAAAATAACTTTAAAAATTTTAGTAGGATGTTATCAGGGCCTGAGGCCTTGCCTGTGGCTAAAGAAGGCTTCGCTTCATCTATCTCCTCTGAGGTTATTGGAGCTGCTAACATCGCTTCTTCTTCCTTTGTGACCTTAGCCGTGTCTAAATCCCGGAGAAACTTCCCATACCCATCTACCGGGGGGACAATTTCTTCAGTGTAAAGCGCTTCATAAAACTCCTTGAAAACCCTGAGGATGTCTGACGAGGACTCAAACACCTGCCCTGAGTGATCTTTAATTGCCAATATCCAATTTTTCACTTCTTTCTGCCTAATACGTTTAGCTAGGAGCTGCCCTGTATTCTCACCCAGCTCGTAGGATTCTGACTTATACTGAAAGAATTTTACTGCGACATCAGCACCGAAGTGCTGGTTGAGTCTATATTTTTAAATCGCTATTCCCTGCTGGCTCTCCTGAACATCTAACCCACCAGACACCTTGCCAGTAAGTTCCATTTCTGCCACAGTCAGCTGCTTCTGCCATTTACAGAGCTCACCCTGCTTTGCCTTTTGCTGATGAAGAGAGAAGCTCAGGGTTTCCCCTCTAACCCCAGCTTTAAAAGCGTCCCAGACTAGGCCTACGGACGTCCTATGTCTGATTCTGGGAGGGCATTTAGTCATCTACAGGTTAGATGAATAAGACCCAAATTATAACTCCTATAGAGAGGTAACATATTTTCTTGCTTCCATTTTAATGTATCAATGGACCCTTCATTATATGAAGTTAGAGAAGTCGCAAGGCTAATAACTGAAGATGTACCGATTTCTGCAAACACTTTAGAAGGACTACTATCTCCAAATTTACATGTAGTCAAACAACTAACCTGACAATAACCTGAATTTAGCTCTTTTCTGTGGCCCAATCAATAAAAAGGTTATGTAAAGTCAGCTAAGTCGTTCCCAAGATTACTTTGAACTGAGGAGTTTTTATCAGATCAAATCATTTTTTTTCCATCATAGTTTCCAAAGACATAAATGTGTATGAAAACATACTAGTCCTGAAGACAAAATTGAACCATCGACCTCTTCAAAACGTTTTTTCGAATCATGGATATCTGTAGAGATTGAGCAAACCTAATGCACATATATTTGCTGGCGGCTCCTAAGTCTAAAAGTCCTGACACTATTTTTGACATTTTCACAGTAACAGCCGTATGAGCCGCAACTGACAGTGTGGTATACATGACACATTTTGGAACTATGTTAGAGTCTTCACTTCACAAAACATTTTCTTTCAATAGCATTGAATCAAATCTTTTTGTCTACTGTTGCTTTTCTTATGTTACCAATGCACAATTTGTAGATATTCTGGGGTTAATCTGACAGTCTTTCCCAAAATGACCAGCTCTTCCAAGTACACATACAATTTCAGTGTGCATCACTTTTTCTCTTTTTTTTCTTAAGTTGCCTATGTTCAGGGATTCAAGTAATTCTAAAGATGTACTTCTAACTGTGAAAAATGTGCAACTAACACTTTTTTCTCTGGTATAATTTTCTCTCTACACGTTCAGCAAGATGATGATCTTACTGTGCCACTAAGTATATAAGCTATGTACACTTAGGGGCCGATTCCGATCTCGGCCGGTAGTGCTCCGAATCGGATTCGGATTTACCGGATCCGATTCGGAGCCCTGTTTCCCGACCGAATCGTACGCGGGTCCGGCCGAGCGAGTACGATGCAAGCTCCCGCGAAATCGCCGACCGACTCGCACGCGGCTTCAACACGCTCCGACCGACTCGCACGGACACTACTCGCACCGCGCTATGGAGACGTTTCCCGGCCGGGTAAGTACGATGCGCGCCGCGAGCAGTCCGACCGACTCGCACCGTCCGGCTCGAAAAAGCTGTCGGAGCCGGACTTTGGGGGTCCGCGTCTGACCCCCCTGTACGCGTAGGCGCACGAGTCGCACACAGGGGGGAGCCATGGGTCCCCCCTACCTGTGCATGTACGCCGCGATGCGCATGGACGCGTACCCGCTGTAGGGGCGCCCTTGTTCGCCTCGCACCCATTGAGTCAATGGGAGCCCGCGTACGCGTTGTACGACCGGCTCCCATTGACTTCAATGGGAGTCCGACCGAATCGAGTCCGATAGCATGCGAATGCATCGTACTCGTCCGGTCGGACTGCTAGGGTCCGATTCGGTCGGAATTCTCTCCGGGTCTGGCTCGGTCGGAGAGATTTCCGGCCTGAATCGGAATCGGCCCCTAAGATGGAGTGTTTACTACCTGCGCCAGAAAATCTTTTAATTCTGTTTGCGACCCTTAATTTGCTTAGGGTCAGGAAGCCTCAACTACTAAATGATTAAACATGGTAATAAAGCTCAATCGTCTAGATGGCCCTGTTTGAATTTTAACACTTCATTATCCGAAGAGATGATATATGACTTTCTATGATGGTATGCAACTTTCTATCTAACAGCTTCCAATTTTCTTTAGAGGTGGCAGATAAATTGTAGAAAACCAGATAATTTCTCTGTACCAAGGGAATACTCCAAATGGCATGGTTCCCACTTAAATATGACAAAACAAATGCGATTTTGGTTTTGTCCTCTGGAAATGACATTGGTTAAAATAAAACAATGCATTTGACACTAACTGAGAAATAGTGCAAATTGTTTTGGCTCATTATTATAACTCTTGGCAGGCATATGGGGGGTGTTCCTAGTGCATATATATGTGAATGAGTTTTAAACTCATGGTGCCAACTTCCTGTTTGACCACGATAAAGTCTGATTGTGAGGCCTTATTTTCAGGCTGTGCCAAATTACCTTCTTATTGCAATTTGGTTACTAAATCTAAAATCTAAGCTTCAGTAGTTCCTAGATCCAGCACTCCGGTTAGATAACATGGTCTAAGAAATCTGTCAGCAAGCAGTGACCGTTTATTCTGTATCCAATTGGAGTGATACACTGTTTCATCTCTCACCTCTATCACCGCTAACCATATACACGAAAATATGTGAGCTAGTACTTTGAAGCAGGGAAGGGAAAAGAGGAAAATAGAGACACTGGACACCACCACTCTGACTCATCACTTCTGTTGGACACTGACATTTGCAGGTCGAACTGGGTATCATAAAGCAATAGAAGATATCTTAATTATCTGTCATAAAGTAATTAATCTAACAATACCAGTGAAAGAATACACCTTAGCTGTATCTCTGTGGAAACAGCTCTCCGTTTTCTGATCCGGAAATTGTTATTCCTGAAACATCAGCATAAGAAATCAGTATTTTAAGGAATATTCATCAACACTCATTCCTATTAGTAAATTAATTACCTCAATCTTTGTAACTAGGTGTCATAACTAAACTTACTTCCGGCTCTTTGCTGTAGGTAAGCTTAGTTTATACTTGACTCTTTGTGCCAATGAAAAAAGTAACTACACATATATATCCTGTGGATCCTAACATTGGTAATTCATTTTGCACTTGCTGTAAATTCTTTGGGTCCAGTTCACAAAGGTAAACATACACATGTATATTTGCTCAAATGTATATCTACTCCTCAAACTTAGATATACCTCTCAATTTTAGGTGTAGACTTTCATGTCTCCACCCCCTCAGATGAGGGGATAGATCCTCCTATGATTGTATTTACTACTGTAAAGTTACCAAACGGTACTAAAAGTAACTTTACAACTGTATTTGCTGGGCACTGACATTTTCAGGTTGGAGTGGGTATCTAAGGGAAGTAGAAGATATTTTAGTTACCTGTAACGATAACAGTAAAAGCTGTATCTCTGTGTAACCAACTCTCTGTTTTCTGATATAAAAATGTGTTTTCCCGAAACTAAAGCATAAGAAGAGATGAGTATCTTTATGTATGTTTATTAACACTTCTTGTAGTAAGATACCTGCTTTAAGCATTATAGCTAGGCTTCGCAATTGAGTTTACCTCCAGCTGTTAGCTTGAGGTAAGCTTATTTTCTACTTGATGTTTTATGTCACTGAGATGGTAATTGCAAACTTTTAAAATCTGTGGATCATAACATTGATAATTCATATATCAGTTACTAAAAACTCTTACGGTCAAATCACAAAGTTAAAAATACACATGTATATCCACTCGTGTGTAGTTACTACTACACCTGGGTGTAACTCTCCATTTTAGATAAAGACTGTCATGTCTGTACACCCTCAAATGAGGGAATGGAGCCTCCTACAATTGTAATTACGACTAACTATAAAGTGTAACTTTATGACTGTATTTAGGATTACGCCAAATTGGTGGACACGTCCGCCACCAGGGTGGAGACCTCCACCATACAGTGGGAGATCTCTCTGTGGAAAAGCATGCCAATATTTAATACAGTTTATTTTTTTTTTAAGTAAAATAAATGTAAATGAATGTGAAATATTTATTAACTTGGAAATAATAACAAATGTACAGCACCTAATTCCTCAGATTAAATATGCATTAAATAATAGTTTGAATATATTAATTACATTTTATTAATATTAATTTTAAAACAATAATTTTTAAAAGTTACTCATCCTCTTTTTTTTATTTGAACTTAATATTTTTAAAGTTTAATTTATTTTATGTTTATTACATTTAAGACATAGTTATATTTAATGTTTAATTACTCAAAATCTAAGTATATGTGTGTGTGTGTGTATATCTTAAAATATTTTAAAAGTTACTCATCCTTTCTAGTTTTTTATTTTGTATTGAATATTTTTAAAACTGTGTAAAAGTTTAATGCATTTTATGTTTATTACATTTAAAAAATATATATATTTTTAAGTTTTAATCCCTCAATATATATATATTTATATATATATACATATATATATATAATAAGAGTGTGTGCTTGTGCACATGTATATATGTGTGTATATATATATATATATATATATATACACACACACACACACACTAATATATATGTTCATATATATATATTTTGAGTGATTAAAACTTAAAAATATATGTTTTTTAAAGTAATAAACATAAAATGCATTAGCTTTAACATTGTTGTTAAAAAAAAAAATATATATATATATATATACACACACACACATTACCTACTGGCTGTCACCAGTAGGTAGTTATAGTTAGGTCCTAGTTTCCAAAGGAAAAGCGTTTTTTGACGTGCCTATATCTATGGCATCGTCTGACGAATCTTCACGAAATTTTCCCAAAAAAGTGTGCCGGTGATTCTAGTTGTAAATGGAAAGTTTTGGGGTGATCCATCAAGTGGGGGCAGAGAAAAATGGGGGGGTCAAAAAAAGTACATTTCCCAATTTAATTCCCATAGGGAACGCTAGCGCGGGTGAGGTTTGCATAAGGTTCTGTGGCGCTCTACAGAAGAACACTTGAAAGTTGTTGTGAACTTATTTGTGTGCGGTGCTTTGAGGTGGAGAGATCACCCACTCCCCAGTTGGACGACCAAAATCACCCAGTTTGTACAAAAAATTGGTTTCCCCCAGCACACGCTAATGTCAACATGTATTACATAAATAAAAGATATCAACAATTCTTGTCTTTCTTTGTATTTGTTAGGTTTTTTTCTCATATGTTCTTGTTTAGTTCTTTTTCAGCCTTTTTTTAGCCAACACGTGTTTCGTCGCCCATGGCAGGTGGCCGTGACTTCCTCAGGGCTAAAAGATACAAGCATATGTATTTTCTACTAGAACATGATCGTTTTTTTCTAACAATTTGAAGTATAGGTGACATATGTGTCTATATCGATCTTCCTTTTCATTCAGGTGACTTTTTGCGTGTGGCAACCCATGCACATTGGTTATGTCATACAGTAGTGGGTATACAAAGCAAAGAAAGTTATATTCCCCAGAAAGAAATTGCATCACAATTATTGCGAACATTCTTGTTATTTGGTTGATCTTATCTTATGTATGTCATATTTATCGAACAGCCGGCTTAGTTTAGACATTTGTATTAACATCTTTGAATTCATTTCTATTCGCTTCATACATTAGTTTTGATTTATCCTTTTAATTTTTGTATTTTGCATTTGTCTTGGAAACATGCTCCTTTGATGAGATCAATTGCGTGCCTATGTGTTTTGTCTAAGTAATATCAATCAACCTTTCGTGCAACCCAATATTTGTTGACTTGTGACCCCCTAAAATCATATAGTATACCTGTTTCGTCGGTATGGTTAGTGTTATCTGAAATATATTAAGTACAGGCAAAGTTTTTGTCAGTCAATGGGCCATAATTTGTTATGTAAATCCTACTAGCATACTATATCGTTCGGTCTGTGCGAACCATGCTCCTACCTTTTAACCGGTTGTAATTCCGTCCAGGTTTCCCCAAATAGTTCCTTATCTTCATTAGTTTTTTTCTCCCAATCGTATCAGTATTATCCCTTATTATTTGTTGTCATTCATTTTACCGCCTTCTGAAAATTTTAATAAGATTGAATTTGTCAGGGCTAAGTCCTATATGTATGCCTATCTAACATTTTAAGCTCCCTAATCTGCAAGGAAAGTTCAGAAATCTGCACCAATACCCTAACCCCCTAGCCTTGGTCCTTCAGAGGGACCCCGTCAGGGCGAAAAAGCATTTTTTTTTTTAATTGCCACAAAGTAGGGAAAATTTGTGAGATTGCAACAAAAATTGGAAAAATAAACAAGCGCGGATTCCCACACTTGTTTTCAAAGAAAGCTCCTGGGTGGGCCCGGTCCCAGGGGCACGCAGAGATATATGAAAATATAGAAGGGGCGCACTGGGCCCCCCTCCAAGGGCTTATTTATGCTCTTGGGACTACCACCTCCCCAGGGCTCTTGTTAATAATAATTGAGGGGGGCTTCATAGACCCCCCCGGAGCCTGGAGACCACCACCTCCCTGGGGCTACAATTGAAAAAACATAAGTGGGGGGCTCCCCTGGGCCCCAGGGACCACCTCCTCCCGGGGCCGGCCCGTGCACATCAAAGGAGGGGGGCCGCGTGGTTCCCCTCATGGAGCCATATATGGCCCTGGGGACCGCCACTTCCCAGGGCCGGCTCCTGCTATGTTATAGGGTGCCCACCCCTGGGACATAGCTGTTTGCTTGTGCTTGGCGAGAGCTGACATCTCCCGCCAAACAAAAGCAAACACTGCTTCCAGCAGCAGCTGTCAAACCGCTCTCACTTGCTGAAAGTGTAGTTTTCATCTCTTTCCCTGCCCACAGACATGCGGGCAGGGAAAGAGATGAAAATATTGCTCTTGCATGCAGGGAGCTGCATTTCTAGCAGCTTCCTGTGTGCAACAGCAATGGCTGCTCCCGCAGGAGGCGAGGAGCCGGCTGGGACCATGGGGTCTTGAGGCTTCCCCCATGGTCCCATAACACACTGGGTACCCGGGATGGAACCAGGGCAACCAGGGAACCATGGCCGGGCTCCAGGGAATGGGGTCCCCGTGGTCAAATTCGGCCCCGGGTGGGGGGCCGCATGGCCCCCATTGAATTTTGGCCAGGCCGCAGGGGATGGGGGGCCCGGCCGCAATACAATTTAGATTTTAGATTTATAGATTTATAGAGCGCATGGCTACCCAAGGGCTTCCCAATTCACAAGTTTTTGCAGGGCAGTTTTGGCCCTAAAGCTCATTTCACAGAAATTAAACCTCAACGTGAGGCACCTACAAGTATAAACATAGCAGGTGCCCCCGTTGAAGCTCCAGGTGTGTAATTGACAAATGATCCTAACTCCTGGGTTTGCTGAAGGTAAAGCAAGTGTGTTTTGTCAGCAGTTCCATATTTAAAAACGATCTGAAATCCTTCATGGAGATGACTGCATCATTGCTGTATTGGAGCATAATCTGTATGTGACTGTGACGAGTGGGCTCTTTGATGTCCTGTCCTGGTGAGAGCAGAGTCCATGGTTTTCTCGTTAAATTACTACGAGTAGGCAAATGTTAAAATCCCTTGGAAACTTTGCCCATTTGGCCCTGTCCACCTTAGTAGTATGCAGAGGTCTTCCTGCCTTTTGCCAGGATGATGGACAGCTTAACAAGTGCCCCCCCCCCAGTGTGTTTCCCGACGATTTTGGTGAGGAGTCGATGATGCTGGGAAATATACCAAACAAAGAAGAACTTACTTCATACAGTTAAGAGGAAAGACCCTTGTTTGGTGGAGACTTACCTCTTTGTAGTCTTGTTGTCTCCTCTGTAGGAGGATTCATGTTATCACATATTTCTGAATAAAGACGCACCAACAGTCACATTGCGTAAATGCACACAAGGTCACTGGTGCCATTTCCTCGTGCTCCATTATATAGCTGTAGTATACAATACATATTGGACATTTACCCAAGGAGGTGGCACTTAGTAATTAACCAGTAGAAAGTACTCCTTTTGGGTAAATATTTTGTGTGAAACTGTGGAATCTTGTTGGATAAAAGGGCAGGTGAGGTTCCTTTGTGGCCCAGTCACTCACCCAGTTATTGACACACACAGATACTTAGATACCCTCTCAGGCACTCACACACCCACTGACAGACCCACTCACACTGATACACCCACTCACAGACCCACTCAGACACTCACACACCCACTCACAGACACACTCAGACACTTACTAAGACACTCATACACCCATTCACAGACCCATAGTGCCATTCACACAGCCACTCACAAACCCATTCAGATACTCATGCACCCACACACAGACCCACTTAGACACTCATGCACCCTCTCACAGGCCCATACAGCCACTCACAGACCCACACAGACTCACACACCAACTCACAGATGCACTCAGTCACTAACGCACCTACTCACAAACCCACTCAGACACTCATGGACTTACTCACAGACTGACATGCACTCATGGAGGCACTTTCAAACTCACTCAGATACTCTTACACCCAGTCACAGACCCATTGAGACACTCACTCAGACATCACGCACCCACTCACAGACGTATTGAGACACTTATGCAGCCAATCCCAGACCCACACATACACTCACACACTCACTGAGACACTCATGCAATCACTCACACACTCACTCTCAAAGGTTACAGGTTACAGTTAGGAAATAACATTTAAAAACCTTAGAAATTCACTGAGAAAACATATGTTACAGTGACGTTACAGTTAGGCTCAGATTTCACTCATACAAAACCCGTGATATTCAGCAGTTATAGTTAGCTGACCTAACTATAACTTGCGCCCCCGCAATGCACTGGTTATGACCTCACATAATCCATGAATCTTGACATGGTCAGTGACATTACTGATGACATCTCAAATGGCATCACTCATGACATCATCCAGTGAGTGTGAGTGTTTTCTAAACGTTTATGAGTGTTAAACATATATACCAAGGTACCACAAAACTTAAAATAGTATACTTTGTGTACTACTAATGAGTGATACTATTTCTAACATATATTATTTGAGTGGCTATGTGACTGTGTGTATCCGTGTGTGAGTGGGTTTCTGAGTGCCTGTATCGGCGCGTATATAAAAGTTTGTGAAGATTCGTCAAGCGGGGCCAAAGTTATTGGTAAAACAAAAAACGATCTTCCTATGGAAGCTAGGTCTTAACTATTACTAGCCAGTAGATAGTTATAGTTACGACCAACTTTTCCCATCGACAAAACGTTTTTTGTTTTGCTAATAACTTTGGCACTGTTTGACAAATGTTCACAAAAGTTTCAAAACTAGTACGCAAGTTAGTTCAGCTGCCGTCTGGAAAGTTTCAGGGTGATTCCTCAAGCGGGGGCCGATTAAAATGGTGGGTCCCAAAATGCTTTTTCCCCATGCAATGTGAATGGGGATTTTGCTGTATTGAGACACAGCTACAGCCTGAACTGCTGAACAGAATTACACTACATTTGGCAGAAAAATAGATCTTGGTCCAGAAAGAGTGCTTTTTTTTGATTGGGGTAAATTAGTTCACTAGTTCCAGAGTTATTAAAGAAAAATATAGATATCTAGTGACGTGAATCCACTCGTGGGGGATCCACGGATCCGGGTGAAAAGCAGGGCCCTGATTGGCTGGCCACAACCTGATAGGAAAGTTGCGGCCACCATTTTCTTTGTCGTTTGGCCCGGGGGAGGGAAAAATAAAGTGTCAAAACACATAAGGGGTCAGGATACAAGTATCCTGATCCCATAGTACACGTGGAGGGACAAGAAATTGCCCAAAAGTTTTTAGGGGGCGATTTGCAGATCTGCGGATCTTCCACGATGCTCAGTACGGCCCCCAGTGTAACTTTGCGATGGATCCGCGGATCTGAAGCACAATGAAAAAAAACTACACTCACTCACACACCAACAACAGACAGACATTGATTGATATTATCAGTAATATGTCGCTCACACATTCTAGATTAATTATTCTTGCAGACTTTAACTTATGGTCAAACGGGGACCCCGGTCCAGGTCTTAAGGATCTCCTTCAATCCTGTGAGAACATAGGCCTGAGACAAATGGTGATAGAACCAACACATCAGGGAGGACACATTCTAGACTTGATACTCTCAGACACAAATATTGCAGCAATAGAAAGCATTTTTCCCTTATGCTGGACAGAACACTATCTTATAAAATTTTCAATATGAAATCCCAGAGTAACTAAACATACAGCCCATACAGCCACCAAGGAAAATAACTGCCGTGGCAGAGAATGGAATAAAATCCTGAAAATAGCAAAGGAAAACCCTTTGTTCATCGAGAAATGCCCATTTGACTTAAGGAAATCGGTGGATGATAACTATACAGAATTATGCAAACAGATTAGAACCACCCTTGATCATATTGCCCCAATGATAGAACTAAAAAATACACATAGATCAACAGCACCATGGTACAATGAGAAGCTATCTAAAAATGAGCTGTAAGCAGGCAGAAAGGAAGTGGAGGAAGCTCTACATGGATGAGGATAAAATATCCTTGAAAGCAGCTTTGCATAACTACAAAATGGAGATAGCCATAGTATAAGCAGAGTACTAATCTAGCCCTATTTTAAAAGTGTCTAATAGCGCTAGAAGTATATTTAAAATAATGGCTGATCTCTCCAAACCAGACTGCCTAGAAAATAAGGTTATCGCCACACAAGACCTATGCGATAGTCTAGCTACTTCTTTTGAGGAGAAAATGAATAAAATCATTGATGGACTAAAACTGACAACATAGACCAATCAGAAGGACATGAACAGGCTAGCCTGGCTAAGATGTCATCATGGGTTCAGTTGGAAGAGAAGGTGGATAGGGACAAGATGGAGAATCTGGAAGACTTTGAGACTCTAACAGAGGACGGATTTAACACACTAGCCTTAAGTGTGTCCTCAGGGTCCCCGCTGGATCCTTTACCACACCGGGTATAGAAAGAACTAAAAGAGGAACTCTTTCCACAACTTAGAAGAATCTGCTGCCAATCCTTGAGCAGCGGAACAGTACCAGCATGTTGGAAACAGGCTATAGTTACACCACTTTTGAAGAAAACCACATTAGACCCCGAGTGCCCTAATAACTATAGACCCATCTCCCTTTTACCTTATCTGGTGAAAATAATAGAACGTCTGATCAGCAAAACACTTTCGCGATTCCTAGAAACCAATCAGAGGCTGGAAGATGAGCAATTTGGGTTCCGACCAGGACATGGAACGGAAACCACTCTATTAATGGTTATGGATGACCTTAGAATGCAGGCAGACAAAGGACAATCAGGTATACTGATCCTACTGGATATGTTTGCCGCATTCGATGCGGTCAACCACAGAACCCTTGCGGAAAGGCTTACTGCAATTGTGGTGGTGGTATGGTAATGAAGTGGCTCCAGTCATACCTGTCGGACAGACAACAGGCGGTGGCCTTACCCCCCTTCCAATCTAAATTTAGGAATATTAAACACGGTATCCCTCAGGGATCGGCAATCAGCCCTATATTGTTTAATATCTATATGAGCCCGCTGATATCAATCATCAAGTCATACAATGTCAACTTGGTGAACTATGCAGACGACACACAACTTATTTTGTCATTGGAAGGAAATCAATCAATACCACTCGACAGCTTTCACAAGTGTATGCAAAAGACTGCAGGATGGCTTTAAAAGAATTCCCTGCAGTTTAATGGGGACAAAACGGAGATTCTTTGTTGTATGGCAAATAAAGTTCCGTCTCCCCTTCCGACCAATTTTTGGCCTATCCATACTGATAAGCCACTGATACCCTCGGAGACAGTGCGTAACCTGGGGGTAGTTTTTGACAATAAACTTAGTCTAGAAACCCAGGTGAATAAGACGGCTGGGACTTGTTTCTCCCTTATTAGAGCGCTTCCAATGCTACCTATCTCAGTTAGAGCACAAGTAGTAAGAACTGTAATCCTGAGCCGATTGGACTACTGCAATGCTCTGCTATTGGGTGCCCCAAACTTCCTGATCAAGAGACTCCAGAGAGTTCAGATAGTGGCTGCAAAACTAGCTTTAAAGAGACCACGTAGATCATCGGCATCAATGTCTTTGCGAGACCTTCATTGGCTTCCGATGAGTCAGAGGATACAGTTTAAGTCACTCTGTATTGTGTTTAAAGCTTTACATTGTCTCGGGCCCATATCACTGCAAAACAAATTTAAGCGGTATATCCCGACCAGAAGCCTCCGCTCGTCATCAGCCAACCTGGTATGCTGATCCAGGTTCAGACCTACAAGGTTTGGAGGAAGAGCTTTTAGTATCGAGGCAGCACGACTCTGGAATGAGCTTCCTTCTGCCCTAAGATTGACAGAAGACCTACTACAATTCAGAAAGAGGCTCAAAACATGGCTCTTTCCAAAGGAGTAATTTAGATCGCCTGAAGACACCCATCTGTATTAAAATGTGTGAATAGTAGAACTTACGTAGTCCAGCGCCAGGATACCCGTGGGGTGACAGTGCGCTCTATAAATAGTCATAACATAACATAACATTCCCAAAAGCACCATAAAGTCAGATTCCACATGAAGTTAGGAACACACAGCCAGTCAGAATACAGCACACACAGTACATGGAGTGATTACATGCCCTCATGCCGGACATCTGAACAAGCTACCACTGGCGCCATTGTGCCCATGCAAGGTTGAGGCCCACCTGCATTTATAAGGGGGGCCTTATTTTTGACTCCAAAGTCAAGGCCCACAATCTTTACCAAAAAAGGATAGGCGGAAACACTTTATGATACCCAAAGAAATGTATAAAACCTTGCTCAGATCGATTCTACTTCGAAACAGTCCTCAGTACCGCTTCTGTAATTGTACTCCCTGCCGAAGCATTTAATTAAACCAACTGTTCCTGTTTTGCCAAACACCTCTTGTCTTTTGTCTTTTCAGGGTAAATTCATATTTGAGCACATTTCAAATCCCTTGTTTGATTCTCTATTGGGTTCTATTGGAGTGTGTTTCAGTACCAGTGGTTGGCCACATGTAGAGCTTGACTTACTCCAAGGCTGGGCTCAAGTACATTTACAGCTGTTTTGACACCGTTAAGGCTGTAGTAACTTTAGAAATATATTTTGTGAATTGCAATTGTCTCTTTCTTTTGCGTGTGTGTTTTTTGTATTAGGATGCCCCTTCCGAACTTCTCCTTAAATTTCCCTAAACCCCTTCCACTTAGTTGTAATTATTCCCCATTTCCCACCACTCCCACTGGTTCCATCCACATGTACTACTAATTTGTATATCTATTTGTGCGGAGCTCTCAGCACAGAAAAGATTGAGGAGACAGCGTTCTCCGGCCTTAAGTTCGTAAGTTGCATTTTGGAGAATGTGAATAGTGCTACTGTAGCACTACTTGTGTACTTCAAAATGTAGCTTGTGAATCAGGCCCCTTCATACCTTACACATAATCATATAAGCAAATCATGTTTAACATTATCATGACAAGAGAATTCTTCCAGGTCCATCACAGGATCAACCTCAATTCTAATGCAACAGTTCCTAAAGTCATTAGCAATGCCCAAAGTCAGGTGATCAAAATAGTGTAATGTTTATGTTCTAAGCACCACTGGATTTTCAGAACACTTCTCCATATTCACAAATGTCCTACAACAAACTCTGAAGTAAGCAATTGTTCTTTACAAAAAGAAATCATGAAGCCAAGTAGCAAAGTCTGGGCTACAGCAATATTGTTTCAAGATTGCCTAACAAAGTCACAGTGAAACACATGGAAAGAAAAAGAAGGTTATAGCTGATGATCCAAGATTGCCACTCCCATCTCCAAACTTCATGAGAGTTCAGGAACTGCTGGGAAATCTGTTTTATTGTTCAGGCACTGTCACATAATGCAGTCTCCACACACCATCACTTCAAAGAGCACCAACACTAGGTGCAAGCTGCTTACCTTTTCTTCTGTGATATGGACTCAGCACAATCAGATTTGGAGTATTGCATCAATGCTTCTACCCAGCCATAGGTGGTAAGCCATGCCTCCTGACTCCAAGGTGTTTTAGATGTTTTCCCGAGGGCCACACATGCTGAATTGTGGCTACTTCAGTGTTTTGCTGTGCAAACCATTATGTATTTCATTGATTCTGTGACAGAATATTGAGGTCCAAAATATCGACCTGCTCTTACATCGACTCCAGAATATCAGCTACGAACATATCGTCAAGTTAAGCATACATAC
Source organism: Calotriton arnoldi (assembly GCA_963921515.1). NCBI lineage: Eukaryota > Metazoa > Chordata > Amphibia > Caudata > Salamandridae > Calotriton > Calotriton arnoldi. Next base: position 4,453,198 of record CAWUFW010000001.1, on the reverse strand, counting down.
GAAAGAATAGATGTCCTATACCAAGCTTCACATCTGCTTACCTTGACGATATGTTGGTAGTCGATAAATTTTGCAGTGCGATTAGTTGCGGCTCGATATAAAAAACTGGATATTTTGGTTGAACGCTTATTAATTTTTAGATATATTATTGGGTCTTGAAGACATCATTGAAGGAGGTGTCTTTCTGTGAATGTCAAATAAATTGTCATAGCCAGGAGAATCGAGGACTAATGGCTATATATGTCTAGTCTTTTTTTGCTTCGTGAAGGGTGGCCCCGCATCTGAGCTTCGATGAGGATGTGCTCCTCATTGAACAGGCAAGTTTTCAAACCTTACTTTATACTTGAAGAGAGGGTCCATATCGGATATGATTCTGTGGGAGATATGTTGGGCTGTTAAGAATTTGAAATAGTCGGTTTTGTTTCTAGCCTAAGTAAGGAGTGTGACGTTTTTGGGAAAATTAGTTACACTGCTTACTTTGTACAGTTGCTTATTGGTGGTGGAAAACTGTGTAATGTTCCATTATGTGCGAGACGACGGGGGGTGACCTGCGAGTCACCCGGCTGCATCTCTTTTGTTGGTTTGCCCCCAATGACGCAATGCGGAGTATTTAAATAAAGGCGTGGTCCGGTGACATCAGTCCCGGCACCACAGTGTGTACGACTGAACCTAGCTCTGCGTGATAATTGCTACAGCGCGGCACCAGGCTTTTACACTGGCTACGAGGGGGTCACCGGCCTACGCGACCCCTGCCGCTACACACACTGCTCGCCAACCAATCGGCGAGGCGTGCATACTGCTGAGCTTCACTGCGGTGTCCTGGAGCCATCGACCACGCCCGCTGCTCACCTCGCAACGTGAACACCGGAGTGTCACAGCCGGCACGCGCTGCAGTTCTGCCTGCTTCTGTGTGGTGCTCGAGGGACAGCGTCTGGACTCAGCACACTGAGGCATGTTGTGCAAGGGTGTCTGAGCTATTGTATACACTGATAAGGGTTTCTGTTCAGGAAGAGCTGTCACACCCTCCACGTGGCCGAAAGTGAAGAGAACCCAAGGCCAATTCAGTTATTCTGTCCCACGGTGAGACACTGAGCACCCTCCACAGGCGCAGAACGATATTACAGGGGATCCAAGGGCAAGGCTAGCCCCTAATCTCCCAACTGCAGCCATCACGTCCCCAAGAGCAAAGACAAGTAGCAGCGTCCCGCATAGCCACGCTGCTTCTGACCAGCTACAGTCAGCCAGGCCTTCGGGGATGGGTAATACTGGGAGAGACCGCCCACACAACATCACAAATCAGAAGACCAGCACTACCATGGGGGGGGGACGGATTCCCTCGGTCAGGCGGCTGCAGAAAGACTTCGGAAAAATAATAACAAACAGCAGCGCTCGTGCTGCAAGGTGCTCCCGCCATCAGGTTGGCGATGACGACTATCCCTGCCATCGAGCAGTTCGTGGTTGATGGCGCACCGTCCTCTCTGGCCCCTAAATGGAAGGATTGGACCGACCGCCTGCAGTTCTACTTCGAAGGGGCAGGCATTGCACGAGATCGACACTGAGCACTACTACACCACTTAGGGAGAAAGGACATACACAGGATCTACAAAACCCAGGTAGAAGCCACCCCTAAGACGTACGCCACGCTTCTCAACGCTCTGAATGGCCGCTTTGAACCAATGGCAAACAGGGACTACGAACGGTTCTTCTTCAGGCAAGCCCGGCAGGAGGCGGACGAATCGCTAGACACATTCCATGGACGGCTGAAGGAACTAGCCAGTACGTGCGGCTTTCAAGATGAGCAAGAGGAGATCAGGGCCCAAATCATTCAGGGATGCTACTCCGCGAAACTCCGGGAAAATATACTCCAAGAGTCGGGGAAGCCTTTAGGGGACATCCTATCCATGGGAAGATCCAAAGAACTGGCAAGGGCTAGAGCATCACATATGGAAGCCGCGCTACATCGCCCTATCAAGACTGAACAAGCCAATGTAGTGAAGGCTAGACCACGCCCTTCTCCAGCAAAACCCTCGCAAGAGAGGCGGAAGGAGTGCGGTTACTGTGGAGGCGCCCCAAATCGGATGAACGAATGCCCAGGCAAGGGGAAGTGGTGCTTGGCCTGTGGGAAGATAAATCACTTCGCGAAAGTCTGCAGATCCTCCAGAGCACAGGAGTCCGCACAAGTGGTAGAGGATGCCCCGGACAGCGAAGACATGGATGACGACACAGGAGACTATCCTGTGCACTATGTGCTGGCAGTGGACCAACAGTCAAAGAAGCGACACCGGCTGCCCAAATGACAAGTCAAGATACACCACCAGGATGTCGAGGCCACCATTGACAATGGAGCTTCAATTGAACTCATGTCGGCAAGTACATACCAGTCCCTAAAACCAAGCCCTCCTCTGCAAGAAGCCCGAATTCGAGTCTTTGCGTACGGGCAGAAGACGCCCATTCCCCTCATTGGATGTTTCAGGACGGAGATCACGCACCAAGACCTATCCACAACCACCACGGTCTACGTATCGAAAGAGGGACACAGATGTTAGTAAGTGGAACAACTGCCGAAACACTCAAGTTAATCTCGTTTGTGTTCGCAGTACAGGAGGAGGAGATCTCGAAGATCCTTGATGAGTTTGGAGACATCTTCCAAGGCATAGGGTGCCTGAAAGGGAAAGAGATCTCGCTTCACATAGACCGGTCAGTCCAGCCGGTGGCACTGAGGCATCGCCGCATCGCATTCCACCTCCGACAAAAGTTGGAAGAGGAGCTCAAAGCATTGGAGAGGCAGGGCATCATCGAGAAGGTCACCGGCCCAACCCCGTGGGTGTCCCCGATAGTGGTCACCAGGAAGCCGAAGCAGCCGGGGCAGGTGCAAATCTGCGTGGACATGCCCCTCCCAAATATCGCCATTAAATAGGAACGCCACATCACCCCTACGATCTACGACATATTGGGGGAGCTGAACGGGGCGGTATGATTCTCAAAAATGCATCTGCGATCTGGATACCACCAGCTACCTCACCACCCGGACTCACGCTATGTCACTAGGTTTTCAACTCACGTTGGCCTCCGGCGATGCAAACGCCTCAACTTCGGGATCTCAAGTGCTGCTGAAGTATTTCAAAACACCATCAGAGAGGTACTAGGCGGTCTCCCGGGGGTCCTCAACGTCCGGGACGATATACTGGTGTATGCGAAGTCCCTCGAAGACCACCACCAGCATCTCCGAGGAGTTCTCCAACGCATCTGTGAGTCAGGTCTAACGCTACATTGGGAGAAGTGTGAGATCCTACAGAGACGGATCAGTTTCTTTGGCTACACCTTCTCGGACAAAGGGATTGCCCCAGACCCGGACAAGGTGCGTGACATCCAGGAAGCTCCAGGACCTTCCAACGTGTCCGAGATGGGAAGCTTTCTCGGAATGGTCAGCTTCTGTGGCCGATTCATCCTGGATTTGACAAATCTCACACACCATCTCCGAGATCTCACGAAATCCACCACCAGGTGGCAGTGGGGGGTGGATCAGGACCAAGCTTTCACGAAAACTAAAGAAGCACTCTCTTCAGAAACCACCCTGTCATACTGCCCACGAACATCGCTGTCGATGCCAGCCCGTTCAGGCTAGGAGCAGTGTTAATGCAGCAACAAACAAATAAATGCTGAGCCCCTATAGCCTTCGCCAGCCGGTCCCTGATGCACACAGAGAAGCAATATTCCCAGATTGAACGGGAAGCGATTGCGATCCACTGGGCATGCCGGTATTTTCACATCTATGTTTATGGGCACCCGTTCACCATATCCACGGATCATAAACCGCTCTTACCACTGTTCCAGGGATCAGCGTCAAAGCCTCCTCCAAGGATCGAGAAGTGGATCCTCCAACTGCAAGAGTATGACTACAAGCTGGAGTATAAGCCAGGAGCATCCAATCCGGCAGACTACCTGTCGCGACATCCGCGGACCGCCACAGCTAAGGAAAGGGCAGAAGCTGAAGATACGGAAGAGTATGTACGGCTCGTGACGGAACAATCACGCCCCCCCTACCGATGGAGCTGGACTCGCTGGTCGAGGCAACCAAGAAGGTCGAATCCTACAGCTCGCAATCTCCGCCCTCCGAGCCAACGACTGGCGCCCTGTCATAGCAAGCCTGCCACTGCGGACACCACAGGCCAAGGAGATTCTAGAGTCTCTGATACACTTGCGGGAGGAACTATCCTCAGACATCAGTGGATGTCTCTTGAGAGGCCCCAGGTTGGTCGTCCCAGCAAGCCTCACATCGCAGGCGGTGCAGTTAGCCCATCGCGGACATCAGGGCATCGTGAAGACTAAAGGCAGGCTGAGAGTGAAGGTGTGGTTTCCTGGAATGGACAAGATGGTCGAGCAAGCTGTCGGCTCCTGTCAGTGGTGCCAAGTATCCGGAAATCCTGAACGACCACCCCCTATCATTACTGAAGACAACCCAAAGCGACCATGGGAGAATGTGAGCATGGATTTTGGACACCTCCCAGATGGGAGATACGTATTTGTTGTCATTGATGACTATACAAAATATCCTCAAGTAGAGATCATCGGGAGCCAAACTGCTGCTGAAGTCATCACTAAAGTCGAGAAGATCCTTGCAACCCATGGATTCTTCAAAGTGGTGAAGACCGACAACGATCCTCCGTTTCACGGACAAGAGTTTGCTGACTACCTCCGTTCCTGGGGCACACATCATCGGAAGGTAACACCAAGGTGGCCCCAGGCCAACGGAGAGGTTGAGCGGTTCATGCGGACCCTAAACATGGTCATTCGGATCGCTCACGCCGAAGAATCGTTGGTGGAAAGGGCCATTTACAGTTTTTTGAGAGAATACAGGCTGACACCTCATGTCACGACAAAGAGAGCCCCAGGACATGCCAGCATGGGGCGTGTGGTGCAGGACACCATCCCACATCATCCCAATTGGACCCCATCACCCATTGACGACGCCCGGATGCTAAGGAAAAGGACTGTCATGAACACCCAATCCAGTGAAAGGCGAAAGGCCAAGATGTCAGACATCAGCCAAGGGGACTTAGTATATCTCAAGGACCGACACCCTGGAAGCAAGTTCCGTCTCCCGTTTGAGCACTGTCCATGGACAGTTACACGCCGGAAAGGAACTATGGTCACAGCACTCCGAGGGGAAGAGGAAGTCACCAGAAATATATCGTTCTTCAAGAGTCTCCATGATTTCACAATCACTTCAGACTCTCGGGGGGCACTGCCAGGGGTAGCCAAGACATGTCACCAGACTTCCCTATGCAGAGCCCAAGCGGCACTCCCAGGAGGCCCCCACTAGAGGAGAATATGCCGGAGTCTCCCGAGGCTGCCCCTGTCAACCCATGCGACCAATCTATACAGGACTCCCAGGCACCAACCCCACACCACCAGGGTGCCAGCTCCTGGCACCACCTGAGAAGCAATCTGGCTCCATCGTCCGGTCTGGCAGAATTCCTGGTGTGAGAGAGGCAAGCAGCAGGAGTCGACGGACTGGTAACTGTATACAGCTCCAGTGCTGGACTTTGTGGTTACATGGTGCACCACATGCAATGTTGGTTGTTTCCTAATATTTAAGTTTTGTTTCATGTGTTTTATTGTTAAAGATAAGTAGGAATGTAATGTTCCATTATGTGCGAGACGACGGGGGGCGGGGGTGACCTGTGAGTCACCCGTCCGCGTCTCTTTTGTTGGTTTGCCCCGTATGACGCAATGCGGAGTATTTAAATAAAGGCGTGGTCCGGTGACGTCAGTACCCGCACCACGGTGTGTATGACTGAACCTAGCTCTGTGTGTTAATTGCTACAGTGCGGCGCCATGCTTCTACAAACTGCACTTATTTTTCAGGACCAGGACTTATTTTTCATCATCAGATTTTGACTCGCACCAAGAGAAAGAAATACAGAAAAAAGGAGAATCTGAAAGAGACACGTTAGTGACAGATTCCTTACCTTAGAATATCACCAGGCGTCAGGCTGGATCCGGAAAGTTTTTTGCGTAGCAGTACCCTTGCGTGTCGGTAGGCGGCGTCGTGCGGCTCCGCGTCCGTCGTCGGCGTCGTGGTCGCCGGGATGACGTCGCGGGCAGTACTTAGACGCCGCCCCTGCGCGCTGACGTCAGTTCTTCTTTTTCCGCGCCAGTAAGCGCAGATCCGGGAAGAGCAGTGCCCTAGTCACTTTTTGACTACCCTTTTTGTGAATTTTTTCACTGTTTCTTCAACGAGTCTTCACGACTCCTAAGGTGTCGTAGGGATGCCCGGCTTTAAGCCCTGCGAGGCCTGTGGTCGCATGATGTCGATCACGGACCCGCATCTCGAGTGTCTCTTCTGTCTCGGCCGAGACCACGACACGAAGTCGTGCCCTGACTGCCGGAAACTTCATCCGAAGGCTTTGCGGGAGCGGTCTCGAAAGCTGCTCGAGGTCCGGCAGTCGGCTCCGCGCCGCACCAAGCCCCGGTCCCGGGAGAGGTCGAGGGGCCGGTCGTGGAGTCCCCGCCGTTCGTCGGAATCCAAGTCTTCGCGCTCCTCTGGTAAGTCGAAGCACAAGAAGTCTAAGAGGCGTCATCGCTCTAAGACTTCGCCTCGCCGGTCTCGCGACTCGGCTGAGGCCCCAGTCGGCACCGTCCCCGCGGCCCCGGACATGCCTGTAGAGCCGCCCCCGAATTACCCATTCTTTCCGGGGTCGGGGGCGACTCCGGCCAAAATACAGGAATTCCTGTCGGCCATGGCCCGCCTCTTCGGGCCTTCAGGTCCCTCCGGTGCGCCTTCGGGCCCCGCGGGCCCTGATGGGGTTGCCCCGGCGCCGCCGTCGTCTCCGGTCCCGGCACCGCCTGTCCCACCAGCCTTCATCCCGGCCTCGGCTCCGGCCTCGATCCCGGCTCCGGTGGTACCGCAACCCCCATCGACGCCGGTTGACCTAACCACGCCTCCGCCGACGACGATGTCCCCGGTGCCGTTCCTGACGCCGTCCGGGGCTCCGGACGGCGTCGTTCCCCGGTTCTCTCCGGCTCCGGACATGGAGCCGGACCGACGTCGCCCGACGCCGGCTCCGGCGCCAATGAGACCTTGGGTCCCAAATGTCCCTCCTCCTCCATATTTTGAACAGGAGGAGGACCAGGAGAGCTGGGAGGGGTCTGAGGACCCTCTCACGCAACAGTGTGAGTTTGACCCGGACTGGGTTGAGGAACTTGGGGATGCCAGTGGTCTAGACACCTCCCCTGACACTGGCATGCTGTCTCCTCCCGTGGCTACGGAGGAGGGGCTAATTTTGCAACGGTGTTGCGTAGAGCAGCTGGAGCCTTACATCTCCAGTTGCCTACTGTGGCCGTCAGGACTAACCTCCTGACAGAAGTGCTTCAGCCGGCGGCTTCCTCTTCGGAGACTGTGCTGCCGTTTAATGATGCACTCACTGACGTTCTTTTGGGTACCTGGTCCAAACCCACCACAGGGGCTCCTGTGGATAGGAACGTGGCCCGACGCCATCGCCCTGCTCCGGGCGACCCCCTGTTTCTCTCCCAACATCCCACCCCTGAGAGCTTGGTTGTCCAAGCCTCTGCCTCCCAAACCGCCTTCCCTACCGCCCCTCCGGATAGGGAATCCAAATGCCTGGACCAATTTGGGAAGAAGGCTTTTTCTTCCTCCAGTGCTGGCTTGCGGTCCGTCAACACCGCTTGCCTTTTGGGCCGATATACCCACTCCCTGTGGGATTCGGTGGCGGCTGTTTTGCCGCAGTGTTCTGAGGAGGTCCAGACACTGCTTACCCGCGCCATTGCAGAAGGGCGAGATGCGGCTAAATACACCATCCGTTGTGGCCTTGATACCGCCGACTCGCTGGGCAGATCGCTTGCGACGACGGTGGCGCTACGTCGCCACGCCTGGCTGAGAACAACTGGTTTCTCGGGTGATGTCCAGAACACACTCATGGACATGCCCTTTGATGGAGTCGGTCTTTTTGGTTCAAAGGCAGACCATGCGCTGGAGCGGTTTAAGGACTCACGGGCTACGGCCAAGTCCCTGGGCCTTTCTGTTGTACGCCCTCCGCTCAGCTCTGCTTTTCGCCCCTTTCGTGGCCACGGAAGGGGCGCCCAGTCACGTCAGCTGCCCAGCCACCGGCCTGCACAGCAAGCGTCTACGCGTGGCCGAGGACGTGGATACCGCCGTGGCGGTTCGGGCAACCAGCGTGCGGGTCAGGCCACCACCTCCAACCCGTCCGCGGCCTCCAAGCCCTCCTAGTCCCTCCTTTCCGGTGCACAGCACGCCAGTAGGGGGCAGGGTCCGCCATCACCTTCACCACTGGCGTCCCATCACCTCGGACAGGTGGGTCTTGGACATTGTCCGAAGGGGCTACTCCCTCCCCTTCGAGACCACCCCCCAGCCATGCCACCTCAATTCAACCGCATGTCAGGGGATCACTTGGTACTTCTGCAGAAGGAAGTCACGGCCCTCTTGGCCAAGAGGGCCATCGAGCATGTTCCGACCCCAGAAGTAGGGCGTGGTTGCTACTCCCACTACTTCCTGGTGCCCAAAAAGGACAAGGAGGACATGCGTCCTATCTTGGACCTCCGGAACGTCAATCGCTTCCTCCGGAAGGAGAAGTTCAAGATGCTCACCCTAGCTCAGGTCTTGACTGCCCTCGACCCTGGAGACTGGTTGGTAGCGTTGGACTTGCAGGACGCTTATTTTCACATCCCCGTCCTGCCGGCCCACCGACGTTACCTGCGGTTCACGGTAGGCCTCGAGCATTTTCAGTTCACCGTGCTCCCCTTTGGCCTTACAAGTGCCCCTCGGGTGTTCACGAAAGTAATGGCGGTGGTCGCAGCTCATCTGCGCCGGGCAGGGGTTCCAGTCTTCCCCTACCTCGACGACTGGTTGCTGAAGGCGGGCTCGTCCCAGGCAGTCGTCTCCCACCTCCAGACTACGGCCGAACTCCTGCACTCGCTGGGGTTCTCCATCAATGTGCCGAAGTCGCATCTGATTCCTTCTCCACAGCTCCTTTTCATCGGAGCAGTTCTGGACACGACGCAGTTTCGGGCCTATCCTCCCGAACGGCGAGTCTGGGATATTCGGGCTATGATTCCGATCTTTCAGCCTTTATCCTGGGTTTCGGTACGGATGACCCTGAGGCTGCTGGGCCTCATGGCCTCCTGCATCCTGCTGGTCAATCATGCCAGATGGCATATGCGGGCTCTGCAGTGGGACCTGAAGTTCCAGTGGGCGCAGCACCAGGGCAACCTGTCCGATCACGTCCAGATCTCGGAGGGGACTGCAAAACAGTTGCAGTGGTGGCTCTCGAACCGGCAATGGGTCATGGGCAGATCCTTCTCCCTTCCCCAGCCAGAGCACACAGTTGTGACGGACGCGTCCCTTCTGGGATGGGGCGGTCACATGGGAGAGGCGGAGATCAGAGGCCTCTGGTCTCCGGCGGAGTCCCGGCTCCATATCAACCTTCTGGAACTCCGGGCGATCCGACTTGCACTCAAGGCATTCCTTCCCTCTGTCAAAGGGAAGGTAGTGCAGGTGTTCACAGACAACACCACCGCCATGTGGTACTGCAACAAACAAGGCGGGGTAGGGTCGTGGACCCTTTGTCAGGAGGCTCTGCGCCTCTGGACATGGCTGGAACATCAGGGCATGTTCCTGATGGTTCAACACCTGGCAGGTTCCCTGAATGCCAGGGCGGACGAACTCAGCCGCAGGTGCATGATGGATCACGAATGGCGTCTTCACTCGGAAGTGGCGCAAGGACTCTTTCTACAGTGGGGAGAGCCTTGGTTAGATCTATTCGCCACCGAAGAGAACGCGCAATGTCATCAGTTCTGCACGTTGGAATTTCCAAGGCGGCACTCGCTCGGCGACGCTTTTCGTCGCGAGTGGAGTTGCGGTCTGTTGTACGCCTTTCCGCCTATACCACTTCTACCCAGAGTGTTGAAGAAGATTCGGCACGACCGGGCCCAAGTCATTCTTGTGGCTCCGGACTGGGCTCGAAGAGTTTGGTATCCCGAGCTACTCAGTATGAGCGTAGATCCCCGATCCGTCTGCCTCTTCGGGAGGATCTTCTGTCGCAGCAGCAGGGGACGGTCCTCCACCCGAACCTGTCCAGCCTCCACCTGCTTGCGTGGAGATTGAGCGGCGGCAGTTGATTCCTTTCGACTTGCCTCCCGAAGTTTGTGATGTGATTCTGGCAGCCAGGCGTCCCTCCACTAAGGTGGTATACGCCTGCAGGTGGAACAAGTTTGTGGCATGGTGCACAGCAAAGGCTGTGAATCCCCTTTCTGCCCCTCTTTCTGAGGTTCTCCTGTTCCTTCTTTCCCTGGCCCAACAGGGTTCTGCCCTGGGTACCATCAAGGGCTATCTTTGTGCCCTGTCGGCCTTCCTCAGGCTTCCTGATCAGCCCTCCCTTTTCAAGTCCCCTGTTGTTAACAGGTTTCTAAAAGGCATTATACACCTCTTCCCTCCTGTTCCGTTTGTGATGCCTCAGTGGGACTTGAACTTGGTTCTTACCTTTCTTATGTGCGCTCCCTTTGAGCCTTTACATAACTGTCCTCTTCGTCTTCTGACTCTGAAGACTGCCTTTCTGGTGGCCATCACCTCCGCTCGGCGGGTGAGTGAGCTCCAGGCTCTATCATGTAAGCCTCCCTTTCTGTCTGTCCATCCAGACAAGGTTGTTCTTAGGACGCGTCCGTCCTTCTTGCCAAAGGTGGTTACTGCCTTCCACATTGGGCAGACCATCACTTTGCCCACCTTCTTTCCGCCTCCGCATCCTTCCAGAGAGGAAGAGAGGCTCCACCGTCTGGACACAAAACGTGCGCTTTCCTTTTACATCGACCGCACACGCCATTTCCGGGTGGATGACCAGCTCTTTGTTGGCTACGTGGGCGCCAAAAAAGGTCGGGCGGTGCACAAGAGAACCATCTCCCGCTGGGTAACCTTGTGTATCAAAGCCTGCTATTCTTTGGCTAAGAAGGAGCCTCCTGTTGGGCTGCGTGCCCATTCCACCAGGGCAACGGCTGCTACCACGGCTTTGGGCTGCGGTGTTCCGCTGCTGGATATCTGTCAGGCAGCTATGTGGGCCTCGCTGCACACGTTTACCAAGCATTACTGCCTTGACAGCCAAGTCCAGAGAGACGGCTTCTTTGGCCGTTCTGTTCTCCGAGACTTCCTCGTCTGATCTTTGTTCGCAGACCCACCACCGGGGTTGGTATTGCTGGGGTATCTATTCTAAGGTAAGGAATCTGTCACTAACGTGTCTCTTTCAGATGCACAAGTTACTAACTTGTGTAACGATATATCTGTAAGAGACAGTAGTTAGTGACAGATTCCTACCGCCCACCCATCCTCCCCGTTCTGCGAACTGATTTCTAGGGTTAAGGACATCCCTTTCAGGGCCCTAGTATTTTTCAGACACCTATGTCAGCTTCTTGCATGGCTCTGCGTTCCTGGCGCGGAAAGTCGTGTACAGAACTGACGTCAGCGCGCAGGGGCGGCGTCTAAGTACTGCCCGCGACGTCATCCCGGCAACCACGACGCTGACGACGGACGCAGAGCCGCACGACGCCGCCTACCGACGCGCAAGGGTACTGCTACGCAAAAAACTTTCCGGATCCAGCCTGACTCCTGGGAATATTCTAAGGTAAGGAATCTGTCACTAACTACTGTCTCTTACAGATATATCGTTACACAAGTTAGTAACTTGTGCAACAAGGAGTTAGAGAAAGTTAAGAAATAGTGATATGGCGAGGAATCTGGGATGAAATGGACTATTTAAGAGTGGGATAAAGAAACAGGAAGTGAAGTGTGGTTCAGACAAGAGGCATAAAATGGGATCAAGACTAGAGACATTGATGTTCAGGACTCCAGCAATAGGTTTAGGCCCACCACTTTTTTTTGTTTACAATTTAAGCATTGATCAGTTAAAAGTGAGGGCTACATGATATTTGCTGGTTGTTCTGTACTAAGGAGGGAAATGAACTGCGCTCTATCTGCCATTTTTGGGTCAATGCAACACGTGGTCTCAGTCCTTTGCTCTTCATAATTTTCAAATGTAAATGAGACTAGTACGGGGCCTTACACAGTATCCGACCAGTAAGGAGCATTTACTTTAAACCAGTTCGTATTTACCGCACGGTATACAGACGTCTTATTTTAAAATACATTTAGCTGAATAAAATCCTTATTTATAGGTCGGACTTGTTCGTGCCGTATGATGGATTGACAATGTTTCTGGAATATTTGATCATTCTCTAGCCCAAGCGAAGATTGTTACCGTCGCTGCAAAATGCTTGGGTAGAATTTTCCAGTTGTTGAACATACATTTGACTTTGACTCGCATGGAAATTGTGAAAGCAGCAGCGGTGGGCAAAGTGGCAGCTGTGTGCATCGCCTGTCTTGTGTACTGCTGCAGAGCACTGCTATTCATTAGAATAACCTTCACTTTGTAGTAACGCCGGAGCCGTAAACAGTCACCTCGTATTCCGGAGAACATGCCGCCCCAAAAAGTAAAGAAACGCCTGTCTTTGCAAAGTAATTTGTCGAGCTGCAGATTATTGTTTTTTATCATGGTGACCCTGCCGTGGCTGGCTGGGTGCATATACAGATTAAGATGAATGCAGTTATTGCTTGGCGGAGGCCTGCCTCTTCCAGGGCACAGGCTCCCTAATGACATGATTGATAGGCTGTCCCAAATCCGAAGAGGAACTCATTAATCACAGCCCTGACTGAATCCAATCATTTGCTTCACCTGCACAGTGATGGACAGGAAAGGATACAACTCAGGAGCTGACACTGATACACTCCTTTGTCACACGGCCTCAACTTTCTCAATGTCAGCCTCAAAGAAGTCTGACGAGGAGGTGCGTTTGTACCTGCGCGCGCCTCTGAAACAGACGCGGTTTCGCGCCTCGGAAATGATTTTTTTTTCCCGAATAGATACTCTGACTGTATAATGCACTTTAATGACAGAGTAGTTTTTGGTGCTTTCACACAAAGGACAGGATTGCGGCTTCCGTGGTTTGAGCTATTTACGCAGTAGGACACAGGCAGTCTGTACGGGCCCAAGCCCCAGCTTCAGTGCACAGCAGCTGCGAATCCTTCCGCGGGGCCAGGAGGTCAACGGCAACAACTTTAAGCAGAACTAATTACATAATTATGTCAGGTCTTAAACAATACATGGCGGCTTACAGCCGACTGTGTCGCCGCCATTACAGTTAAGGTTGCAGACAATGGAAGAGCTAAGATTGCGATCATAATGTTGATGAATTTGCTTTTAAATCGTCGTTACAAAACGCAGCCTTTGCGCACACAAAGGCTGCAGCTCAATAATTGTCTCTCGTGTTACTCCCCCCATCTCACAAAACAATAGTTTTTTTTATTTTTTGTGCTCTTCCTGTTCCAGATTGTTGAGAGCTGCGCATTTCAGCATCTTTCGATGGCCAGACCGAGGACTGAAGGAGAATTCACTGTCGGTCTGCACTAATATTAAATGGCAGTGTCGTCCTTGGGAGCAGATCCAATAATGCTGTTTTGTGGCATACTGTGTCTGTGTGTGAAGCCGGCGCAGCACTTTTCTTTAGTGACTGCTGCTGTTGCGTCTGATGAGCTTCAATCGCTTTGTTGTAGTCCGTTGCTCTGCCCATATTCTGTGAGATGAAAATCAACCCTATAATTTGACCTCCTCTAGGACATAGAGAATATTTTGCTTGATATAGAGTACTCGGGCGCCACAAAAATGCTATGCAGTAGTATGTATTTGCTGCTTTATTAAAACCAATAGGGTATTCCACACTCCTTCCTTTTTAGGCAAAGCTTTAAGTGGTATGATTAAACTGGGGTTTGGGGTCTCTCAAAGGGGCGTGGGTGATGTAATTAAGGGTGTGGCTTAAAAACATGTAAGCTAAAAATCTGTGCTTAGCATAGTGTACCGCCTGACTGTTATTTTGCTGCTTCTGTCATTGCATCCAGATATATAATAAATAGCACAAGTAACATTGAAATGTTCACTCTCTAAAGTGGCCACCTGGCAACAAGCGCTGCATGTTTTAAATGCCCAAAATAAAAGCACTGTGTCTTTTAAATGTCCAAAATAAATGAATAATGCCGAAAAGGAGGGGGGGACCAGGAGCTAGTTAATGGTCCAATGCCCGTGCTCCAAGCTAAACATGAAGTCAACAAAGGGGGGGGACACTGTTCCTGATGAGTAGTGCAGATAGTCACTCACTCACTAAAGAGGGAAAGAAAGAAAGGAAGGGAGCAGGGGATCCTAGGTCTAGGACTCACTCGAGAGGGAAGAGCAAGTCTTGCCTCTTGTAGCCCTCACACACCCCGAAGGATGTCATGCTTCATCATCGGGCAGTTGCTCCTCGTCGGGCCGGTGCTGCAATGCCCTACGGGTCCCCCGAAGGGTCACTTTATCGGAGATCTTTTGAGAACTGCCGTTTGGTGCATGTGGGTGTGTGGGGTGAGTCCTATATGGAGGGTGACAAAGTGCATGCAGGGAATTAAAACTGACTAAGGGTTACCAGGAGAAGTGCTTTTAATGTGATGGTACCCTTGCCAGAATAAAAAACCCGTAGGTTAGAAGTTACCCCTGTTGGCGCAATGTGCCCAGGTAACTATGAGGTCGACATGTTTCGCGCCTATGTGCTCACAAGGTTCCGTGGCGTACCATCACATTAAAAGCACTTCTCCTGGTAACCCTTAGTCAGTTTTAATTCCCTGCACGCACTTTGTCACCCTCCATATAGGACTCACCCCTTACACCCACATGCACCAAACGGCAGTTCTCAAAAGATCTCCGATAAAGTGACCCTTCGGGGGACCCGTTGGGCATTGCAGCGCCGGCCCGACGAGGAGCAACTGCCCGATGATGAAGCATGACATCCTTCGGGGTGTGTGAGGGCTACAAGAGGCAAGACTTGCTCTTCCCTCTCCTTGAGTGAGTCCTAGACCTAGGATCCCCTGCTCCCTTCCTTTCTTTCTTTCCCTCTTTAGTGAGTGAGTGACTATCTGCACTACTCATAAGGAACAGTGTACCCCCCCGTTTGTTGACAAAATAAATGAATACCATGCCATAGTGCATCAGGAGATTGTACCCGAAATACAGCTTGGAGATGCGCAATGAAAAGTTGCCTTGTAATGTAATATTATTTCCCTTCTCTAACCATGTACAATCTGGCGTTTCAGCATTTCCAAGAGCAAAAACGATTTTGTAGGGCATTTTCTTTCTAGTTGAAGTAACCATGTTGCATCTTTGTAAAAACTTCATTTTTTATGTCATTGAAATGTGTATAATTATGCCAATGCGCTCTACTTTTATATTTATTCCCCAGTCATTTCACTATTTACACCAATGAGTTCCAGGTTGTTGCAACTGAAATAAACCTCTCGTCCAGTGCTTAATTTGAGCTGGTGGTTTCCGATGCTCAGCGCTGGCACTTGATCATCAACACCGACACTTTTCATGAGCATTAAGTGATTTGCCCAGAATCACAGGATGTTGAGGAGACGCCAAGTCTCGAACCTTGATCCACAGCTCCAAAGTCGACAGCTCTGCCCGTTGCGACACAGCCTCTCCCCACTTTCATGGTTAGTAGTTGGTTCTGTTTTAGGCGGCGCTAACAGGAGAAATGGGCTGGTGCAAGCTGCTTCCTGACGAGAGCCCCAGCACGTATTTATTTACAAATTAACCACTGCTCTCGTCACTATATCAATACGTGTTTTGGAGTGCTGCCTGGTCTCTATTTTCATGTTGATACAGACGGGCACTGTCAGCTTTTTATATTAAGAACCCTGAGTGTGAGAGCAAAAATGGAGAGCCCGATAGGGACCCGTCTCAGCATCTTCTTTTTAGAACAGCCGGTGCTGAGTACCGGCGGGGACCCAGCCCACTTCAAGCCCTGCTTTTAGGCCCTCACTAACAGTTCCCAGTAAACCCCGGTAGTGCCGGTATAATGAGCTTTAGTTGGGGCATCACAAGTTTAGTCATTACCAGGTACACCATTTGCTTTATGGTACCCCGTTCAACCGATCCCAGGATGCTTGTTTCCGGTCCAGGGAAGACCTGGCATGGCAGTTCGGGCTGGAGTTTTCCCATGAGGAACAGGGTTAAGACTGATTTGCATATGGCTGGGTCTGAACTGGGGTGGCAAAGTGAGCTAAAGAACGATGATGGATTCGACCCAGATCTGTGACTGGGTGTGAGTGTCTGAAAAGTCTCAGCACTCTGTCCATCATCTCCTTGTGTTTGCAACTGTTCAGTGCCCCATATTACTAATAAAGGGCCCATTACGAGTTTGGTGGAATAGTGCCTAGTTTTGCTTCCTGAAAACTCCTACGCCATCAGTAATTTTAAGTGGGGGGATCAAGGCTGATTACTAGCTAATGGGGAATAGCATCCGACACTCGATGTTTCACATTGATCCCTACATATTTTTCTACATTTTTAGCCAGATTTTAACCCAGATATTTCGGTTGCTTTCAGCAAGCTAAATGCCCAGTAAAAAAAAAGTCTGGACTTGCGGTCTTCCTAGGATTTTGTAATCTGAATGGGCTGGTAACTCCCATTACTGATTAGAGGTGGGCAAGCCACTTAAATCTCGAGCCAGATAACTGTCTCTGGCTCAGGTCAAGACCTTGGAGCCTCAAGCCGAAAACAAGCCAAGCTTGGATGTGTCTTTTGCCTGCTACCTATGCTCTAACCTCATGCGCCAAGAATTAAAAACAAAGCATTAACATTTGATGTAAAAAGTAAGAGGTACTCATTCAGTAGCTGAATTACACAAAGTGAAACCAGAAAATCTGGGTTCAATCAAGGCTTCCACGCTTAACCAAATTGTGTGATCCTAGGGAGATATTTTATTTCACTGAGTGTTCTTTTTCAGAAATATCACGTATGAGAGCACCTTCAAATACACGGGTTTAGGATGTGTGCTATATAAAAACTGTATTTGATTTAATAGACTAAAATGTACTAAGGTGACAGTCCTCTGCATGATAAAGAATTTTGAAGCGACTTTACCATATGTTTACATGATGTTTGTTGCCTACCAATTATTTTTAAGGCTCAGCTTGCACACGTGCTCTTTGAGCCAAGCCAGACTCTTGGCTCAGCTCTGGCTTGGCTCTCCCTGTTAATTTAGTGCCTTGCCCACCTCTATTACTAGTATTTAGTGTATACTTCCCGCTACTTAAATATTTTGAATGGCATCTGCAACGCTTGTCTGTTCCCTCTTAAAACGCGTTTAATCCAAATCTTAAATGTACAAATGCAAACCTATAGCGGTTTATCCTACAAATGAGGAACTCTTATTTTAGTTTGGCTCTCAGAACCAAGGTAATGATATGAGATAGGATTAGTAGATGCATTATTAAATAGCAATTTGATTTACAAAAAGTTGCTGTAGAAAGAGTGTGGTTAACGGAGAAGGGTATCAGCTAGAAGCCTGTATTGCATATCACCACAGCCAAGTTTCCATTCTGTAAAAACATGCCCCTCAAACGGAAACACCAGTGTTACCAGCAAGGGGGCACGCAACCACATGCTGTTTCTTAGTATGTGCTGCATATTATTTTTTCTGAGTGCTCCTATAATTGTGGAGAGGCCTCTCTGAGAAGGAGTGGGGAAACGATTTTTTAGAAGTTTCTAAAAAAAATTGGGAAATTGTTCGATTTGGATTGCTGGTATGTGGGAGTTTTCGCAGTTTTGGGCCTGACAACATCAGTGACCTGCTTTCCAGAATTCTTTACATGTCATATGGGTTGCAGATGGCAGCAGAACCAACTCGAAATGTTTTTCTGAATTTACATCTATGATTCTTTCTACAAACATTTTCTTAGCGATATCATGAAAAATGTAACACAACAAAGAAAAAGTTTTACTTCTAAATGTTATGGAACATGTTTATTTGCTTATTTATTTATTTCTAAATACGTTTGTGAAACATATTTCATGTACCAATGTGTTCTTAATGTATAGATGGTAAATACGGGACTATCTTTTAGTGAGATTGGTGGTGCAGTCACTAAACGCTGCACAAAAAAACTGATCCCGGGCTCTGGCTGGGTGCATTGGTAAAGAAGGAAAACCCTGCATTGTGTGAGTCTGTTGCCTCTGCCAGAAGTAGATTACCTTTGCTGTGCATTCAGCATCTTCGGTGTTTATTGCATGTGCTGCCTACCACTGGTAACAAAGTCCATCATAGTAATGTTAACTCCTAGGAGGAGCATTTCCAGATTTATATTGAGCCCCTAGTTCACATATATTAAACGGTCGCTTAGTGTCGACCTCGCATGTCTGTATAAGGTATAGAGTGACTGAGCACACTTAGAATGATCTTTTATTTGAATATGTTTCTAACTCATAATTGACCATTACCTAAAATAAGCTGGTGTGGGGCCCAGTAAAGAGAGTGTAAAAAGAAAGGTGGCTCGTCAAATGCCAAAGAGAATATGCCAGTTATACATCAAATTTCTAATCCCTATCACCTCATAGTGAGCCACAGTGCAAGCAACAATCATTTGAAATGCAAGGGCGACTGAGAGAAATTCTTGAATCTAAAGACTGGTAGACGGCCCTCATTACCTTGACACCTCTCTTCATCGTACAACTCCATAGAAGGAAGTGAAGTGGATCCAAGGCAGGAGCCCCTGTTGCTTTAAAAACCTTTTCATAGTTGGCTCTAACCTCTCCTTCATAGCTTGAGTGGAGCTGGACTAAATCAGAACCTTCTGTTTTTCTGTCTCATTCCGGAGAAAGGAGCTTTTCATTGCTCAGGGGGAGAGACTGTTCCAGGGCTTGAGTTCCCTAGAGCCCCTTCTTGGGTTAGGGGGTGGAAGCAAGGCCTTCTCATACAAGGGACATGACTCCTTGAGACCTGATGGGGTGAATGACCATGTTGGGTGTACATATGTGGTGCCTGGCAAAACGTGAAAATAGAGGACCTTTGAACCATGGAAATAATGTTGGGGTTTGAGATGAGTCTCATACGGCCATCAAAGTTGCTGGCTTTGGCTGTGAATAGCTCAGGCGTCGCAGTGTTTCCTTGGCGCATTGCTCCACTCCCGGCGTCACAAAAGCATTTACTTAGGCCTGAAATGCACGCAGGTCTAGTGTGCATGTGGAGATCTTGGAATGCGCAACTTTGCTAGGTGCACCACAGGCAGAATGTGTATGTGTGCGTATCTGCGGGTGGCTGTTCCTACAGCAGAGAAAGGGGGGAACTGGAGATACCACAGATACCTCAGTGTACTGGTATGTATTTTACAGGTTAACTTGGCAGGATGTGCAGCACAGTAAGTGAGCATGTAACTTTGTGAGTGAAAGAAAGTCTATTGGTATTCTCCTCGAGATCTGAGAAGGAGTAAGGGGAGGCCCAGGGCCTAGACTTGTAGTTGTAATAAGGTTGCTTATCTCTCCCCTCCGTATAAGTAATTCATTTTGTGTTAATGGCTGAAATCCTCTCTAGCTATTGGGAGAAAGTGAACATGGAGATGGCAACAGATATGTTTGCTTTTATTCAGAACCAGGCACTGTGCCATGGGCTCCAGGAAGCCATTTGTTGATACTTTTCTTCATGTAGGCAATAGTGTTTGGGGTTTCAAGCTCCAAGGTCCTCTACATAGTCCTTGTTTCTGCAATGCCAGATGGTGCATCAGTATGGACTGACCTTTGCATGCAGGCATCTGGACAATATTTCATGACTGACTGGTCTGAATTTGGACTTCTCTTTACTGCCTAGTGGAACAAGAAGGCCACATAGGTAGTTTCTCTCATCTGGGTTCCAGTCATAACACTGCTAATGCTTTCTTTGAATGTGGCCTACCTTAAATGTTACAGGGGATAAGTGTGGCTTTGTTCCTTGCATGGTAGTCCTGGTTTAAAATTGTATCAATGAATCCATTCAATTATGATCACTTACATAATTCTGGATTGGCAGGGTTGGTTTCTACTGTTCTGATTATTGTAGGCAATACAGGAATGTGGTTTTCAGCAAGCTCCCAGGAACATCACTGTTGACGTAATTTGATTTCACATGACAGCAGATTGGCTGTGAGGAGAGGCATTACTGGTTTTTGGAGGTGTGATCTACCTCACTTTGCATGGATTGTGAGGTAGAGATGGCCCAGGACTAATGAGAATTTCTGATGTGTAATGTACGCATTATCAAACCTTAGAGCCCTCAGAAGGACAACGGGCCATAAACAAGAGACCGGAAACAATAGCAGTGAGTAAGAGTAAAGTAAAGACCCGCAAGGACAGCTCTGAACAATACACACAGGGCAGTACCAACAATTTGAACAGGTGTGGCACCAAGAATTGACCAAAGACTAAGGGCCTGATTACGATCTTGGCGGATGCGATACTCCATCACAAATGTGGCAGATATCCCGTCCTGTGTATTACCAGTTCCATAGGATATAATGGAACTGGTAATACGGCGGACTGGATATCCGTCATGTTTGTGATGGAGTTTCGCATCCGCCAAGATCCTACTCAGGCCCTAAGTCTGCACCCCACAGGTGGCTGCACAGAGAGGCTAGGCAGTGGAAAGCAGCAATGCAGGGGCCTGAAGCCAGGTTCCTCACACATTCTTTTCTTGGGTTATCAACATTAGCCCTGTGCAGGTACTGACCTGGTGACCCACCAGTGACCCCTAATATCCAAGTGCAACACATGCTGCATGCAAGGCAACGGGAGACGTTTGTGAGGTGCTTCAAGGTCAGGGTAGGCAGAAAGTGAGCGGATGGTGTGGGTGCAGCAGCCCTTGTCTTCTGCCAGTGTTGTATTTCTGTTTTTCTGTTGTTCATGGAGGTCTACTGCTTTGAGATGTCCAAACATGGCGCAGGTGCGCTCTGTGCAAACATTTCACAGTAACAGTCTGATTTTCTTCAGCCCTTTTTGCAAAATATGCACAGAAAAGAGCAGACTAGCAAGCACACGTTGCTGCAATAAATCTAATTTCAGGAGAAGTGAAACTTTTACATCGGGACTAATAAAGATTAATGGTTTCCCATATTTTCTGAAAATGGGATGTAAATGGTTTTATGCGTATGATTACAGCGATTCCAACAAAGCCACCGGCGCGTCGATGCTTTAAGCGCCGAACAGCACCATAATGTTGTTTCAAAAATGCCTGTTTATTTCGAAGGCGCCATGAGGTGTTGATTTCTGATGTTCTCTGGGCATTTGGTTTTAGCAGCGCAGATACATGGCAGCACGGGACGGCAGACACTCCAGATCTGCTCTCAGAACCTCTGTAAATTAAAACTCCAGACCTTGACTGCGCTTCAGGGATTAACCCTCGCAGTGCTGGCGCTTGTGATTACATTCTTTGCTTGCTTTCTTCCAGTTTCCCTGCCACGCCGGAGGACGCCGCAGCCGGAGAGGAGGGGGCCTGCACGCTTGGATTGACTGAGCAGAAAATAAACATGATGGTGCTGGATATCTGCCACAAACCAGGTGGCAGCGACTACCTGAGGCAAATTTATCACATCATCCAACTCAATGAGGTAGGGAAACTGCCTCTTTACTGAGCAATTAGGTGTGTAGTGGCCTGCAGCAGCTTCTGCTGGCAGCTAAGGGCTAGTCACGGAGGTGATAATGCTTCTTAAAGTCAATACCTAACTCGATATTGCCTTGTAAAGGAATCCATTGCTTTTCGACTCCTCTGCATGCCGGCAGAGCGTGTTTACTTCACCAGTTGCCAGGCTCCGAGATCTATTTATTTACCTGAAATGTACGATGGCTCTTGAAAATGGAGGCATCCTGAACCGCCTCCTCATTTGTAATAGGTGTGACTGGCGAGGAAGGATGTGCTTTGTCAGTGTCAACATTCTCGTAGAAGTGAAGTAATGGGTAATACATTGGTAGTTGTAGAGTTAGGCGTCTTGACAAAAGTGCAGGCGCGGGTTTCTGGGCATGATATGGCAAGTGGTCAAATTACTCACAGTGGGTGCACTCAAGAGCAACTGGAAAGGAAGTGGTAGAAATACATTCACTATTTGATGAACGTTTAGAGCTTCACACCATCAATACATGACAAAAAAACGTCCTATTGGATTTTTACAACTGGACTTTATTGGACTTTAGTCTCTTTTTTCATTTTATGGTCCCTCGTTTAAAATCGGTTTTCAACGCAGTTACTTTTTCAGCTGACTGTCTCCTGGTGTTTGTGTAAGAGGAAAACGTTTGTTTATCTGCTTTTATGATGAGTAGTAGATAGGAAACAGATTAGTGTTCCACCCCCTTTTTATCACATTGCCCGGCGTTAAAACACTGTTGGTTGCCGCATCCCAGCATGTAATCCTGCAAATTCATTTACTCACATTGCATGTAACAAGTCTTTGTAGACAACACAAATAATACAAGAAATGGCAATGCCACTAGGTGTGCTTATACCTGAAAGGGCCTCTTCAGTTAATGATGAGTTTAGGCACTCAATAAGCCATACTTGCACTTTGTCACTCATCCTTTCACTCATACATCCATTCATTCACCCACTGGCTAATTCTTGCATTCACCCTCTTATTACCTCAGAACACTTTAAAAAATAAAAGGAAGAAAAAGAAAGAAATGAAAAGGGGACCCATGAAAGGACAAAATGGAAAACTAAATGACTGGCCCACCAGCCCAGGCACAGAAGGCCACTCATTTTTTGGTGAATGTGCAAATGTGATGAGGCAAAAAGCTATCGGTCTCAGGGCAACAACATCAGTGGCAGAAATGGGCTAATCCTTTGCCCATAAAGAATACTGTCACGGGGAGTAGACATATGAAAATGACACTCAAACGGACAGAAGAGGGATGACTCAAAGGACAGGTTCACCCCCACCTTCTTTCAAATATAAGCAAAGTTCAGCCTGACAAACACTTTTCATTTTCAGGTTAGGCAGCCAGGCGCTGTACATGCACTAAATACACAGGTGCCTGGTTGCCTGTGCCGAACTTTGTCAGGCTGAAGATTTCACAGCCCTGTGGGTGTGACCTCATCATTCCGGCAAAGTGCTGCAAGGTCCATCCCTTCATGACGAGGGGGCATGTCACCAATAGACTGAGATCGGGGTGCTTCAGTTTTAAGCCCTGAAGTGCCATGGGCAGACTGTCCATCAGTGATGCCTCGTCACAGAGTGAGGTGGAGTCAACAAGTCTCACTGACCCCATCCCACTCTGTGACGAGAACCGGGAAGGTCCTCTTCTCATAGTCTGACCCATGACAAGTTCAGCCAATGTAATGAGGCGGCAGTCCCTTCCCCAATCCTCCAGGAATCACCAAAGCTCCCCTCCTGCCACCAGATATTGCCACACCAGCCCAGTAAGTTTGTTTGAATGTGTGAATGTATGTGCATTTGTGCATGCTGTAAATTGGTGTCTGCATGTGTATGTGCTTGTGAATGATAGGCGTTTGTGCATACGCTTGCGAATGGATGGGTGTGAGTGTGCATGTAGGTGAGTGTGAATTTGATTGTGCTCATGTGGTCTCAAAGTGTAAATCTTCTACCCCAAGGGTTTGACACATGGGGTAACCAAAACCCTTTCCTTCTATAATAATCAGTGAGATCCCATATAGCAAAATAACTGTCTACAAGCAGCAACACAGTATAATGACAGTTCACCGTTAAAGGCCTGTCCACTTTAGCATATGTTTTTCACAATAAATAAGTTGGCTTTCTTTCCATTGTCATAACGTTTCATAATATACAGGCCAGGCGTATAGCCTTGATCATTGGCTTGGCCCTAGAACCCAGTCTTTCTTTATTGAGCATAAGCTTTCCCACAAGGCAAAAAGTATAAAACAATAATTTTTTAGTAGAAGCACACAGTGTCTATCCAATGAAAATCAGTGCTCAAATGAATCAACATTTGGGCAGAGCCAAAGTCCCTCTCTCTTATTAAAGCTCTTTATCTGTTGATCACTAAAGGTCTGGTGACAGCTGTGCTACCAAGCCAGACCTAACAAGGGCACTAGGGCATCTGTGCAAAAGAGAGATAAGAAGAAACCAGGTGATTCAAAAGAACACAGGTAGTAAGAAGAAATGCAGAGTAAGATGAGTCAGTGTGAAGCATTAAAAGCATGCAGAGAAAATCCTAACCGGTAAAAACATAACATTATATAAGAAAACATGCAGAAAAAGCAGAACATAGATTGAAATTTAAAAATCACCGTAAAGCAACTTAGATGTTGACGGCCTGTTTATTCTCAAAAGATGGACACCACCAGTGAGATGGTGAATAATTACAATATTATACATAAGGATTAGCTTGCATGCTATGGTGCTGATAACCTGTTCTATGTTGAGCCATGGACATGAAGCTTGAATTTTATAATGGGTATTGTTACTGCTGGTCACATCTCCCTGATGACAGGGCACTCATTTTGCTAATCCAACTGTTATATGTCAAAGTGCCACAAGGCCCTTCACTGCAAGAAAACAAGCATTTGCAATGCAATCGGTCTCGCCTTTGGGGGCTTATAAGTATTTAGCCATGCAGTACATTTTTTGCAGCTGGTTGGCCAGTAGCGGTTCCACCAGGAAGCAGGGAAGGGATATAGTGCTCTAAAACGGCCACAACATGGTCACTGGTGGAATTTGCAAGACGCAATAGTGAGGGTTATCGACGGAGGCGCTGGTGGTTCATTTCCACCACATACGTTTTTTAATAAAACACAACCAACCAAACAACAGGCATCTGAAAAAAATAACTAAGAAAGACTAACACTCGTTTGTTATAAATAAAGTTTTAACCATGCCTCCTACTCATTCTGCAGCATCACACGCTACTCCAGTAATAGGACCACACACCGTGCATTGCATTTTCATAAGTGCTCATGTTAAACATAGTTTGGAAGGCATGGTTATGTCAATGTACGTTAATCCTGTTGATCGCACCTAATTTACTGGGACTGGTACCCGCATACACTTAACGATGCGCCTAGTCCCGAACCCTCAGCAGCGCTCATTTTAATGATATAATTCATTCTGTAAACTTCCATCAACTTGCTATTGTTCCAGTAGAAATAAAAAGCCCAATGAAACTTAGTCTTGACTCGTATAAGTCCTAAGTATTGCTGAGCCATGCACATTTCAGCCAATGCACCTCAATCTCGCAATGCAGCACACCCTTCTATTCACCGTTTAGAGCGAAACAATTCTGATCTAGAACTCCACCTCCTATTTTTGAAATGCGAGCTCGGGCGATGTACCTCAATCTTGACTAGAAGCACCAAATGATATTACGGCCACGAGACAGACAACTGTTCTCTCCATGCACCTCAAACACAGCACTTGATTTACCCTTTCTATCACTTTCAAAGACTTGTCATACGTTACATTTGTCACATCCGAACTCATGAGTAGAAGACTTAAAGTAGCTCAGCACTTACAGCCTGTTTTAGTTGTTCGGGTCTACTAAAGCGGTGTTCAGGGGCTATGTGTAGAGTAAACTTAAACAATATGGACGAACCCACTGATTGTAGGTAGATAAGTCACTATGTGTAGTCTGAACTTGGACCCATTCGGTGTTCTTAAAAGACCCCTCACACACCAACCTAGTTGGTGTCATGCTTCATCATTGGGGTCCCAACCGGGCGGCCGAGTGCCCCCCGGTTGTGCTACAACGCCTGATTACAGCGGAGCTGGTGTTGGTGCATAAAATGTGATGTGAAGTGAGTTCACAGTTAAAAATATCTCTGAGAATCCTTGCCTCTAATTTTAATGTTGGCGGCTCAGGATATGACTAAAAATAGATATGTGTAGTGCAACTATTCATGGAATATTACCATTAAGTTGACTATGTGGTGGTCTACATGTTTCAGCCCCTAAGGGGAGGTAACTGGGGCTTTCTTCAGGACCAAGTGAGTGATGGGTGAGTGGCAAAAGAATGCCACATGAACATCAGTGCGATACCTACACACGCGCTAAGGTGTGTGGTAAAAGGTCGGCGTACTCACTGATACTTTAAAAAGCAAAAATTCCTGTATGGGGAAAAAGGAGACAAGACAAAAACATATAATGTCGCAACATAAAATGCAATCTTTATGACTATATTTGTGTTCTGTAGTCATAGCAAAATAGCTACAATAGTGACTGGTATGTAACCCATGCAAGGATGCGACATGCAGGCATGCATCGCCCTTAGGAAATTGGGCAAACCAGTTCGTGAAGCGCTGTAAGGCGCTAGTCATAGGCTGCACTCATAATGGCGCAAGCGTTTGGTTTAGTCTATAACTATGTTGATTGTGGCATTAGGACATGCGTGGGGGCCACTATAGAGAGTGCTTAGTGGTCCACAGCATACAAAGTGCAGCTCTGTGGAAGTCCGATCGTGCACATAAGTTGCTTCGTGTTCTTACCATAAATCAAGAAATAAATAAATGAACATTATTTAAAGGAGAAACCTGTTCTAAACTATTTTAAAAGGGAGACATGCACAAGTAGTCAATTGGGTCATAGTTACAATGCTAGTGGGTTATTGGCAGATATCGAGGCTCGGGGGTGGGGTACTCGTCCAAGTGTTCCAATCTGTAAATTAAAGAGCGCCGGGATGAGCCCAATCGTCTACATAGGCTCCTAGTCAAGGTACTACTGGAGCACGCAAGGTCTTACTTGGAAGTGGAGAGGCGTCCGCTGTAAACCTAATCTGGTCCCCCGGAGTCCCGGCTGGTACTCGGTGTGTGGGGAAAGCAGCTTAAATAGTGTGTGAAATGGTCCCGGCACGTGTGGAATTGCATGTCCGGGACCGCCAATGACTGTGCACTAGGTTCAGTGCGCATGTGCACGCAAGCGCATTGGGAGCATGTACAGCACTGATAGTGGCTCGGCAGTAGATTCGCACGCATGCGCACGCATGCGTGGTGGGTGTTAGGAACACTATAGTAGGTGTCTTGACGGGCAGCCAATAGGGAGGTGGGATAAGACAAGCACCACTTATATGGGTATTAGGACCTAGCAATCGGTCGATATAGGTATGCCTTAAAAAACATAAATGTACTGCGTAATTGCTCATACGTGTAGATACTACTAATACAAAGAGTCAATTGGGTGTCTGGAATTCTAGTGGGAGAATAAGATTGTATTGCTTAAGAATGAAGCTAGCACCACTTGTAAGGGTATTAAGGCCTTGTAATAGGTCGATGCAAGTGTGTCCTTACAATCATTATTACACTGCGTGGTTGCTCATGTGTGTAAATACTGCTGTTACAGAGAGTCAGGGCTGTCATCTAGAAAGGGGTTAGATTAAAGAATATGTAATTCACTATTGGTGAATGTGTTCATTATCTCGAGGCTGCTTGGTTATAGTGGTCTCGTAAATCTATGGGCGTAGGCTATGTGCTTTGATAGACAAAATACTTTTAGAGTTGTATCTAAATGCTGAGATGGATATTAACAAAAGTCTGGCCTGAATGACAATATTCCTTGGAACAGTCTCAATAAATAATAAGCACAACCCTTCTAACACCTTCAGGTGTTATAAATGGGCCTCATGCCCTACGTTAAGGGTCAATACTATGGCATACCTACGGCGCAATTCACACTGACTTCAAACTATGCCACACTGACTTTTGTTAATATCCATCTCAGCATTTAGATACAACTCTAAAAGTATTTTGTCTATCAAAGCACATAGCCTACGCCCATAGATTTACGAGACCACTATAACCAAGCAGCCTCGAGATAATGAACACATTCACCAATAGTGAATTACATATTCTTTAATCTAACCCCTTTCTAGATGACAGCCCTGACTCTCTGTAACAGCAGTATTTACACACATGAGCAACCACGCAGTGTAATAATGATTGTAAGGACACACTTGCATCGACCTATTACAAGGCCTTAATACCCTTACAAGTGGTGCTAGCTTCATTCTTAAGCAATACAATCTTATTCTCCCACTAGAATTCCAGACACCCAATTGACTCTTTGTATTAGTAGTATCTACACGTATGAGCAATTACGCAGTACATTTATGTTTTTTAAGGCATACCTATATCGACCGATTGCTAGGTCCTAATACCCGTATAAGTGGTGCTTGTCTTATCCCACCTCCCTATTGGCTGCCCGGCAAGACACCTACTATAGTGTTTCTAACACCCACCACGCATGCGTGCCCATGCGTGCTGAATCTACTGCCGAGCCACTATCAGTGCTGTACATGCTCCCAATGCGCTTGCGTGCACATGCGCACTGAACCTAGTGCACAGTCATTGGCGGTCCCGGACATGCATTTCCACACGTACCGGGGCCGTTTCACACACTATTTAAGCTGCTTTCCCCCACACACCGAGTACCAGCCGGGACTCCGGGGGACCAGATTAGGTTTACAGCGGACGCCTCTCCACTTCCAAGTAAGACCTTGCATGCTCCAGTAGTACCTTGACTAGGAGCCTATGTAGATGATTGGGCTCATCCCGGCGCTCTTTAATTTACAGATTGGAACACTTGGACGAGTACCCGAGCCTCGATATCTGCCAATAACCCACTAGCATTGTAACTATGACCCAATTGACTACTTGTGCATGTCTCCCTTTTAAAATAGTTTAGAACAGGTTTCTCCTTTAAATAATGTTCATTTATTTATTTATTGATTTATGGTAAGAACACGAAGCAACTTATGTGCACGATCGGACTTCCACAGAGCTGCACTTTGTATGCTGTGGACCACTAAGCACTCTCTATAGTGGCCCCCACGCATGTCCTAATGCCACAATCAACATAGTTATAGACTAAACCAAACGCTTGCGCCATTATGAGTGCAGCCTATGACTAGCGCCTTACAGCGCTTCACGAACTGGTTTGCCCAATTTCCTAAGGGCGATGCATGCCTGCATGTCGCATCCTTGCATGGGTTACATACCAGTCACTATTGTAGCTATTTTGCTATGACTACAGAACACAAATATAGTCATAAAGATTGCATTTTATGTTGCGACATTATATGTTTTTGTCTTGTCTCCCTTTTTCCCCATACAGGAATTTTTGCTTTTTAAAGTATCAGTGAGTACGCCGACCTTTTACCACACACCTTAGCGCGTGTGTAGGTATTGCACTGATGTTCACGTGGCATTCTTTTGCCACTCACCCATCACTCACTTGGTCCTGAAGAAAGCCCCAGTTACCTCCCCTTAGGGGCTGAAACATGTAGACCACCACATAGTCAACTTAATGGTAATATTCCATGAATAGTTGCACTACACATATCTATTTTTAGTCATATCCTGAGCTGCCAACATTAAAATTAGAGGCAAGGATTCTCAGAGATATTTTTAACTGTAAACTCACTTCACATCACATTTTATGCACCAACACCAGCTCCGCTGTAATCAGGCGTTGTAGCACAACCGGGGGGCACTCGGCCGCCCGGTTGGGACCCCAATGATGAAGCATGACACCAACTAGGTTGGTGTGTGAGGGGTCTTTTAAGAACACCGAATGGGTCCAAGTTCAGACTACACATAGTGACTTATCTACCTACAATCAGTGGGTTCGTCCATATTGTTTAAGTTTAATACACCTCAGAGGAACAGGACGCGCCCCTTAGCCTTATCCCTTGCTCTCCCATTGTTTTTTCAAGCTATGTGTAGAGTCCCACATGTTAGACTCCAGGCATGTACATTGCAAAAGCAAGACCGACCCCAATGAAAAAACAGCCACTTGAATGTTCGCCATCAATTTATTGAAGCACTACAAGAGCGACTTACCTGCCTCTAAAAGCATCATGTTCTGAAATCTACAGATGAGTGAAGGAGGCTGGAATAGGCATGATGGAGGACCTAGAACAGGCTGCCAACCAGGGGGAACCTACAACCTCACTTGTGAATAATGCCCCAAGGTTCTCTTTGGTAACAGGGTGGAGTGAACTCTCCCACAATCCCTAGACACACCTGTCAGACTAATAAATGGCTCAACTCACTCTACAGCAGCATGGATGGCGAATTTCCCTTTAAGTTGCAGTAGTATTTAACTAGCCAGTACCCACAACAACGTCAGTGCAGTGCTCTGCTGCCGTTTCCTGTGTTGGTGGGCACCCTAAAGTCTCAAGAGGGGAGGATGCTAAAATTCAAAAGGGCTTGACCTTGTGGATTATGCTCAAAGGCCCAATCACAACATACCTTTCAGGGACATACTGCTCCTTCTTTCACTTCAAACACCGTGCCACATTATTCAAGGCCTCTCGACGCCTCTCAGTACAGGTTGCTATCCTTCACATAGGTAACAGCACCACCGCACACTACTGGGGATACTACTAACACCAATAACTCATTGAAGGGCTCTCACAGTCCCACATTTAACCCTCAATAAAAAATGCTACCCCTCCTCCCACAGTGATAGATAATGACCCCATGTTCAGTCCTGAATACTTTACTGCCTTGTCTACTAAGCTGGACCACCAGTGCAGGCTCCTGATACCCACCCATCTAAGTGAAGGATACTGTCCTCCAGGCAGGGCTCTCAGCCCCAGCAGGGCCACAGGTGGAGGCGCGCCGGCGTGGTGCTGGGGGGCACTGCTGCTGTTGCCAGTAGCCCAGGCCCGGCTCCCACCTTCAAAGTAGGCTTCTGCGGTAAACTCATTGTAGGCAGGAGGGCTACCCCTCCCCGGGCCAGGGGGAGACACACGGGGGGAGCCGGTGCGCCCTGCTCACAGGTCTGGCCTCCCCCTGGCCGCCACCGATGTTAGGTAGAGGGATAAGGGGGTCTCCCTGGCAACAGGGGCACGGGGTGCAGTTGGTGCCCAGAATAGAGTTTGCTCTGATGGGCCCGGATGTCACGGGTGCCGGTTCCCTTTGGGAGGGCACTCAAGGGTGCAGCGGTATTTCTCACTGAAGGAGCACAGCATCCAACATGGCGCTGCGGCCGCCTCCAGCAGTCCGGCGGACGGACTCTCGGCAATCTCCGTACAACTTCAGAAGTACTCGGAAGGAGGGAAAACGGGGCGAAAAAGAGATCAAGAAAAACGTAAACTATCAGTGATTTCCGGGAAAACTCTTAATGTTTGGTATGTTTGGTTTTTTAATCAATAATATCGAAAAAACAGACGATGCTTCCTTGGCTTTTAGCAATATCAGACTGGCTTCTGCTAATATATCAGAAGAGTAAAGTGGAAGTTAAACAAGCATTTGCAATGCAATAGGACTCGCATTTACGCGAGACCTATTTCATTGCAAACGGGAGTGCGCGCGGGCAGGGGGGCGAGAAGGCACGAACAACAGTTGTGCGGGGGCGAGAAGGCACGGACTACGGGAGGGGGGAGAAGGTACGGGCAACCCTATTAAAGAAAATAGTGCTCACAATCTATATAACACATACCGTGCAACACTCGAAGTAAAGGGGCCAGTAGCCATGGAAGGATACAATGACAACATGCCATAATAAGGAGGGACTAACAAGCCTCATAATCAGTCAGAAGGCAGCATTTACGAAAGACGACACGAGCCAATTAAAAACTTGGGCGGAGACTCGGCGGAGCTCCCACTCCGTACTATATTACTGCATGCCTCGCAGAGCGAGGAGCGCATACGCGCTGCTGCTATAGGCTCGACCTAAAAACAAACTTGGAAGCTATAGAGAAGGTTGGTTTCTTCTCTGTCCCTCCATCTGTTTCACGGTGCAAGAGGACCCAACACACCCACCCTCTCTTTCTTTCAGCCGGAGTTATCGCAAGAATTGCATGAATAGACCAAAACATTTTTTTTTAAAAAAAGTATGGGAAACTGTTTCTTTTTAAATTAAAAAAAAAAGCTGCCTGAAATATCGTTGCTTGAATGAACAAATGCCCAGCACACTTCCGGAAACCGACATTAGTGAGCGTTTTGCTGTCTGAAGAGGAAGAGTTACTTCCGGGCGCATGAACGGGGAGCTTCAACCGACGGAACACTGGCAGAAGCGTGGCTGCGCTGTCCGCGACCCTTCACCTGCTCTGCCCGGCAGGGCCCAGCGCGGCCGCCCTCCTCTCTTCCCGGCACTCGCCAGCGTCCTGCTCTTGACGCTGGGGTAGGCTCATTTGCACGTCCCTTCGCTTCATTTCTCTGCCAATCTCTGCTGCTGCTTCTCTCTGGTTGGGAAACGCGGGAGGAATGAGAGGGCCCAGTCATGTGTTATCAGCGCTCTCTGGCAAGTAATCTTCGGACTTGATTCCCTGCTGAATGTGCTTTTGTCCTCGGGAAATGCATTGTGCTGGGGGAGGTGACTGTTTAATGTTGATTACGAATAGCAATTCCCGTGAGCTCTGTCTGCCCCAGTGGTAGTGCAACTGCAGCGGTTTATGACAACAGTAGGCAGCGCCGCGTCGCATCTAGAAGCTCAATGTTTCCTTTACTTCCCCAAACAAAATTTAACTTGCGTTGTGCCAGCCGTGTACCCAGCTTCGCGTCTCAACTTCTTGATTCTGGGCAAATCACTTAATCTACCAGTGCTTACAAAACAAGCATTTGCAATGCAATAGGACTCGCATTTACGCGAGACCTATTGTATTGTAAACAGGAGTGCGGGCGGGAGGCAGGGGGGCGAGAAGGCACAAACAACGGGAGTGCGGGGGGGGTGAGAAGGCACGGACCGCGGGGGGGAGAAGGCATGGGCAACCTTATTAAAGAAAATAGTGCTCACAATCTATATAACACATACCGTGCAACACTCGAAGTAAAGGGGCCAGTAGCCATGGAAGGATACAATGACGACATGGCCATAATAAGGAGGGACTAACAAGCCTCATAATCAGTCAGAAGGCAGCATTTACGAAAGACAATGACACAAGCAAATTAAAAACATGGGCGGAGACTGGGCGGAGCTTCCACTCCATACTCCATTACTGCATGCCTCGCATACTCCATTACTGCATGCCCTGCAGAGCGAGCAGCGCATGCGCGCTGTCGCTATAGGCTCGACCTAAACATGGCTAAGCACCTCAAAACGGCAGTGCACCAAAGCTCACCACCATCAGAATTGCTCCTTCAGAGCAGAGACCCTGGAATTTACATCAGCTGTCACCACTAGAATTAGTCACATAAAAAATGTGTTAGTTGTTTGACTCCTAGCCTACCTCCAAAACAAAACACTTGTGTCATTCTTAGGAGCATTGTAGCCATTTTATTCTACAACTTGTTAAACTCAAAACTGGATTGAGTTAGAGATCTTGTAAACCTTAACAACTTCCTTACTGCCTGTAGTAAATTAACCTAGTAAGTCAGTCAGTATCTTTATTTGGTCAAAATATGACCATAAAACCACATGAAAAAAACATCATTATTACTTTAATATAATAAAAAAGACTAAAAACAATACCGTTTAAAAACATAGAAACATGCTCTAGTAATGAAAGGAGAATAAAGCTTAGTAGAAAACCATACTGTTAGTGCCCCTTGAGGAAAGAGCGTTACATTTGGGTACATAAAGTCTGGATAATTGAATCCAAAACAAAGTGTATTTCCTTGTCAATGTAAGGCAGAGGAGATTACATTTATGACCTAAAAACAAATTAGGGGGAGGGGGGGACGGGGGAGTAATCTAGGCATTGTAAAAAGGACAACCCTTCTTGATGTGTATAAAATGAATGTCACAGAATTGGGCATAAAAACAAGATCTTAAAGTGCAATACAGTGTGCAAAAAAGCATAAAGTGTTTTGTAGATTGGGTAGAGACTCCGTCACATGGGCAACACAGAAGTGAGGCGAACCAAGTGCCTGCCTGGGGAAAGGCCACTGAAAAGTGAATTGTACCCACTCTTAAACAAGTGAGATAAAATCTTAGCTCAGAGGTCTCTATCCAAAATAGGTACAATTCCATACCTATTAAGCCATTTTGGGTGCATATTGGTGACCACTGGTAAGTTTTCAAACAGCAGCACAAAGGTCCTTAAAAAAGACCCTTTCTAACCACTGCTGCTGAAGCCTGGATTGAAAGTTGACGATGTGGCTAACTATCATCTATCACGTCTGTACTTCTTAAGTGTGCATAGAAAGTAGTTGCTTAACAGCTCTTGAGTTGAGTTTCATCAATGCTACTCGTCGGCTTTTGTGGAATACAATGGAGAGAAATTTCCAAGGTGTTCAAGACGGGCGATCTGCAGTCTGTGGAAAGGAAACACAGTGCTGCCCTTATCTTAACACACCTCTCAGCTGCTTTCGATACATCCTGTGGTGCTGCATTGACTCCTCCCTTTCCTTCTGTTAATTAAAGGACTGTTTGGCAATTGGTCATCTTGTTCCTTTATTGAGGGAAACAAGTAACCGTACTCCCTGGTGCATTTCTAAAAAGCTGTGCCCAGAATGTGAGTGTTTTCGCGTTTCTGTCCAATTTGTATTGAAGGATACTGGGGCATAAAATCAAACAATCAATCAATCAACACATTTATAGAGCGCGCTACTCACCCGTGAGGGTCTCAAGGCGCTAGGGGGGAGGGATGAAGCAGCTACTGATCGAACAGCTAGGTCTTAAGAAGTCTCCTGAAGGTCAGCAGGTCCTGGGTCTGTCGCAGGTGGATGGGGAGGGTGTTCCAAGTCTTGGCGGCGAGGTGGGAGAATGGTCTGCCGCCGGTGGTCGTTCGGTGGATGCGTGGGATGGTGGCGAGGGCGAGGTCAGCGGAGCGGAGCTGGCGGTTCGGGGTGTAGAAGGTGAGTCGTTCGTTGAGTTATGCTGGTCCGGCGTTGTAGAGTGCTTTGTGGGCGTGGGTGAGGAGCTTGAAGGTGATCCTCTTGTTGACCGGGAGCCAGTGCAGGACTCTCAGGTGGGCGGTGATGTGGCTGTGGCGAGGGGTTCCGAGGATGAGGCATGCGGAGGCGTTTTGTATGCGTTGGAGTCGTTTCTGGAGTTTGGTCGTGGTTCCCGCGTAGAGGGCGTTGCCGTAGTCAAGCCTGCTGCTGACGAGGGCTTGGGTGACCGTCCTTCTGGTTTCGGTGGGGATCCATCTGTAGATCTTGCGGAGCATGCGGAGGGTGTTGAAGCAGGAGGAGGAGACAGCGTTGACTTGCTGGGTCATGGAGAGCGTTGAGTCCAGGGTGAAACTCAGGTTGCGTGCGTGGTTGGTGGGTGTCGGAGGAGCTCCCAACGTGGCCGGCCACCAGGAGTCGTCCCAAGCGGAGGGGGTGGAGCCGAGGATGAGGACCTCCGTCTTGTCAGAGTTCAGTTTCAGATGGCTGGTCTTCATCCACTCTGCGAAGGCCTTCATTCCCTCATGGAGGTTGGATTTGGCGGTGGCCGGGTCCTTGGTGAGGGAGAGGATCAGCTGGGTGTCGTCGGCGTACGAGATGATGTTGAGGTGGTGCGCTCGGACGATGTTGGCGAGCGGTGCCATGTAGATGTTGAAAAGGGTCGGGCTGAGGGATGATCCTTGGGGTACGCCGCAGGTGATCGTGGTGGCTTCGGATCTGAATGGGGGGAGACGGACTCTCTGGGTTCTGCCGGTGAGGAAGGAGGTGATCCAGTTCAGGGTTTTGTCGCGGATCCGTGCGTCGTGGAGGCGTGTGCGTAGGGTGTGGTGGCAGACGGTGTCGAAGGCGGCCGAGAGGTCCAGGAGGATGAGGGCCGCGGTTTCACCGTTGTCCAGCAGGGTCCTGATGTCGTTGGTGGCAGCGATGAGGGCGGTTTCGGTGCTGTGATTGCTGCGGAAGCCGGATTGGGAGGAGTCCAGGATGTTGTTCTCCTCCAGGAAGTGGGTTAGTTGTCTGTTGGCGGTCTTTTCAATGACTTTTGCCGGGAACGGGAGCAGGGAGATGGGTCGAAAGTTCTTGAGGTCCTTTGGGTCCGCCTTAGGTTTCTTGAAAAGGGCGTTGATCTCGGCGTGTTTCCAGCTCTCCGGAAAGGTGGCTGTCTTGAAGGAGCTGCTGATGATCTTTCGGAGTTGGGGTGCGATGATGGAGCTTGCTTTGTTGAAAATGTGGTGGGGGCAGGGGTCGGAAGGAGAGCCGGAGTGGATGGTGTTCATGATTTTGATGGCGTCTTCGTCGTTGACGTGGTTCCAGGAGAGCAGGAGGTCGGTGTGTTTGGTGGGTGTTGAGTCGGGGGTGTCGGCGTCTGTCGTCGGTGTCTGGGCGTCGAAGCTGTTGTGGATGTCTGCGATCTTGCGGTGGAAGAAGGTTGCCAGGGAGTCGCAGAGTTCTTGCGACGGCGGGATGTCATTCGTGCTGGAGCTGGGGGATGCGAGTTCTTTCACGATGCTGAAGAGCTCTTTGCTGTTGTGTGCGTTGTTGTCGATGCGTTCCTTGAAGGAGGTCCTATTGGCGGATCGGATGTGTTGGTGGTGCTTGTGTCTGGCGTTCTTGAGGGCTGCGTGGTTGTCTGGTGTCTGGTCTTGGCGCCACTGCTTCTCGATTTTTCGGCAGGTTTGTTTGGAAGTCTGGAGGTCGGCGTTGAACCAGGTGGCTCTCGTGTTGGTGTGCCTGTTAGAGGGTCTCCTGATCGGGGCGAGGGTGTTGGCGCAGTCGTCGATCCATTGTCTGAAGTTGTGGGCCACTGCGTTGGTGTCAGAGGGTTCGGGTGGAGGGTCATGGGCGAGGGTGGTGAGGAGCTGGTCTTCGGTGACTTTGTTCCAGCTGCGGTGTGGAATTCGTTGCGGTTGGATGTACGCGGTGTGTTTCTCGAAGGAGAAGTGGATGCAGTGGTGGTCGGTCCAGTGGAGTTCGGTGGTGTGGCTGAAGGTGACGTGGCTGCTGGCGGAGAAGATGGGGTCGAGCGTGTGTCCGGCGGAGTGGGTGGGTGTCGTGACGATCTGTTTGAGTCCGAGGTTGGCTAGGTTGTCGATCAGGGTTGTGGAGTTGCTGTCATTGGAGTTCTCGAGGTGGAAGTTCAGGTCTCCGAGGAGGATGTAGTCTGTGGAGGCGAGGGCGTGCGTGCTGATGAGGTCGGCGATGGAGTCGCTGAACTGTGGTCGAGGTCCCGGGGGTCTGTAGACAAGGGTTCCTCTGAGGGTGGTGTTGTGGTCGACGTGGATCTGGAAGTGTAGGTGTTCGGCCATGCTGAGGGAGTCATCGATGTTGGTAGAAATTCTGATGGTGTTCCTGTGGACGATGGCGATTCCTCCTCCTGGTTTGTTGTTTCTGTCCCTGCGGGTGATCTTGTAGCCGTCCGGGATGGTAATGGCTATGTCGGGCGCCGAGGAGGCGTTCGTCCAGGTCTCCATCAGGAAGGCGACGTCCGGGTAGGATGAATCGAGCAGGTCCCAGAGTTCGACGGCGTGCTTGTGGACTGAGCGGGTGTTGAGCAGTATGCATCTGAGACTGTTGTAGCCTGCTTTGGTGGGATGGGCAGGACATGCCGGTGTGCGCTGGCTGGTGTAGCTGCAGTTTCGGCAGGTGAAGGGTCCGTGGGTGAGCTTCGGGGAGGCCTGGAAGCAGGTGGGGGGTCGGCCGGCGTTGAGTGCGTGGAGGGTGTTGGAGTCGTAGCGGCGTCGGGTGTCGTCGCGCTCGCGGGGGCCTGGCACTGGGCGCGGTCCAGGCGCGGACGGGCGCAGATGGGCTTGCCTTAGGCGCGCCAGCGGCGCGGCCGTGCAGCGGCCGCCATTAAGCAGGGGTCGGGGAGGGCTGGACAGCTGGGAGGCGGGGAGGGGAGCTGGATTGGGCCGATCGCGCTTGGGGGGAGGGGCCGCGGGGGCAGCAGCGGCGGCGAAAAAAAGGGCTAAAGAAATGAAGGAAAGGGGGAGAAATAGGCAGAAATAAGGCACAGAAGAGCAGAGGTGCAGAAAAGTGAAAAATAGAAGGGGCAGAAAAACGAGTGAAAACGAGTGACGAGCAGAGCAGAAATAAGTCGCAGAGGTGCAGAAAAGTGCAGAAAGGTGAAAAATAGAAGGGGCAGAAAACGAGTGAAAACGAGTGAGGAGCAGAGCAAAAATAAGGCACAGAGGTGCAGAAAAGTGCAGAAAGGTGAAAAATAGAAGGGGCAGAAAACGAGTGAAGAGCAGAGCAGAAATAAGGCATAGAGGAGCAGAGGTGCAGAAAAGTGCAGAACGGTGAAAAATAGAAGGGGCAGAAAAACGAGTGAAAACGAGTGAAGAGCAGAGCAAGAGGAAGGAGACAGAGGTCCACTGGACCACCAGGGATGAGGCGCAGGGAAGACCTGCGGGTGGAGGAGGGCCTCGAACACCAACACACGAGAGTGCAAGTGCAGGGGCAGGCCTCACTTAGTGGTGGAGCTGCGAGGGAGGGGGAGCAATTTCACTGACAATGGGTCAGTGGTCTTGCTCGCCTGTCCCCGCAGCGGCCGCCATTAAGTAGGGGTCGGGGAGGGCTGGACAGCGGGGAGGCGGGGAGGGGAGCTGGATTGGGCTGGTCGCGCTGGGGGGAGGGGCCGCGGGGGCAGCAGCGGCGGCGAAAAAAAGGGCTAAAGAAGAGAAGGAAAGGGGGAGAAATAGGCAGAAATAAGGCACAGAAGAGCAGAGGTGCAGAAAAGTGCAGAAAGGTGAAAAATAGAAGGGGCAGAAAAACGAGGGAAAACGAGTGAAGAGCAGAGCAGAAATAAGGCACAGAGGAGCAGAGGTGCAGAAAAGTGCAGAAAGGTGAAAAATAGAAGGGGCAGAAAACGAGTGAAGAGCAGAAATAAGGCACAGAGGAAGCAGAGGTGCAGAAAAGTGCAGAAAGGTGAAAAATAGAAGGGGCAGAAAACGAGTGAAGAGCAGAGCAGAAATAAGGC
Source organism: Calotriton arnoldi (assembly GCA_963921515.1). Lineage (NCBI taxonomy): Eukaryota > Metazoa > Chordata > Amphibia > Caudata > Salamandridae > Calotriton > Calotriton arnoldi. The sequence goes on along the minus strand of CAWUFW010000001.1, from coordinate 4,414,575 downwards.
GCAGAGGAGCAGAGGTGCAGAAAAGTGCAGAAAGGTGAAAAATAGAAGGGGCAGAAAACGAGTGAAGAGCAGAGCAGAAATAAGGCGCAGAGGAGCAGAGGTGCAGAAAAGTGCAGAAAGGTGAAAAATAGAAGGGGCAGAAAAACGAGTGAAAACGAGTGAAGAGCAGAGCGAGAGGAAGGAGACAGAGGTCCACTGGACCACCAGGGATGAGGCGCAGGGAAGACCTGCGGGTGGAGGAGGGCCTCGAACACCAACACACGAGAGTGCAAGTGCAGGGGCAGGCCTCACTTAGTGGTGGAGCTGCGAGGGAGGGGGAGCAATTTCACTGACAATGGGTCAGTGGTCTTGCTCGCCTGTCCCATTAAGTAGGGGTCGGGGAGGGCTGGACAGCTGGGAGGCGGGAGCGGGGAGGGGAGCTGGATTGGTCCGGTCGCGCTGGGGGGGAGGGGCCGCGGGGGCAGCGGCGGGGAAAAAAAGGGCTAAAGAAGTGAAGGAAAGGGGGAGAAATAGGCAGAAATAAGGCGCAGAGGTGCAGAAAAGTGCAGAAAGGTGAAAAATAGAAGGGGTAGAAAAACGAGGGAAAACGAGTGAAGAGCAGAGCAGAAATAAGGCACAGAGGAGCAGAGGTGCAGAAAAGTGCAGAAAGGTGAAAAATAGAAGGGGCAGAAAACGAATGAAGAGCAGAGCAGAAATAAGGCACAGAGGAGCAGAGGTGCAGAAAAGTGCAGAACGGTGAAAAATAGAAGGGGCAGAAAAACGAGTGAAAACGAGTGAAGAGCAGAGCAAGAGGAAGGAGACAGAGGTCCACTGGACCACCAGGGATGAGGCGCAGGGAAGACCTGCGGGTGGAGGAGGGCCTCGAACACCAACACACGAGAGTGCAAGTGCAGGGGCAGGCCTCACTTAGTGGTGGAGCTGCGAGGGAGGGGGAGCAATTTCACTGACAATGGGTCAGTGGTCTTGCTCGCCTGTCCCCGCAGCGGCCGCCATTAAGTAGGGGTCGGGGAGGGCTGGACAGCTGGGAGGCGGGGAGGGGAGCTGGATTGGACTGGTCGCGCTGGGGGGAGGGGCCGCGGGGGCAGCAGCGGCGGCGAAAAAAAGGGCTAAAGAAGAGAAGGAAAGGGGGAGAAATAGGCAGAAATAAGGCACAGAAGAGCAGAGGTGCAGAAAGGTGAAAAATAGAAGGGGCAGAAAAACGAGGGAAAACGAGTGAACAGCAGAGCAGAAATAAGGCACAGAGGAGCAGAGGTGCAAAAAGTGCAGAAAGGTGAAAAATAGAAGGGGCAGAAAACGAGTGAAGAGCAGAGCAGAAATAAGGCACAGAGGAAGCAGAGGTGCAGAAAAGTGCAGAAAGGTGAAAAATAGAAGGGGCAGAAAACGAGTGAAGAGCAGAGCAGAAATAAGGCACAGAGGAGCAGAGGTGCAGAAAAGTGCAGAAAGGTGAAAAATAGAAGGGGCAGAAAACGAGTGAAGAGCAGAGCAGAAATAAGGCACAGAGGAGCAGAGGTGCAGAAAAGTGCAGAAAGGTGAAAAATAGAAGGGGCAGAAAAACGAGTGAAAACGAGTGAAGAGCAGAGCGAGAGGAAGGAGACAGAGGTCCACTGGACCACCAGGGATGAGGCGCAGGGAAGACCTGCGGGTGGAGGAGGGCTTCGAACACCAACACACGAGAGTGCAAGTGCAGGGGCAGGCCTCACTTAGTGGTGGAGCTGCGAGGGAGGGGGAGCAATTTCACTGACAATGGGTCAGTGGTCTTGCTCGCCTGTCCCCGCAGCGGCCGCCATTAAGTAGGGGTCGGGTAGGGCTGGACAGCTGGGAGGCGGGGGAGGGGAGCTGGATTGGTCCGGTCGCGCTGGGGGGGGAGGGGCCGCGGGGGCAGCGGCGGGGAAAAAAAGGGCTAAAGAAGTGAAGGAAAGGGGGAGAAATAGGCAGAAATAAGGCACAGAAGAGCAGAGGTGCAGAAAAGTGAAAAATAGAAGGGGCAGAAAAACGAGGGAAAACGAGTGAAGAGCAGAGCAGAAATAAGGCACAGAGGAGCAGAGGTGCAGAAAAGTGCAGAAAGGTGAAAAATAGAAGGGGCAGAAAACGAGTGAAGAGCAGAGCAGAAATAAGGCGCAGAGGTGCAGAAAAGTGCAGAAAGGTGAAAAATAGAAGGGGCAGAAAAACGAGTGAAAACGAGTGAAGAGCAGAGCGAGAGGAAGGAGACAGAGGTCCACTGGACCACCAGGGATGAGGCGCAGGGAAGACCTGCGGGTGGAGGAGGGCCTCGAACACCAACACACGAGAGTGCAAGTGCAGGGGCAGGCCTCACTTAGTGGTGGAGCTGCGAGGAGAGGGAGCAATTTCACTGACAATGGGTCAGTGGTCTTGCTCGCCTGTCCCCGCAGCGGCCGCCATTAAGTAGGGGTCGGGGAGGGCTGGACAGCTGGGAGCGGGGAGGGAGCTGGATTGGTCCGGTCGCGCTGGGGGAGGGGCCGCGGGGGCAGCGGCGGGGAAAAATAAGGCTAAAAAAGTGAAGGAAAGGGGGAGAAATAGGCAGAAATAAGGCACAGAAGAGCAGAGGTGCAGAAAAGTGCAGAAAGGTGAAAAATAGAAGGGGCAGAAAAACGAGTGAAGAGCAGAGCAGAAATAAGGCACAGAGGAGCAGAGGTGCAGAAAAGTGCAGAAAGGTGAAAAAGAGAAGGGGCAGAAAACGAGTGAAGAGCAGAGCAAAAATAAGGCGCAGAGGTGCAGAAAAGTGCAGAAAGGTGAAAAATAGAAGGGGCAGAAAAACGAGTGAAAACGAGTGAAGAGCAGAGCGAGAGGAAGGAGACAGAGGTCCACTGGACCACCAGGGATGAGGCGCAGGGAAGACCTGCGGGTGGAGGAAGGCCTCGAACACCAACACACGAGAGTGCAAGTGCAGGGGCAGGCCTCACTTAGTGGTGGAGCTGCGAGGGAGGGGGAGCAATTTCACTGACAATGGGTCAGTGGTCTTGCTCGCCTGTCCCCGCAGCGGCCGCCATTAAGTAGGGGTCGGGTAGGGCTGGACAGCTGGGAGGCGGGGGAGGGGAGCTGGATTGGTCCGCTCGCGCTGGGGGGGAGGGGCCGCGGGGGCAGCGGCGGGGAAAAAAAGGGCTAAAGAAGTGAAGGAAAGGGGGAGAAATAGGCAGAAATAAGGCACAGAAGAGCAGAGGTGCAGAAAAGTGCAGAAAGGTGAAAAATAGAAGGGGCAGAAAAACGAGGGAAAACGAGTGAAGAGCAGAGCAGAAATAAGGCACAGAGGAGCAGAGGTGCAGAAAAGTGCAGAAAGGTGAAAAATAGAAGGGGCAGAAAACGAGTGAAGAGCAGAGCAGAAATAAGGCACAGAGGAAGCAGAGGTGCAGAAAAGTGCAGAAAGGTGAAAAATAGAAGGGGCAGAAAACGAGTGAAGAGCAGAGCAAGAGGAAGGAGACAGAGGTCCACTGGACCACCAGGGATGAGGCGCAGGGAAGACCTGCGGGTGGAGGAGGGCCTCGAACACCAACACACGAGAGTGCAAGTGCAGGGGCAGGCCTCACTTAGTGGTGGAGCTGCGAGGGAGGGGGAGCAATTTCACTGACAATGGGTCAGTGGTCTTGCTCACCTGTCCCCGCAGCGGCCGCCATTAAGTAGGGGTCGGGGAGGGCTGGACAGCTGGGAGCGGGGAGGAGAGCTGGATTGGTCCGGTCGCGCTGGGGGGGAGGGGCCGCGGGGGCAGCGGCGGGGAAAAATAAGGCTAAAAAAGTGAAGGAAAGGGGGAGAAATAGGCAGAAATAAGGCACAGAAGAGCAGAGGTGCAGAAAAGTGCAGAAAGGTGAAAAATAGAAGGGGCAGAAAAACGAGTGAAGAGCAGAGCAGAAATAAGGCACAGAGGAGCAGAGGTGCAGAAAAGTGCAGAAAGGTGAAAAAGAGAAGGGGCAGAAAACGAGTGAAGAGCAGAGCAGAAATAAGGCGCAGAGGTGCAGAAAAGTGCAGAAAGGTGAAAAATAGAAGGGGCAGAAAAACGAGTGAAAACGAGTGAAGAGCAGAGCGAGAGGAAGGAGACAGAGGTCCACTGGACCACCAGGGATGAGGCGCAGGGAAGACCTGCGGGTGGAGGAGGCCTCGAACACCAACACACGAGAGTGCAAGTGCAGGGGCAGGCCTCAGTGGTGGAGCTGCGAGGGAGGGGGAGCAATTTCACTGACAATGGGTCAGTGGTCTTGCTCTTGATCTGCAGCAATCATCAGCATGACTACAGTCCCGAGGGAGTCTCTGAGGCTGTTTCTTCTATGTTTTAACTTTTAAGGAAAAACACCTGTTTTGTCTGGGAAATCATTGTCTATCCGCAACACTGGAGAGTATGTACTCTATCCCTATATGTTCTTTGTAAAGCAGCTGCAACTTTCTGACATGTTTCAGAGAGACTGAAATGTTTCAGATTTGCTTACTTTCTTGTTACCAGAGGAATCTCCTTTCCCCTCTATACATTACTTTGAATGCTTTGTATCAGAACCTCAAACTACATACAGTCAACTACCAAACAACAACAACATCTACTACCATTAAGGTTAAGACAACCCACTAGATGAATGATGTATTACTGACCCAGGTAGTAGACTACAACAACAACACAGTAATAGGAGACCTGAAGCACCACTGGGTGGACACCACAGCATACCAGTCATTCAGCCTTGATAGCATCTGAAAAAACAATTAAGTCAAAATGCTGTACTGCACCTAAACACTGAGCTGGGAAAGCCTTGCACATGGTCATCACCCAGAAGTATAGCCCTCATTATAAGATTCCTTCTACCAGTTGGCCAGGCTAATGTGTAACCCAGTTTACTATTGATGGAGCAGGGTAAATGTAAAAATTTTAACCTCCTAATATTTTCGTAGAATATCAATAAACATGTTCGTTTAAGTAAATAACCAACAATGTATGTTAAGGGTTAAAGGTAACACGCAATTCTGTGTGCAAATTAATTGACTTATAATTGTTTACGTGTCTAACATAACATAAATATTTGCGTACTAATTAAATAATAAATGCATTATTTGTGCTTTTAAATAAAACGTGTGGTTGCAAAATAAAGCGATGGTAAGTAAGGGACAGCTTTATATGTTGCTTCTGCTAGGTAATACCTAATTGGGGTACGTAGAAAGACGGGAGGGAAACGAAAGGGTTATATTTCTTTGTTTTAACAATACTTTGTTTATCTTTGAAAATAGTGCGCTTAGGCCTGTCGAGCAGCAATATAAAATGGCCGCGAGTTGCTAGAGTACGCATGAGCGGGAGACCATGTGATAGAGGAGAGAGGCTGTGGAAAAGGGATGATCACGTGCTGATGCCGAGAGGCTAAGATGAAAGTATGGTCAAGGCTGTTGTGACCCTTCTGAGCAGATGTGTGCCAAGATGATCAGCAAGAAGCGTGAGAAGCCTGACTGAATCAATAGACGGAACTGTATTACACAAAATGTAACAGAAAAAGATACAATTTGGACTGATGGAAACGGATGAGCAAGTGCATGAACTGTGGGAAACGATGCTTGCATGGACATTCCACACAGAACTGGTTAAGAACAGGAAGTTTGATTAAAATGTATATGGACCTGAGTTTTTGACCAATGAGAATGAATCGCGCCATGTAAGAAGAAACATTTTATGCTGTAAGCTAGAATTAGGGTATAAGAAGACCTACTCTTGGTGGGAGGGGTGAGAATGCTGTTCGAATGCTGCGGGAGATGCTGCAGAAGTTAGATGCTGCATGAGTTAGATGCTGTAGATGGGAGAAGTTGCGGTTGCTGATGCTGACGAGCTGATGCTGCTGCTGTTATTTTCCTTTTCCAGTTGAGTATAAAGATGCTGCTTTAGGAGAACTTTTTAATGATAGGTTTTTTATTAGAATTATTAGGCTTTTCCCCAGATAGATAGATAGATTGATCTATAGAGTTCTTATTATGATAACCTCATTTTTCCGTCTAATAAAAGTGCCTTGCAATTTCAAACTATTCTTATATTGATGATAAATGCAATGATCTGAATAATAAGCTTAACCTCATTTCCTGCATTCAAAACTTTATATAAACTTTATTATTCTTTAAACAAATGACTCAGTGATTTCTTTAGCTCAATGATTAATAATGAAATGATAAAGGAGTTTATTGTGATTGAGCTGGTCTTAATCACCATCAACTGATTCCTACTAGTTGGTCCATCGACCAATGAGCGGAATACCTTAAAAGCAAATGAGAATATTATGTCATTATAAAAGAGGTATCCCGTCTCCTTCCAGCGAATCGTTTCTCTCCTAGGTTCATGACGGAGGAAATCCAGGAACAAATGAGTAAGTGAATGTATATGCGGTGTTATGGGCCCCACCGTCATATGGATATAGTGTGTGTGTTAGAGAAATAATTGCACCTGGATGACCAAAGCATAATAGGAGAATTATTTATATTGTTAGCGCTGGATCAGATTTCTTGGTAGCAGAGTTATGGTTTCTATAGATTAGTTTGGTGATTATTGATTATTGATTATTGATAGGTTCATGTCTAACACTTTCTGTTGAGTCGCGTTATGTTATATGTAAGTTTTCACGCTTCCGGGAAGTAGAACACATGTGGCAAGAGAAGTCACATGGAATTTTACACTGTCTGAGTTTATTTTTTGGTAATAACACAGGTTGTGTTATGATAGGGACATTTTTGCGTATAAAAGGTGTGTAAGTGAAATAGTGATCGGTTTTCTTGTGAAACTCTGGCCTTAATTCTCAGGAGCAGTATAGTCTCCACATGTGTTTTATCCCCAGAGAAACGGGTTTACTGATTGCTTGAAAGAAGGGTAAGGTAGAGGGAAGTGCTACTTTATCGGTGAAACTGAAAATTCTGTGGTAGGGTAGAGGTAAGCGCTGCCTACTGGAAAATACAGAATTCTTGTGTAAATGGTCAAAGCTATCTTTTCGGTTTAGCGAATCAGACAATGGAAATGTGGTTAAAATGTTGTAACTAACAAAAATTGTTGAAAAAGAAATTGCCGATAAATTTTGTAAAGGAGGGGTCAAGAGCAAAAGTGACGTAGACAAGAGTCGCGCTGGGATTGGACAGTGCGTAGTCACATGAGAACAGGAGCAGGACTGACGTAGACAAAAGCCGCGCTGGGATTGGACAGTGCGCCGTAGACAGAAATCGCTGTGATTGGAGTGTTGGTGTGAGTCGCGCTAGTATTGGTTGAAAGAACGCATAGGGAACAGTGTTGAATTGCGGATTGTTTAAGGAGAAAAAGGTTGTGAATCTTGTCGTACTATGAGTATGGAAAAGAGAAAACGTCTTGGATGTCGAAAGTTAAGAACTTCTTTAGGAAGGACAAAAAGGTAGTGACTAGAGAGGGACAAATAATTCCTCCGCCGAAATCACCGGCTTCACATATGATGCTGAAATATGGATATCATACATGCATATGGTTAGAAAATTGGACAAAATTTACCAAGAATGATGGAGCATTGGCTTTCCCTGAGAATGGTTCATTTAATGTAGCTGTACTACGGAACTTGAGAGAAAAGATGGTAATGTTAGAACCTAGACCGACACAGTTTGAAGCTTTAACGGAATGGGAAGATGAGATGTATGAGCGAGAGAGATCCAGAGGATTAAAGAATCATGTGTTTTTGCCTGGAAGGTTGTGGGGAATAAATCATGAGGACAGAGTAAAACGTTGGAGATATGCTAACATGACAGGAGGTTTGTTTCCAGCTTTTGCAGTTGAGGAAGAAGCAAAGAGAAAGTGTACAGAGAAAAAGAAACATGTAGTGGTAGAAAAGTAAGTGTATGGTGGAAGTGAAACAGATGACGAATTGCTGGAAGATATTTTAAACAGAAACCCACCTCCATACCAACAGACTTCTGCGGTGGTGACACCTAATGCACCGCCAATGGAAACTGGGAGGAATAAAAACCCGAACGAAGAAATGAAATAAATAGGTCACAAGAAACATTTAAAACTTCACAAAATGAAGAGATAGAAAGAGACAATGCAACTGAATTAGCAAAAACGACAAAAGAATTGACTGAGAAAATAAGAGAATTGACAAAGAATATGGAAGCTGTAACTGTATCAGTAACAATAGGTCCAGTAATGCCAATTTTTGAGAATCAGAAAATTAATGAACATTCCTTAGTGATTCCCATGAATTCACATTTGCATAGAAAAAGAGAAGGGATGGAACTGAATAATGAAGGGGCACACAATTTGGCTAGTACGTGTAGACCAAGCCCACCTACAAATTTGACGATAAATGAGAATGAGATTAGGAGAATGCCTATGGTGACAGAGTCCGCATCAGGAACACCAGAAAGAAGCAGTGATTGGATAGAATTAAATAGTACGCCTGTAGGTCCGACTCCAGAAGAGTTAAACGAATGGATGAAAGCGCTAAAAGCAAAAGAACCAGAAGAAAAACCATTAGATGTAATTAGGTTGAAAATAGACATGGAAGAGTTGATTTTGGGAACAATTGGAACAGAAAAACTAAAGAATTATCAGGATGATGAGATTATGTTTTTGTGCAAAAGTCTTACTTGGAGAGCTAGAAATTTACATGACAAATTGGAAGAGATTGCAAGTGAACTAGGAGTAGAATTTGTGAAAGTGAGGACGTTGCAGAAACCATACAGAGTAGATTTTTGTGAGAAAGACATAGAGAATTTGAACACATCAGGAAGACTGACCCAAATAAAAGAGCTGATTGTTTTATTGAGAAAATGGGGTGATGTGGATAGATGGAGAAATAGATGGTCAAAGAGGAATGAGAAAACAACAGATAAAGCATCTTTGGCTTTTGCAGTGATAGATAGGGAACCAGTTGCTAGGGAATACCCGATGAGAGAAACACCAGGTGGTAGTTATGTGCATGTTCCGTGGACCAGACAGGATATACTGTCATTTACAAATGACTTCCCCAAATTGAGAGAGAAACCAGTAGAATGGTACAGACAAGTGGAAAGATTTGTTAAGGTGTCAAAAGTGCTGTGGATAGATCTAGATGGATTGTTTGATATAGTAGTGCCAGCTGATTTGTGGACAGAATGTAAGATTACCATTGATTGGCCAACTGTAGAATATCCAAGGGATGCTAAAACAGGAGCGCCAGGTCCAGAAGTGATGAGGAAGTATGACCAAGTAGTTACCTTTTTGAAAAATAAGATTCCACCAAAAGAAACAGATTGGGTAAAAATAGACAGAACAACGCAGGAAAGCAAAGAGTCAGTGCACGCCTACTATGAGAGATTGTTGTTGGTTTTCAAACAGTATAGTGGTTATGAGACACTAAGTGAGAAGGACATGAGTCATTTTGTATATAGGTTTGTGTATGGATTAAAACCAGAGATAAGTGAAATGATTAAGCAGCACTTGATTGGTTGGCAGAATAGCACAGTGGACGAAGTTTTGAGATATGCTAAGTATTGCAGTGATGAAATTGAGAGTAAACAGCGTAAATTGAAAGAAAAGGCCATGTGGGCACAGGTGAAAGTTGCAGAGAAGCAAGAAGCTCAATTGAGTAATACTGGTAATGAAACAGGACAGTTTAAATCCCGACCTAATATAGGTAAAGGAAAAGGACAAATGAGCATAGATGAGGCAAAGAAAAAGTGGCCATGCCACAACTGCGGAAAGCTAGGACATTGGAGAAACGAGTGTAAATTTCCTCCAAAACCTAATGTGGAAAATCAATCATTAAATTCACAGGTGCAGAGTGAGGTAGTTACTCAACAAGGTCAGGTGCCACAACCACCACTTCCCAAGAGTGTTAACCAACAGAAATACAGTGCAGAAACAGGATTCTACGGAGGAGAACAGGTAACACAGTTGCCGCGTGCAGCTGCAATTTCTCAATATTTGTTACGACAGGATGAGGATGACACGGATGAAAGTTCCTGACGGTGCCTAAGAGAGAGGGAAGAGTGCGTGCTTGGCGCAACTCTAGAGGTAGATCAGTCTGGTCCATTTGTGGATGGAGAAGTGAATGGTGCAAATGTAACATTCCTTGTTGACACTGGAGCTACCCGTTCTACTGTTAGGTCAGTGGAAATTCCAAACCTTCCTCTCTCAGGTGAACATATCCAAGTGGTTGGAGTTTCCAATCAGCAAATTAAAACGCCTCTTACTAGATTAGTAAAGGTAAGAATTGGTCCATTTAGTGAAATGCACCGATTTGTGGTATGTGATTGTAGTCCCGTGAACCTTTTAGGACGCGATTTATTGTGCAAAATGAACTGCACAATTTATTGTACCCCAGACGGAATTGCATTTCAGACTCCGGATGAGGATGTGCTGTATAAAATGACAATGGTGAATTTAGACCCAGAAGTAAATGGTTTATTTCCTGTATTTGATGCAGAGAAAATCCCAATTGAATTGAAAAAGACAGTGAAAGAAGAAGTGTGGGACTTTACAGGAGAAGATGTAGGATTAATGAAAGGAGTAGATCCCGTTAAAATAACAGTGAAAGAAGGAACGAGTTACCCAAATACGCCCCAGTATAAATTGACTCCAGAAATAATTGAAGGAATAACGCCAGTAATAAATAAAATGATTGAACAAGGGATTCTAAAAGAAATCATGAGCAGTCCATGTAATTCGCCAATAATGGGACTGAAAAAGCCAAACGGAACATATAGAATCGTACAGGATTTAAGGAAGGTAAACAAAATTGTTGTTCCTTGTTGCCCAATAGTACCGAACCCTGCTGTGATTCTATACCAAATTCCACGTGAAGCAGAATGGTACACAGTAATTGATTTATGTCATGCATTTTTCTCTATTCCATTGCATCCAGATAGCCAGCCATTATTTGCGTTTAGGTTTGGAGAGCGTATTTTGGCATGGTGCCGAATTCCTCAAGGGTACACAGAAAGTCCCTCAATCTTTAATCAGATCCTAAAGAAATCATTGGAAGATTTAAGAATGCCAGAAAAGTCAGTAATGGTTCAGTATATTGATGACCTACTGGTGGCATCAAAAACGAAAGAAGCATGTGTCAATGATACAATTGCTTTGCTGAATCATTTAGCAAAAAGAGGACATAAAGTGTCCCCTTCAAAATTGCAGTTTTGTCAACAAGAAGTCCAGTATTTAGGGCATAAAATTGAGAAAGGAGTGCGAAAGGTAACGACTGAAAGAATAAAAATGATTCAAGGAATGAGAGCTCCAATGACAGAAAGAGAGGTAAGAATGTTTTTGGGAATGGTTGGATATTGTCGACAATGGATAAGCGGTTTTTCACTGATTGATAAACCATTGCAGAAACTGACAAAGAAGGATGTTAAAGATCCTTTTGAAATGAATGATGAAGAAATGAAAGCATTCAGAGAGTTGAAAAAGAAATTGTGTGAGGTCCAGCATTGGGAATGCCTGACTATGAGAAAGATTTTGAGCTGTATTGCAGTGAAAGAGATGAATGTGTATTTTCAGTTTTGGTGCAGAGACATGGAACTATGAAAAGACCAATTGCATATTTTTCAGCTGTTTTAGACCCTGTAGCGAAAGCGTTGCCTGGATGTTTGAAAGCAGTTGCTGCTACTTGTGTGAGTCTGGAACAGAGTGAAGGCATAGTGATGGGGTATCTATTGAGAGTGTATGTTCCCCGTTCTGTGGAAATTCTTTTGACAAGAACGAAAACCCAATACATGACACATAGTCGGCTGACAAGGTATGAAAAGGTAATTTTGAGTGCAGATAATGTGACCATTGACAGATGTATGAATGTGAATCCTTCAACATCATTGCCAGATGAAGAGAGTGTGATTGAAATGGATGAAGTAGATCACGATTGTCTGAATGTGCTCGAATACTGTACAAAACAAAGATCTGACATACGAGATGAGCCTTTGAAAGAATCAGATTATATTCTGTTTGTGGATGGCTCATGTTTAAGAACGAGTGATGGAGTTCTAAGTGCAGCATATGCAGTTTGCACAGTAGCAACTGTTTTGGAAGCATCTTGTCTGAAAGGTGTACGGTCTGCCCAAGTCGCAGAATTAGTAGCTCTGATTCAAGCATGTAAGTTGGGAAGGAATGTACGGGTTACGATTGTGACAGATAGCCAGTACGGCTTTGGGGTTGTGCATGATTTTGGTTAGATTTGGTCACAAAGGGGTTTCTTGACGTCTGCAGGAACGCCCATCGGAAATGGAGATTTTGTGAAAAAGCTGCTTGAGGCGATACAGCTGCCTAAACAGATCGCTGTAGTGAAGTGCAATGCACATAAAAATGGGGAAGACTACATAACTGTTGGTAATAAATATGCTGACGAAATGGCACAGTACTGTGCAAAGAATGTGGTTTCTTTGAATAAATGTCGTGAAAGAGAGCATATTTCTTGTCCTTTGCTTTTTACTAACTCTATTGAAACATGGGATGAGGTGAGACAGTTACAAGAAGCTGCAGAGGATGAAGAAAAAGATACCTGGATAAAAGCAGGATGTAGAAAACATGAAGAAACTGATGTTTGGGTTTACAGGGATGAGAGACCAGTAATGCCTGATAGCATGATTTCTGACATGGCACGGATGTACCATGGACAAGCCCATATTGCGAGAGATTCAATGATCAGACTTTTTAGACAAACATGGTACAATCCAAAATTCAGAGCCATAGCTGAGAGTCTTTGTCAGAGATGTCTTATTTGTCAACAGTTAAATCCAGGAAGGAAAACAGTAGTGAGTCTAGGAAGAATAGGACGAGAAGGGGGTCCTTTCACTAGAATGCAAATGGATTTTATTGAAATGCCACCTTGCAACAGATTGAGGTATGTCCTAGTGGTCGTCTGTTTGTTTTCCCGTTGGGTGGAGGCATACCCAACAAGAAGGAATGATAGTATTACGGTAGCAAAACTTATGCTGCGAGAATTCATTCCGAGGTATGGTTTTCCAGTCACGATTGAAACAGATAGAGGAACACATTTCCAAAATGAATTAGTTAAACTGATTTGTGAAGCACTTAGTATTAAACAGAAACTGCATTGTGCATACAGACCAGAGGCTTCTGGAATAGTAGAGCAAGTGAATGGAACAATCAAGAATAGGTTAGGAAAAATGTGTCAAGCTACAGGACTCAAATGGCCAGATGCTTTGCCATTGGTTCTGATGACAATCAGAAGTATTCCGGAAAGGAAAACTGGACTCAGTCCACATGAAATAATCATGGGACGAGCAATGAGACAAGCACAAGTACCTGTCAACAAGCTACTGACTATAACTGATGATCTAGTGCTGGATTATTGCAAAGGATTGGCTGATGTGGTGCGTTCTGTGTTTCATCAGGTTGGACCGGATGCGACCACTCTTGAAAGAAAACCAGCTCACGACTTGAATCCAGGAGATTGGGTTCGAATAAAAGTCCACCGGAGAAGAAACTGTTTGGTTCCTCGCTGGGACGAACCACGACAAGTGATCCTGGTGACGACCACTGCAGTCAAGTGTGCAGGAGTGAAACACTGGGTACATGCCAGTCACACCATCAGAGTTCCAGAACCTAAAGATCGACATGTGAGTCGGCATCTGGAAATATCAGATAACAGTTCAGCATCAGAAAGAGAAGAAGAAACAAACAGGGTGCCAGAACCTGAAGATCGACCTGTAAGTCGACATCTGGAAGACCCAACTACAAGTGTAACGATAGAAGAAGAAGAGGAAATAGAAGAAATAGCTGAAGTTCCAGAATTTGAAGATCGACCTGTAAGTCGACATCTGGAAATATCAGACACTAGTTCAGAATCAGATACAGAGCATTCGGATTGTGAAGAAATTCTAAAAAGAAATTGGAAGTTTGAAAGCATAAGAGAAGAAACTGAGCCAGAAGATAGTGACAGTGAGCAACCAAGTACAAGTTGTGGTAAAATTCCTTCGGAGATAATATTAATCGATGAAGAAGGGAGAGTTTCAAACAAAAAGCTAGAAAAATCAGAAAAACCCCGAGGAGCAGTAGGGACAGATAGTCAAACACAAGAACAGGGAAATTTATAAGGAGATAGAGAGACTGACACAAATTCGGAAGAACCTCGAGGAGGGACAGAAATAGGTGAACGAAGGAAGATAAGAAAAGAACCACAAGTAGAAGAAAATGAAATTATAAGTTTCAAAATAAGAGGAAATAACGAAAGAATTGAAACAGAGTCTGAAGAAAGTGGAGAAGAAAGAAATGAAAAACTAGAGACAAGAAAAGAAATTGGAAAACAGAAAGAGAGGAAAAAGGAAGTGAAGCAAAAAGGCCAAGAAAAGGAGACAATTGGCCCAACGAAGTAAGAAAATTAAGATACAGAATCATAAGGTTGGATGGGAAAAGTGCTGAACAGGTGAATGAAATAACAAGTCAAAAAGAGCAAGAAAAACAAGGTGGAAAACACTTGCAGAAAACGAAAAGAATAAAGAAGGTAAATCAAAAGTATAGATCGCCTGAATGGTTGTATCGTGCTTTGACTAGTCACAAAGAAGAAAAGAACACTCACGAAAACCCAGAACAAAGAAATCTGATGGGAGAAAGTGAAGTGCAACAAACCTGAAGCGACAAACCTGAAGAAGTTTAGATAGTTTTACCGGATTTGACAAAACACTGAACTGACGAATTTACCGGATGTGACAAAGAAAGAATTCTGAGAAAGAATTAAAAGAAAGTACCAAGCAAAGACAAAATATTGGAAGTACAGAGTGGCAAGCAAGTCATTTTTTGAGGTGTAGTGACACAAATTTTCTAGAAAACAAATAAATAAGGTTATAAAACAAAATGGAGAATACTAGAGATAGAAAATGTAAATGTGAGTTTTTAAGTAGTTGGTGCAAGATGTGCTGTTTTTGTACAGGATTATTAATAACAGTATGGGTGGTTCTAGCAATCACTATTCCAATTAGTTTAGCTGTAGTAGAAATGTCTAATAACACTGAGAAAGAAAAAGGAGCTAACACTCAAGAGCCAGTTATTTTAAAGAGTAGTGCAGAATTACATAAGGACAAATCAATAACAGATTTTTCAAAAAATGTTTTTACTAAATTATTATATGAATATGTAGAAACAATGGATGTAAGAGATTGCTATGTTTGTATGCAGTTGCCTGCATCTGTAGCAGAGGGTGTGACTTATCATCACCTCCCTTTGACATATGGAATAACATGTAGTGTTTTAGCAAGTTTATTTTATAAAACAGGTAGATTAGAATATTATTACACTGACATAAATAAGATTTTTGCAAAAGTTTCTGTAGTTCCCGAACTTAACAAAATAAAAGAGGGAAAAACGTTTGGTGAATATTTTTTAGAAGATAAGATTTTAACATTAGATAGTATAATTAGGTACAACCTTACCTGTGAGTTAAAGAAGGAAGAAAAGGTATTTTTAGAGATGGTTGAAGAGAGAAGAGTGAAATTTCAAAGAAAAGTGATAGAAGAGACAAAAACACCTCTTTGGGCGTTTGAGGAAGACAATCATGACAAGAAAAAGACAAATGCAGCTATGACTCTGGATTGGCCCCAACAGGGAAGGTTGTGCATTGGAAGAAATAAGACTAAATATGACAATTATTTTGTGGGTTCCAGTAATTGCCATGACAATTACCAAATTTTAGGTGGATGGGGATTCAAAGGGGGAAAAGATCCAATATTTCCAGGGATTTATTATGTTTGCGGAAATAGGGCTTATTAAAGGTTGCCGGACCATTGGTATGGGTCATGTTACTTAGGCCTGGTCTTTCCAAAGATTTTTCATATGGATAGAAAAGAAAAAGGAACACACAAAATGATAAATACCTTTACACGTAGAAAAAGGGAAAGTTTTTCAGAAATAGTAGGTGATATTTTTGGTGCATTGATACCAGCAGTGGGAGTATCTTTGAATGCATTTAGAATTCGGAAATTATCCACAGTGGTAGATCGTTTATCTACAGATACTGCTGGAGGGTTCTTGATGGTAAATACAGAGATGGTTGCCATGAGAGCTATGGTGATGCAAAATCGTCTTGCCCTTGACATTCTTTTGGCAAAAGAGGGCGGAGTCTGTGGAATGCTGAAAGTCCAACATTGTTGCACTTACATTCCAGATAAGAGCGAAAATATACAGAAGTATATAACGAATATTACAAATTTGCACAAAGAACTTGTTCCACTGGAGGTTGAAAGTGCTTGGGGAAAACTTGGTAAAGGGTTTTCTTCTGTAATAAATTGGTTAACAAGAATGAGTGGATTAATAATAGGGAAAGTTATAATAATAGCAACCGTGATAATAATAATAATAATATTAGTACTGAAGCTTGGGTGAAATAGAGTTAGAAGAAATAAAAGAGAACATGTACAAGAAAACGAAGAAACAAGTTGAAAGGGATACAGTTGTGTAAACTAACAAAAGCAAACGGATAAAAGATATATGCTGTCTGAGAAAATTATATAACTTGGGTTTTTGTGGTGATATTAAAAATCACCAAAGGGGGAGTTGATGGAGCAGGGTAAATGTAAAAATTTTAACCTCCTAATATTTTCGTAGAATATTAATAAACATGTTCGTTTAAGTAAATAACCAACAATGTATGTTAAGGGTTAAAGGTAACACGCAATTCTGTGTGCAAATTAATTGACTTATAATTGTTTACGTGTCTAACATAACATAAATATTTGCGTACTAATTAAATAATAAATGCATGATTTGTGCTTTTAAATAAAACGTGTGGTTGCAAAATAAAGCGATGGTAAGTAAGGGACAGCTTTATATGTTGCTTCTGCTAGGTAATACCTAATTGGGGTACGTAGAAAGACGGGAGGGAAACAAAAGGGTTATATTTCTTTGTTTTAACAATACTTTGTTTATCTTTGAAAATAGTGCGCTTAGGCCTGTCGAGCAGCAATATAAAATGGACGCGAGTTGCTAGAGTACGCATGAGCGGGAGACCATGTGATAGAGGAGAGAGGCTGTGGAAAAGGGATGATCACGTGCTGATGCCGAGAGGCTAAGATGAAAGTATGGTCAAGGCTGTTGTGACCCTTCTGAGCAGATGTGTGCCAAGATGATCAGCAAGAAGCGTGAGAAGCCTGACTGAATCAATAGACGGAACTGTATTACACAAAATGTAACAGAAAAAGATACAATTTGGACTGATCGAAACGGATGAGCAAGTGCATGAACTGTGGGAAACGATGCTTGCATGGACATTCCACACGGAACTGGTTAAGAACAGGAAGTTTGATTAAAATGTATATGGACCTGAGTTTTTGACCAATGAGAATGAATCGCGCCATGTAAGAAGAAACATTTTATGCTGTAAGCTAGAATTAGGGTATAAGAAGACCTACTCTTGGTGGGAGGGGTGAGAATGCTGTTCGAATGCTGCGGGAGATGCTGCAGAAGTTAGATGCTGCATGAGTTAGATGCTGTAGATGGGAGAAGTTGCGGTTGCTGATGCTGACGAGCTGATGCTGCTGCTGTTATTTTCCTTTTCCAGTTGAGTATAAAGATGCTGCTTTAGGAGAACTTTTAATGATAGGTTTTTTATTAGAATTATTAGGCTTTTCCCCAGATAGATAGATAGATTGATCTATAGAGTTCTTATTATGATAACCTCATTTTTCCGTCTAATAAAAGTGCCTTGCAATTTCAAACTATTCTTATATTGATGATAAATGCAATGATCTGAATAATAAGCTTAACCTCATTTCCTGCATTCAAAACTTTATATAAACTTCATTATTCTTTAAACAAATGACTCAGTGATTTCTTTAGCTCAATGATTAATAATGAAATGATAAAGGAGTTTATTGTGATTGAGCTGGTCTTAATCACCATCAACTGATTCCTACTAGTTGGTCCATCGACCAATGAGCGGAATACCTTAAAAGCAAATGAGAATATTATGTCATTATAAAAGAGGTATCCCGTCTCCTTCCAGCGAATCGTTTCTCTCCTAGGTTCATGACGGAGGAAATCCAGGGAACAAATGAGTAAGTGAATGTATATGCGGTGTTATGGGCCCCACCGTCATATGGATATAGTGTGTGTGTTAGAGAAATAATTGCACCTGGATGACCAAAGCATAATAGGAGAATTATTTTTATTGTTAGCGCTGGATCACTATCAAAATCGCAACACCCAGGAAACTAGGCACTACACAATGGTGGACAAGAAATTAGAAAATAAAAAAACAGTGTTGTACTTGACAAACCTAACAACCATCAAGTAAGAAAAAGGCATGCACCTTACCCTGATTCATTTTCAACTTCATCAAAACGTTTTTTTTCAACTGGAAGCACAAATGCGATACTGGTTGAACTACTTTATAACAATAATGCATTGCCATGACACCAGTTTAAACATAGAACTAAGTTCCTCATAAAATAAGAATAAAAATGAAACCATCCAAATATTCTCTGCAACACTAGAAACAAATTCATTTAAACACAATCCTCATATTCAAACTTGCAGCCTATGCATCCTAGCTATTTCTCCAACTCAAACCCTACACAGTGAAGTTCATACATTGTTCATTGTCTGTTTTTGATAATTTAAATTTCCAATTACTTCTTCACGATCAAGTTAAGCCGGAGTTGCCCATCCCGTTTCCTTGTCCCTATATACAATAAAAAGAACCTTGGGGTCACTATGCCCTAACAAAAGCACGTTCTACTTGGGACCTCTTGTAGCTTTGCCCACCTTCTTCCCATACCTCTTTGCTTTTTTCTTGCCCCCTTCTCCTTCTCTCATCCCTTTGTTTGTTCCTCCTGACTGGAGTAAAAATGTTAAGAGATTTGACAGTTGGTATTGTGATGACCTTTTCCGGCTACTGAGCTGTGCTCCTGAGGTACTTGGGCAGTGAAATAAAGAAGATGGATTTTCTTCGCCGGGGATTCCAGCGTCATTTGTTTGCATCAGAACCCTTCATAGTTAAGCCTTTATCCTTAAAGAAATTCTCAAGTTCTTTTCTGTTCTGGCAAAGACCCAATGCCGTAAAACGGAAAGACCGAGAAATGAGAGAATAATAAAAGCAACCACATCATGGCACTCTGCGGGCCTTCCTCGCGAGAGCAGGAAAACATTCTACACCAGATCTCCTGAACACTCCTCAAATACAAACTCACCACCAATAAGCAAATTCTGGGAGTCCTGTTTTATGTTGTACCAGTGCTTAATTTGTGAAAGAGTCAGTGCCATTGCCTGAAGCTCTGGTCAGAAGCGCAGCTGGTGCAGTTAAATGTCGGTGCACTAAATACGAAGGCTGTTACCCTTAAACCTACCCCATGCCTCTTTAATTCACTGCCAGACACCCCGTGTCCCTTTGGCTTACTCTTGCATGCTCCTGCTTTCTCCGTTTGTGGCGGTTTTGCATCTTTCTTGTTTCCTATTTGTGTGTTTTATCTCTCTTGCACTCAATAAACATCTGATGCGGAAATAAGTTCTGTGGCCCCCCCCACTGACTCAAATTAAGCACTTATAATTGTACACTGCCTCCATTTCTGTATCAAAGGTGTAATAAGCAGAGTACAATTATGTTACCCCTCTTGTACCCGTAGGGTACCTGAGTCCAGACAATAGTGCAGGCACTTGTAATGTCTAAAATAGTATATTGAAATATTCTGCAGCCTTATCTCAGGCATCATACTTACAGGTGCATGACTCCAATCATGTTATTTCTTTACTGATTCTTCGTTGAAGCTCATTTTTAATTCATAACAGCTTGGTTCTCCTACAGTGCCACGCAGTACAACTTTCCAACCTATTTGGCAAAAAAGGTCACTCTAAACAGTGGTTTGAGCATACTTTAGGTTTGAAATTTAGAAATAGCAATGTTCTTCTGCTGTCTTCCAGGCCCTATGCCTGAAAAATTGTAGCTACCATTAACCGTGCGTCACCTAGCCCCCAGCTTCTTGCACTGCTACAAATAACTAGAACCTCTCAATGAAAGCTGATAACCTGCCGTGCTTTCCCTCTGAGCCTAAGATGGAACCGCTTGTCATCATTGAACACTCTTCCTATGCTGCTTTGGTATGCTCTGCTGCAGAACGTTCTCAGTGAGACAATTGGCTCAGAGACACGAGGGCTGAACTGCATGTTATATTTGCTCCTGATGTGCACCTGCACACCTATCATTTGTAATCAGTAAATACTTCTCTGGAGTCTGTGTGTTCCTAGCACACCCCATCTTAATGTAACCCTATTATATATTCAATAAAGTACCCACTGCTATACATATAAGGATATTTCAAGTCACCCAGGAGTTCCATGACAATATAGAGGAATGAGGGAGAGGCATTTTATTCCTTACAATACGTGGTAACACCATCACCCGTCTCACGAAAAGCATAAACCCTCTGTGTCCTGCTCCTTCATATGATAGAGATAGTAAGGTTGCAGACATGGAAAATAAAATAAGAATCTGTCTTGCAAAATTAAATACACCAAAAAGCAGTAAGTAATTTGATGCAAAAACATATTAGAAACAGTTTAACGTGTCAAATTAGAAAAGGCTGTGAACACATACTTCAAACATATGCACACATGGCCAGTAAGCTTGGAAAGGGTTTTCTATGAAATTCCTGTCCAATATGGCTGGCCAAGAGCATGCCATAACATATTGGGACCCATCCTGTGGCATAACACAGGCCCCGCAAGCCCCCACGGTGCGGGGGGCCCGCGAGCTGCAGGGCCCCCCCTCAGCAGAGTACTCAGGCCTGAGAGCTATGGATTAAATCTGGAGCGGGGGTGATCCAGCGGTAAACCAACAACAGATACTCCACTACCATATACTCACCTGGGCCCATAAAACACACATTGAGTAAACCGCTGGAGTAGTTTTATTTTTCATTTAGGTTCTCAAGATTAGTTATTTAATTCTCTCAACTAACCTTTCACTGATCAAAAGTTCTTTCCTCTGGTCGATGGACCATTAGTTGGAACTAGTTGATGGTGACAATGAACTTAACCCTTAACTATTCTTAGTTTGACGAAAATAATCACAGACTCAGGAAAGTTTTAAATCTTTATCTAAAATAAAGTGCACGTGAAACCATTTCAAAAATACAGTGTAGACACCCTCACTTCAGGAGAGGAGTTCAATTGATTAAACATCAAAACCATATACTTCGGACTCATACAATAATTAATGCTCAGAAAGGGAGAGGACAGAGAGAAAAGTACATTTGCAAATAACATGAAATTATAGTTACCAAGAATGGTGTGAAAGACCAACCCCCTGGCCAAAGGGCTGGTGAAGGTCCCCAGGATAGGTCAGGAGACAAAGACTTCAGGACAGGGTTCAGGACAGGATAGGTCACCTCTCTAGAATACCAACAACTGCGTCGCACCCCTCTCTGACACTCTCTTCCTCCTCGAGATTCTTCTGCGATCTTCTTATCTAACCCAATTAAATTAGGATAGAAGGTTCTGCATTCTGCTTATTCATCAGCATCTCACAGCATCCCTCCCTGCGTCAGCATCTCAGCAACACGAACCCTTTCTAACTAACTAAACTACCTCAATTATACCTTTCGTTCACCATGTACCACCCACTAAAGTTGCAATATCATAAAAATACGAAATCTAATTGGTCAGGCAAGGGGGGATGATCATCACACCATGCTTACATATCACTATACTCTATCAGACTATTGAAACCCATCCCCTTAATTTTTATTCAAGATTTTATTCCCATCCACTTCATATAGCTAACTTGCAACATTTATGACACTATAAAGAATAGAACATCACATCGCTGAACTTTTCACCATCCGTTCCCAGGACAAGTCGCTACGAATTGGCTTCCATTCAAATGTCTCGTCATTGACCTTCATAGCTTCGCTCTGTAGGCATGCACAAGTGTTGCGTCATTTCATCAAGTCTGGTCATACGAGAAAGGCCCAAATGCGCACTAATAATAAAGTCAAAAGAGAAATGTTATTTTCATAAAATAAATGATCTCACTGTATACCTCCCACCTCTACTCTATTCCCGTTCTTTTATTAATATTTTCCCCGCATTAGCATTAGTAAAATAGCCTGTTTAGTTTTAGCTAAGCAGATGCCATGCACGCGAGTCTTCAAGACTCCATTTTAGTATCTTCTGCTCATGCGCTAGAATTTCCCTCCAAGTGTTAGTTCGTCATATTGCGTAGATGCAATTGACGCATGCGCACAACAGTTTCCCCGTTTAAAGCGGTATTAGTCTGTTTTCATTGTTATCTGTCGTTAATACATACATAAGCAAGCTTCGCTAACCCGCGTGTTTCTGTGGTGCGTGTTATTATTTACGATACATAGTTAGTAATTCTGTTAATGAGTTAAACGAGAGGATTGCTTCCGAGCAAGTCTCTTTCTTACGAGACCTTGCTCCATCAATCCCCTCTCTGATGGCATTTTGAGCCATCACAAAATTACCCATCCCTTCCCAGATGCCAACTTTAGCACATCTCAATTTCTCCTTCTTTTCTTTTTATATCATCATTTACTTCTTTCCCTTCCAAATCTTTCATCTTTTTATACAGTTTTCCTTTCATCTCTTCGAGCTGGATTTCTTCATATTCTCTCTTTTGTTTCTTTCCTCTTCCTTCACTTTCTAAATGTATTCTTCTCTTTTCCTTTCTTCTACAACATTTACAGGTGATCATTACTATCATAACTAATGTCATTACCATAACTACTGGCAATATTATTTGACCTAGAAAACTCCTCCCAAAATCAATAAACCAATTCCCTATTGATGTTATACTTTTTGTTAGTTTTCCCCATACACTGTCAACCTCCAGTTGGGTCTCGTCATTATGCATTTTTGTAATATTTCCAATATACCCCTTAATTTCCTTGCTTTTGTCTGGTATATAAGTGCAGCAATGTTGAATTTTCAACATACCACAGACTCCGCTTTCTTTTGCCAATAGAATATCAAGAGCAAGACGATTTTGTAAAACCATAGACCTTATCGCAACCATTTCTGTGTTAATCATTAAGAATCCTCCTGCAGTATCTGTAGAAAGACGATCAACTATGGTTGATAATTTACAAATTTTGCGCGAATTTAGAATTACTCCAACTGAGGGTATCAATGCACTAAAAATATCACCTACTATTCCAGAAAAACGAGCTCTTCTTCTCCGTGTTAGTCTATTAGAATTTTCATTGTTTCCATTGATTCTGTCTACATGGTAAATCTTTGGAAAAACTATTCCAAAATAACAGCTCCCGTACCATCTTGCAGGTAACCTATAATAGGCATTATTCCCGCATACATAATAAACTCCTGGAAATGCAGGATCAGTTCCCCCTTTTAGTCCCCACCCTCCTAGAATTAGGAAGTTGTGTTCACACTCACTGGAACCAATGAAATTGTTATTATAATCTAGTCTTTAACCTACGGAGGCAGAATTTTCCCCTTTTCACAAAGTCTAGGGACATCGCAGCATAAGCTTCACCCTTTGCATAAATTCCCTCTTTCTCAGCCCATGGAGGTACATGGGATTTCTTTTCAGCAGCTTTCTTTGTTAAATCCTGTCTCCTTCCTTCTACTAAATTCAAAAACTCTTTTTCTTCTTCATGCAATATACATGTTAGGTTATCCTTGTGAGCTTAAACTATATCTATTGAACTCATTGTTAAAAATAATTCACCCATGAATTGTGCATTTTTACTACTAGCTACTGGATTCATTTTCTTTCTAATAGGTAAGTCTGAAAACACTACATCTAAATTTGAATAGAAATACTGAAGTTTCCCTGTTACGTAAAATAAACTTGATAAAACACTACATGATACACCATATGTTAGAGGTATATGGTGATACGTCACCCCTTCTGACACTGATGAGGGTAACTTCATACATACATAACAATTACTAATTTCCATTGTGTTAACATACTGAAATGGCAATTTAGTAAACACATTTAAAGACGAATCATTGTCGGATTCATTATGATAATTTATCTCATCTTCTACCCCTATTTCTATTTTAGTTCCTTTTACTCTATCTATCTTCTCATTAGTAATTGTACTATTCTTGTTACTGGTTTCTATCAACAACGGTACTCCTACTGTTAGGAATAACCATACCAATACTACTAATATAATACTACATAAACAGAATCTTAAACATTTTCTTTTTAAACTTCGTTTCGGTCTTTCAGTATTTTCAATTTCTGCCATCTTTAATCAGAGAGAATCTTTTTTCTCTTTCTTCTGTCTAAACTTTCTAAAAATCCAATCTTTTATTTTAAGGAGGTCTTAATTTGCTTTCATCAATCTGTGCAACAGGAACTCTTTCTGATTCTTCACATAAATCTAAGTTTTCAAATTCTTCAAGAATAACATAGGTCCACTCAGGGGCCTTGTATTTTCTGTTCAGAATTTTCAATCTTGGGCTTCTTCTTGTATGTTTTACTAATGTTTGTTTGAATTGTGTCTGACTCGTGATCTCATTTACTTGCTCTGGTTTCTTTTCTGCTCTTCTCAAATGATATTTTAGTCTCTTCACTCCTACAGGCCAATTGTCTCCTTTTCTAACTCTTTTGACCTGAACTGCACTTTCACCTTCTCCGTCTTCTTCTAAAGTTCTTTTATTTTCACTTAATCTAGGCACAATCTGTTCTTGTTCCTCTTCTCTTTCTAATTGTCTCTTTTCTGTATTTTCTGTATCTTATTCTTCCTCTACTTGCACCTGTTCAGGTCTTATTACAGTTTGTTCTTCTTCCGCCTGAACTTGTTCTTCTAACTCTATCTGATCCTGTACAGGTCTTATTTCAATTTGTTCTTCTTCTGCCTGAACTTGTTCTTCTAGATCTACTTTTCCCTGCTCAGGTTTCTGAATGACTTTGTTTATTTTTACCTGAGTGTGTTCTTCTTTCCCTGTCTTTTCCTTTCTACCTTCCTGTCTTCTTAGTTCAGTTCTTCTTCTTGTTTCAACAGCATCATCAGATATTTCAATCACTGGTATCCACTCTTCCTGACTTGTACTTGGCTGTTCGTCATATAGTTGTCTTTCAGAATCTATCACTCTAGATTCTTCAGCATCACAGCTTACAACTTCTGAGGTCTCAGCTTGTTCAGTCAGTGGCTGCTCTTGTTGTTCAGATGGGCTCGGAACTCTTCTGGTATGACTAGCATGAATACAATTGGGTAAACCTGCACACTTCACTGCTGTGGTAGTGACTAGTATGACTTGACGTGGTTTATCCCACCTGGGTGCTAGTCACAACTTCCTTGCGTGTTTCTTCACTAACACCCAATCTCCAGGATTCAAATCATACGCTTGGTCTGGCTGTCTTTCAACTGCGTCTTCTCCAACCTGATGAGAGACAGAACGCACCATTTCAGCCAATCCTTTGCAATAGTCCAATACCAGATCATCAGTTATATTCATCAATCTATTTCCAGGAATATATGCTTGTCTCATTGCCCTTCCCATGAGTACCTCATTTGGACTCAATCCTGTTTTTCTGTCAGGAATACTCCTGAGGCCCATCAATACAAGAGGTAATGCATCTGGCCATTTCAGCATTGTGGACGCACACACGTTCCCTAATCTTGACTTGATTGTGCCATTTAGCTGTTCAACTATTCCAGAAGCCTCTGGACGATAAGCACAGTGCAGTTTTTGTTCAATATTAAATGCAGCACAGATTAATCGAATTATCTCATTATTAAAATGAGGTCCTCTATCTGATTCCAAAGTGACTGGAAAACCGAAACGAGGAACTAACTCTCTCAATAGTAGTTTAGCAACTGTGAGTCTGTCATTTCTTCTAGTGAGATATGCCTCTAGCCATCTTGAGAATAGGCACACTATGACAAGTACATATTTCAGTCCGTTGCAAGGAGGCAACTCAATGAAATCTAACTGCAATCTGGTGAAGGGTCCTTCTGCCTTCCCAATCTTTCCCCAACTAACCACTGTCTTCCTGCCTGGATTCTGCTGCTGACAGATTAAGCATCTTTGGCAAAGGCTCTCTGCGACTACCCTAAACTCTGGATTGTACCAACTTTGTCTGAATAATCTGATCATCGAATCCCTGCCAATGTGTGTTGTCCCATGGTATACTCTTGCCATTTGAGATAGTAGGCAGTCTGGCATAACTGGTCTTCCATCTAAGTACACCCACACTTCATCTTCTGATCTCCTTGTACAACTTGATTTTATCCAAATTTCCCTCTCTTCTCCCTCAACTTCTTCCTGTTACTGTCTGACCTCATCCCATGTTTCTGGAACTGAGAAAAACATAAGTTGGCAGCTGGTTTCACCCGTTTCAATCTTTCTGTTAATTGCCATTGTATTTCTTGCACAGTATCGAGCAATTTGGTCGGCATATCTATTACCAGCTGCCACATAGTCATTTCCTGACTGATGTGCAGCACATTTAACAACTGCTACTTCTTTTGGCAATTGTAATGCTTCCAACAAATCCTTTAACTTTACTGTTTCTGATAGGAGATCCTGAAGAAGTCAGAAATCCCCTCTGCATCCAGAGTTGGCCAAAATCATGCACAACCCCGAAACCATATTGACTGTCCGTAAATATGGTTATTCTCCAATTTTTCCCACTTTTGCATGCCTTTGTTAAGGCCACCAATTCGGCTACTTGTGCAGATTTGACTCCTGGTAAACAGGATGCTTCAACCACCCCTGTTACTTTACATACAGCATATGCAGCACTTAATCCTTCTTCTTCAGTTCTTAGACAAGACCCATCCACGAATAATTCATGATCAGCTTCCTTCAATGGTGTTTCTTTTATATCTGGGCGGGGCTTAGTGCACAATTCAGTTACATCTAGACAATCATGATCAATCTCATCTTTCACTTCTTCACAACATGGATCTGGCAATAATGTGGCAGGGTTCATTATCGTACATCTTATTACTGCCCCCAGAATCACCCTTTCATACTTAGTCAGCCGACTGGGAGTGAGATGCTGTGTTCTTGTTCTTGTCAAAAGAATCTCAACTGAGTGTGGAACATAAACCTTTACGGAATGTCCCATCACCATGGACTCACTTTGCTCCAGACTCATACAAGTAGCAGCTACTGCTTTTAAGCAGCCAGGTAAGGCTGAAGCCACTGGATCCAAGGTGGCAGAAAAATACGCCACTGGACGTCGACTCAGTCCATGCCTCTGGGTTAAAACTGAAAGTGCACAATTTTCTCTCTCACAACAAAATAATGCAAAGTCTTTTGAAAAAATCAGGCATGCCCAAGGCTGGGGCTTCACATAAACAATTTCGTAGTTTCACAAAAGCTTCCAAACATTCATCATTCCAATCGATGGGATCTTTCGCTCTTTTCCGCGTTAATTGTATCAATGGCTTTGCTAACATGGAGAAACCATTGATCCACTGCCTACAGTACCCAACCACTCCCAAAAACATTCTCATCTCTTTTTGTGCCGGAGTTAGTTGCATTTCTTTGATTATTTTAATTCTTTCCGCTGTCACTTTTCTAACTCCTCTTTCTATTTTTTGCCCTAAATATCTAACTTCTTGTTGACAGAACTGTAATTTTTCTGGAGACACTTTGTGTCCTCCTTCGACCAAATGGTTCAGTAATGCAATTGTGTCAGTGACACAATCCTCTTGTGTCTTTGATGCCACCAATAGGTCATCTATATACTGAACCAGAACTGATTTCCCGGTCATAATCAATGACTCCAGACACTTCTTCAATAGTTGATTAAAAATTGAGGGACTCTCTGTGTACCCTTGAGGAACTCGGCACCATGCCAAAATACGATCCTCAAACCGGAAGGCAAAAAGATACTGGCTGTCTGGGTGCAAAGGAATAGAAAAGAATGCTTGGCACAAGTCAATTACCGTAAACCAACCTGCATTCCAGGGTATCTGATAAAGGATCACCGCTGGGTTTGGCACTATTGGGCAACAAGGCACTACAATTTTGTTAATGTTTCTTAAATCCTGCACTATCCTGTATTTTCCGCTAGGCTTTTAAGTCCCATGATTGTTGAGTTACAAGGACTACTCATTATTTCTTTTAAAATGCCCTGTTTAATCATTCTGTCAATTTCTGGAGCGATTCCTGCTTTCACTTCTGGACTCATTTTGTACTGTCGTGTGTTTGGGTAAACTACACCTTCTTTCACTGTCACTTTAACTGGATCTACATTTGACATTAACCCAATATCCTTTCCTGTAAAATCCCACACTTCTGGATTTACAGTGGTTCTCAACTCTTCAGGTAATTCACTCTCAGTTATCAATGAAAACATCTCGTCTACCTCTGTACCTTGCTTAGCTAACATCATTTTGTATATGACATCTTCATCAGGGGTTTGGAAAGCGACACCATCCGGTGTACAATAGATTGTGCAATTTATCTTGCACAGTAGATCTCTGCCCAACAGATTTACGGGACTGGAATCACAAACTACAAACCGATGCATTTCTTTAAAATTTCCGATATGTACCTCCATTGGTTTTGTAATTGGGGTTCTAATCTGTTGATTTGATACTCCTACTACTTGGATGGACTCTCCCGAGAGGGGTAGGTTTGGGATGTCTGCTGTTCTCACAGTAGACCGGGTAGCACCAGTATCCAATAGAAAAGTGATGTCTTTACCTTCCATTTTCCCATCAACAAATGGACCTGACTGATCTACCGGCAAGGATGCGCCAAGCACGCACTCCTCTTCCTCCCCCCTCAGGCACCGTCATTACATGCAGTCCGAATTTTCTCCATCATTCTGCAAAAAATATTGTATAACCACTCTGTTATTCTTACCACTTTCTCCGTGAAATCCGGTGTTCGCACTGTATTTTTGTGCACTCACAAAGTTTGGCATAGGAGCTGGTGGCACCTGATACTGTGGAGTAACTACCTGCTGCGGCTGACTCATAAGTACTTCATTCTGCATCTGTGGAATTAAATTTTGATTTGGCCCATTATTATTCTGAATACTCTTACACTCGTTCTTCCAATGTCCAAGCTTTCCGCACGCATGACAAGGAAACTTCTTCTTCGCTTCCTCTCTATTTATTCGTCCTCTCATTTTACCACCATTCGCCGCTTGATCATTCTGACTCTGCTATTTTATCTGATTTTCAGTCTGGGAATTTACTTTATTCTCCTGCTGTTCTGCCAATTTTACTTGTGCCCACATCATTTTCTCTTTTAGCTTCCTACGCCTTGCCTCAATATCATCGCCACAAGATTTTGCATATTTCAGAATTTCGTCAATCGACTTACTCTGCCAGCACAACATGTGCTGTTGAATCATCTGACTAATCTCCGGTTTCAGACCATACACAAACTGATACACAAAATGTCCCATATCCTTATCACCAATGTTCTCAAAACCACTATACTGTTTAAACACCTGTAATAACCGCTCATAATATGCATGAACGGACTCATTTGGCTCTTGAGTTGTTCTGTCTATCTTTACCCAATCTGTCTCTTTAGGAGGGATTTTCCCTTTCAGGTAAGTAATTACTTGGTGATATTTCTTCATCACCTCTTCTGAGGGTGCTCCTGTTTTCGCATCCCTAGCATACTCCTCACTTGGCCAATCAACTGTGATCTTACATTCTGTCCACAAATCAGCAGATACTACAATATCAAATAATCCATCCAGATCCTTCAACAAAACCTTTGAAACCTTCACAAATCTGTCTACCTGTTTATACCATTCCACTGGCTTTTCTCTCAACCTGGGAAAATCATTCGTAAATGACAAAATATCCTGTCTACTCCAAGGGACATGAACATATCCACCACCAGGAACTTCTCTCATTGGACACAATTTCTCAACCTTATTTGATTCTCTCACTGGAAATGCAGATGATGCTTCTCTTGCTTGTACTTCCTCTTTCTTTCTTATCCACCTAATTCTCCATTTGTCAATGTCTCCCCATTTTCATAAAATATTCATCAACTCTTTTATCTGTAGTCTCTTACCAGAAGCATTTACACTCTCTAAATCTTTGTCAGTAAAATCTACCCGATATGGTTTCTGCAACAGTTTCGATTTCCCTATATCTATTCCAATCTCTGAGGCAACTTCCATTAATTTCTTATGAAATACTCTTGCTCTCCTAGTAATACTCTCACATAAAAATAATAACTCCTCATCGTCGTAAACATTCAGTCTTTCTATGCTCACATTGCCAGTTATCATTTCTTCCAATTCTACTTTCAATTTACTGATATCTAGAATCTTTGGTTGTGGGTTTTGATTGTCTATTTCCTGTGCCCACCTTTCTATATCCTCAGGGGTAACTACTGTTGAACTTCCAGTTCCTATGGGAACCAGAGATCTCTTTTCTCTCAAATTTATAGGTATAATCCTCTTTGGAGTTTCAGTTAATGGTTCTACATTCGGGAGATCCATTAATGAAATGACTGATTAACTTTCACTAGTCTGATCATCCGTAATTATTACTTCTTTTCTGGGACTTGTTAACGGAATTGTCACAGTTTGAGATTTCTGGCAAGTCTTTTTATCTCCATATAATGGGATTACAGGACCAATAGTCACTGGTACTGTCAAAGCTTCAGCATTTAAATTTAATTGGTTTACTTTTTGAACTAATTCTTCTCTAGTTTTATTTAAAGCTTCTCTCTCTTTATCCTGCAACACCCTATTAAGTGGTACATCATGTAAGATTTGTGGGGTTAAAGGCATTCCTATCACTTGTGCACTTGGGGTAACCTTACTAGGTGCTTCTTGATACGGTGGAGGGTTTTTAATCAAAATATCCTCTAACAACTCATCATCTGATTCGCCATAACCTGTCGTATTCAGGTGTTTCGTTTTTTCTTTACATTTTCCTCCTATCTGTTCTTCAGCCATTAATACTGGATATAAACCCTCGGTCACTACAGCTCTCCTCCAACGCTTCATTTGTTCTCCACTTGACTCATACGGATATCTAGGTAGAAACCCTCTAAATCTCCGTTCACTTCTATATTTTTCACAATCAAATGCTTCAATTTCCCATTCTTCCAAAGCTTCATACTGTGTCATTCTAGGATTTGGTTCTAGCATATTCATTCGATCTTTCAAATTCTGAAGTATTTTTAAATTAAAAGTACCATGCTCCGGAAAAGCCAAAACTCCATCACCTCTAGTATATTCCACCCAATTCTCCAACCATACACACGTGTGATATCCTTTCTCCATCATCATAAAGGAAGCAGGTGTTTTGGGTGGTGGAATAGGAATTCCTCTCTAGTCATTACAGGCTTGTCTTTCTTAAAGAAATTTTTAATTTTCTTCATTAATGTCATTTTCTTTGGTCTTCCGAACATTTCTGAAGTTCGATATAGGAAAGAGTCTTCCGTATATCTTCTAGCTCTATTACCTAAGTTGCGTCCTATGTTAGCACGAGTCACTCCCGCGGTCAAATCAGGACTCAACATACAACTCTTTTCCCGACCAATCCTAGCGCGGTTTCTATCTATCAACCAATTAGACTCAGGCTGACGCTCGTAATCTGACCAATGCCAGCGCGGCCTTTTGTGACGTCAGTATTACTCCTCACTACTGACCCCTCCTTTACAATCTGCTTCTGTTTCACACCCGCTGTTTCAACCAACCAATCCCAGCGCGGCTCTCTGTGACGTCAGTATAACTCCGGCGACTGACCCTCCCTTCACAAGGTAATACGAAAACGTATTTCTTAATACTTTTCATTAAAATTCTTCATTAATAACAACATAAAAACATTCGCTACTCTGTCTGTTCCACTAAACAAAAGGATAGATTTAAATTTATTCTTGAGTTTCAGAAATTACTCTTCTTACTGCGAGTAAAACCCCTGTTTACTCTTCATTTAAGCTCAGGAGAACCCGTTACTTCTCCAGTGTCACCCGTATTGGGAAATGAGACCGAAGTTTCACCAGCGAACCCCTTCCACTGCTATCCACACTCTACTTTTATACGAAATAGTCCCTAATTTAATATTGCCAGTCCTGCGTAGCTTCTCAGTATTATTCCAACAGACGAGTAACCTCACTGGAGTGTGGCTTCTGTCACCACCCGCTATTCATTTCCCGGGATTCTGGACGACATAAAACAAGACGCTAACTCTTTTTGTTAGACATAAATCAATAATCAATAGTTATCACCAAACTACCCGATTAAATTAGGATAAAAGGTTCTGCATTCTGCTTCTTCATCAGCATCTCACAGCATCCCTCCCTGCGTCAGCATCTCAGCAACACGAACCCTTTCTAACTAACTAAACTACCTCAATTATACCTTACGTTCACCATGTACCACCCACTAAAGTTGCAATATTGTAAAAATACGACATCTAATTGGTCAGGCAAGGGGGGATGATCATCACACCATGCTTACATATCACTATACTCTATCAGACTATTGTTCGCAAACCCATCCCCTTAATTTTTATTCAAGATTTTATTCCCATCCACTTCATGTAGCTAACTTGCAACATTTATGACACTAACCATCCGTTCCCAGGACAAGTCGCTACGAATTGGCTTCCATTCAAATGTCTCGTCATTGACCTTCATAGCTTCACTCTGTAGGCATGCGCAAGTGTTGCGTCATTTCATCAAGTCTGGTCATACGAGAAAGGCCCAAATGCGCACTAATAATAAAGTCAAAAGAGAAATGTTATTTTCATAAAATAAATGGTCTCACTGTATACCTCCCACCTCTACTCTATTCCTGTTCTTTTATTAATATTTTCCCCGCATTAGCATTAGTAAAATAGCCTGTTTAGTTTTAGCTAAGCAGATGCCATGCACGCAAGTCTTCGAGACTCCATTTTAGTATCTTCTGCTCATGCGCTAGAATTTCCCTCCAAGCGTTAGTTCGTCATATTGCGTAGATGCAATTGACGCATGCGCACAACAGTTTCCCCGTTTAAAGCGGTATTAGTCTGTTTTCATTGTTATTTGCCGTTAGTACATACATAAGCAAGCTTCGCTAACCCGCGTGTTTCTGTGGTGCGTGTTATTATTTACGATACATAGTTAGTAATTCTGTTAATGAGTTAAACGAGAGGATTGCTTCCGAGCAAGTCTCTTTCTTACGAGACCTTGCTCCATCAGGAGCCCCTCCATGTATCTTGCAGGGGGGCCCCCTCAACTTTTGTTACGCCACTGGACCTATCAGTCGTAGTGCCTACATGTGCGTGCATCATGATGCACAGTGGTCATTTTAATATACTGTTCTAACATGGGGAACAGCCATATTAGAATAGTAAATTGAAATGGTAAAACAAAAGTGCATAAGAAAGATAGTGAGCAGCCTGCTAGCACTTTGCAGTTGCATGGCCCTCTTAATGGGTATCAGTTTGAGGAGTATCTAGGTTATGGGGGAATAAAAAAGATAGTGGGTTTGGGGAAATGAAGAGGAAAAGCAGGAAAAGAGCAAGGAAACATGCCCTCCAAAGGAGTGCAAAATACCACATTTGAAAAAAGACTCCCTCAAGTGTTCTGTGGAAGGATTCAGCTCACCTAATCAGAACAGGAAGAACATAAAGAAAGCCATTGAATTAGTAGCAGTCAAATAAGAGAGACAACAAAGCCATCAAATCAGGAGCATGGGGCTGACCGAAAGCCCATTCTAAGAAAATGTTTGTTTTTAAGTATCGTTTTTTGTTGACATTCTAAGAATATGTTATGTATTAAAAACAATAATTCTGCCTACAGACAGCACTAAAGCTGTCTTTAGATGTAGATGTACTTTCTTCTGTTCTAAGTTTTTCACTTTTGTCGCCTTGATGATTCTATAACATGGTGTGTACTGCCTGTGTGAGGAGTTGAGCGCATTTGTGTATCAGGAGTCTGTAGAGCTCTTTGAGGTGTGGTGTGATGTGATTTCTGTGTGGGAAGTTGCAGATGAGTCTGACTGCCAACACTGGATCCAACTCAGATCTTCCCCTCAAACATTATGGTCTGTTTTTACCATTTTGAAGATAAAGAAATGCTTCTTGCAGCTGTGAGATGAGGAGGTACCATTCACTTCAGTGGCATTGAGTTCCAGATTTATCAAGACTTCTTGTCAATCTCATTAATCAAGAGGCGCACCTCAGGCCAATTACTCCTTCCTCAAAGACAACAGTATCAGATTTATGTGGGGTCACCCCTTTCAGTTGCTCTTCGATGGGCAAGGAAAGAAATGGGCAATTAACTCTCAGACGGGGAAGTTCATTCTCTCAGAATGAACTGCCCCATCTGATGAGTCTGAAGTGGAACATTGTGACAGGTTGTAACAGGAGAAACACCCCAAAAGAGAAAGCAACGATGGCTGGGAGTAGGGCAGCACATGAGAACTTGCACAAGTTAGTAACCCTCCTAATGCATGCCTTGGGTAGGTGGTGACCACGGAAATGCCAACAAAAGAAGAGGGCTGATGCAGCGACAAACACGAATCTGGGACTGAAAAAGTGGGGGTAGATGTCATAAAACAGTGGCTTAAGATTACATGAATAACACTTCATACCAATCTGGCCTGTGCTGGGGCAGGCACTCTCGGAGACTGGCGTTGACAGATGTCTTGCCTAGAATATCCTTTTTCTTTTGGATTCAACCTAATTCGAATTATTAGAGTTGAAATGTGGGTCAGGCCCCGCATGAGAGGCCAAGAGCTTCGACTATTTCTTACAGGAATGTTGCCCAAAGGGGCCTTAGACGTTACTTGTGTTGGGAAGAGATTTAGAGGAATGGGAAGCTACCTGCTGGCCCACAGCCAAAGACCAGACCTGAGGTGGGATCAGCAACTGCAAGAATCATCTAACTCTAATACCCGTGACTTTGGCTAACCTAACCATTACAGCATACAATGTTAGAGGGCTAAATAACCCTTTAAAAAGGAGAAGTATCCTCCATGAATTAACAATCCTTCACACCAAAATAGAATTTATTCAGGAAACACATTTATTATGACAAGACGAACACCATCTGAGATCTGGACATTTTCCCAGGTAATTCTTTTCCTCATGTGGGAAAATAAATGAAATAGCAGGAGTGGGTATACTGATATATTATAAATGCCCCTTCCTGGTTGAGAGAGGTTCTAAAAGTCAAAGATAGTAGATGTATTCCATTGAGAGGGTCCTATGATGGGGACTGCTCACGGTGGCATCAATCTAGAGTCCCAACCAGGGCCAAAAACAGTTAGTAAGTTGGGTGACCTGCACCTCCGCAGCCTGGGCATCAATACCAAAAATTAGAAGCAAAGAGCTAAATCTAATATTAGATGACTCAATAGACAGAGATCAGTCCAAGCACGAGGGAACAGTGGCGCTTATGGCAGCAGGCAGGGCCCTCCTAGAGGACTTGGGACTAGCTGATGCCTTGAGAACCATACACCCCCTGACAGTAGACTTCTCTCACTACTCAGGTGCACATAAAAGCTAAGCCAGGCTAAACTACATTCTTTGAGATAAACGTTTATTCACAGATCTAGATAAACCTACCCAGACCCCCATCACATTATCAGACCACAGGTCGGTGTCGTGCGTCCTGGGCCTCACCCTGAGAAATTTGTAGACGAAATGGAAGATCATGGCACCTGCAAGCATCCTTATTACAGGAATCCATAACAATCACATACAATACAGTATCAAAGAAAGTATTGTCCTTACCATACAGCTGAAACGAGTGCAGCTTCCCTTCTGGATGCTCTAAAAGCAATACTTAGAGGAAACTTATCGCTGAGGCATCCCGTCTTAGGAAGATGAGAGAGGCCCTGCAAACTCAACTGAGAGAGGACCTGGTGGATCTAGAGCTGGCCCACAAACACGCACTATCACAGAAAGTCTGGAGAAAATCTTTAATGATGCAGGGCCAGATTAGAACAGTAAACCTTGACAGGGCAGCCTACTTATTAGCGTGGTAGGTTATAAAACAGGCACATTACTCCAGACAATCCAGAAGCAATATTTTACAGGTGAAAAGCTCAGATGGTTGCCTATGCTCACAAGAGGAGGATAAGGCAGAGTGCTTTCACAGTTTTTCCAAACAACTATGCACAAAAGAGGAGACAGACCCCAGGTGAGAGAAAAATACCCGACAGAGGCTAATTTACCCACACTCAGACCTAGTGATAGAGACAAACACCAAAAACCACTGGTGAAGGAAGAAATTCTCACTGCCGTAGCCAAATTACTCCCCTCAAATGCCCCAGGCCCCAGCGGATTCACATCTGCTTTTCACAAAAATCTTTAGCTCTCCTTTACTGTCCCTGTTATATAAAGGATGTCAGGAAATGATCCAAGAGGTAAATAAATAAGAAAACTCCCTTGTGACCTCTATTTCTTTGACTTACAGAAATGAATCAGAAAAAGGGTTACAGTACCAAATTGGAAGACAAACACAACATTTGAAAGTTGATTATATATTTATTCATTTTTGTACCAGCATTTGTATCAACTTTTATAGTTATTCTTTTACTCTTTTTTTTATTAAAACCAACAATTCAACATTATCCAAAGAATACATTATACATGAACTAGCTGTTTGCTGCGGTATCGTTTGGACAGAGGGAATTTACGGACTGAGGAAACAAGATTGTCCGGGCCAATTTTCGTATAAAATAAGATGAGAAAATGACAATAGTAGAAATATCAGGGACATTATTATTCTTGCTTCCCGCTATTTGGAATCCCCTAAGAATCTTTGGAAGTGTTTGGGGATTTCTGTGAAATACAAGGACATTTCGCCCTGTTAAAGGTGTTAAAGGTGTCGGAATCAGCTCCCTAGTTCTCTGCCCTTCATGAAGACAACTTTTTTGTGAATAAAAATGTTCGTTCGTGCATATGCTTGCTAAAATAGAATCCCCCATGTAGGAGAATATCTGACTTCAAAGCAGCCTACACTCATAGTTTTGTTGACCGTGCCCCTACCTCATTTTTGTGGTTTTTTGAAGGTCCTGAAGAAGGTGGCTGGTCCACCGAAACGCGCGTCGACCACATCATATGCGCATTTCCCACAACTGGTTCATGGCGAATAGAAACAACTGCCCAGCATTTGTGTTCATTGTTTGTGATTGCCTGGTAGTATGTGTGGTATGAATGACAGTGTATTTGGATTTGAGATCTTTGAGGTTATGTGTTTTTTGGTGTGTGTAGGGGTATAGTGACACATTAGGTGATTGGTGAAAAGATATATTGTCCTTCTAAAAAAGTTTTTATTAAAGAAAATTGTTGATTACAATTGTGATTTCATGTATAATGTATTCTTTGGATAATGTTGAATTGTTGGTTTTAATAAAAAAATAGAGTAAAAGAATAACTATAAAAGTTGATACAAATGCTGGTATAAAAATGAATAAATATCTAATCAACTTTCAAATGTTGTGTTTGTCTTCCAATTTGGTACTGTAACCCTTTTTCTGATTCATTTCTGTAAGTCAAAGAAATAGAGGTCACGAGGGAGTTTACTTATTTAGTTGTTTTTCCCCCTTTTCTCCCTGACCTAAAAGCATTGTTGATAAGGGGGTCCCCCCCTTGTTCAAAGCACAATGATCCAAGAGGTAACAGCAACTCCTACTATGGCTGGGTCAATGATATCTCTTATCTTCAAACCGGACAAGAAGTACGACGTGTCTGGTTCTCACAGACCAATTGCCCTCCTCAATATAGATTTTAAAATCTTCACTACGATCAACACCTTGTGGTTACAGGATATAACGGCGTAAGTTGATACATCCGGTTTCATCAAAGAGCGTCGAACAAGTGACAACCCCAGAAAGCAATTCACCTGCTAGATATAAACAGGAAAAGGAACAAATACTCCATCCTAGTCATCCTGGACGGAGAGAAAATTCTCAACAGGGTTGGCTGGGGCTTTATGGCTGATACATTGCGGATGCTGGGGATAAGAGAGGGCTTCAGAAATTGGCTATTCTCTGGCTGTCATAATCATCTAAGAGCTAGAAACAGGGTAAATGCTCTGCGTTACCAGTGGTAATCCATTGTAAGAGGTACTAGGCAGGGGTGCCCCAGTCACCTCTTCTTTATGCCCTGACTCTCCAACACCTGGCACAGCAAACTAGAACTAACCCTCAAATTACGGGGATTAGGCTTGCCACCCAAGACATAAAACTTACCATGTTTGTGGATGATACTCTACTCTGACTGACTGACCCTCTAAATTCTCTTCTACATGTTGTATGTCATGACAGAGCTTAATACCTACTAACAGGTATCTGGGTTTCAAATTAACGTTAACAAATCAAAAAATTTCAATGTCTCAGCCCCTAAGAGATGCATTGGACAGCTCCAGCAATTAACTCTGTTTAAATGGGCAGACTCAGCTATCTCATTTTTAGGTTTAAATTTAGGGCCCCTCAAAATTCCTGGTCTTTCAAAGATCCTTTACATATTCCAAACGCTTACCCTACACATCTCAAGAGCATAAGCTTACCCTACACATCCCATGAGCTCCAGTCGCTCTGCTCTTTATTTGTTTGGCAAGGTAGGAAGGAGAGGATAGCTAGACTCCAATGCTCTCTATGGCCACATCAGGAGGGGTGGGGGGTCCCCGACCTCTGCAACTATTATGCAGCAGACCACATACGGGGGACCAGCATGCTTCTTCCCTTTTCTACGAAATGCTAAACTCTAGTTGACGGCAGAGAAGCCCCAATTCCCACTCATCAGGGAATGAGAAGTGCTGATAACCCTGGACTAGAAACAATGGGACAATATTCTCATCTGTATGAACAACTTTGCCATCCAAGCTGGGGGAAGGGAAACCATGCTAAAAATACTTTATAGATGGCACTACACCCCAGTAAGATTAGCACGGATGGGTCACCAGGGCAGCGCAGGGTGCTGGTCTTGCCCCCAGATATAGCCCTTTTTGGGACTCTGTGCTAACCACAATTGACAAAATACCAGGCTAAGATTTGACGGTGAGGTGGTGCTATTGGGATGACCAGACAAAGAGATTTACCCACTCTATGGCAGGAAAAGTCCACTTATTTCTCATCTGCTACTTGCAGTGAAACAAGCATATCTATCAGGTTGGGGCAAACTGGCAACCCCCCTACAGAGGGCAAGTGGATTGAACACCTCTGGTGGATTCTAGGGATGGAAAAACTATCATGGACAACCCAAAGCATAGAAAAAGACTTTACAAAATTGTGGGGTTCAATGTTGGAATTCTTTGCTAAAGATTTCGGGGAATTACAATACACCAAGAGTATTAGGGTACTTCATATTTTAGAAAACTCTAAACTAGAGGTGCTGCTAAAAATAACTGAGGATAAACTGGACTGTTGTCCCCATTGAACTTGAACCTCGAATCCAACGTGATATGGTTGTTTCCACTTTGGACTACAATAGGTGGAAGATGGAGGTAGGAGAGGGAGGGTGGGTTGTGGGGTAGGAAGGCTGCACAGTTATTGTGGTGAGAGGAGAATGATGTGGGGTTATTTCCAGTTCGTTCTTGGTTGGTTAATTCATTTAAATGCCAGTAAAACTGTATTTACACCTAAATATTCCTACTTGATGGTGGCGGGCACCAACCCTTAATAGATTTGTATTCTCTTATTTTAGGAGTACTTGAAAGAGATCCTCATTTCACCAAATAATAAAATCACAACTAAAAGACCTTTAGCATTGGATATAAAGGACTTTGAAGAGCGGAATCTTATTTTTGACCCATTCCAAGCGTTCATTCTTCTAGGAACAACACTATTTAATGAGGTTGGTGGTCATTTTATTTAAATATTTGTTTGTTAAAAATATTATAAAAAGAAAAATGCAAGGTGAAACGATTAGTAGAGTGAAAGCTTACCATCATAAAAACAACATACGCTACCGAATGATCTTAAATCTCACTCAAAATTTCAATTATGTGGTGTCTAAAGATTATCTTCTCAGTTATTCATCCTAATATATATCTCTACCTAGATGGGAGGGGAGACCAGGGGAAAAGGAAGGTGAAATGCCCCCTTAAATCTCAAGACCTGGGTTGTGACAAACATTCATATTTCAAAAATGCAACCTCTCAACCAGCAGCAAAAACTGCTGCACTGCTATTCCTCTTGAAAGCACTGCGGGCACTCTGCGCTGATTTATATCCTATCAGCTGTTCAAGAAACGCGGCCTGTTTAACTAAACTCTGTAATTGTATCTGTCATCTCCTTCCAGCAGGTCTCCCTTTAGCTCCAATTTTACCAGCCACCCTGTAATGATGTCTGACATTGCGTAAACCCCCATCATAAATAATGTCCCAGATGTCAGTTTTGTACAAAGTACAGATTCCCATGATTCACTATGCTGATGTGAGCTTTGAAAGTCCAGGGGGGCCATGTCAAATTCAGTGGTCTCTTGTGTAAAACTTCTTAGTTTGCTTGGCTTCTCACTGCTTGTGCCACTGGGCTCCTACCTGGTTGCCTTATGGTCATCGGGTTCTACTGTTTCTCCAGCCGCTATGTCCTAATTCTATAACTCGTGCATGGTGGGAGGTACTCCAAAAGGTATTCAGCACCTGAACTAGAGGCCTTTGAATTCTGTGCCACTGTATAGCTCTAATGACGTCTCCTGAGGCGAGCAAAGAGGATGCGACCCGTCCTCGCTTCTTAGTGAAAGGCTGCCATGACCAGGTTTGATAAACTTGCCTCTGCCTTCTGTGGTCGCCATCTTGTCTTTCACCACTGCAGGGAGGTTACACTTTGTTCTAATTTTAGTAAATCTCATTGAGATTGTTTTTCAATGGCACTTTTATTGTTCTGGGAGCTTTTTGTCTTAAAACGTTTGAAAATTCATAGGTCTGGTTCTCAGTAGCCTATATTAATGATCCTGGTGTCTTTTTGTTCATGAAAGTGTTCTCTATTTCTTTAAATTGGTTTGGGAATATTATTTGGTTGTGTTATTTACTTTAAAACTGTTGGTTCTGCTTAAACTTAACACACACTTTCCTGGATATTATCTGCTGCTTGTGCCATAGCTGCTAGAGGATCTCTCAAGCTGTGCTTTGGCCTAACTAGATTTTGTTTGTTAGGTTGATAGGCGTCACCTCCTCCGGTAATAATAGCCTAATTTATGTCAGGCCTATTCCACTGCAGCTCACTCAGCAGAGGACACCTGAGAATATTTACCGATGTTACCATGATAATTGTTTCATGATCAGCCTATTCGTATGCTTCCCCTCCATATACTGTCTTTATGGACTTTATGTGCAAAGGTGTAAACTCAGTCTGACATGCAGTCTATGTGTTTGCTCTTTTTAGGTGTGGTATTATCCAAGACCTTTTGATTTTAGTAAAATGATATAGATAATATACTTATGGCGCTTTTCAGCCAACCTTCCTTGTCCATTAGTCTGTTGTTTTGTCACATTTTTCTCCACCCACTACAGCATACAGAATGGGAAATGGATCAGCCCACTAGAGACATTAGCTAACTTCACTGTCACTGATGGCCTTCTACCCTTTCACAAGGAGCACATCCACACAAAAAGTAGTCTCCTTCAGTGGCATGGACTATTATGGCGATATGTGTTTTTTTAGACCACAATGTTTGAGAAAAAACAATATATTTGCTTTTTTCCCGTGTTTTTGTTTAATATTGATGAGGGCCCAGCAGCTCTCACAGCAACTTTTTACAAAAAACATGGCAAAACAAAACTAGCATTAGCCAAGCCAAAATGCTGGCACCCAACTCCAGACTGATTGATTTTGCCAGTACACACAGCTGGGAAGCAATTTATTTTTTAGTTAACAGTGCTTTGCTCCTGGGGATCTTCTGCTTCACCAAACTCCTGTTACTTCCCTGGTCAGACCAATCCCCGATCTAGAGTCCTCATTGTTGGAGCACGAATAGGCAGAAGACTATGGAGATGAAGAAGGTGCTCTTTGCTTAAGGAAGTTCAACAATAACGTGATGGCAAACACAACTGGAATCCATGGGTCAATGTGCAGTTCTAGCATTAGTGCTCCATTGCTAGCCAGAAGATGCTTTGGAAATTAGCACTGCTCATAGAATAAATACCATTGCATTTCCTTAGAATGTCTTTCAGAAATGCCCTTTAGCTCCTGTTGTGTACAAATAAAATGAAGCAAATTTCTACCTATGGATGATATGGACTGATAGTCAATATCCCGCTGCAAAGTCAAGACTGTACGTTACTGTTATATGGAAAGGTAAGCTTCTTACTTTCTTTCCCATAGGCCTGTAATATAGGCTAGAGAGGGGTTATTCATAGAATGTGTGTTTGCCTCAAAAAACTGAAGTGGAGCCCATCGTATACAAAGTTACTGTATGAAGCTCACCTAAACAAATGTATGATTTTCCAGTTCTCAGATAGCCTACGCTGAAGTGTCCAGTGAAATGAATCGTTGAGTCTGGTCACTTCTGGGCTCTTCTGCAGATTCTTTGAGAAGAGGGGTCTCCATGGAGGGCCACCCAGAACATGTTTTAGATACTGTAAGCATGTTAGCGGAATACTTGTTAAATATAATCAATGGGACTCAAAGTCTCAGTTTATTGCTTTACTTCGTTTTGCACAGGTTCTAAAGGTTGGGGACATGCTGGCAGCCAGATCCGAGACTGCACCTGTTCTTAAGTCAAATGACACTCATCTCTGAGGTGGCCCTACACTTGTTGTGTTGGGTTCACGTCAGCCGTTGCATAATTATTTGGCCTCACACTTAAATACTTTCTGCTTCGATTCCAGATTCTTCTGTTTGTTGAGAAAGGTATCATGACTCCTAAAATAAAGAGTACGTGCCATCCTTGGATCTGTCGGTTTTTTTGTGGATACCTTCACTCACTTAATATAATACTGCTAGAACCAGTCGTTGAAGATCTGCCAAGCTTGATGCCAAAGCATACTTTAGCTAAACATG
This sequence comes from Calotriton arnoldi, assembly GCA_963921515.1. Lineage (NCBI taxonomy): Eukaryota > Metazoa > Chordata > Amphibia > Caudata > Salamandridae > Calotriton > Calotriton arnoldi. The sequence goes on along the minus strand of CAWUFW010000001.1, from coordinate 4,371,796 downwards.
CTACCCTAGACCTCCAGTTCCGGCACTTGACTTAAAATAAGGCAGAAAAGGGGGAAAAATTACTGCAGTAGTCACTTGCCCAACGTACTTATAGTACACCACATTTCACGTCACCATGCTGATTTATTTCGACATTCGGCGTGATTGTCGATAGTATTAGTTAGTCTCCTCCTGGGGGAGGGAGGCGAGGACTCATTATCTTCCTCTCAGTAGTGCTGCCAGTTCTTCTAAATACGTGCATCTTTATGAAACCTCTTCGACCTTCATAAACCCTGTTATTCCTGTATTCTGCAGGACAACCACACTTACGCCTTTAGGGATCCAGTCCCCGCAGCCATGGCAAATTGAATCTGTGCCCCGTTCCGTGCATTAATGAGCACCTGGGCACCCGACGCAAATGACGCAAACAACGCAGCCAGAGAACTCCACACCTGGATCTTCAACTGCGCAGACGAGCTCGCCCCGCTACGCAACCCCGACAGACAACGCCCCAGGAAAGCTGCCTGGTTCACCACCGCTCTCCAACAAGCCAGACGCACCTGCAGACGCCTGGAGAAGAACTGGAGAAACACCAAGACAACCGTAAACCACACCACCTACAAGGACGCCTTGACCGACTACCATAACCAGATCAGAGCCACCAAGAGGAACTTCATCCACAACAAAATCCTGGCCAACTCCACCAACTCCAAGGAACTTTTCAGTGGCATTCAGGAATTCACCAACCCACGCAGCGAAGCCACAGACATCACACCATCCCAAGACCTCTGCGACAAGTTTGGAACCTATTTCCACCTCAAGATCAAAAACCTCTATGACAACTTCATCGACCATCCACCAGGTGCCACAGACGGCCCCCCGCCCCCCAGAAACACCAGCCAGCCCACCATCTCCAACTGGACACCGATCACGGCCGAAGACACCACCTCGATCATGAAAAGCATCCACTTGGGGGACCCCACCGACCCCTACCACAGAGCTGCGGACGCCATCGCACCCGAACTACAACGCACCATCAACACCACCTTCAAAACAGGCACCTTCCCAGACGACTGGAAGCGTGCAGAAGTAGCTGACCCCACCGACCTCAAGAACTATCGGCCCATCTCGCTCCTCCCCTTCACAGCCAAAGTTGCAGAGAAAACAGTCCACAGGAAACTGACACGATTCATTGAAGAGAACGCCGTCCTCGACCCGTCTCAATCTGGATTCCGAAGCAACCACAGCACAGAGACTGCCCTACTCGCCGCCACAGACGACATCCGCATCCTCCTGGACCAAGGCCACTCCGCAGCCCTCATTCTACTCGACCTATCAGCGGCCTTCGACACCGTCTCCCACCGCACACTAGTCGCCAGACTACACGACGCAGGCATACAAGGAACAGCCCTGGACTGGATCCGATCATTCCTCACCGGAAGAAGCCAAAGGATCAGACTCCCACCCTTCCTCTCCGACCCCACGAAAATCACCTGCGGAGTCCCACAGGGTTCATCACTGAGCCCCACACTCTTCAACATCTACATGGCCCCCCTCGCAGTCATCGTCCGACAACACGGCCTCAACATCATATCCTACGCCGACGACACCCAGCTCATCCTCTCCCTCACCAAAGACCCCACCACTGCCAAACTCAACTTCCAGAAAGGGATGCAAGACGTCGCAGTCTGGATGACCAACAGCTGCCTGAAGCTCAATGCAGAGAAGACAGAAGTCCTCGGTACCACCCCTTCTGCATGGGACAGCACCTGGTGGCCGACCGCCCTTGGAAGCCCACCTACCCCATCAGACCACGCCAAGAACCTCGGCATCGTACTCGACTCATCACTCACCATGAACCGACAGGTCAACGCCATTACCTCCAGCTGCTTCAACACCCTCCGCATCCTCCGCAAGACCTTCAAGTGGATCCTCCCTGAGTCAAGGAAGACAGTCACCACGCACTCATCACCAGCAGACTGGACTATGGAAACGCACTCTACGCCGGCATCAACAAGTCCCTACTCCGCAAACTCCAAACAATACAGAACACCGCCGCCAGACTCGTCCTCGGCATCCCCTGACACGAACACATCAGCCAACACCTACGAAGTCTCCACTGGCTCCCCGTGGAGAAAAGAGTCACTTTCAAAATCCTCACTCACGCCTACAAATGCCTACACAACAACGGACCCAAATACCTCAACGACAGAATTAACTTCCACGTACCCAAAAGAAACCTCCGATCTTCCAACCTCGCACTGGCCGAAACCCCGCGCATCCACAGAGCCAGAGCAGGCGGAAGATCCTTCTCTCACATTGCAGCCAAGACCTGGAACGAGCTACCGGCAGACATCAGACGCGCCCCCTCCCTGAACACCTTCAGGAAGACCCTCAAGACCTGGCTCTTCGGCTAAACAGATCTGCGGACCCCCTCCCCCCTCTCAGCGCCTTGAGACCCTCACGGGTGAGTAGCGCGCTTACAATTCCCTGATTGATTGACTAGATGAAATACTTACTTTGTGTGGACGGTGCTGCCTCTGTTTTCAGTGCTGGGAATTGTCTTGTAATGGTCAACCCGAGAAGCAAAGTATCCTTCTAGGATTCAAGACCTTCCTAGCATCAAGCCTCTCTTTGTTAAAGAGCGATGCCTTTACTATATTAGGTCAGCTGGTGGTAGTTTTATGTCTTGACGTTAGCCCATTTCTGATTTGCGTGGAATAACATCTTGGACCTTCCAGAATCTTGTAGAACTAGGCAGTGTATTGTCTTAATTATATAGAGTGATCCCCCTTCGTTTCTGGCTCCTTGAATTTTGATTTGTAATAGCATGTTTTATTATTTCTTTGTTGAATTTTTTGTTAAATGTATAGTTTTTCTATAAATATCCTAATCATTTCTATTCGTGTCCGAAGAGAGAGTGCTGACTTTATCGGAATCCTACTGTTATCTCTATGTGGCTTAGTCGCAAAAAAGATGAATTTGCTCACTTATGTAGTTTTCTTTGGTTCTAAGGAGATTCTCAGATTGAAATATCACCACGGAAGCACATAAGCCCCCTGATGACCACCTACCGGCCCTTCCTTGGGAACACCTTTGTTGCCGCCTCTAAACCCGGACCGCCCCTATTCACGGATTTGTTGAGCCGAAAAAAATCCTTTGTAGAATTTCCCCAGCCATAAATGGAATTAGATGACAGAAAAACCTTCAGATCTTCACTCTGTGATCACTAATGAAACTTTTCGAATACCTAAGTGAGACTTCATAATGAGAATAACTTATTTTTCATAAAACAGCTCAATACCATAGTTTTGCCATATCTGAGCAATGTATTTAAGTGCTGCTCTCGTCTATTTTAACCTTACTACATTATCAACCAGAAAAGAGTGAAAGGCTGAATTAGCCTTGATACTTACGACCTGCATGCCACAACAAATATCTCCAAGGAGCACTTAACTCGCTGAGCCTTCCTGAAAGCTAGGTGCACATATATTTTGTACTTTTTGCTCATAGTACCTGGCTCCATGCAGTGGCGTAATGCAAAATGATGTGACCCCCCTGCACGCCCTCCCCCTCTCTGCAGAATGTGAAGGGGGCCCTGAGTCTCACATAACTCACAAATTATCATTGGCCTTGGGTGAATGAGGCCCCTCGGAAAGGGGTGGGGGCCGCTTAATGGTTGCCTCCCCTTCGCCTCAGGAACCTGTGTCTGGCTCAAGGTTCTCTCTAGTCCATACTTATGAGCATTGAAGGAACTTCAGAAAAGGCAGAATTATCTTCCTGTACATCTGTTTATTTTCAACAGATAAAAAATGTGTTTGATAACAATCTTAAGGTATTTTCCAAGTTCATAGTAACTGGAATTCACTACTCGTTGACATATAATTAAATTATATGTGGTTTTATGAAACGGCTTTTGAAAGTTGTTTATATGTTTATAGTCCAGCTTAATAGGATGCAAGCAGTCCCTCAGGACTTAACTCAAGATCTCTCTGAATTTGTTATTCCAACTCCCTCCTCTTTCTCTATGTTAACAGTGGAACAAACCACTGATTTCATCATGACCACAAAATCGGGCTCTCCATCAGACCCATGCCCTCCTAAAATCCTGCATATCTCGCCTGAAATTATTGCCATCCCATTAACAACGATCTTCAATACAATGTTCTCTACGGGACACTTTCCTACGGAATGGAAGAAAGCCTCGGTTCTTCCTTTATTGAAGAAACCGAACCTGGATGCCAAGGAGACTCTTAACTACAGGCTGATATCCAGACTCCCGTTCCCGGCAAAAGTGGTTGAAAGAGCGATGAACTCCGAACTTTCGGGTTTTATAAATGACAACATCATTCTTGATTCCTCTCAATTTGGCTTTCGTGCTCAGAATAGCACCGAAATGGCCCTTATCACTGCAACGGAGGAACTTAGGCTGATTCTTGATGGTGGGGGGAACGCAGCTCTGATCCTTCTGGACCTGTCAGCAGCCTTTGATACGGTTAATCATGGGCTGCTGCAGGAGCGGCTGTCCTCCATCGGGATCAGAGGAAGGGCGCTATCCCTGTTGAGCTCCTTCCTGTCGGACCGATCCCAGGAAGTAGCCCTAGGTAAGATGGTATCAGCTCCCTTCACGCTGCCTTGTGGAGACCCCCCCGGGCTCATCTCTTAGCCCTACGCTTTTTAACCTTTATGTCACCCCTCTTGCCAGCCTAGTAAGAAGCTATTGCTTTACCCTGGTGTCGTATGCTGACGACACTCAGATCATCGTCTTGGTAAGCAGTCCAGCTAGTCAGACAGCAACCAGGTTTCACAATTGTATGAGCCAAATAGCCAACTGGATGTCAGACAATTGCCTGAAGTTGAATTCAGCCAAAACTTAAGTTCTGCTGCTGGGGAACAACCCAGCTTTTTGGACAGATAGCTGGTGGCCAGCTCAACTTGCCGCTCTGCCCAAACCTGTGCTCAATGCCAAAAATCTTGGAGTAATTTTTGACACCAAGCTGTCCTTTGAGGCACAAATTAACACAGCCACCTCAGCATGCTTCTTCATTCTGAAAATGCTGAGGAAAATCCTCCCAGCAATTTCCATGGTCCTAAGGAAGACGGTGGTAACAGTGCTGATATCTTCAAGACTGGACTTCTGTAATGCCCTCTTCTCCAGTGCCCCAAGGCGTATCTTTAACAAACTTCAGACGGTACAGAATGCTGCAGCAAGAGTACTGCTGGGCATGTCTAAATTCGATTCAGTCTCTACGTCCCTAGCCCGACTCCACTGGCTACCCGTAGCGAAGAGGATTCAATTTAAATTTCTGTGCATCGCATTTAAATCCCTCAACAACAAGGGGCCAACACATCTCACAAAATTCTTAAAACCTTATACACCTGCCAGAGCCCTTAGATCCAACCACCTAGGAAATGTATTGGTTCCTAGAGTCTACAGAGCTAGATGGGGAGGTAAAAGCTTCACGGCTACAACGGCTAGCCTTTGGAATTCTCTACCCACTATGCTGAAAAAAGAACCCAGGCTCCTCAAATTCAGGAAAGGCCTAAAAACGTGGCTTTTCTCAGCCTAACTGTACCGCATGTTCCGCTCTGACTAATTGACACCAAAGGCAGCGCCTAGACACCTCAGGGTATTTGTCGCGCTTTATAAATCCTTCATCATCATCATCATAGTCCATTAAATCATCAAAAAAACGAATGCCCATCTATGCAGATTTCTTAGACTACAGAAAGGCTATTGACGCAGTCAGCAGGAATATTCCATGGGCAAAACTCCTGCCAGTATTCAATTCAATTCAATTTCTTTATTCGTAAAGTTCACCCTTCCATAAAAGTACATGCATATAAAACAATCATCATTACATCCACATAGGTACATTATCACATTAATATAAATCAAATAAAAACATATCTGTACATAACACTAAATATTAAAAACAAAAATTAAAAACAAGAAAATAGCAGCAAGTCATTATAATAATAATGTGTCACGTACCCTCACAGCATGTCTTAAAAATGAGCCTACATGTAAACAGGTTTCACTATCGGACAGTTGAAAAATTGATGAGAACATTGCTCCCCTCGGTCTAATGTCGGGATATCTCCTTTTAAACAGCGGAAGCAAAAATGACCTTGTATATAATTCATAAAATTTATAAACAGTAAAAAATGTATCATGGTTTGTCCAGTATTATTGGAGCACCATACACAATCCCTTTGAGTTTACGATCATGCACTTCCACCTCCCACAAACTCTAAATACTGTGGCATGTCTACCAGAAGCGACATGTCCACCGCATCACTAGTCCAAACCTCATGCACTTTCAATTCAATTCTTCTCGTATGGACCATACTACTACCACACATCTCCAACCAAACAAATAAGTATGACTTTAATTGCTCCAGTCTATTTGAGTGCTGCATTGCCACAGTTTTAGCAGTTACGGGTTACACAAATTCTAGATAACAAGTCATGACCTGTTCGGGAACCACATGTAGCTCAGGTGTTTGAAACAGCCAAGATGTTTACATATTGAGCTAGGAAGTTGGTGAGCTCCATGGATCATGAGGCGGATCATTATTTGGACAAACATTGATGGGAAGTTTAGCAATATGCTTTTGTATGCAGGAAACATCTGGTGTTCTGAGAAAAATTACAGCAACCAGTTTTATGAATACAACTGACCCAAATGAACAAAGTACAAAAAGATCTGGAAGATAATAGGAAGGCAAGACTGTCTATTGAGGTGGGAGTTGGGGTTAAATCAGTGGTTGCTGCTAGTCATGTGGAGACCAAAAGGGATGTGTCTCTAGCCCTCTGTATAAATTGGAAAGATTTACTGAAAGTAGTTTCTGGAGTGTGCAACCTTGGAGATGAAGTGACTTGAGCACTTGGTTATTCAGCTATCTAAACATTAAATCAAGCTCATGCCTGCTGAATGGCTGGTAGTGCTGGAGAACGTTGTACTGCTAGTAAGAGACATACCCATGAGGTTTCTTATGAACTAGGCACATTGTCTGAAGTTGTGCTGTCTCTTTTCCTCAGGACAAGTGCAATACTTTAATGGTTCCCTAAAGTGCCAACCTAAATAGCAAGTCATATTCTTGACCTTCACTAAATCTCACTGAAAAAGACGTAACGCGATGGATGCTAGAACTGATTTTATCCACTGGTGCATTGCTTTTGTTTATTCTTATGCACTCTGCTATTTCAGTCAGGGAGCCCCCAATGCAAGCAATTCTTGACTCTGCCTCACACGGAACAGTGCAGCCTATAATGTCCTGCCAGATCCCCCCGAAGGAGAACATGAAGAACATCCCATTCCAGTGTTATTTTTCTTATTGTGCCATTACAGACTGGGATGACACACTTATTGGGTAACTTGGGTATGTGACCTCAGGTTTCAGATTTGCATATGGTTGGTCCCTATCTGCAGTGCCACATATAGGCTACAACCCAACCAAGACAGAATTCCTGTAATTTGCCAAGGACCAGGGTCATACAGGCCTTTTATTCCACTGGGAATTTCCCCATTGGGCTGAGGCCCTTTGAGACCATTTTTGAAAGCTCAGGGCTGCTCCTCGTTCCTCTTTCAGTTTCCCCCAGCTTACTGAAGTTAATTGCAGCAGACATGGGGAGGCTTCAAGGGAGTGGGGGAGGGAGAAGTTTGAGAGAAAGCGATCAGAGAGGGAGAAGAGAAAGGGGAGAGAAAGAGAGAGAGAGAGAGTGGATGGCTGGAAAGAGGGAGATTGTGCGAGGAGACGAAAGGAGAGTGAATGTTTTTTTTTTTTTTTGCCTGGGCTGATTTTGGTTTTCCATCCCTGCCAAGAACAATTAACAAGATATAGTACACACTTGGCTCAATGTCATGAACCTTGACGGTTTCGAACCCCAGCTTTCACCAAATGCGAAGTAACTTGGATTCACCCTAGATATCATCCTTACCCTCAAAGAAGACATTGCCAAAAAAACAAAGACTGCTTGGTACCAGCTCTCTGTTTTACAGAAAGTCAAACCACTTCTTCCAGAAAGCGACTTCACAACTGCTGTTTAAGGTTTCCTACTCTTCTATCTGAATGGAGGTAATGCCCTTCTCCATGGCATCCCAGACTCCACATTGGCACCCTGTAGAGCCATCCTACATGCTGCAGCACATCTCATCCAGGCCCTTAGGAAATATGATCAAATCACCCAATCCTGATGCAACTCTTTTGGTTCCTCTTGCCGGCCCGCACCTTCTTCAAAATTAACTGCCTCATTTACAAAGCTATCACAAATAGTACTCCTGCTTATTTTACAGACAAGCTCACCATTGGTGGATCTTGGCACACCTGCAGCTAGGATTTGATCAGACTGCATGCTATGAAGTGTTAAAAAGAAAAAACAAGACAGCAGGCCTTTTTGAACTATGCACCCAGAATCTGGACCATCATACCAATATTCATCAGGACCACCCCAATGCTGCTCTAATTTAAAAAAGATTTGAAGACTATTCTATTGTATTCTTGGCAATTTATAGAGCGAACAGCTACCCAATAGGCGTCCCAGCGCTCCTAAACAACCAGCAAAACTCAAATCCATCAGCAATTCCAGTGCTAGACCACAGACAAGCCAAAACCACAATTAAGCAAATAGCCATGCCTTCAACATTTTCCTAAAGATTAGTCCATTTCAATTTTGCGTATCCTAATCGGTAAGGATTTCCAGAGTTTAGGGGTCAGATAGGAGAAGGAACCACCTCCACTTCTTGTCCTTGGGACCTTTGGAGTCACCATCAACAATGCGTTTACAGACCTCAAGGCCCTAGCAGGTACATAGGGTTGCAATAAGGACTGTATCAGTTGAGGGCCCTTTTTGTAGTACACCCTATGAGCAACACAAAGGGCCTTAAATTGTATCCTTTGCTCAATTTGGTAGCCAGTGTAACAAGGCCAATGAATTTGAGACTAAATGATGCCTAGGAACCTTCAATAAGAGACGGACAGCAGCATTTTGCATTGCCTGTAGTCTTTTGACTATGCATAGTGGATAGTCTAAATAAAGGGAATTCACATAGTCCAGGCGTCACAGTACAAAATCCTGTACAATTAACCTTCAAGAAGAAAAATTTAGAAGATCTAGTATCTTTCTGAGCATTTTAAGCATGCCATAGTAGTTCACTGCAACCTTCCTATCTTGAACCTCAAAGGTGGATTTGCAGTCCAGCCAAATACCTAGGTTTTTATAGAGGTGTTAGGGGCTGGGGGACTTAATAAGAAGTCTGGCCAGCAGACTAAATGCTAGCTTTTGAAATCATTGGCAACCACCATGACCTTGGTTTGATCACCATTAAGTTTGAGACAGAAATTGGCCATCCAGTCTGCTACTTTCCTCAAGCAGGGTCAAAGTTGATGCACTTTTGAGCAGTTCTCTGGAGTAAGGGGCATAACTAATTGGATGTCATCTGCATTGAGAGACTTAAGACGTGTACATTTTCGCCAGAATGCTCACATAAAGATTAAGTAGAGTCGGGCTCAACAAAGAGCCCTGAGACACTCCACATTTCAAGGAACATATCTCCTAGTAGCATGGTTTATCACATACTTGAAAGGTCCTATCCTCAAGAAACTATGTATGCCAGTTTAAAGCAAGATCATTTACACCCACATTTTAAAGTCTTTGCATAAGGACTGGGTGGGCTACAGTATAAAACACTTCACTTAGATCTAATAATATAACTGCTGCTGAGCCCCCTTGGTCAAGTAACATTTTAAGTTCTTCCACGACTGCAAGAAGTGCTGTCTTGATATTGTGTCCTGATCTGAAACCCGTTTGTGTGGCGTGAAAAATCTCATTTGTTTCCAAGAATAGTGATAAATGCTGATTGATTTGTTTCTCCAGCATCTTCAGCATGCCACCAGAGGTGAAGGTACAGAGCTGACAGGTGATGAATCTATAAGGTCTTTAACTATTTGAAAAAAGTCTCCGGCTGAATTTGAGGCCTTGTCTACTTTAGAGGTCTAGTAGGCAGACAGGTCAATTTTAATCTCAGAATGGTCCTTTTGTTACCACTTTCTTTTAAGCCAGTTTACTCTTGGAGTCATAAGACTTTCTACATTTCCTCTCCAGTCTTTTATGGTCCTTTTTAGCTCCAATAAATGAGAATTAAACCATGGAGACCATCTATCATGTTATGCACATTTACGAGTTCTAAGTGGAATGTTCTGATCCAAGAAAGTCTTAATCCAATCAGTAAATTCTTGTGTTGTAGTAGAGATATTATCACCTAATTCAGGTCTGGAGTGAGCAAGAATGAGTTCCGTTTCCATTGGATCTAGCTTAGCCCAGCTACGATCTGATCTCACAGTCTGTGCTCAAGGGCTGTAACTTGCCTGCCCTGAAAGAATTATCATTAACAAGTAATGATCTGACCTTTTAAGTGGACGTGGTTTCAGTGCAAGCATATTTGAAAGATTACTAAAAACAGGGCCGAAAATATGTCCTTTCTTATGTGTTGGTCTATTGACGCATTACGTCAACTGTAAACATGCTAGATTTTGTAGTAAGTTAGTTGCCATGGTGCTATTTGGATCGTCAAAATGAATATTCAAGTCCCCCAAAAGGGCGAAATTAACTTTGTTTAATGCCAGACTGGCAGTTACATCAGGGAAAGCATAGAGAAACTGAGCGACTGGGCCTGTAGGATGACAGACCACCGACCCAGAAAAGTAAAAGTAGAGGTGAAATTTATAGAGAAGGAAATGCTTTCAACAATCCGGTAGAGTTAGTGGCACATAGATGCATTTTAATGTTGCTTTATGAATAATGGCGATCCCTCCTCCCTCCTTGTCCCTCTGTTCACTCCTACAAAATGATAACCTGTAGGCAAAGCCTGATACACATACGACATAGACCTCATCATGGAGCCAGGTTTCTGTGACAAATAGCATATCCTTCTGCTCCTCACAGATTAATGAAAATAAATCTAGTTTGTGGCGTACAGTTCAGAGAAAACCGCTGCCACCTTTCAGTTTCCTTAAGAGTAGTGTAAATGGTCGGGTGTGATTTGGCTTGGATCGAAGTTACAGGTCTCATTCTGTAATGGGGCAGTGCTAAGGTTAATTGAATGTGAAAATTGATTGTTAATATTTAGTTGGAGGGTTCGCAATTGTTATAGCGAGTATGATATCCTGATTTGGATAAAAAGACCAGGGTTCCTGGCCCCTGGTCCCGGCAGGACGTGTCCGCTGTGCTTCCACACTGCAGCCTTCATTTGTAAAAATGGCGGGGAGAACAACTAGAGCGCTACCAAAATGGTTTCTCTAGTTGTCTCAATGAAGAAAAAATAAAGTGCAAAGCTAGTACGATCAGCCAGGTTAACTTGAATCCAGTGGCACAGCAAGCAAGGTACCCACGTCTGGGCATACCCTTGGCCACTTAGGGCGAACATAGCAAACACAACAAGATGATGGACGGAGTGCTGAAACTTTTCAACCACTCACCCCCAGTCACAGATCTGGGTTTAATCCATCTTTCTTTTGCTATTTATTCCTTTTGCTTTTATCGCCCTAAGTGGGAAGGGTATGCCCAGACGTGGGTCCCGTGCTCACTGCGACACTGGATTCAAGCTAGCCTGGATGATAAGGGGTTATGAGCCGAAACCAGTCCCAGGATGCTTGTTTCCGGTCCAGGGAGGACCTGTCTTGGCAGTTTGGGCTCGACTGTTCCCATGAGGAGCAGGGTCCAAACTGGGGTGGAGTGGTGAGCAAAAGAACGATGGATTAAACACAGATATTTGTGGCTGGGGGTGAATGTTTGCATTGTTCAGCATTCCGTCCATCATTTGTTCCTTTTGTCTCTCTAAGTGGGAAGGGTATGCCCGGACGTAGGTCCTATGCTCACTGCGCCAATGGATTCAAGCTAGCCTGGCTGATGAGGGGTGATGCCCCGAAACCGGTCCCAGGATGCTAGTTTCCGGTCCAGGGAGGACCTGGCTTGGCAGTTCGGGCTGGACTGTTCCCATGAGGAGCAGGGTCAAGATTGATTTGCATATGGCTGGTTCCAAACTGGGGTGGCTTGGTGAGCAAAAGAACAATGGATTAAACCCAGATCTTTGTGACTGGGGGTGAATGTTTGCATTGTTCAGCATTCCGTCCATCATTTGCTCCTTTTGATGATGGCAGCAGCTCCAGCCTACATTCATCAATGCTGTCCTGGAATAAGACCGTCAAGTATTAGCTAGCATTGCCCAAATAACTATGCTGCATGACAGATTTGCCTTGCCACATTAAACACAATGTGACATTACTATTACCACCAGGGCAATGGTTGTACAAGAATTAAAATGCTCAGTCCACATCAAATGTCCATGCGTATTACACAAACAAAACAGTGCTACGTTGCATAATTGGGTACCATGGTTCACAGCTTCGACATAGAGAAATGTGTTGCAGAATATTAAGGATTCCTCAGTATATCAGCATGGAACTAGAGTCACCAAATACCAGGGATAGCTGGAGTTGTATCCCACAGTCACTGACCCTCTGATGACATCACAGGTTTGGCCCCTTGTCCCATTTTCAGCCCCTCAACAGACTCCTATTTTCCACTGAGGGTCTAAGATGAAGAAAAAGTGTGAAAACTACAGAAAGTAAACATGCATCTTATTTAGAGCCCTGCTTCCGTTCAATTCCTGAAACGTCTTACATGACCTCCAAGAACAAGGGTATTAAAGGCAGTGCCAGGGGTACTAAAGTGCAAGCGAGAGGTAGCAAATGGTAACTGATGTTGATATGTATCTGGTCATAATGCAGATTGAGACAAAAGGCATTCATTTATTATGTCCTTAATGTCAAGTACACAATGGAAGGCCTTTTCTGAGGAACAAGAGCCTGACCATGGTGAATTGTGAACTTAGTGCAGCTCTGTAACCCAAAATATGATATATTTCAAAACAACAATGGGAACTTCTCCATGCCGTCCCATCACATTGGCATTCTGCTGGATGACAAGCTTAACATGGCAAGTAAAATTACTGCTATTTGCGGTAATTGTTTTGGAATGTTTCGCTTGCCTAGAAAGGTCTTCTGCTGGCTCCCTCTCAACTGTGGAAAGACCAATTATTCAGGCTTTCACAACCAGCCACCTTGATATGGTAATGCTCTTCTGGTTGCCGTAGATAAGCCCTTTATGTCGCGCTTACAAGTGGTCCAGAACACAGCTGCCCATTTAGTCTGCCATCTTCAATCTGGCACCTCAACAGGTCCGGTTTTGAGATCTCTTCATTGGCCACCTGTCAGGAAGCACAGTATTTTTAAGCTCCTTTGCCACGCACATAGAGCTTTGTACGGTGAGGGCCCAGTCTCCCTTCGGACAAAAGTCATGTCTTACCAGCCAGCCAGGAAACTGAGATCATCTGACCCTGCACTAGTCACACCCATCGCATATGGACTACTCAAAATGGAGGACTGTCTTTTTCTTACATTACACCTTACTACTGGAATAAGTTGCTCTTTCATATTTGTTTCTGTCTGAGTTTTACTGTTTTAAAAAATGCTTTAAAAACCTAGCAGTTTTAGCCATCTGTCCCCTTTCCTCAGTTAGCCTACTACTCACCCCTCTGCCTATTAGGTTATAGCGCCAGGATACTCCTGTTGGAGTGAGCTGTCTGTGCTGTATCAAATGCTCATAACATATAACATAATATTCACAATCAGTTGAATTGCATATAGCTTTTGCATTTATTGTGTTCAGAAAGACCATTTCTCTCACCTAGTTGTGCCACTGAGGAAGAAGTTTAGCTTGAAAATTTTTGTCATGTTGGAATGTGACATAAAACATAGCTACATAGAAGGAGTGTTATATTCACGCATTGTAATGATGTATTTTGCTATTTTTATGGAATGTCTAGCGTTCCCTGGCAACCTGCTCCTCCATACTGAAAGTGTTCTGGAATGTGGGAGTAGGAGCAGTTGCCAGAGGGAGCCGCTTGTCTTAGATCAAGGGTTGTTTCACCCTACTCAATAAATCTTTATTTAATCAATACTGAGGGGGTCCTGTCTTCCAAAAGTGGCGATGAGGATGGAATCAGGACCCTAGGACCCCAAGGACGTGTTGTGGAAGTCTGCTGCAAGATACCGTCATATTTTTGGTTCAACCCTTGATCGCGAAGTTGGGCATAGCGGTTCGTGGGACTAGCAAGCAGCTAGGCTAAAGACTGCCTTCCGCAGGTAAATGTGTGGAGTGGAGTTCGCATGGTACCTGTGTTTTTTACTACAAGCGGCGTGAAAGTGGCATTTTACTTGTTTATCCAACTGTCGTTTACTCGCGCACAAATCTCGCACTCCTTATGGTGCTCGAGCTGGTTAGCGCTTGTGCAGGTTGGATGACGTCTGGTGTGTGCAGCTTGGATGACGTCCGGCGTTGAATGTTGTGCCGCAATATGCTTAGTGAAGAGCGTGCCTCCATCTTAGGGGGACTGGCAACAAGACGTTTTGGTACAAGTGCCTGTCCATCTCTGCGTGGTGTGTGCTACCGCAACACGCACGTTTGAGAGCGTGCTGCCATCTTGGAGGGAGTACATACCGGGTGTCCTGCTACAATTGCTCACGACGGACTATTCCTTGCGCTCGACGTTGAGCGTACAGCCATCCGACCCGAAGGCTGTGCCGTGTGCTGAGTGTGCACTACCCTTAGCGGTGAATGCACTAGTACCCACACAGCCTTGAGACCTCAACCACTCCGCTTGTTCAGTAGCACTGCACACGGATACTTTTCTGGTATTCCACCATTTACCATCAGACAACTTCACACTGTTTCCTTTTACATCCACCACTTGCTTGGAACAAGACCACCTCGAAAAATCCTTTCTTACTCTGTCACCTTGAAACACCCTCACAAACATGCCTATCTCAAACCGTTTCCCAGGCTTTATGATTTTCCTGTTGTGTCTCTGACTATAAGCCTTTTGATACTCATTCACTATGTCTTGCAGGAGTTTAAGATTCACACTCCGCCTCCTCGCTCTGTTCAACCATGCCGGGACAGCTACAGTGCACAGCACCCTCCCTTTGAGCAAACGGATAGGTGTCTCCTTGGTCACTGAATGGGGAGTGGTCCTGTAATGGATCTGCATCTTCCTTACCAGAAGGACACAAACAGTCACCCTGCCATCATACTCCTCAAATGCCCTTAAACTCATTTGTGGAGTCCTACAAGATTCTTCGCTCACACCAACCCCCTTCAACATCTACATGACTTCTTTAGCAGACGTCATATGTGGCACAAAATCAACATACTCACTACGTTGATGACACACAACTGATATTGCCCCTCTTGGACAAAACTTCCAACACCTGGACTACGTTCAACTCGTGCATGACCAAAGTGGCCACCTAGATGAAGTCTAACTGCTTCAAAATATACAAGGACAAGATCGAAGTGGTGATCTTTGGAAAAGAGGTCTACCCATGGGACTCTGCTTGGTGACCTATATACCTCATACCCACCACAATTCCCAGCACACTAGCATGAAAACCTCTGGATCATTTTCAACAGCAAGTGAGACATGTCCGCTCAGGTCAACACAGTCATCGCGGCCTTCTTTCATACTCTGAGGATTCTGAAAAAAATATTCAAATGGCTACCCAACAACACTAGGAAAATTGTCAGCCAAGCCCTCATCATCAGCAGACTGGACTACGGGAACACACTCTACGTGGTAATCACTATCCAACTCACTAAAATACTTAAGAGCATCCAGAATACAGCAGCCAGACTGGTTCTCAACCTCCCTTGCCGGGCTCATGTCACACCACACCTAAGGGAAATACATTGGCTCTATATACATATGCGCACACAGTTCAAGCCCCTCACCCACACATACAAAACAAGAAGTTGAAGACCTGGCACTTCAAGTAAGGCCCCCAAGGCTAGCCCCATTCACCTGCAAAGCGCAAGGATACTCTCGCAGGTGATTAGGCACTATAAAAAATCCACATAATATAACAGAAACCACAAATATGATGTTGCAAACTTTATTTACCCTCTTCCACCTCTGTAATTTCAAGTATCCCTTGACTCGAATACATTAATCTAGGCCATCAGCACACTAAGATGATTTAATACATTTCCAGCGGTTCAAAACATCCCAGTTATTGATTTTAATATTTACATTTTAGATCTCACCCAGATGAAACAGTCATGTAGTCCATGCGAACACCCGAACAGAACTAAGGGCACGTGCATCAAAATATGTTGATACCATGGAATTCCATACCTGGGAATTCAACTGTTTTCCACCATGGAGAAGATGGTGGAGCGAAATTACGCATCCCTGCTGGCTCCTATTCGCTCTACAATTCAGGCTTGGCACGGCAGCCCTATATCGTGGTTCGGGAGAATAGCAGCTATTAAAATGTCCATACTCACTAGGATCCTATATCTTATGCAGACACTGCCTCTCCAGCCCCCAACTCACGCCCTACAAAAACTTCAGCAGCTTATTGTAACCTTCATGTGGGGAGGTAAGCGACCACAGAGGGCCAGGGAGAGATCATACTTACCAATGGCGGGGGGAGGATTGGATATCCTGCACCTGATAAGATACTAACAAGAGGCGCAACTGCGGTTCTTAGTGGAGTGGAAGCACCCGTCTACAGAGAAACATTGGTGTTTTTTAGACCAGGCAGTAGTGGGCATGCATTGTTTTGAAAATTACGTGGCTCCCTCGGAAACAGTGCCCACATGGGGTAAACATCTCCCCAGTAGTCAGAGCTACGGTGGGGATGTGGAATAAACTCTTTCAATCCAAACAGCTCTCTACTCCCATCTTCCCGTTCACACCAATCCTGGGGGAGCCGGATTTCCCTCCGGCGCCACAAGGTACTTCCTTCTCTCGCTGGCAGGAAGCTAACTCCAAGTGCATAGGAGACTTATTTGATGTACAGGGATTACTAGAGTTTTCCCAAATACAGTAAAACTTTGGACTTTCTGACTCCGAGCACTGGCACTACTCTGCACTCAGTCAACAGGTGACTCGCCCGTCAATAAGCCCACATGTGAGTAGACCACTCGCACCTTTTGAGAGATGTCTCCTCTCTAGACATGGTGACCAACATATCCTCTCTGACATCTACACTTTCCTAAACATTATCCCCCATGCCACTATTTCGCCTGCCCGCACAAGATGGGAACAGGAGTTTGAAAGTCAGTTTTCCAATAAAGAATGGTCTCGTACAGCGGGCACATACTTCAGCCTGCAGCGCCTCGGGAAGGGAGACCCTTCTTAAGGTTGCCCACTCTTTGTTTTACACGCCGGCACACACAGCTAGGTGGAAAAGTGGGGGCGACGACTGATGCTGGCGCCACTGTAGTAATCCGGGCACTCTATCCCACTTGCTGTGGCATTGCAGTTACATCCTCCTAGGTCTCCCCAATGCATTGACATACCCATTACGATCTCCAAGTGGAAGGGCTATTACCCTGGCGCTTTGCGTAGCAAGCAGGTTCTGCTGTCCAAATGAGGCACAGACGTGGTGCCCACACATACTGATTGGCTCCATAAGCTCTGAGACTTTCTAAGTATGGAGAAGCTAATGGCCTTTGTGGAGCACACAGTATCCCGGTTTGAGAAAACATGGGGCCCATGCTTGAAGTTCTTATCCACCACTTTTCAAGAACTTTCCTGCCCAATGTATCTCCGCGTACTCCGCCTCACTTTTTTTTTTAACAAATTTTATTGATTTTACATACCGAAAAGTAAACCAGGAGACATTAGCTGGTAGTTGTACATGACAGCATGGGAAATCCCACAAGAAACATCAGTGCAATCATATAGAAAAGTATTGCCCCACATATGCAACAAATCAGCAGTGGACATATAACAAGGTAGGGTAGCCCCATCACTACACTTCTTTTTGGTCGTTGTTCAATAGGATCACATCTCAATTGACCACGTAATGTTATATATCTGACCAGAGTAACAATCCCTGGTAACCGTGTCTCTCCCATGAATAAACTAAAACTAACCTCTATACCCCATCCCCCCTCCCCCCTGCAGACTCAGCCTGAATCCTACACGTCCAAATGACCCACACCAATACAATATAATCATGGAAATCCAATGCACCACATAGGAACAGTAAGTATCCCTGTACAATAAAGACGTACATCAGCCCAGACTTTTTTCAGCATTCTGTCAAAAGGCTCGAGGGGGTGTATAAGGAATCCATCAGTACGGTTGCACATCGACAGCAATAAACTCTTCCAACAGCACATTCCATTCCATAGAAATGGGTTTTTTACGCAATCCCCTGTGTTCTTCTCTCTTCAGCTCAGCACCCTCTGCTCTGCCCCATCTAACCATTTCGTTGGTCCATTCCTGTATTGATGGCGGTTTAGCGGTCTTCCACCTCGTGGTAATATTCCGCTTAGCTAGTATTAATGCCAGGTTAGCAAATTTATTAACAGGGTTTCCCTTCGTCCCTCTTGGGCCCAACCCCAGTAGGCAGTACTCCGGCAAGTCATTATTTCGCACCGGGCGATATCCTTCATTATCTTACACACGGATGCCCAATAGTACCGTAATCGTGGGCAGCTCCACAACATATGTATTAATTCCGCATCCGATGAATGACAGCGTGGACAGCTATCCACTGTGTCTGGAAACATGGAACTCAGTCTGTATGGAGTCAAATAGGCCCTATGTATGATCATGAGCTGTATAAATTTAAATTTAGGGTTCCTGGATACTTTCTTTGGATATTCCAATATAGTGTCCCATTCTTTGTCAGTGAGCGCGCGGCCCACGTCCACATCCCATTTGCTACGGAGGGACTGGAGCGACACTGCTGCTATCGTGCGAATCCCTCGGTAGAGCATTTCGTCAAATGGCTTCCGTTTCCCATCAAATATTGCATAGTGAGTAGTGCGTGTGTTACTGGTTCTATCCCCTCTGGAGCCCAAGTGGTGCGTATGTAGCGAGAAACATTAGCATGCAGGATAAACAATGTATTTGGCACCCCATGTTCTCGGACAAAGACATCATGGGGCATCAGGGCACCGTCCGAAAAGAACATGCCCACCGTATTCACTCCTGCATCCCCCCAGGCCAATATTCTCCGACTAGTAACAGTTCCCAACTGCGAGGGGATCCCTAAAAGGGGGATAGTAGGGGCGTATGGAGCTACTGACTTTGTGTATCTCAAAGCACTCCTCCAGTATAATAATGCAACTCTCAATAAGTGTGGCGCCGTCTGAGGAATCTTGCTATTGGGTAATAGGAGTTTATGTATGTCCCCTCTTTCCCATGACTGGCGAGTCATCCCAATCTCTTGAAGATTACGGCCCGCCACCCAGTATGCCAGCCATTGCAGCTGGCTTGCATAACAATAAGCTTTCAGGTCCGGGGCCCCCATTCCCCCATGCTTCGTGTCCAATTGTAGCTTCGCGATCCCGATACGCCTGCGGCCTGTTCCGCAGATCAGGTCAGTTAATAGGGAGTTCAATAATTTAAATACCTGTGCTGGGACGATGATGGGCAAGTTAATGAAGTAATACAACAACCTAGAGAGCATCACCATCTTGGCAATAGCCACTTTACCCGCTACCAATAAGGGCAGGGAAGTCCAGAATTTTATTTGGGGTTTGAGCGCAGCTATACGGTTTAAGTTACCGTCTAGGATATCTACCGTTTCCCTGTATACCTGGATTCCTATATATTTGAAGGTAACAGGTGCTATCTGAAACGTCCACTTCCCAAAGCACAGGGGACCGCCACGTGCTACGTCAGTGAAAAAGTATACATAGGACTTGTTCTTGTTTATAGAGAGACCTGAGAGCCGCTGGAAAGTATCAAAGGTAGTAGGTATGGGTTCATAGTCCTCATCCAGATTTTTGAAATATAAAATTAAATCATTCGCATATGCAGAGACGATATGTGTATTGGTTCCCACTTTGATCCCTTTGTGTCCCGCCATAGTTCGAAGTTTATGCAAGAGAGGCTCTAAAGCTAAGATGAATAATAAGGGTGACAGCGGGCAACCTTGTCTGGTACCCCGCGCTACACTATATTGCTGTGAAATATGTTGTCCCGTCCGTGCGCGCGCCGTGGGGTTCATGTATAGCAGCCTCACCCAACTTATATATTCCTCTGGGATGTCAAATCTTGAAAGGGTATAGAACATATATTGCCAGTGTAGGGAATCAAAGGCTTGACGTAGATCGAGCGAAATGCATCCCCC
This sequence comes from Calotriton arnoldi, assembly GCA_963921515.1. NCBI lineage: Eukaryota > Metazoa > Chordata > Amphibia > Caudata > Salamandridae > Calotriton > Calotriton arnoldi. Next base: position 4,351,597 of record CAWUFW010000001.1, on the reverse strand, counting down.
TGCATTAACTGTTGCCGGCGCATATGTCATTATTTGGTGCAGTCTCCTAATATTAAGCGCCGTGCTTCTGCCCGGGACAAAGCCGCATTGATCAATGTGTATCAACTGCGGGATAAACTGACAAAGTCTATTCGCCAATAACTTACTCAAGATTTTATAGTCCGTATTTAGAAGTGAGAGGGGTCTATATCCCGCCATATCCACACTATCTCGGCCCGGTTTCAGGAGCAAGACCACTGTTGCCTGTAACGTGGTAAGGGGAAGTGTACCAGTATCTAAACGATGCCTGGTACAACCGCTGTAAGTGAGGTACCAATAAGTCAGAGTATGTTGCATAAAATTCAATGGGCAGACCATCACTCCCTGGTGCTTTATTACGAGGCAAATCTTTAATCGCCTGTTTAATTTCCATACTAGTCACCGGCTGTTTCAGCTCCTCCTTGTGGTTTTGTAATAATTGTGGGAGTTGTAGACCTTCGAAGAAGGGCTCAAAGTCTATTTCATTAAATTCAGCCGGTTTCTCATATAATTTCTCATAGTAATTTTTAAAGGCAGTGTTTATTTCTAATTGGGTACAGGCAGTGTCACCTACCATATTTCGGATCTCTAGAATAGGGGATACCGACGGGGCGTCCTTAATAATTTTAGCGAGAAGTGGGCCTGCTCTATCTGCTGTTGCATGTTGTTTTGGAGTATAAAGACGATAGTCTAAAATGCGCAGGTCTTCTAAGAGTTCCGCGTGTTTTATATGTGCTTCTTGTAACTGTGCCTGCTGTGCTCCGTTCAGTACAGCTTCCTGTTTCAACCTACCCATGCGATTTTCGACCTCTGTAAGTTGTTCGATTAGAGCAAGCTGTACTCCCACCTTCGTGTTAATTGCTACCCCCATATCACGGTTTTAAAGGCATCCCATTCTATTTGACGCGTGCTCGCTGTATCCGCATTTTCAGTAAAATAATTGTCTATTGCCGTGGATAGTGCACTACGAAAGACCGGGTCTTCTAATAGCAGGGGCTGTAGTTTCCAAGTCGGTATCAGGGCAGGGATCCTGCCCCACATGAGTGTAAGTTCTATGGGGTTATGATCTGATAATGTTTTACCCAAATGTGTTGTGTCGCTGACGAGGCCAAGTATATTCAAGGAAAAAAATATTCTGTCAATGCGGGTATGTAACCCATGAGGTGGTGAGTAGAAGGAGTATTCCCTGCTAGTGGGGTGTGCCATTCGCCATGCGTCTCCTATCCCCCACCCATCTGCCCATCCCTTGAGTGCTTTCGCCAACTTCCTACATCCCGTACTGTGCAATGGAGGGTGCGACCTGTCCAGATCAACATCTAACACTGTATTGAAATCGCCACCCAACACCCAGGGGTATTCTTCCCATCCCACCAATACCGTGCTAAGGACCTCTAGGAATTTGTCTTGATCTGTGTTTGGAGCGTATATGCTTCCCATCACAATGTGTTCCCCATTTAGTAATCCATGTACTAAGACATACCTGCCATTTGAATCAATCTACTGCTCTAATAACTTGAATGGGGTACCACTCCTAATCCATATCGCAGCCCCTCGTGCAAATGCCGAGTAGGACGTAAAGAACAGTTGACCCCTCCATTTTTTTTGCAGTTTTACTGCTTCATCATGCTTTAAGTGGGTTTCCTGAAGAAGCGCAATATTAGTTTTCCGTCTGTTTAGCTGCGCCAACAACCTATGTCTTTTATGAATGGAGCCCAGCCCCCTTACATTCCATGAGCTGTACGTATATTTGCTAGGATGTGTCATCAGGTCCCAAGTAGGGTGATCTGCCATGAACACATAGGACAATAGGCCAATCTGGCGCAATATAACCTGTAGCTGAGTCTGTATATCTATGAAAACTCCCCAATACTAGGTTCCCCCATAAAACATTAGAGGACCAAACCAGGAAAAAAAGTTCAACAGGAACTCTAATTAAGAGATAACATAGTGCAGTCGCCAAAGGGGGGGTGGCAACCACCACGTTCCTGACATACATTACCCTGTATGCAGTTACATTGTTCCTATCGCTCCAGCACAAGCCCCATCATCATAAAATAAACATGGATAATAGGACCATCAAGTATCATTGCATACAGCGATTCATACTTATCTATACAGTATACTATACCAACTTCTGGAGGGCCCAGCATACAACTTTAGTAGTCCTTTGCAGTCTATGGAGTAACTAATGGAAACAATGCCAGACTGGTTTCGGTGTCAGAGGGAACAGTGGCATCGTCCGAAGAGTGGACAGACACAGCGTGGGACTTGGCATCATGTTCCGCCAGGGCTGCCACTGTCAGAAGAGCGTCTTTTTGGCTTTCCGAGATCTGTTCCAAAGATGGGCTTACACTAGAACCAGTTCTAAGGCGCTGATTTTCATCCACTCTGGCTTCATCTTCGCGCTGTGACAAGGACCGCGTGGATTGACTCGGCGGAAGCAAGTTCTGGGACACAGGAGGTGTGAAGGTAATTTCCATCCAGTCCGCCACCTCCTCGGGGTTGTCAAAGAAAAGAGATTTTTGGCCAAAAATGACTTTCAAACGGGCCGGGAAAAGTAGAGCATATTTCAAATTGTGCGCCCGCAGTTTCTTTTTAACATCTTGGAAGGAAGCTCTCGCTTTCTGAACCGCCAGCGTAAAGTCCGGGTACAGGGAGACCTTTTTGTTTTCAAAGTGGATGGGAGCATTCTCCCTCGCAGCACGCAGTATTGTGTCCCGGTACCTATAGTTCAGTATGCGTACTATCAGACGTCTGGGTGGCGCCCCCAGGAGGGGAGGCCTGGGCGGCACCCTATGCACCCTCTCCATACTATAGAGTTCCGTGAGGCCTTCCCTTGCTACATGCTCTCGCACCCATTTTTCAACAAACTGAGTGGGATTAGACCCCTCACTCCTCTCCGGTATTCCCAGTATTCGGACATTATTTCGGCGGGATCTCCCTTCGGCATCATCCACCCTATCTTGCAACCCTTGTAGCTGTCGTTGTAGTTGTTCTAGTTGGGAAGTGTGTATTGTTTGTTGCGGTATCAAATCATCTAGAGCAAGTTTATTCGACCTTACTTTGTCCGCCAACTTTTTATGATCCGCTTGCAAGAGGTTAAGGCTAGTAGAGAGCGTTCCTATTTGTGTTTCAATCGCCACGCGTGAGTCCCTAATTTCTTTCAGTATCAAGTCCAGCTTATCAATGTTTTGTTCAGACCCCGTGGGCGGCACTACATCAATTTCAGGACTGTGTGCTAACACCACTACGCGTTGCAGAATGCGTGTCATCAAAGGCAGGGGGTTCGGGTTGCTTAGTCTTGGTGCGACCCATGATGCAGAGGAGCTGAGACCCAGCACAACAACCCTTTCCAAGATCTCGAACGGATAAACCCACCTGCACGCTACTCACTGTAGCTTATGACTGGGTACTACCGCAAATAGTCTAAATCCGCCCTCACAGGAGCGCGTGCAGCTGGATAGGTCGCTGCAGCGGTTATGTTCAAGGCCAACGCACCTGGGAGGCGTCAGAGGTTCCGTGGTTGTGCATGTAGAGGTCGTGCCATGTCCCTGTGTATACACACTTTTCAATATAGCTTGTGTTGGTACGTTGGCAGGCACTCAAGGGACAACAGGGCAGCTCACCTCTCTCCGATCAACCAGTCCACTCCCGCTACAGTCAGACTCCCCAGGTCCCCCTTGTCGCCGGTGAGCGTGCTCCTTACCCCGTCTTTGAATGAACACAGGTATTGATTCGTGCCTTGGTATGAATGCGGTGATAGTCGCCCCTTATAGCGCCATCACAGGGGTCCGTGGCATATGCTCTCGATCGCTCCACCTCACTGAGACTCACTTTTGCCAGTTGGGCAGTAGCACACCATGCAGCCGCCGTGGCGTGTTCGACCGGTTTCTGTGCAGCGCGCTAGTGCGTTAGCTCCGCGCACATCGACCTCCGTTGCACAGCCCACCGTGTAAACATATGATCTTTCTTGCAGGCAATAGAGCAGCGTCCATTGAGAGGATGCCTCCACGAGCCCGCCTCCCCGTGCCTGCACGTTAAGTTCTCGAGCCCATGACGCAGTAGGAAATAGCACTGTCGTGCGTCTTCAATACCCGCCGATGCTCGGCTATATTCACTGTAATAGACTACACCAGGTGCCCTTTGTGGCACTGCTAATGAGGGTGGGGATCCTTGCACTATGCTATCGTTACTCCAGAGGCAGGCATCAATACGTCGCTCTCAAGCGCCGCCCTCCGCCATCTTGTTGCTCACGAGCTGCGCATACACCCCCAACTCCAATCTTGGCACACACCGCGTTCCGGGTAGTACACTCACATGTAGTGTGGGAAATTCAGTCCAGCCAACGGCTCCGTGAGCAGGCCGATTACTTCTCACTCCATTCGCAATGCGACGCTTGATCCAGCACCTTCCGGCGCCCTGCCCGCTCCCACTCCGCTGACTCACGGCTCCCAGGATCGGCGACATGGATATACCTTAAACCGGCATCAGGACCCTCAGTTTCGGAGTCGCAGTTGGCCTCAGGGTCTCCGCTGCACAGGGCGTTGTTTTTAAGCCCAGATGGTCCCAGATCTTACAGGATTATTGGCATAGTATCGGGGCTCGGCTCGGAGCTCCTTCAGCTCACGTCCGCCATGCTCGGCAGTTGGCCACACCCCTCATGTACTCCGCCTCACAGTAGACATTACTGATACAGCATAGTCCTCACCCTGTGATGGAGTCGGCATGGGAGATGGGATGCAGGACATTGCTTTGTGAGAGCATCTATCTACTCCCCTCTCCTACTCTTCCCCTTCTTTTCATCAATTTTTTCTTAAGCTACCTGGGTTTCTCACTATCACCCCTCCTCCCTTCTGCTCTGATTTCTCTAAGCCCTCGCCGCCTATGGATGTAGGCGAGCTGGTATGTTAACCGGTTACTTACCTCTATAAAAATAAATCAAAACCCATTTATTCCTAAAATATGTTAATATATAAGTAGGAGATATGGAGCCCAATCAATCACAATCATCTACAACAGAAAAACCAAACTATAACAAAAATTTGAAAAATCTGTCTGTCTTTTACACGCTAGAGCAGACAAAAGATAAGATCCACCAGGAAGCACAAAAACGTATGGACCATACTAAGTAGTGGGCAACATATGAACTATTGTGGGAATGTAAAGTATTTTGACAAACCAATAAAAATGTGTACATATGTAGCAATTTAATGTTTGTCACAGTTTCACGTGGTGGGTGGTGTGACTGTAAATATTGTTGAAGTTTTCAATTAAGTAGGCATGTGCATTAGTTAATTGGCATATAACTCTTGTAAATAAGCTTGTGGCTATTTTCTCTCTTTTTACAAGGTGAACTCATTAAGTAACTTCTTATGAAATGATATGCAGAATAATAGAACTGAACCCTGATCAAAAAGTTGTACTCATGATGCCCTTGACAGAAGATTGTAGAGTGTCCTATCATTATAAGTCAAAACCAAGAACTATGGAAGTTCTTCATTTGACGAGGTTTCACTGCATAATATTCTTCTCAAGCCCAGATCTCTAGGTCTGAAAAAGGCCACACCCCGTTGGTAGAGCACTGAAACGATTTCTAGCACTGTACCCTACTAGTATGAACATAGCCAGCCACCCTACTTGCTTCGTAACGCCTCATTTCGCTGCCGTCTCCAGTTGACCTTTTGTCATGCTAGTGTGTGGCGGTGCGTCCCCCAGGCGTTGCTAATCCCTTCCTATTAGTAACTTCTGTCCAATCAGAGCAATTGCTCTAATGAGCTCATTGCATCTACTTGCCTTCAATGCAGGGCCGTTTCTACCATTAGGCAAGACTAGGCGGCCGCCTAGGGTGGCAAAAGGGGGAGGGCGGCAAAATACAAGTTCTTTTATATCTAAAGAGGGGCTGCTATAATGCACCAGTTACAGCTGCAGTGGCAGCGCGGTCCTCCTGACAGGCTTGGGGGCTCTGGCTCAGCTGCTAGAGCTCGCCTGCAAAGTGGTACAAAGTAATTAATAGACGTCACAGTCAGAGTTGTTTCAGAAACAATAGGCGGGTCGCCGTAGCAGTTCTTCAAAAGTTTTGGGCTGCTGCGCAGTGCAGCTCAGGGGCAGATCTCAGGCCTCTCAAACGGAGAGGGCCAGCCAGAGCCTGACCCACACTACGATCGGAACAAAGGCCACAAGACCGTAGAGGCTCCCTCCCAGCCACAGCCGTCACGCCCCAGAACTGATACCCGGAGGGGGGGCTGATGATATCGCTGCCTGCGGCCCTGCGCTGCATAGGAGGTGAGACGGCCGGGAGAAGCCCCGGGTGGTGGCGACTCGGGCAGCGGGGCAGATTATATTGCACCGCTTGCAGGGATTGGCTGAGCCGCTTATCGACTCCTGCCTCGGGGCGCCTGGACTGGAGCAGGTGCTGCTGCCCCGACTCTGTGAGGGGGGCTAAGGGGCAAAGCAACTGGTCCGCCCGGCAGCGGGGATAAGGTGGAGCGTGGAGGCCACACACTGCTTGGTCTCGGGACCAATAACCTGCGTGCCTGGATTGCAAAGCCGAGAGAGTGAGCAATGCAACGCACCTTGCCCCTCCGCGGTATTGGGGTCCAATACTGGCGATTCCTGTGATGGTCTCGACCCGCCTCAAACCACCTGGCTCAATGCTACTGGCGGCGCACACTGGCCTGCTGCCTGGCAATGAATATGGCATTGGCAGCACCGCATGCCAACATCCGATATCCTGCCACCGAAGGACCTAGCTGAAACAGTGTGTCAAGTGTGCTGTCCAGCCGAGAGCTCAGTGCCGAGCCAGAATTGCCACGCTGTGACTCGGGCGCGCAACGCCGATTGGGCTCAAAGGGCTTCAGCCCCCCCCCATTGTGTGTGGCAGCCCGGGCTGAGACAGCTTCCCGGGCACACACACAGCCGCACCTGAGTACTTCACAGGTCTTTAAAAGACCATTTGCTTGTTAATGGGCCTTTGTTGTTTTTTCGCCCCTTCTTAGAGCCCCTGCATCTCCACTCTGCCTATTGCTGGAAGAATTAGCCCCCCCCCTCCGAATTTTTTTCTTAGCCCCTCTCCCTTGAAATTTGGCTCTAGTTGCGCCTCTGCTGTGACTCCATGGGGCCACCACGAGGCCCGCTAATTACCGTGGCGCTGGTTCGCGTGCTGGCCTCCCGCCTCCGAAAGAAGTAAGTGTGCCCTCAGAGCCCAGTATCTAGTTACACTTGCTACTTGTAATGGGTGCTATAAAATTGGGTACATTCTGAGCTGCCTGCCGTGCCTCTGTAGTCTGAGAAGTGTGCAGTCACGCAGTCTTTCTCTGCTCAGTTTGAGCAGTGATGCGTAGCGCACTTTAGTGTAGTGTAGCTGAGTCGGGGTAGGGTGTCGGTGCGGGTTGACTAGTGCTGCTTGCAATTAGCCTAGTTATAGCGCCGTGGGCGGCGCCACACGCTAGACAAAACAACGCTATCTCCAGCACCGGGCCGTCCTGCCCAGCTTAACAGTATGATCAAGTTACAAGGGCACTACGTCAATGCCCTTAAATTTCTGGTACTTTGCAACAGTTTTAAGATCCTCTTAGAGTTTCTCGTTGCTCATATGGGTTTAATTTCTGATATTTATGTTTCCCTCGTCTTTATTGCTTGATTTTGCTCGCGAGAATGTGTCACACCTAGTCGTTAAAATGTCACTCATAATTAGCCTGAAATTATGAAAATGTCACACATGGCAATCTAAAACCTTGGCAGCTTTGCCCGGCGCTTGACAGCTGAGGCACTATAAGGCGTGATTGCATTTCAGTGCGGTGATGAGGACCACCACACTGAAATGCGTTAGTCTAACGCCTGATGCGTGATTATTGACAGGGCTGAATGCATTAATTCTTCTAGCCTGGATGACAGGGGTAGAGGGTGATCAGGCCTGAGAGTGATGGTAGTAAAAGGGAGGGGGCGGCATTTTTCAATTCTCGCCTAGGGAGGCAAAACACCTAGAAACGGCCCTGCTTCAATGAAGGTTGTGTATACTTAACACACCGATATCCTCAAGGTGTCCAGGTGACAGCTTGCTTTCAAAAGGCTTAGGCATGCATAATTAACACACGTTTCCTAAAGCTGCTGAAGTGAGACAGTTGTAATTTAGAAAAGGTTTTTATTTCTGTAACTCTGAAGAGAAATTGGTGTTAGGCAGCCTTTATTTGAATGTACTTTTGACCTTATGGTGGATAGGCGGGCTCCATTTTGCAGAGAGCATCAACACTGCTTACAAGTAGGGTATTTCCTTCATACATGCGGGCATTTCAGTTCCTCTCGCTTGGAAGGGCCACATTACAGCAGCGCACTAATGAAGATACAGCAGGCAGGCGGCATGCCAGCTCGCACAAGTTTCTTTCATGATAAACTTCCTGCTGACAGTAGGAAATGCAAATTGCAACAATACATAAAAAGTTGACAATTGTTTTATTTTTTCTCCACTTTTCAAACAGAGAGGGAGCTCTCAGAAAAAGTGATTGGGCAAAATGCCATTAACTGTTGGAAGAATAATGGCTTGAAAAATTGATTTATTCTTTTATAAATAACGGTTACATCTCCAAATGGATTTATAAATTAATTGCCGTTTTATTGGAATAAAACAAAAACATCTTCTGTGGATGTGATTGATATCAGCTGTCCAAGTCCTTTTTCGACCCCCCTCCTTCTTCGTTAGTCTATCACAGCTGGAGCTTTAATTTACTGATCATATTAACTCTGATTAATCGCTAACAAGAGTTTCTCCCCATACATCAGCAATCCGCCGTCAACGAGTGGATCTGGGATTGGGCAAACCTGCTGCCAAGTTGTCGTGGACTAAATGAGGCGACCTTCAGGGCGATGCTGGCCCAAAGGTAAGGGCAGACAAAAAACTGCTTCTTATGTCTGTTTCAGCTGTACCATCAGCTGTAGTGTGCAAAGCTGTTGGCTAGACATGACTGATATGCTGTGATTTCAGAATTTATACAATGGAACTTTTGTTCACAAATTATTTGTTATTGTTGACGTTTATATATAAATGTGGATATGAATGTAATTGTAGCTGGGTCTGCTAAGCAACAGAGCTCTGCACATTAAGCGAAGCTGAGAGATAGTACAGCATGGGATACATCACGGCTTTCTTGTGTTGGTCCTCGGTGGCCGTATAACCGTGCCAGACTTTCAGAATAAGTACAGATTACACAATTGAATCCCATGTAGATTATTTATAAGTAAATTTATCTCACACAGGCGTCTAACTGAAGTTAATGCAGTAGATGCGTAAACTCTGGAAACCAAGCTTATAAATGATCCAAAAGACCTCTTTTAAGGCAGTCTTTTACTTAAATAATTTGCAGAGAGTGGGCCCAATTTCTTTGCTGTATTAGGGCCCATGTCACCCATGCTGTGCCACTGATCCCACGTGAGTATTGTTCAAATATATCCTACATCTGGCTCTCATGAACAAAAGTTGGAAATCCATGCTGTACATCAGGAGTAGATGGGGAAGGGATAGAGTAGTCTCTTTTTGGGTCCAGGTCGGCAGTAAGTGCTAGTAGGGTCTTCATCGATAACAGGTACCTTTAGGTATGTGTCAATTAAAAAATAAAAACCCCTTTCATCACTGTCCCTTGGAGGTGCGTCTACTCATGTTTGTTGATGCAGAGGGGCTTCACTGATGCAAAAGTGTTAAATGAGAAGGTTACTTATTATTCACAATCTTTGCTGGTTCTGTGCACCCCACTGATAAAATGCTAAGTTATTCTCCGTATATGTTTAAAAATTAAGGGTGTGACAAAGAAGCACATTTCAATATGTTTCAATACTGATAACTCACACAGATTTGTTCTCATGATAAATAAATAATGCTTTGGTCTGGAGCTCAATAAATGCTGACGAGCACAGTTCTTTCGGTTTTCATTGATTACAATTTAATATGTCAGATTTGGTAAAAGGTGTTACTCTGTGCATGGTATTTAGGCAAAAAATACATTTTACGGTAGCCTCCTTATGCTTCTAATTTGTCGACTTTTAAATTAATATATGACTTGAAAACCATTTCTATTTCTCCCATTGTGATGGGCCTTGAAGCTGCATTATGTTTCTACTTGTTGGTGTATTGTTTATGTAAATAAATGTAAACAAATAAAACACTTACCTTATCGCCGCGTCCCGCGTATCTCCTCCTTCAGACTCGGGTCAGAACAGCAACCAGGAGGCACACCCAGGCTCCCCTGACCAATCACAGCACTGCAATGCACCATTGTGATTGGTAAGCACCCAGGCTCCCCTTACCAATCAAAATGCTGCAATGCAGCTTTGTGATTGGTCTGAGCATCATGGTTCGGCACTCAGACGGAGACTGGGGGCCTTGGTATGTTCTCCACGTAGGCTGTAATCATGTGGCTGTTAACTTTGGGGGGAAAGTGTCTGCCATGTTAATGAGTAGGGCTTTATAAACAATATTGTTTTCCCATCTCTCTTTGCTTCAAGGTAAGCAAGGTCTAGTAGATTGTTTAGATTTTTAATGTAGGGTGATAGAGCATGATGTAGCTGCAGGTATCTGTAATATTGTGTTGCTAAAGGGACAAAGTCCCTATGTAAATCCAAGAATGAGTGCAAGAATGATCATTTTGGCTTACCACAGTGCCCAAGGTGAAGATACCCAAGGAATTTCAACTCTAAAATCTCCGCAAGGCTGTCCCCTCAGTCAGACCTATAGACCCACAGCGCAGTCTCTTTTGTAAGTTTATCAAACCAACATATTGGCTTGCCTTCATGACAACCAGACTGGCAGGAGGAATCCCAATATGTGGCTATCTCCCATGTAAATATGAAGCAGTTCCCCCTATATGCTGATCAGGGCCTGAACCAAAGAGACAGTCATTGACTATTACTATATAGGACACTTAGTCATAATAAGGATGAACCACCCCCTCATCAAACACGGTCTTGTTACACTTGGTCATGAAGACTTTTGGCACCCAATTGCACCAATGGCCCAAATAAACACCCAAACTAGAAAGACCACTTGCCGAAAAAAATTAAAAGTGATGTTGTGTGGGTAGTTTTTCTGCTGGTAGAGGAGTCGTATGAGAAATACTGTTTTCATAAGGGTCATCTTACATTTATGGACAAAAACAGGCATTCCAGTGATGAAGATCGACAGGTTTGGCTTGATCAAATATACATACAGCTGTCAGCATAAAGTGACACCAAATCCTCTATTTTTGCAGCCCTTTGGAATCCTCAAATGCTGTCACCATACTACAGCTATTCCTTCGACTATCATCTCCACCATAGTGCAAAAAGTAGTAGTGGTAAGGGACATCCATGACGAGTACCTCACCTGAAATTAAAGAGTCTGTAAGCATGCTGTTGCTCCAAACAATAGGACTGGGTGCTTTTCCTGTGAGTGTACATATGCAATTAAGTTTCGACCTAAATATATTTTTCCTAGAATAGTGATTAGGTAGTCCCATGTCAAATTATCAAATGTTATCTCAAAGTCTATAAGCAGCATCATCATAAGTCTCTTCAAGTCTTTTGCAAATGTCAAAGCACTATGCAGTCTGTTGTGACATGTGGATCTACTAGCATGTATCCACTCCAATGGGGAATTATTAGAGAATGGAAGACACTGAGCAGGTGATTAGCAAGGACGTTAGCTAATATTATGGCTTCAATGTTAAAAAGAGAGATGAGCCTTTATAACTGACATCTGCCATCCTTGCGTCCGGCTTCAGAAGGACGGTGATTGCCACCTTCTCCAAATCAGTAGGGACGTTCCCTCATAATAAATAGCAAAGGTTTGAGTATTGCTTGTAGAGGAGGGGCAAAGCATGAGTTACCCGATTGTAGATGACTTACTGCCTCACTTTACTTCAGTGATTGAGATTGGCTCCTCAACAGAACCCCTCTCCCCTAGAGCCACAGACGGAGACAGTCTCGCATGTCATTGTAAGTTATGATAGTATGCAGCAGCAAACGCTTGTGCAAAAGTATGGCGATCATAACAAACCGCCTTCATCTCTTTCCTAAATTGGAGAACCTTTGTAGCGGTCTTAATGGATATGTGGATGTTGTTCCAGATTTTGGGTGCACAGATAGTTATTTGTTTCAATAGAATACGAAGCTATCTGCTTCGTATTCTCTTGACTCTTTCTTCAAGGTTCCTTTCCTTTTCTGTGCTTCTCTCTATTTTGTGTGTTACTTGTTATTTTGCTTCTTTCCATTCTCTTCATTTCCTTTCCATGTAAGACGGGGCCATCTCAGTTTTGCAAATGTCTATGGTGCTGGAGGGACCCCGATGAGTGCAGCAGCAGAAACGCTGACCAGCGCCTCTGACGGATTGTATTTTAATTACCCAAATTTTCAAACAAAAACACACCAGCACTGCAGCCTCCGCATGCAGCAGAAGAGCGGCTGATCAGTGATACAGGGCTTTTTACATATTGATAATGGGGTAATAAAAATTGATAAAAACTCTTTGCACTGACCAGCCCCTCTTCTACTGCAATCAGGGAGTTTGTAGACCTATATAATAACATACAAGAAGGACGGGATATAGGCGACCAGTACCAAAGTTTGGCTCAATTTTGCCCCGAGAGTCTAAGAAAACCTGCTGAGCTAGAGCAGGTTGTCTGGCTTGCCCAACTCTAAAAGGAGCTAGTGTCGAAACAGGCACAAATTGTGTTTGTGCTTGTGTTGAAAATGGCCCTTCTTGCAGGGTTACTCCAAACTTTTTGCCTTCTTCCTTCTCCTCTTCTTCTGACCTTGTTTCTGTTGGCTTTAGGACTCTGGGCACTTTACTACTGCTAACCAGTGCTAAAGTGCATGTTCTCTCTGCTCTTAACATGTGTAATTGGTATATACCTGATTGACATAATTCATTTTCTTGTAAGTTCTTTGTAAGGTGGTACACAATGTACCCAGGACCTGCAAGTTAAATGCTACTAGTCGGCTGCAGCACTGATTGTGCCACCCAAAGAAATAGCCTTTCAAACCTGTCTCAGGCCTGCCATCGCAAGGCCTTTGTATGCAGTTAACTGCCACTTCGACTTTCCATTTAAAACTACTTGTCAAGCCATAAACTCCCCTTTTATTACCCATAAGTCACCCCTAAGGTAGGCCCTAGATAGCCCTATGGGCAGGGTGCTGTGTAAGCAAAAGGTAGGACATGTACTTTTATGTTTCACATGTACTGGTAGTGACAACCGGCCTAATTAGTTTTTCACTACTATGAGGCCTACCCTTCTCATAGGTTAGCATTGGGAATTCCTTAATATGCTTTTTAAGATGTAATTCCCGATCAGAGAAGAGTAGCTGCTTGATGTTTCATATGTTTGGAATTGTAGCAGTAAATCCTCTCTAATGGTAAAATTGGATTTAACCTTGCTGTTTCAGAATTATCTCTTTTACAAGTGAACATTTCTCTATGCTTATAACTCTTTGTGCCTGACAGCCTGCCTCCAATATACGTCTGGGATGGACGACAGCTACACTTTGTGCATTCCCTCTAGACAGCCACAACACAGGAAGGGCTGGGTGTAACAGGGGGTACATCTGCATTCATCTGCATACTGATAGTCTTCCTGGGCAGAAAGAGGCAGAGGTGGTTCACACTTACATCTGAATAGGTTGTGTCCCGTCTTCATACAAAGGGCTGATTTACCCCTTACTGATAGTCTGGAGCCAGTGCTGGGCTGAAAGGGATCTTTGTGCACTTCAGAGGGCTACTTTGAAGTCACCCCCTACATCAAAGGCACTTTTGAATATAAGTACTGAGGCTCTGACCCCATCTAATCAGACACTGTGTGGGATTTGTAACCAGATGCTGCTGGCTTTACATCTGCACACTGCCAGAAGGACTGCTGTGCTGCCAGAAGGTATGGCCACTCTGCTGACTGCTTTGCTATGTTGGCCTGCTGTCTGCTGGGCTGCGGGAGGGACTGCCACTTTGCAGCCTGCCTTGATGTGCTGGCCTGCTGCCTGCTACCTTCTTTGGTGCCACCAACACCAGTGTTCTCCGAGGGCCTGTTGGCTTGCCCCCCTGTTCTTTGGGAATCTCATGGCCATCAAAGATTTCCCCTTGTTCATCACTGCCGTGGGACTCAGGAACCTGTGAGTCCGGCAGTTGAGGCCGACCGAAACCAGCGCTTCATTCTGCTTGAAACCAGCGCTTTGTTCTGCCTGGAAACAGCGCTTCATTCTGCCTGGAAACAGCATTTTTTCTGCCTGGAAACAGCACTTCGTTTCGCCTGGAAACACGATTTCTTTTATTTTTATTTTTTATTATCTGTTTATTGATATTTGAACATACATGTACACAACTTGCAAAATAAAAGGAGATAAGATAAGAAAGAAAAAAGACATTGCAAAACATCATACTGAAGAAGTACATACAGTCGATCACAGCAGTGTTTAGACTTTGATTCAAGTATTTCCAGCATTTATGTAGTGTTGGGGAGGGGAAAGAATACATGCCGCCTTGTAGATCTTGCCTATAAACAATGTTAGTTGGTTGCATTCGATCTGACCTTACATCAGTCACATGACAGTCAATCAGCTGCTGACATCTTCTTGAGTATGAAAATTTGTCAGACAGGCATCTGTACCCTTTTCCCGCTTTTTGGCAGAATCATCAATTCGGACCTTCCGGGTCAGGTTCTTTCGCCTCTCTTACAGCGACATAACTTCGATATAAACCCCAAAAGTTTTTTGGTCGGTTCTGGGGGAGAGTAACTCCCTGTATAATTCTGTTTGCGTATTACAGTACACCATGTCTTTAGACCAGCTAGCTATAGTGGGAACCGGACCGCAAGCCCAGCACATGGCAGCTTTGCGTTTTGCCAGTAGCAGTCCCATATCCACTAACCGTCTAACTTCTTTCGGCAAGCGTTTTGAGTAGCCCAGCATCGCCAATAAAGGATCCGGTGTTAACGTCATGCCAATTATTTCTCCTAGCGTAATGATTATTAGTTTCCAATAATTGGCTATCCCTGGACATAACCAAGCTAGGTGAAAAAATCCAGCTGGGCATGCTCTACATCTTTCACACTCTGCCGAGTCCCGCAGGCCATAGCAGTGCAATCTAGCTGGGGTGTAATAAACCCTGTTGTGGAATTTGAAATGGATTAACGTGTGGCGCCCGTTTAATGAGACGCGCTTCGTGGTCTCACAGCAGTATTTTCAAGTAGTGTCATCTAAATTCTCTCCGATCTCACTCTGCCACTCTAGTCTGGCCTTGATGTAATAGTTTTTGCGGTAGTCCTGTGTGATATTATATATGTTGGAAACTATCTTTGTGGGCGAGTCTGTTCGCAGTAGATAAGTAAAGGCTGCCATTTCCGGCGGCTTCAACATTTCGTCACCTAATGTCTCCCTCAGTGCATGTCTTGTTCTATGAAAGTGAAATTGTGCGAATATTGTGCTTTCATGTCCTTCTGCCTCTATCTCATTTTATCCCTGCGCCTTGCCCTCCATGAACAAGTCTCAGATTGTATTGATGGTCATTGATTTTAGTGCGCGTATTACTTCCTTCTCGCTACATAACGGCAGCCAATGGCACCATTCTATTGGAGTCAATGGGGAGTATAGTATAGCACCTGCCTGCTTTTTAAGTAGGTACTGCCAGGCATGTGTGGTAGCATTCACTGAATCCAGGACTCCGGCTCTTTGTATGGGGGCTTGAAACATTAGCACCGGGAGTGGGGAAGGAGCCGCCACTATTTTCTCAATCTGCAAATGGGGGAGCCCAGTTATCTCATGAAACCAGTGGTACGCATGCGAACTTTGCGCTGCTCTGTAATACAAATCTAGGTCTGGGGCTCCTAGTCCCCCCATAGAATATGGCAGCGTTAGTATATCCCACTTAACTCTTGCCTGCTTCCCTGCCCAGGCCAGTCTAACCAATAGCGATTTAACTGCTTTGAAAAAGTGCCCCGGGAGTACTATTGGAATGTTTGTGAATAAAAATAATAACTTGGGTAGTATTACCATCTTCATGAGAGGCACATGTCCCATCAGGGACAGGGGCAAACAAATCCACCATTCTATGTCTTCCTCTAATTTGCCAACCGCCTTCCCATAGTTCTCTTTGAAGACCACTTCCGAATTGGTGTGCACATTTACACCCAAATACCGTACCGGTTCAGCTGCCCACAGCAACGGGTATTCAAGCTTGATAGGCTCCACTGCTGGGGTCAGTGGAAAGATAATTGATTTGGACCAATTGACCTTAAGTCCAGACAGCTCCCCATATCTAACTACCTCTCGGAGCACTGGAGACAAATTATTTTCTGGGTATCTTATATACAGTAGTGTGTCATCTGCATAAGTGGATATGATCAGATTATAGCCTGGGAAGCGTATCCCTCTATGACTGTGATACTCTCGGAGAGCACAAGCAAGGGTTCTGCCACCAATGCATATAACAGTGGCAATAGAGGGCATCCCTGTTGTGTACCCCTAGAAATCTTAATGGGGGCAGTTACCATGTCTCCTATCCTGACCCTGGCTGAGGGTGCGTAATACAGGACTCCCACCAATTGTAAAAACATATCTCCCAGTCCAATTCGTCTCAATACCTGTCTCATGAACGCCCACTCCACTGAGTCAAAGGCTTTCTCTACATCCAGAAATACAGCGGCCGCCTTAGTCTCTGGTCTGGTGTGTTGTGTTGTATGGCCCCGAACACTGTCCTTAGATTATAAATCAAGCTGCGCGCTGGCACAAATCATGCCTGTTCCGGCCCGACCAGCAACAGCACCAAGGGAGCCATGCGGTTAGCCAAAATCTTTGCAAATATCTTTGTATCGACGTTTAGAAGCGATGGGGGTCTGTACGATGAACACTCGCTGGGGGGCTTCCCTGGCTTCAAAATAGCAACAATCAAGGCCTCCCTCATCGAGGGGGGCATCTGCCCATCCTCACTCATCTCTTCAAATAGCATTATTAAATGTGGGATAAGTAGCTCTTTGAATTCTTTATAAAAAGAAACTGTCAGACCGTCCTGTCCTGGGGCGCTCCCTGCACTCATCGTTTTTAGCACAGCCATTATTTCGTTAGCGTCTAGTGGCCTCATTAAATATTCTTTATATTCGTCTGTCAGCCATGGAAGTTTGATATATTCTAGATAGTCTTGGATCTCTATCTCATCCACTGCCCCTTTAGAGCTGTATCATTTTGAATAATACTGGTTAAATCTATCAGCTGGATCCCTCAGGATTTCGCATCCCTCTGCGTGTATTTCAGTCACACCAGTCAAATCTCGTCTACTTCTCAAGAGAGATGCCAGTACCGATCCCGGTCTTTCTCCCTCCCCATAGGTGTGGGCTGTGGCATATTTTCCCATATGTTTCACTTCTACATCTGCAGTGTCATGGTATTCCTCTAACTTTGCTTTTAGTTCCTCCTCCACCCCGTCTCCCTCCCCCTTCAGAAGGTCTCGCTCTAGTGTCCTTAGACGGTCCTCCAGATTAGCTAGTAAATAAATGTAAATGTCCAGTATTTGTAAAGCGCACAGCTACCTCCGGAGAGGTGTCCCGGTGCTGGGGGCCGTCGGGAAGATTAAGCGAGCTATTGCCCAGAGTCACAGGGTGCTGGGCTGATCTGCCGCCGGTGCCGGGGATCTAACTGTGAGCCCTAGGATCCGGAGTCAGTCGCCCTGGCCGCTGCGCCACACCTCTTCCCCTTCTAATTGCTCAAAGGACACCCGAGTGTTTGACCATGGCTATTCCACGTATATATACCTTGAAGGTTTCCCACACCCTCGAGAACTTATCTACCGAGCCAATATTTATGTCAAAGAAATTATCTATAGCCTCTGATATCTCCGTTTTAAAAACGTTATCAAGCAGCGAATATGGTGGGAATCTCTAAGTGAAGGGGGGAATGAAAATTTGTCTAGCTCTAGTGCTGGTAAGTTTCAATTCTATTAAGGACACGGAGGCGAGGATTATGCCATTCTTCCTTCGCTTTATTTTCCAGCAGCGATTTTTTAAAACACAACAAACTATTACTCCCATGAACAGCAGGGAGTAGGAAACAGAAAAGTTCTAACAGGAGTCCTTCCTCTCTGTTCAGTGTCCAGCATCCACTTGGTCCCTTCACTGTGTTTCCTCTTCCTCTTTCTTCGCGATGAACAGCTCCGTTACGAACTTCACGCATCCTGTTTGGACCCATCATTTCCTGCAACAACAGGTAGCATCAGAACCAGGCCCAGTATAAAACAGATCAACAGAGCAACACAAGAACCAGTCAATGTTTAAGCAACATCAGGTCATATGCAAATATCAACATGTAATTACAATTACTGCTTAGCGGTATAACCAACATTGAAAAGCAAGTACCTACTGCAGAACGGGGAGGGTCCGCATCGTCACTGATCGACGGGCGGGATAATCCTCGCCTCCGTGTCCTTAATAGAATTGAAACTTACCAGCACTAGAGCTAGGCAAAGTTTCATTCTATGTCAGGACCGGAGGCTCAGATTATGCCAGTTCAAAGCTTATCCACTACCAGTTGAGCTATTTCTAACACTGGCTTAAAGTAGAACCTCTTAAAGGCCGAGTCCGAGGATCAATCGGCCGCACGCATAAGATCTTCCAAACACGCTCCGAGTGAAAAAGCATTAGAGGCCATGGCCCCCCTTGCTGAGTGGGCTCCAAACTTCTTGGTGTCAATCCCCACCTCCTGTCTCACCCACCGTACCCATCTGGCTATGGTTGGTGAGGAAACCGCTTTGTATGGTTTTCTTAGTGCAATCAAGAGCTGTCGTTCGCCCGGAGGACGGACCTCCTCTGTTAATTCTTCATATGCTCGGAGGCACTGCACCACACACAATTTTGGGGATTCTCAAAATGCTGGGTAGGAGATTACCCTAGTACGACGCTTGGTCCTTCTACTGACTGTGAAAGATACCCCGTCCGGGGAGAAGACTCTGGCCGAAATGTCTAGAGCTCGTACATCAGAGACGCGCCTGCAAGATACCAGGCATAAGAGGGTCGCCAGCTTCGCTGCGAGCTCCTGCGAGACAGAAATCTGTTCGGCTGCCAGGAGAGGAAAAGATTCAACACCACGTTCACATCCCACAACGCCGAATAGCGTGGTTCCGGTGGGAGGGAAAGCCGAATGCCCCTAAGGAGTCTACACACAAATGGATGTTCCCCCACAGGAGATCCTTGAATGGGAGCGTGCTCTGCTGAGATCGCGGAACGGAAGTTATTGATAGAGCGATAAGCCAGCCCTTCCTCTGCGAGACTCGCCAGAAAGTTGAGAACCTGGACTACATCTGCGTCCATGGGATCAACACTCCGTCGCAGACACCAACAACGCCATCTGTTCCAGGCGGAGTGGTATTGTTTAGTCGTGCTATCTGCCCATGCCTTGGATAATAAGGACTCAGCGTGTCCCGATAGGCCTGGGAGCGACCAGCGTCGCCTGAGATCCGCCAGGCCATCAGCTGGAGAGTCCCTTCCACTACCAGATGGTGGGGATTGAGATCCGGATCCTGCAGAATGTGAGGAAAGAGGGGGAGTCGAATTGGAGAATCCCATGAAAGTTCCAGAAGAACCGGAAACCACACTTGAGACCTCCAAAGCGGGGTGACCAGCACCACCTCCGCCTTCTGCCGGCAAACATGAGCCGACAGTCTTGTGATCATGGAGAAAGGGGGGAACGCATAAACCTGCTCCCGCTGCCAGTCTTGGAGGAACGCATCCGTCGCCTCCGCTAAAGGATCTGGTCTCCAGCTGAAGAATCGTGGTAACTGATGATCCAGGCGCGACGCAAACAGGTCGACTGAACAAGGACCCCACATTTCCATCAGCTGGGCAAAAACCTGGGGGTCCAATTTCCAAACACTGGCGTCCAGGAGATGACGAGAGTGCCAGTCGGCTACCTCGTTCGCTCTGCCTGGGAGGTATTCCGCCGTCACTGAGACCTGGTTGTCCAGGCAAAAGGTCCAAAATTCTTTGGTGAGGTTGGCCAGCGCTCGGGACCTGGTGCCGCCCAAATGGTTGATATACCTGACGGCAGAGATATTGTCCATCTTGAGGAGGACACAGGACTGTACCCTGTCCTTCGTCCAACACTGCACCGCGAACGAGCCCGCCAGCAACTCTAGACAGTTGATGTGCAGTGACTGTTCTTGTGCAGACCAGGCTCCACCAGTGGAGAAATCCCCGCATCTGGCCCCCCCAGCCGGAACGGCTGGCGTCTGACTCGATCACAATGTCCGGGGCGGAGCCGAAGATTGCTCTTCCATTCCGCGCCTCCATGTGGGAGAGCCACCAAGCCATCTCCTCCTTCGCTTCCGCCGTAAGGGGAACCAATTGTGAATAAGTCAGCCCCTTCCGGAGGTGGTGTGCCTTGAGCCGCTGCAGTGCGCGGTAATGTAAAGACCCGGGAAAGATGGCCTGAATCAAGGAGGAGAGGAGGCCGACTAGGTGCGCCAGCTGCTGCAGGGAGGTATGTGACTTGGCCAAGGTTTGGCGGAGCTTGTGCCTGATCTTCGCCATCTTCCGGGCTGACAGGCTTAATGTCGAAGAGATGGACTCTATTGTAAACCCCAAGAAGGTCGCGCTTCGGACTGGGGTCAAGAGGGATTTTTTCTCGTTGATGACAAAACTGAGCCCTTGCAGGAGGTTGACCGCCATCTGCAAGTGACCGGTCAGGGTCTTGGGACATTGGGCCATAAGCAGCATGTCATCGAGGTAAACGATCATCCGGATACCCTGAGCCCTGAGAAACTCCACAGTCGGAGAACCTTCGTGAAGCACCAAGGTGCTGAGGATAGCCCGAAAGGCAGAGTGATGAACTCGAAAACCTGACCATCCCACCTGAACTGCAGGAATCGGTGGTGCGGGGGGGAAATAGGGACGGTGAGGTACGCGTCTTTCAGGTCCAGCCGAACCATCCAGTCGAGAGACCTCAAAACGTCCCTGAGCAGGTGGATTCTTTCCTTTTTGAAGTGCTGATAAACCACCCACTCGTTGAATTCTTTCAAGTTGATTACAGGTCTCCGACCCCCGTCCGTCTTGTCAACGAGAAAGATATTGCTGATACAGCCGTAGGGGTGCTCCGTGGAGTGACAGATCGCCCCTTTTTGGAGGAGGGCGGAAACCTCCTCGCTTACCAACAACGTGTTCTGTTGTGAGAAAGAGATGGGGCGAGGGCGGGATGCTTGGACGGGGTGGCCATGAAACTCTATTTGAAAACCCTTCCTTAAATATACCAAATCATTTTGTAGAAATATGCAAGCAGCAACGCCAAAACTTGTATGGGCATGATTCCCTAAACGATAGAGTAACTGGTAGAACAATTCATCATTATAGTCTACTAAAAAAGAGATTTAGTACAAGACAGTGAATAATTGATAAGCCAGTGTGACAAATGGCCAGACCCCCTTCTCTAAAGAGAGTTTGAATAAGATTTTCTAATTTGGGTGAGATGCAAGGCTTAAGCACTTGCCCCGCTTAATTCTGGATTTGGCAGATTAAGCCAACGAGAGAGAGGCTCCCAAATGACTAACCCTTTTTTTTTTTGCTCGGCTACCCTTTTTGGAGTAAATTGCCTTTTCAAGAGAAAAAATTGAATAGAACCGGGCCAGCCAGTGCGTGAACAATGGGGGATTTGGGTCTATCCAGGCAGTCGCTATGCATAACCTGTAGGTTGCCATGGCAACAAAGATTAGGGCCCCCCGTTCTTTCTGTCTATCGAGTCCTGAAATGATTTGGTATATTTAAGGATGAATTGCTCGCATCGGCCACTCTACTATCTCAGAGAAGTATGTGCACCTAACTTTGTGCTATATATTCTTTTTTTGTGGTGCTTTATTTAATGATGTACTGTTGCACTGGTCACTTTTCTTCATGTTTAGCTCTACTGAATATTTATTACTGCCCATCTGTTTGTTGTTGCACTATACATTTTCACGGATATTCCGGATTGTGATACTCTTGCTCAAACATGATGTATTATTATTGGTTTTGAAAGAATTGGCACTCGCCGGACTTTCTCAGTCCCAGGGGCGGGTGGGGAGGGGTTGCTATACTTTGTATTATTGCCTTCTTTGTTATGAATTCTTTGTTTACTGTATATTTGAAAAAAAGAAAAAAAAAAAGAAAAGAAAACCCTTTACCGTCTGAAGTACCCAAGCATCGCTCGTGAGAGAGGCCCAAGCCGGGAAGAAGTCCGCCAAACGACCCCCCACTCGTAGGCTCACCACTGGTAGCACACTCACCTATTCCAGGATTATTGGATTGTCCCTTGAATCCTCCACGGCCCCTGAACTTCTGTCCTCTGGTGGGGTAGAACGTGTTGTAGCGTATGCCGTCTTGGTACTGGCCACACCCGGAGCCTTGCCCCCTGTCAGGGTTGAAGTTGGGGCGGCCGGTCGAGCGGCCCCTGCCACGACTGGCCCCCTGGAAAACCCGGGGGGAAAAAACCCTACGGATGTTTGACTCAGCCTTGTCCAGCAACTTGAAAGTCGCTACGAACTTGCTCAGCTCCTTTACGAAAGGGTCTCCAAACAACCCCCCTTGGGCCACAGCGCCGGCCTCCGAAGAGGTGAGGTCCCCCAACTTAGGGTCCACCTTTATCAAAAGCGATTTGCGCCTCTCCGTGGAGAGCGCACAGTTGGCGCTCCCCAGGAACACAATGGCACGTTGTGCCCACCCTGACAGGACCTCGGGTGAGATGAGAGAGCCCGATACCTTTGCCTCCTTGGCCATGTCTAAGATTTTTGTGACAGGTCCTACAGTATCGAGGAGCTTGCCCTGGCAAGAGCACCAGGACTGGTCAATACCCTTTTTAGGGTCCTTAACAAATTTGGCTAGGAACGTCGCCATTTTGGGGTCTATGTCCGGGGTAAGGGCGACTTTGTCCTCAAGGCAGGGGTGGGGGCATTCCGCCCGTAGGCGGTTACGAGCGTCCTTCTCCATCGGTTTATGGAGGCGGCTCGCCACATACTTGGCTACCTTGTCTGCTGGGACCCAGTCTGTAGACCTAGGATGGACAATATCGTCCGGGTCCAGCATATCTAAAAGTTCCTCGGGGGCCGGGGGGGCGAGGAACCAAGGCCTCGAGGGGCCCGCTTCGTCATCGGTGTCACACGGGGAGTCCCCGGCGTCTTGGTGATCTGGGGTAGCAGTGCGAGGGGGGGTTGGGGAGCTATCCAGGGGTGCCACAGGCACTGACTGTGGGGGGGGGGGCTTGTGCTAGAAAGGCCTCCTTCAGGCATGCAAAAGCATCAGCATCTACCCCAGGGTTACATTGCTTTTTTGCTGGAGGGGGCCCCTCACCCTATGGGACCTCTGGGGGGCGGGTGGGTTTGGCCCATTTGGGGCACTCCCGCGCAATCTGTGCCAAAAGGCGCTGTTCTAAGGGTTCCATCGCCTGGTTTACGGCTCTGTAGATGGAATCATCAACTGCCTGGTAGAAGTCATCATCCCAAGGCAGGAAGGACAATGCGTTCTCATCCTGGTATTGTTCCTGGCCCTGCATGTCAGGAAAGTACGAAATGTTGGCCAGTAGGCAGTCCCTTAAGTGGCAAAAGCAGCACGATCTTAAAAGCACGCAGAGCGTGTCAAATTCGGAGCTGGGAGGGGGCCCAGACAGATGTGGGTGTACCAGGGGCACACACATTTGTGGGCAGAGCCCTGGGGACACTGAACACCCTGAGGCAATGTAAGGGCTCTGACCACCCGAGAAAATGTCCCCGCGGCGCTACAGCTGCAAATACTACCCCGCAGGGCGTCACAAGCAGAGCACAAATACAGACCCCAGAGGGCGTAAAGAAAATGAGGGGCAGTACAGACCCACTCACGGGCGTCAAACGGGTGGCAGGGGGCAAGGCTGGCTCTCTAAGGGGCAGCGTTCGTCCGCACTCTATGTTTAGTGACTGACTCGCGCTGCCCATAGAGAGGGCACAACGCCTCCTGGCGGCGGGAGGACCTCACCACACTCAGTCAGGGGCAAAAAGTCACGTAAGGTACGCAAATGCGTCCCGCGACTGCCAGGAATCTGTGGAAGCAGAGTACAGTTAGCACGCAGCAACAATAACCGCAAAATCACAAATTCAAACCCCCAAATCAGGAGAGAAGTAGAAAAAACGACTTAACTTGCTGCTGAGCAGCGAAGAAAGAGGAAGAGGAAACACAGTGAAGGGACCAAGAGGATGCTGGACACTGAACAGAGAGGAAAGACTCCTGTTGGAACTTTTCTGTTTCCTACTCCCTGCTGTTCATGGGAGTAGTAGTTTGTTGTGTTTTAAAAAATGGCTGCTGGAAAATAAAGCGAGGGAAGAA
Source organism: Calotriton arnoldi (assembly GCA_963921515.1). NCBI lineage: Eukaryota > Metazoa > Chordata > Amphibia > Caudata > Salamandridae > Calotriton > Calotriton arnoldi. Next base: position 4,327,271 of record CAWUFW010000001.1, on the reverse strand, counting down.
TGGCATAATCTGAGCCTCCGGTCCTGACATAGAATTCTTTTCTGTGGGCAATCCATGACCAAAACTATCGGGGAGTGATCCGAATAAGAGCGGGGATGTACCTCGCATGTCCGGATCTGGGTGTTTAGCTCCCTTGAGGCAAACCAGTAGTCAATCCTGGTATGCAGGTCATGTGGGGCTGAATAGTGCGTGTAGCCTCCCTGACTAGGCGAGCGCGATCGCCATACATCCAACAGGTCTAGCTGGACTGCCGCATCCAGAATAGCCCTGGCGGCTAATGAGGGACGTCAGGTGGGGCCTCCCAAGCGATCCCGTGCCGGATCCATCACACAATTTGTCACCTCCCCAGATCTGCTGAAGAGTTTTATACTTGCATAGTCTTTCCAATAGATCTAAATAGAATTGCGGATTGTCATAATTAGGTCCATATATGTTCACAGTTATCATATCTAGCCCTCGCCCATGGCATCTAGAGACGGCAAATCTGCCCTCCGGGTCTGACTCTAATGCCTCCAGCATGATCCCTGACTTCCGGCCTATCCAAGTTAGTACACCTCTGGCATGGGTGGTGAACCCCGCCACATGAAAAAAGTTCCATGCAATCGTCTACTTGTTAGCATTTTACTATTAGTGGGCAGGTGTGTCTCTTGCAAGAGCGCAATGTCTATCCCATGCCGAATAAGATAAGAAGACACTTTTCGTAGTTTCCTAAAGTCATTCAGACCACGGACATTGCATGTTAACATTGTTATACTACTGTTCTGCTTCCGTGCCATGTCTAGTTACTCTGATTGATCTTGCACTATGTATAACTAACATATTGTACCCCCCTCCGCTATCTTGCATTGTACTTTGTATGCTAGAAACACACCAATTTAGCTTTGTGATCACCAATAAACAAACCCCCTAACTGCCCCCCACCCAAGCTATGCACTCCCCAACTTTGCATAGTTGGTTTTCCTCCCACCCCCTCCACTTTGTTTTAAACAATCAATGATGACTATTTTATCCAAATTTCTTCAAAAAACAAAAGAGAGAGCTAGGACTGGTGGATAGCCGTCCTTGTCCCTTAATGATATATCAAACAAAATGAGACGGCCAAGCTATATAGCTATCTGACACAGAAGTGTCTGGCACTTAAAAGTTTATCTAGAAAACCCTCACACACCAACCTGGTTGGTGTCATGCTTCATCATCGGGTCCCAGCTGAGTAGCCGAATGCTACTCAGCTGTGCTGCAACACCTGATTACAGTGGAGCGGGTTGTACTGTTAGTGCATGTGATGAAGTAAAAGTGAAACTAAAAATACCTCTGGGATTCTACCTGTTAATTATTTTATTCCCAGTGATCCAGGGTATGTTAAAAACAAGAGAGAGGATAATTCACTGAGTGTTATGCTTATATCTCAGTGTTATCCATTGATGGTCAACATGTTTCAGCCCACTTAGGAAATTGCTGGGGCTTTCTTCAGGACCTCTCATATAAAGTGCTTGGTGAGTGAAGTGAAAAAAGTGAGTGGTAAAAATGAACCACGTGTTAAAGCATTTTTAGTACTCGCGCTAAGGAGTACCATACATGCTAAGAGGACTAACCGTACTCAGGGTCCTCACAATGGGCTAGTACACTACTAGTTTGACTGGCTCACACTTCTGATCCTGGGATGGGGGAGCCATTTAAGTCACGTACTTTCGTGTCATGGTCTCTCCCGCTGCACAACCTATTGCGGTATCCTCAGGAACAGGCTGACATACCTTATCTATCCCACTGAGTTAGCTTTATAACCTTGCCATCTAAACCACAATAAACATCCGGCCTCTAATCCTTGTTCTGGCATTTGGGTAGTAACTTTAACTTATAACCCCCTTCTGACTAGGTTGTCAGTCTAACTTTGATAGTGTCAAATAATCCAACTTCTGGCTCCGGAGAACATATGCATGCAATAATCTGACAATTACCCACCCATCTCGAACATTGCAATATGTGCGTGTCAATAATCACTTAACCAGCCGTGCCGGAGACGTAGCTGAAGATTTGTATGCGGCCCCGTAACTCCTGCGCCTCTAGGTCTCCCCCATTTGCACCGTCCTGTGACTCTGACTTTTTCTCCAGTTTTGGCACGTTCCTTGAGGGCTTTCTGTAGAACTTTGGGATCCGTAAAAATCTTAGATTTCCCGTTCTTATTAACCCTTAGTCGAGCTGGATATAACATGGTGTATTCCAGGTTCTGTTCTCTCAGCTGCCGCTTCAGGGGAGCTAATTGCCTCTGTGCCTCTTGCACTCTCATGGTGAAGTCCGGGAAAAGAGATATCGAGGAGCCTTCGTACTGCAAATCACGCTTCTCTCTGGCTATTTTCAGTGCTGCATCCATATCCTTATAGTTCAGCAATTTAGCCATGATAGGTCGCTGTGGGGTGCCAGGCGGAGGCCTCGGACACAGTGATCGGTGTGCGTGCTCCACCACGAACATAGCTGAGAAGGTTTCCCGGCCCAATAGCGATATCAATAACTCCTCTATGTGCACCTCCGTATTCCCCATGTGGGTGGTTTCCGGAAGTACTGTAATTCGGATATTGCTTCTCCGGGATCTAGGCTCCAAATTCTCCACCTTATCTGTAATACACTTAGGAGCTTCCCCATCTGTTTCTGCGTGGTATCCGTTTCAGTCTGGGCTTCTTCCACTTCTGCCACTCTTCTCTCTGTCATATCTAGGCATGTTTGTCGAGTCGCTCGGCATGTTTGTCGAGTCGCTCAGTCATGCGGTCCATGCGGTATGCTAGCGAGTCTATTTTGCCATCTATGATGGACAGGCTCTTTTGCATTGCTGCTAGGATGTGTCGTATGTCGCCCGCAGTTTCCTCCTCCATTTCATTTGGTTTGTCCGCTGTCTGGCCCACCTCAGTGTCTCTCAGCCTCAACGTGCGCTGCTCTAAGTGGAGCTTGGGTTGCGTCTTGTCCACTTTGCCCATAGCGTCGCGCTTCCCCGGAGCCAGGTGTGGTCGCTCGCTATCGTTGGTAAACTTGCTGTCAGCTCTCGTGGGCCGCAGTGGTGTATCTTGCTTCCTCTCAGCTCCACTGCCCAGCTCCAGGCTGTTCCTGGGGACCCCCAATTGTCCGCCCTAGGTAGGTGCGTTACGATGAGGCCGGCGACACAGGGGGCAGGACGACCTTGCGCGCCAAACTCCTTGTCTAGCTGCGGAATTGCACTGTTATGTAAAAGGCAAGATGTCCTCAGAGGCAGAAGAGCCCGTATAACATCGTTTCCTTTCCCCTTTTATAAATATGATATTGTAGATGTCTCTCACTTGTTATCGATTTACAGGCAATGTCTTATTGGCTTTCTTCCTGCCTCTTCCACTACGTGCCTCACTCCTGCGCTCCCAGCAGTCAGCTTTTATTGCGCCGTATATTTGCAAATGGCCGCCTTCCGATAATAGTGTCATTGGCAGCCAGGCCCCCGCACTCAAGTACACAAGATTTCCTCAATACCTCTCACAGTGGATGGTTGGAGCCGGACTCGCTCCCCTCTGCAGTCCACTTCCCGGGCACCCGCTTCACCAATTCGCCACCGGAGGCACCGCCCGCCTCAGATCCGCTCTAGGGCAGCAAGGCCTCACCACACCTCCGCAGAGACTAGGCTGTACCCCCAGCATCTCCCAGAGCAGCACGTTGTTCACTCTAGGGCCCCCGGGGCGGGAGGCCGATCCAGTGCTATTTTGCACGCCGCTTCCCTACAGGCCAGACGCTCCTTCAGGCCGCGGGGATCCGGCGCAGCCGCAGGTCATCCAGTCGCCGCCAGCCTCCTCGACCTGTGCATGTGCGCAGTAGGCCCCAGATAGGCCGCAGCCCGCCTTCCTCCACGTCTCCGAGTTTTCGCTCTTCTGCACGGCGACGGAGTCTCCCAAGCGGATCAATCGACGGAGCTCCTTCCGCGCTCTCTCGGGTCTATAAGCAGGGGCGATTATTTGTGCTCAGATGTAGGATTCCTGTCGGAGCGGAGCTCCCTCACCTTGCGGCCATCTTGAGACCAGGCAAGCTCCGCCCCGCCAGGAAACGCGATTTGTTTCTCCTGGAAACCCCGATTTGTTCTGCCTGAGCACCAGCACTGTGGCGTGGAGTTTGTGCCTGAAAGTGATGCCTTGGGCTGTGTGTTTGCGAGCCATAGTTCTGCCACATGCGTTGTCTGGGCACTGTGGGAGACTCCCCTGACATCAGTTCTGCTGGCCAGAGGGGGAAACTAACGCTGTGCTTCCACAAAGCTGAGGAGCCGACCGGGAGAGACCTTGTCCTCCCAATGACCCGTGTGCTGGCCAGCAGACTGCTGAGGCTGCCTCAATCACGTGAGGACAGCCTAGTATGGCCCACCTGTCTGCCCCCTTCTCCGACCGCAAGGTACAGAAGTCCCGACATCTGACCTCCGAGGTCCCTCTGAAGTTGCCCTGCGCTCCTTCGCGGGCAGCTCTGTTCTTTACTGAGAGTTGCGTTGCCTCCTCTTTGCCGAGGCATAAAAGGAACTGTTTTGGCGGAATTTCCAGTGAGTGCCTGCATAAAGCAGTGAAGCAGTCCCGCACTCCGCGGATGGCTCTGTGTTTTTTGACTGAAGTTGCGAGTCGAAAGAGCCACGAAGGGCTCTGGACTTGCCAGAGCTTGGGGGCATTACTTTCTCTGCATTCTGGGGAGAGACCTCGGTGGAGGACCCAATGGGAGGCGTGTGACCACCTCCAGTGGCTAGAATGCTTGGACCAAGTGTATTCTTGTCGATCCTCGATAGGGATCCTTGTATTTGCACTGCCGTATTGACTTTGATAATCCCCATAGAAAAGAGGGTGCTTCTGTGCGCACTGTTTCACTTGGTGCTTTGGAAATGCATAAGTGGGAGAGTTCTAATGTGATTTCCATAGTTATGACCTTCTGTTATTCCATGCAAAGAGTACTATTTTGAAAAGTGCATATCTTGAAAAATACATAATGTATTTGTATCGTTTTGGTCCTGTGTTATTTATAATGAAGAATGCTATTTTTATAAACCGGTGTGGAGTCTTTTTGTGGTGTGTTCATTGCGTTACTGTGAGTGTGTTATGCACAAATTCTTTACACATTGCCTCTGATGATAAGCCTGCCAGCTCTGCACCAAGCTACCAGAGGGTGAGCATAGGTTATCTTTAGTGTGTATCTAACTTCCCCTGGCTAGATTGGTGGTTCCTGCCTGGCTTGGGTGCCTACCTTAGCCTACCAGGAATTCCATTTCTAACAGCCTGCTTTTAGGATTGGCGCTCGCCAAGAGCTTTTGTTTTTAATACACTCACACACACACACACACTCCCATAGCCTTTAAAGTACTAGTGAGTCTTGAGTAGCCCCTACTTACAAAGGAGCACAACTTTCAAAAACACAAACTCCAGAGGTTGGAGTTTTGCCACTCCTTTGATATCTGAATTATAGCCACGTAATGCCTCTCTTCAGATGACATCAGGTTATACCATTACCTATGTGATTAAATATGGCATGAATTTCCAATTTGTTCATACACTTTTTTCTGACCCTGGTTTCGTGATTGAAGTAACTGATTGAGGAAACTAATTTGCCATCTAACTGTGGACGTTTTAATGTTGTTTTTTCCAGCGTCTCTCCCTATTAACCAAATGAAAGGCTGCTTTTAAGTCAGTGTTACAGGCAAACAGCCTTTGATTCCTGATCAAAACATAGTTTCCAGCCTTGTGTATCAAAGGATCGCATTGATGCACTGTTGAGTGGCTCACTCTGATTCCTGTTTCAGCTATTGACAGATTATTCCTTTTTTTTATATAATGTTGCACATGTTTCAAAAAGTGCTTTGCAAATAACTGAGCTGATGTGCCAGTCAATCTTTCCTCTCAGACCACTGGTTGATTCTATGGTATTAAAATTATCACACGGATAATAATGTAGCTCCAGCCTTGTATAAACATGGCTTTAATGAGTCTCCAAGGGATTCCATGACCTCTGGTACATCTTTACGCAGATCACTCCCTGGGTGACGTTTTACCGACCTGTAATCCACTGCCTGCCCCGTAAAGGAGCATTACCATTATTTGCTGAAGATGGTTGCAATTTTGTTTGAAATTGTTATGCGTAAGGTCAAAAATATCAAATATGGTCTCTTTTCTCCAAACATAACTTGCAGCGCTATGGAGAAAGTAGTGAAGGGTACTGAAGCATGGTTAGCCAGTGATATATATGTAGAGATAGACCTCCTACAGCAAAGGTTTACCATAAGACAATCTTTGAGGTCCTGATGGCTGGTTAGTAATCATAAGGACACCAGCAGATTTATAGGCAAAATATTGACTCAAAAATAAGCAGAGAGCATGCCGATTGTTGTACTCGCTTGCCTTCTATATAGTGGGATCCATATTATTTAATGGACTTCTTAAAACCTGATATTCTGGTTGTCAGATCAATTTAATCTATTCTCTTTCATCTAACTATTAAAAAATCACTAGGTGTATTACGTTGAGTCAGTTCCAAAGGCTCCTATTTTATCTACTTTTGAAACTAAAATATTCAAAATATCACATGTTGCTGCATTCAGTACATAGATCACTAGAAATGTTTTTCTCATTTTAGTCTTCAATCAGTAATGTTCTTTATTGCTTTTGTTGGTACTTCTACCAATACTGTTAAAACTACTACTACTACTTCTACTGTTCTTAATAGTCCATTATTCCTCACTAATGATTCTGGTAGCAGTACACTACCTGCTGCTCCTAATACTAAAACTATTACCATCATTGCGCTAATATTATTATGTAGGTAGTCCATACAACAGGTCATACTTACAGAACTACTGCAACTAAGCCTTCTGCAGAACCTAGTATTAGTAATGGAACTTCAACTATGACGATTACTATTACTGACACCAATAAATCTTGTACTAGTACTATTCGTGCTACCTTTACTAGCACTACTGCTACCACTACACATATTTCTGTTGCTACAAATAGTGCTGAAAGTACTATTAGTAAAACTACTATTGCTATGTCTAATGCTACAACAGCTACTCATATTATTGCTAATACTGGCCCCTACCAGTATGTCGTCTAATGGAGCGACTACTCTTGCTAGCACTAATACCTTAATTCTGCCTGTAATTGTACTTCTTGCCAATCTACTACTACCTTGCAACATGGAGGTGCCTCCAGTTACAACATTTTACTTTCTTTCATTCAGGTTCGTTACCTTTGTTAATAGACTAGCATGTAATTTTCTGAATAAGACACTATATGTATAGATTATTATATGAAATTGACTCATTCTACAACATAGTTATTCTTTTTCAACTTTGTTGACCTTATACAATGTATATTGGCCTAGCAAAGCCAGACTGTCCAACGTCTGTCATATGTCTAAAGATGTGAGTCCAGAAATTACATGAATACCTATGTCAGAGGCTTTGATTCCTCAGGGGCGCCACGGTTTCAGAAAGCACGCCTTATGGCATTCTGACCCTAAAGTGCTTTGACATAGAGTTGCAAAGAGACCGAATAGAGTGAAGGGGAAAAGGGACGTGGCTTCTGGGAAAGGGGGCGCTAAAATGGCGACACTGATAGTATTAGGACTGCCAACCTATTAAGCAAGTACATCATTGTTTGCAGTAACAAAAGTGATTACCTTAGTGTTGCTCATTCATTGACAAAAAAGTAATATGTTGAAGTTCATTACTCTTTCTGGGTAAGAAGTCTGTGACAATAGTCCCTTTGGTCCTGCTTGCAAGGTATATGAAAGCCACATTTACTTTGAAAGTATTTTCTAGACTTTTCCAGAATAATTCCTTCAACACTGTAGCAAGATTAAAAAAGAATTCAGTGTCTGGTTTTAGAGGTTTCTGGAATGTTCCTTTCAGTGCTATAGCAACATACACAAAATATCAATTAGTGTGTCCTGGATGTTCAAAATGTTCCATGCAGTTCTATATCAAGATTCAGACTACAAAGAGTGTGCGCTAAGTCAGAAGAAATGTGGCACCACCGGGGACCTGAAGGATGGCAGGAACTGGGCTCACCCCAACTACCGGGTCTTTATGGAAAGAGAGACCTCGAAACTACCACGAGGGCCTTGAGGAGCAAGAAACATTCAACTGAAGACCAAGATTTATGCAAGCTGTACACTTGTATTTTGATACTAAACAACATGTGACAGATGTGGCTTTTTTGTGGCCATAGACAAAGCAGGTCTTTGTCTCAGCGCTGCTGTGCAGACTACCTCTGAGCTTTGAGAAGTGAGCTTTGACCATGAGTAAGGTAATGTTTTTATCTGTCACCAATATGGCACCACTTGGTCCTCTTCACGTCCTGAATGAACAAAAAGTCTGTCAATCTCCATCAGAAAAGAGCAAAAGGTATGCTCTTCTTGAGCAATGTCGTCCTTGTGAATTGGTACGTCGAGGTATTCTGTATACTTTTCTCTCATCTCCTATTTTTGTAAAATTAGTGCCAGAACAAATGCTGTTCCCCATGTGAATCATTTTAATGTGCCAATGCGGTCAAACAAGCGTTGGTGTTCAAGTTGAAAGAAACCTGGCAGTGGCGGATTCGGTAAGGCTCTGAAGCCTTGTGGGTCTCCTTTCCCAACAGGAGTAGCAGAGGCTTTACCCTTGCCATCTGTTAGAAAAATTGACAGCCTGGTGCAGGAAATCCTAACCTTCTTCCACCTAGGTTTGTTGGATAAGAACATTTCATTGTTGCAGACTTCTAGTATGACTTTAACAATGAGCCAGGATAAGATCAAGTGACTATATTTTTGCCACTGGGCAAGTTCAAGTACATGTTAGCTAGAGCTATGATTCTTAACCTGTGGTCAGCAAACGCTTGGGGGTCCCCGACGCCTACTCAGAGGGTCCGCAGCTGTTTAGAGAAATAAATATCATTAGCAGATTCATAAAGTATATATACATAAAAGGCAAAATTGAAAGTTTTAAAACACTGTAAATGTGAAGGACTTTAAAATTGGAAACTAAAACTTAACTTGTTATCCTTTTCTTGATTTGTGGGTGCAGCACAAGTACAGCAAATGGAATCTTGAATGGATGATTGGTGGCCCATAATTGAAGCAGCACTGGTATATACCGACAAAAAGAGAGCATGAGTTAGGAGCAAAAAATATAAAGTTATATGCTAGAGTCGTCTAGCACATTGCTTCCTCTTTAGAATTGAAACAAAATTTTGAAAAGCTTAAACTTTCATATTAAATGTAAATTTGTTTTCTCTTTTTGTATGAATTAAATTAAATATTTCATAATTTGTATTTTTGTTTAATGTATACTTGTTTCTGTATTTTTCTGTATTGTTTTGAGGCTCAAATTGTATAAATTGCTATGGTTGGGTTCAACGGCGTCTAGAAATGATTGAGTAGGGCTCCACTGAGGTTAAGAAGCACTGAGCTAGACAATCTGTTACCCATAATGCCCTGTGTGGCCATTCAGGCATTTAGTTTGAGTACAGTAGGACTTAACATTTTGATGTTGATGCTTACAATAACTCTAAAGAGATATTTTTTTTAACATTTCAGATAAGGCTGACCAAAGCCATTTTGATGGGCTACTCTACCTGTATTTTCCAGTTTGAGTATGTATGTATGTAGTATTTATACAGTGTGAACCTAGTCAAAAGCCAATGGAGTTCTGCATATGGTCAGAGACAAGCATACAGTTCCTGGTTTTGTGGACTGTTAAGCATTGTGATAACATTTTCTTTAAAGAGGTGCGTCTTCAACTCTTTCATAAATTTGAGCAACATTGGGTTGATCTTAATGAATATGGGGATGTTGTTTAAGATCCTTGGTGCATAGATGGAAAAGGCTTGCTTGCTGCCTTGTATTTTCTTTCTTACACTTATTAGTCAGCAGTCTGATAGTGTCATGGCTGCAGGGGTGCCAAGAGCCACCAGAGATGGAAACAGCACTTGGTACTGCCACTTATTTTTCCTCAACAGGCTTCGATCCAGAGCAAGAGAGAGAAAATACAATAGAGGCAGGGAGTGTCTGGGGGTGGATAAAGAGGCATGAGGTGGAAGGAAGGCTAGGCAGCTTTTGTGTTCGGCACCCCAATCTGCGATAGTGTCAGCCACAGGCTTCTAAGAAAACGTTTGGGTCCTGATACTTATTCTTTTACAAATGAAGCACTGGATCAGGGAATTCAGAGAGACATTGTGCACTTACATACGTCTCGTGGTCTCTGGAATGTTTCAGAATTCAAGTTCATAACTGAGTTAAAGAAGTATAACTATCATTGATGGGTCTAAAATTACAGACACCCTATGCCACTGGCTCTTGAGGTTTATTTATGATTTTGATTCGATAATGATTCAAGGTGGTCAATGGAAAGTCGCCCTCTCTACACCTGTTTTGGGGGAACCTCTGCTCCATTTTTCTATATATATTTTCTATATATTTTTTTATAGTTCCTAAATGAAAGAAACATTTTCAGACTCAACTGAAACTGGTGATCGGAGTTTTCTTTCTCACTAGTGCAAAATACCTTTTTGAAAAATAGCGCCATGTTTATTTTTGGGGGGAAAATAATCTTTTATTTGACAAGTAATCTGTATGGTGCCTTTTGAAATTAAGTCATTGATGCTGGATAAGCATTTAGCCAAACACATAAAAATGCTTGGTGGCATTGCCATAGTGATGATGTTAATCATATGCAAATAGGGTTACCTGTTTTGTGGTATTCTTTAATTATTTCCGTCTGTATTTATCCCTATTTATTTTTTCTCATCTCGTTGATATTGATCTATATTTATTTTGTAAGCTGAAAAAAATGAGTTGCAACTCATACATTTTCACATTCATTTATTCAATCACTAGCCGTCAGAATTGCATGTGTGTCGGGTTTTGGCACTATAAACAGCATTATGCAGTACAGCAGCCCCTCATGCAAACATTTGCATTGTGATAAAATCACATCTACATCTCGAAGTGGCATCCGGTTTTTAACTCTTCATGTTGTCAGTCTGCGCAGATGTTGGCCTTGGAGTCACGGTTAGCAGTAGCAAGAAGAGTCACTCCAAAGATGGCCTACCTCTATTTTGTGCGCTTTTTGGGATACAAACAAGGAAGCACCTAGTTTTTTCTTTGCGTTTGAAAAATCAGTAAAAATTGAATACTGGGAGTCTTAGCAACAAACCTCACATGCCTGTGACGGTACTCAGAGGTAGGCGTTTTCCCAAAAATAAAAATAGTAAAACATATCACAATGAAAGGTTCTGATATTGTGGTGCCATAAATGTAAAACCTTATTGGAAGAACGGTTCACACAGTCTGTCAACAGCTGAATGTAATTGGAAAAGGCACAATGCCTGCATTTAGGAGCGTCTTCTTGCATTTGCATTTTGAAAATGAGTCTAAGTAGACCATCCAATTCATAAATCATTTAAAGTGAGGAGTGAGTGGTGTAGCTTGAAACACTCTGTAGTTGTCACTTGTGTTTGCATTGGAATTTAAGACATTGATTCGGCTGCCTTGAATAGATATTGTAGACACGGTGCCTTCGAGTGGATACCCAGACACCATCTGCTGCGAGTCATAGCCATATGCCGCACCACTTTCGTCAGGAGAAATTACGTTTACATGTATAATTTGTTATCGTGTTATTGAACTTCTGCAGGTTCAGAAAATCGTTTTCCAAAGCCTTTTTCTGTAAGCGGTCATGACACTGAAAGGAGCGTTGGCAACCTTGAGGCGTGCTTTTAAAATCACGTTTTCCCCTTCTTGCAAAGTGCGGCGCGGCCTGTGAGGCTGGGATCCGGAGCCTGTGTTCCAACACCAAGGACAGAGAGGGAGCGAACAACGTGTCCTCTAAGCAGCCTGCTTTTATTGGACACACGCTGGACTAATAGTTGCCAAGGCTCCATTTTAAATCTGAGAAATAACTCACGAGTGTCACTCTGAGCGTTGACACGATGCAATATGTCATGGAGGTTTTTTTTATGGTAGGCCTCGGTGACAGGTTTTGACAAAACTGCTTTCACGACGGTTGACTGTATCTCTTGTCTGGTTTTACGCGCCTTTTGACTAGTCTTGAAGATGACACATTGAGGTTGCATTAGCTATAACCAGGTGCGGTTGTCGTCGCACAGACACCATGGGTAGCACTGCACTTGAAAGCGCGCGAAGCACTGAAGCTCGGAGAGGCCAGTGCCCTCCTTCAGTGGCAGCAGTGAGCTGAGGGGCTCATTAATCAACGCCGGAGCCCAGGTGTGAGGGTTTCCTACACAGTGCCAGCAGACTGTGAAAGTCACATCCAGCACACCGGCTGCCAAGGCGGGCAGAGCTACAAGCGGCGCAGCCCACTCCTCGAATGGCCCTGCATTGAGAGTGGCAAGAACAGAATGCCCCCTACTGCCCTCTGCATCTTCTAGTTTTTCATATGCATTGCAAAACCACGTATTTTTTTTAAACGAGGACTTGACTATCTCTTAAAAGGTACTCTGTGTATTACTCTAAACCTCCAGTGCAAGTTTTTCGTGCGCTGCTTTAGATGTCTATTTTGCAGCTCACTCCGTGGCTTCGGAGTGGTTTGCTGTAAGTAATAAAAAGAGAAAGGTGACCAGGGTTCAAGCATGAGACTGCAGTATTCTCACTGTGGTGCCCCCTGAATACCCTGCAATTATGAGTGCTATTGAATTGGATGTGCGACTGGTGACGTTAAGGACTGTCTTTTCCTTGGCACGAACATAAATAATTTCTAAAAAGCACTTTGAAATGGGTGACATGATGTCATAGAATTGTAACTGGAGAGCTTTGCTCCTTGCTTAAGGATAGCTGAAGTTGGTAACCTTTCTGTTGCCTCTCTGTTAGAAGTAGACTGAATGGTGTTGCTGGCTATGTGGCCACACCTCCATGCACAAATACAATCTCTTTAGCATCACATAATCTGGACCACTTTCTCTTCATAGACATCACAATGAGCCTGCTAAGTGCCATTTCCAGGGCTGACCTAGACACAATACATTTTTATCCTCTTTACCATCAGTACCACATATAACCCTAACCTGAACTATTTGCACAGTTTCAAGACCATCAGAATAAAGCACTTTCACAGTTACTTTATCTTTGCTAAATAACCAAGCTCAGAAAAGCTGAAGACTAAAAAGACCTCCCTGCAAACCTCAACAATCCTAATATACACCCTTCTCTCATCTGCCAGTAATCCAAATGGAACCATGAAGCATAGCAGTTATTGACAGTCCTATTTGCGGTTAAATAGGTTTTTCTAAGTACAAAAATTGAAAAGACAGTAAATAAAGATATGAATCTCTTCTAGACCACCAAAATCTTTGTCAAGACCTTATTTCTTAATTCCTGCAACCTCATTATCATGAACTGTGTTCAGACCATAACAGCTTTTTCTTCGAGTACGTCCTAGGAATTCATCCCCACACAAACTCTACACAACCATGCAGCATGCTTCATCTTACTTTCTTCTCCATTGCTAATGGCTAGACCAAAGTCATTCTCCACAATCTTTAATCACCAGTGAGCCCTTTCCCCACCACTTTAAAAAAAAGAATGGTAGTTATCTTTGCTACACCACTGACCAAAGTCATTCTCCTGCTTCCCTCTGCTGTGGCACCTTACCAGCTACACCTTTGGCCAAAGTCATTCTCCTATGTCCCTCTGATGTGGCACCTTACCAGCTACACCACTGACCAAAGTGATTCTCCTATGTCCCTCTGCTTTGGCACCTTACCAGCTACACCACTGACCAAAGTCATTATGCGATGTCCCTCTGCTGTGGCACTTTACCAGCTACACCACTGACCAAAGTCATTCTCCTTTGTCCCTTTGCTGTGGCACCTTACCAGATCTTCATACCCCTCATTCAATCCATCCTCATACCACCTCTAAAAACTCCTTTGTATATCAAGTCATAACAGTAAGTTGCCAACTTCCCCGTAATATTCAAAGCAATAGAAAGAGTTAGTGACCTTTTATTTACAACTTTATAGTTGACTAATGTGCTTTCAATTTGCTTTGAACTGAACATGAGAGAGAACCCACTGTTGCCTCTGTCTAGTTCTACTTCTTTGCCCGAGCTGATAATACAACTTTTGAAATGTGTGACCTCTTACATTTTTCTATTGGCTTTGAACACACTCACCAACAAATCACAAATAAAGGGTCACAAATCCTAATTGAGGCCTCAAGATCAAAACAAGATTGGTACAGAAAGCTGTTGAGTGACCAAGAACAGCAGATCATACATTTCCCTTTTTTTCTAAATCTGTCACCACCAGTTATGCTGCGACATTAGGTCATCCATAATGTTGCTCCATCAAAAACTGTAGGGGTTGATTGGGGTGACTCTCTCTAGAAACAAATCATTGAGTGAGCACGTAACAGCGTGACTGAGAATCAGAGCCTTTGCTTCACCTTTGGATTCCTAGGCAGCATTAGCATGGCCTACCTATCGAAGAGAATTCTCCTCTTCACCGCATCAGATCACTCCAGTTTGCCAGACCCTAAAGCACACCACACCATGCGAAAGTATGTGTCTGGGACATGTGCTTCTCCAAATAACACCCACATTACCCAAGCACTCAAATAAGATTTCTCCAGAGCCTTTATCTCTATCAAAAACATGCGTAAAGCATTCTTGGTCAGACACCCAAAATATCCTGATCACCCCTGATGAACACCAGGGAGTAATGGAATAGGTAAGCAACATATAGGTGATTATTGAGGTTGTAGAGAGCACAATACTAATATATTTAAAAAATAAGTAAATCATGTGAATTTGAAGTGATGCTTAAATCTGTATTATGATGATACTAGAGAGATACATTTCGCATAACTTGTCAGCATTCTGAAAACCCTTCAGCAAGCTTCTGAATACTGCTTGAAATTGTCCGCTGGCGAAATTGAGGACTCAACTTCCATGGACATACACGTACAGTGTTCTGTGCAGAGCATGTCCCTGAGTCACACCCGTGAAGCACTGTAAAAAAAGCTCCAGTCTTTGCATCCCCATGCCTTTATCCTCTGGTTGATAGTTGTTAGGGGTTTGGTATGTGTCTCCTGCCTTTTACATATAATTCACACCCTTTACACTCATCTGACACTCAATACCAACATCAACCTATCCAATACATACACGTCATTAATACATCTCTAAAGTCTGAGGCC
This sequence comes from Calotriton arnoldi, assembly GCA_963921515.1. Classification (NCBI taxonomy): domain Eukaryota; kingdom Metazoa; phylum Chordata; class Amphibia; order Caudata; family Salamandridae; genus Calotriton; species Calotriton arnoldi. The sequence goes on along the minus strand of CAWUFW010000001.1, from coordinate 4,312,109 downwards.
GTTTATGAGGGTGCATTAGTCCTAAGACTGAATAAAAACATGGAATGGGCATCTTGCTCAACATACAATCGATCTGTCATCATTTTGAGGTAGAAATGAAAAAGGAATTACTAAGTGCATGTTAATGTAAAAGCTCACAATTTTACAAATGTGGGTGGGAGTGTAAGCCGTAGGTAAAAATGCAAAAGCACAATTAAAGTTATAAGTGACGTAAGCCGAGTAGGCTAGAAGGGTGTTTCGAGATGTATGTGCTAATGAAGCAGTTTAGAGTGGAGTTACTGTTGGGTAGTAAATCCTGGTACAAGACAGAGGTATGTATGTCTTAGATTAGATAGAGGCTTTGTGAGGCAAATATATATTTTTTAATTAATAGACTTATTGTTTGTATTTTGAATGTTCTCCTATTAATAAACCTGCTATAGATTCAGTTTTTCCCACTGTCAAATCTAATGAATGTTGCTCATATGAGTGCTTCACCCAGTGTTAATTATGGGAGCCTGCAGACGTAAACAGGAGTGCTAACTCTAAACCTATTGTCTACCTATATGTTTCAGGGTCGGAGTATGAATTGTAGCTGATTTGCTAACATCACATACTCTACCAATCACAGGTATCAGCTGATTTCCTCTGACTCCACAATACATTTCCTGGTAGTGGGGCAGAGGTCTTTGGGCTGCTGCCTGTCCCTCATATTTCAGTGTGAAGGATCTTCTCTGTAAATTGTGGAAGTTACCTCTGATATCACTTTGTTTATTGCATTCTTTGACATATTTGATCTCTCTTAGACACAGTTGAGTGCCCGGCGATAAAAAAAAAAAGGACTAGTTCTCAAAGAGGTTCTGAAATCCACTCCCCGGTATTGAGTTCTCAAGGCACATGTTCCTTTAAAAGTGCCGTCTTTCAGGTTTGTAAAAAGGAAAGAAAAACTGTCTGTATTTTAAGCTGCTGTTTATTCTTGAGAACCCTCAAAACGAAAGAAGAGACTGCTGATTGTGTGCTGGTCTTTAGCAGCTATTCCACGGCCGTCAGCGGATTTTTTGTTCGATTTCTCCCTTTAAATCATTTTGAACACTTTTTGCATGGAGCCTGTCCAATGGCATGCGGATTCGGAATGTAAGTTGACTTGGACAATATTCTCTGCCTTGTTGCCAAGCCTGCCTCTAGTATTGTGGAGTGACCACAGCCACTCAAGAGGACACCCCCAAAGCCGTAAATACTACTTGACTTCATCTGATTTCAGAACATTGGTCACTAGATTGATAGTCATAGATGTAAAAGAGCAGGCCTAGTAGCCTGCGAGCGGAAAATGGCTAGGAATCTATATATTTACGTCCTGTCACACCATCTCTTCATTTCCCTTTCTAATCGTTTATTTTTTCCCGCCCGATCTCTGTATCTCTCACAACTCGTTCTCCATCTTGACCTTTAGTTAAAGCAAGCCGCAGATGGAGGCACGTTCATTCCAGTTACAGTTGTGCGTGCATTTGCACACCCGGCGCCGCTGTGGCAGTGACTTCATTAAAATACTTCTGGCACAAATGAAAAATCAAGTTGCAGCGCCATTTGACCCTGCTGTGCGCAGAATGTACAGCATCATGACGTTTTGTTGTGGGTGCTTACTCCTCCTATGCTTGTTGTCTTTATTGAGGGCCACCGTCCTACCTCCCTGTCCGTTTTGTTGTGGGTGCTTACTCCTCCTATGCTTGTTGTCTTTATTGAGGGCCACCGTCCTACCTCCCTGTCCGTTTTGTTGTGGGTGCTTACTCCTCCTATGCTTGTTGTCTTTATTGAGGGCCACCGTCCTACCTCCCTGTCCGTTTTGTTGTGGGTGCTTACTCCTCCTATGCTTGTTGTCTTTATTGAGGGCCACCGTCCTACCTCCCTGTCCGTTTTGTTGTGGGTGCTTACTCCTCCTATGCTTGTTGTCTTTATTGAGGGCCACCGTCCTACCTCCCTGTCCGTTTTGTTGTGGGTGCTTACTCCTCCTATGCTTGTTGTCTTTATTGAGGGCCACCGTCCTACCTCCCTGTCCGTTTTGTTGTGGGTGCTTACTCCTCCTATGCTTGTTGTCTTTATTGAGGGCCACCGTCCTACCTCCCTGTCCGTTTTGTTTTTTTAACTAGCTTGGAAAATGATTAGAGCCTTTTTTTCGAAATGATCTTCACTCCTAAAATGGTGTCGACTTCTCACTGTCGGGTAAAGTAGACATAAAACCACAGCATGTTGAAGAAGCTTCCCTGGAGCTGAATTAATAGTGTTGTGAATGCTGGGCAGCACGTAGCAAGAGCCTTGCACCCCTTGAATCGCTACATTCTCATGTAATTGCGAACAGTATCCTGTGTCAACAAATATCGTGGAAAATGCACCATTAGCTCATTTGAAGCCGAGTTATCGGAGCCCCTCTGTGTTTTTACCCTGTGAAAGCTGTGAGCATTGTTTTCCACAAGTGTTCAAAGATTTCTTAGTGTTTTGCAGATTGGTTTTTTCCGTCATTGTCTTTAAATGTGTGGGAACATGTGATCAGAAGCTCTTCTCTATTCAAGCTGGGTCAGCTTCTGCTCCAAAGTGTCTCATTGTCATGATGTCACTGCATCTCAAGATGTGTGACCTTTGCACCCAATGGATCCATGGCAGCCCTCAAAGTGTTTTAACACATTAGATTGGTTTGTCCCCTGCTAGGGTGTTTCTAGGCTTTTTGGACTTGAATGTGTGTGTTCTGATGGGATGATGGGCTTGAGAAAGCGAAACCTATTCTCATGTCTGCCGCGCGCCGCCAGATGTCGCAAAGGCACTGCAGACGAGCGCATTACAGCTGAAGTGCGGACCTTATGTCCAAGGAACACTACCATTGTGTTAGGGAGTGGCAGGGGCCATAACAGGTCAGTTAAATGTCCTTCAAACGTTTCATTTTTGCATTCAGGATCAAGGCACGATTAAAAAATTCCACACATATCTGACATTGATGTTACCACCAGTGCAATGTCGTCTGTCAGAGCAATCAACCAGGGCTCTATTGCCGTGAGAGCCATGCAAATGATCCTCTTTGGCACTTCCTTCACAATGCATGGTTTTCTAAATGTCCAGCTACACATAGGATTCATGGTATACAAATAGTATTTTTTGATACCTTTTCATCAGTTCCTGAAGATATACCTGAGACTTTTAAGCAGAATGACAGTAGAAAAAAGATAGTAGAGAGAAATGTAGGCGAATGAGAAAAACCACGCCAAGCAAATTCCAGCTAAGCCAAACAGTATGAATAAAGGGCGGTTTAACAAGTTAAGCAGAATCGGATGCGGTCATTTGTGATTCATTCGATACAATGAGTGTCATGCTAGCATCTAACATATTTACGTTTACAGAGAAAATCATATGATGCTTTCGAAAGTCGTCTAATACGAGTTTGCGTCGTCAAAACAGCGTGAAGACCCAATATATTTTAAAAAGCGATTTGACAAAGTAGATGTTTTAATATATGGTCAAAACTTTGAATTGTCAGTTGTATTCAAAACGTGATACCATGTATAATTGTAGTGTTACTGGTTTTATGATTAGCCTAATAATAAACTGATTTTTAGTTATGCCCAAAGGTGTCATCTTTGACTTGGAGGAATGAATATCAGTAAAGAAATAAATGGGTCAGTAGCCTGCATTCACGTGCAGATCTTAGTAGTATCCTTGGTTATTGTAAACACTTGGAAAGCATTATTCAACAAGTAACCTGTTGTCTGTTTGTGTTAAAAGGTCTCTGCTCGGGACACATGAGCTTTCTAGATCCAGTCTAGACCATGCATCATTCTAATACGATTACAATTCATCAAGACTAAAAAAAGGGAATATTTTTTATTTTCTGTCCACTATGATGTATAGATTAATTGAAATCAATGTTACATTAAAACGTAGTTTATTTCCAAATTAAAGTTTTATTTTATGGCTGTTCATCAGTTTGTTGTCTAGCATCTGTCTTTGGCCGTCTATGTATACAATACATCGACGTATCTATCTAATTGTCTGTCTAGTCGTCTGTCCCCGTGATTTGCACATTTAATCATGTCAGGGTGTTTGGAACTTTGAGTAATCGGTGTGCGAAATTTCAGAAAATGGGCACTTTTAGTTTTTACGAAGGCAATTGGCCAGATTCACAAAGCTACGTCCGCGTATCATTTTAATTTACAGCTGTATATTGCCTTTTTGCAATGTAAAACCAGTTTTGAAATTCACAACAGTTGGTTTTACACATGGAAAAATATCTATTCACTCAGATTTTTATGTGCGTAGATCTACTTCCAGGTGTGAGAAGTGGGTGAGCCATAGGTGTTCCAGGAGTGCAATGCCTGTTTACATCCACAAACTTAAATGTTTGTGGGTATTCACAAGATTCTCTCTGGCACATGCCCACAGTGGAAGTGGAAACTGTGTCAGATTTACTGCTGTCAAGGACATATACTAATACCTTTCCATAGTTGGTAATGGGATCAGAACATGCACAAAATTGGTGAGATAGTAAAAGAATAGAATAGGTTTTTTTCACAGTGAAATATATTTACCCAGTGGAGACATTTTTTTTTTGTTTAAATTCACTAATATAATGGCAGTTCCCCATGCGCACTTCTGTGCTATAATGTGTATGCTAAAATGTCTATGCATTGTTCAAACTGCAGGTTCACAAATGTTTTACAGAAGTGCATCTGGAAACTAGTGAAAATTGCAGGTTTTCAGGCATAACCTGGCTAACTATTTGCGAATTCCAAAAAGTATGTAAATATACAACAATGCAGGGCAATAAATCTACGTTCATAGATTTATTATTTTTTGAGGATTTAGCCCAATCTGCCTAATTTAGGTTCAGACTTATATATTTCAAAGCCAGTGTCTTAAGCTGCAAAGTGCTTGTCCTCACATTGCAAAATGTCACTCTCGCCTTAGCATTTTGTGCTAAATTGGTAAATTGGTTTTAGGGCAGGTAACATCTTGGGATGTGGTGCTGCAGGGCGCTTGAACAACCCTGGCCTTGCAGGCATACCAGTGGAATTACTTTGTTCTGCCCAACTTGTTTTATTGTTGTGGAGCAATTACGGAGAGAAGGGTTCATACTAGACTAGAGTTAAGCGCACCATGGCAGCAGCCTTCACTGGCCCTGGCTGGGGCTTTTCAATACTACTGGACATAAAACTTTCCAAAAGTTAGCTCCTCTGCTCTAGGAGAAATCCTGGCGAAAGACCAAGAAGGTGCTGTAAAACATTTTTAGTTGACCGAGCTGAAGTGGTTAGTGGCGATTGATGAGCAGGAAAGAGCTCCAGTGCTGGAGTTTTACCTGAAAAGGGTTTGGGGAGAATCATAGTGAAGAAGATGTCGTCCCAGTGTAGAACACATTAAAATAGAGTATGCAGCATTGGAACTTTACTTGAGATTTAAATAAGATCACCTAATAATAACATGCTAGTTTTCCTTTTATAAACTTATATGTAAGGCCCACTGAGGCTACAGAACCAGCCAGGAACAGTAGAAGGAGGAAGAGTTACCTGCCTTTTCTGCTAGAATAATCAGTTTCTGCCTCCTAAGAGAAACAGTAGAAAAGCTGTTTCTACCAGTGCCTTTCCGGTGCTGCTCAGGACCTGATTTTAAGAACTGGATGAGCAAGTTCAATGGCCTCGCCCATGGAGAGTTTGAGACCGCGATGCTAGGGGCAGCTGCCTGCCTACTGCAGGAACTGACATCTGAAAAAATTGAAATCCAGGAGGCTTCTTAACTGATTAGCAGCTGAGGACACTGGAACAATTGCACCAATTGTGGGGAGTCCCACACAGCTGATTTCCAAAGGACGTGGCTCCTGAAGGACATTCCACAAGAAGCCATTCTTAAAAAGAATATTAAGATTTTGCATTTTAGGATAGCTTTCTGATTTAAAAGACCAGCTTTGTCTGTGCAGATTTCAGGAGACAAGGGTGAAGCAGGAGCATCCACCTGGCCAAGATATATCCTCATTATATAGCTTCACCTCTTTGTGATGCTTAGTACTTCTCTTATCCAAGAGAAGATGTTCAGTTCGCCTGATTCTTCTATTTCCATGCCAAGCAGTCCTCATGGAGCACTCAGAATGGTACCACTTGTACCTTCACCCACTGGGAGCTCCACAACTTCCAAAGAAGGGACTAAGTTTGAACGCAGAAATTTTCACCTTGATCATTCACTACATCCAGTCTTGGCACAAGTGCTTGCGTGATGGCTTTACTGGGTTCCTTTGTCTCTATCAGAGCTTTTTGCACCCCATAATCTGCGTTTACAGCAGGTGCCTCTTCTATGTATCTGACTGTCACTGAAGCCATGCCACTGTCTGTACACTGCCTCCAGGGTGTCCCTACATGGCTACCTTGCTCTAAAAATATGTATAAAGGTGAAAGCAGATATCTTGACTGAGTCCAACCTCTAAACTCAGTCCAGTGGTCCAATTCGTGCAAAAGTGATAACATTTGTTTAAGGTCTCTCTGGCTTTTACCAAGAAATGCTGTCAGTGTCATACATGTTTTGGTCATATACGTACACAAGATATTAGAAAGATTAGATTCTAACTGCATTTAGGTGAATTGACTGTTAGTGAATTTCAATAAACATTTATTGTAATCCTTTTTGAGTGTGATTAGCTTCAGTTCTTGATGGTGAATGGCCATTTATTCCTATACCAAACCAGTTGTCTGTATTAATGACTCAGAAAATGTTGTTTTAAATTGGCAATCAAATGTTTTTTTAATGACAAATGTAAAACATTGCAGACCATATTCTATGTTTGTTATGAGATTTCAGTTGCATATAAAACATCCATACATCATGAGTAGATACATTTATGGTAGAAGCCAATATTTCTTGAGGCATTTACTAATTCTTTTATGGACTGTAGAGAATGGGGCAGATTGATAAGTATAGTTTTGTCCATTTGCAGGACTTATGGAGTTTGCAATTTCGCAAAAAACAGTTTGAAGATTTCCAATTTCCTTATCTATAATTTTAGTTCATATCCAGATTTTTATTCACATCTGATGTGAACATTATACCTGCCTGGACAAAGAGGAACCTAGGTGTTCCTCAATTGTTTTTAAATTTTTAGAAAAGAACAATGTTCAGGTTTCATTCCCAGTAGGAATTACATACTGAACAACAGGGGACTGTTCCTATTATCGAAAACTCCCAAGATAGGTCAGGGCTTGAAGGCAATTGCCGTTCTTTACACCCAGAAAGATTTTGATATATATTGGATTGGCAATAAATGGAAAAGGCTCCGCCTCCCTGTATTTGACAGAGTTTGGGGTCTGGTGCTTCAGCCATGAGAGTGTGTGTCCTGCACTCACTAAGCAGTCTTATGCCTTAACATCATCCCCACTAGCCTTCCGGCGTTAAGGGATTCAGGGCCCACTATTCTACAGTTGCCAACAGATACTGTAGTCCTAATTCGACTAAGGCCATTCAGCAATTACCTCTTCTCTTCTTGTTACAGTTTAAAGGGATGTGTGGGAATGCATGGAAGTGGGGGATTGGGGAGATGGGGGGCAGTAGGGGGAAGAGGGCTATTTGTTTCTGTTTGTTACTGTTTTCTAATCCAAGGTACTAGCAGTTTGGATTTTGTGGATAACTCGACTATCAGACTTAGCTTGATTCTATGATTTATAACCCATGATGTTAATACTAGGGTTACTACTGGTAAGCTTGATCCTCTCATGTATGAGCACCGAATGGAAGTGGAGCTGCTGCGTCAACTATAATCTTGATGGTTGAATATCTATTTGTTAAAGTACACACTATGTACACCTTGAAAATTTATAAAAACAGTTTATACATGGTGCAACAAAAATTGCTCTGGGTCGACGGGATCTAGGGTCTGAATTTAACAACTGGATAAAGATATTATAAACTAACCCAAGAGCTCAGATAAGGACTAACAGGATGATATCAAATATAATTTCCATATAATGTGGTACTTGACAAGGGTGACCCTCTCCCATTGATATTTGCCCTAGCAGCCGAATACCTGGCATGTAGTACGACTTTCCAGCAAGGTGAATTTAGATTCAAATATCAGATACCACACATCATTTTGCATCATGCAGATGTGTACTTTTCTTTTTTACAGACCCGGCCGCTGCATTTACCCCATTCTGGTATTAATAGAGGAATTTGACATCATATTAGTGTTGAGAGTGAACTTGGGAAAATTAGGCTCTATATCTGCTCTGTGTTTTCATGCTGTATAACCCGTAAGAATAGATAAAAAGATGTTTAAATACTGGGGCATGTGGTTAGTTCCGACATGGAAAAAATATTTGAGTGGATTACATGGATTACTGGCATTGGTTCCTGATTTCTGTAATAAGTAGCTTGTCTCTGGTATGGTATTAAATAAATCATTTTGGTAAACATTATGATGTTATACTTACTACAGAGCATAACCTTTGGTAATATTATATAGCCTGGACTATACCTTGTTCTATCCATTTTGTAAATAGGCGTCCACATTTTAGGTGTGTCTGCACATTCTTTACATTTTAGAATAGAATATATATGACATATGGTAGAAGTGTGATATTTATGAAATATGGGCTTTTTGGTTCATGGCTTTTTCAATCCTGGACTCCTGAAAGCAGGCCTTCCTTAAAAACTAGAGACGTCTGTCTAAGGACTTGGGTTGTCATTAAGCATGTGAAGAATTATGGTGTAAGACATGAGCCATAGTTCTCATTACCCTTCTAGGATTAAATTACACTTCTCACTCCATCTCATTCTGCTTGACAGTACTGTGGTGTAAACCTTTGCAGTGTAGGCTGTTAACAAAAGAATGTGTCAAAGTAGATTGTGGAAGTCGTGGTAAGCACTGACCACAGCTCAACTGTCACTCAAGTGACTTTAGTGTTTGCCTAAACTAGAATGAAAGGTTGTTTAGGAAAGAAAGTTCAATTCTTGGAGCCAATTTCTTTCAGGAAGCTTGCGTCCATCCATGATTCATTGGTGACAGGCATTTATAGATACTATATCGCCTCTTTTGAAGAAAGAAATTAATGCAACAGTATCAGACCTTGAAGTGATGGATGGTATTTGTTTTCTTTTGCTCTGTTATTAAAGCTTGACATTGAACTCTGCACGAACTGTAAATCTGTAGCATGTTGCCATATCCAGGACAGAGAGGCACAAAATTTACTGTTTTTTATTGAGATCATTATTTTATAGGAATTCTGATGAGTCTGGCATTCATAACATAACATCTTCGGAGGGTTCCTTCTGTTGGGAAATTTTCATGAATCAGCAAGCAGGTTAACCAATTTCACTGCCATTGTGAGTGATGCAGGGACGCTTCCTTATACTTCAAAAGGCACCTCAGGCAGCATTTCTCCTTTATCACTAAAGTGGAGGCAACATCCGATCCCAGCTTCGAGTACCATGATGTGATACATCACTAGACACCTTGAAGATCTTCCTCTTCTAGGAAGTGCTTAGTCTTGTGGTGTTGCGATCCCACTCACCTGAATTACAGGAACCGCGGAAACGAAGAGAGTCACCCCTCTCCCCTTCAGATCAACCCCCCAGACAGCATAATACCGTAGGGGTGATGGGTCTCAAGGGGAAAGGGACGTGAGGTACTACCCACAAACGTCTCTGGGTGGGGGAAGACAGAAGGGTGTGGTTCTAATGGTGACAGGGTCGTGAAGGACGGGGATCGGTTTTCACATCAGAAGAGGAGGAACAGCCCAAAATCTAGAACACAGGAAGAGAAAAGGAAATCATCAAAAAGAAGTGCAGGGCAGAAGGGGGGGCAAGCAATCTTCTGAACCACGTTAAGCAACTTCTTTCCTAGGAAGGCAGTCACTCACCCCAAATAAAAAGTCTTGTGGCGGCAGTTCCTCCCTGTTTGCTGGGACACTGGACCAAGGCGATGCTGCCGGCTCCTGCCGTGCGCCTGTGAGGGACCCAAGAGGAAATGACAGCTACTTTGGTAGGAGCTCTGTTGTGGAAGCGCAGTCAGCTCCTGCCGCACTTTGGAACTAAAGGAATCTTGAAGGGAGTCTGTAGCGATGTTCGGGGTTACAGAGTGACACCTGGAAAGATAATCTCCGGGAAAGTATTGCGGGCTCCTTCCGCCTCGATATGAAGGAAAAGGGTTAAAGAACGCCACAGTGCTCAACAGTCCAGAGCGTGTGTCCTCGAACCTCGTCCACCAAGGTAAACAAAACGAAAGGCTCAGTGCTCGACTCCTGCCGTGCGCACCAAACAGTGTAAAGAAAGATAAAGAGTCTTCGTGGTAAGTAATCGCTTTAAGTAAACAGAAAAAACGGCTCCTGCCGTGCTGCCGCCCAAAGAGGGTTTTTTGATTAACCAAACAACGCCCAGCTCCACCTGTGAATGATTACGGCGTAGATGAAGTCAAGATACTTATCACGGGACAAGAGGAGGGAGTGTCGATTCTCAATTCAGTCTCCGAGAATACTGCGGGATTGGAAAGTAGTAGAGACGCGCTCCAGTGCGCTCTCTGGCCTGGGATGATAGGATCCACGAACAAAATAAGCCAAGCCTTGAAGTCCAGGTGAGGGGCTGTATATACTGGTCACCAGGGTCACCTGTTACTTGGTAGCCAATGGGATAAGGGGGGTGGAAACCAAACGAGAAAAGAAGTGGAACTCAGAGAGAGAGAGAGCACAGGTAGACATGAAAACGTGGAAAAAGGAACTGAAACCGAAGAAAGTGGTAACATGTGGTATTTCACACTGATGGGTTCATAATTATGGAAGCAATTTTAAGAGTGTATTGTTGACAGGCTAACTGTCGAGGAACTTGATGTCAAGTCTGTCAGCAGTACATTCTGAGGCAGGGCAGTGCTCATGAAAAAGAGGGCGATCTCCATTGATCTCCTCCTCAGTGATTAAAAAAATGTTGGAGGGCATGGAAGATGTACATCTAGATCCTAAAGCAAAAAGGGTCATGCACCTAGGTATCCAGTGGAGGAGCAAATAACTTAATCTAAATTGTTGCCTTTTGATCTGTCATGTTTAAGGAAGGGTCTTGCTTCAAAGGTCAATTAGACAGTCTGCTCAACTGAGTCCTTAGACTCTACATCTCAGACATTATTGAATCTCCTAGCGCAAACAATATTTAAGCCTGTCATGGCACTGTTTCTTGCACCTGTGTCAGTCATGACTTGCACTTCTAAACTGAAGGGAAGTGTGAGTCTCTGAATGTAGATCCTCTGCTACTGTAACAGCAGTTACAGTTATTTTCAAGAATGTTTTTGGGGCTATACTATGGAGAATAATTTCTTCCTGTTCATCGACAAAACAGAAAAGCTCACAAAATAGGCTGCCAAATGCTGAGCTTTTCCACAGGGCCCTTTAATAATGAGGGACTCGTTAACAAACTGAGTTAGGTTCAAGTTGATAAATTAAGGTGATTCTTCAGGATCTTGCATAGTACAGGATGGCTATAATAGGTCTATAAATCTTCATAGAGAGTTTCCACAAGAATGCCTTCTCACTGCTAAGGATCTACTTTTGAACTTTAGTAGCTTTAACTTTGGTGGGGACAGCTTATGTTAGGCCGTTTTAGGCCAACTTAAGGCCTGTGTATGAGGTATGCTTAGGTATCCTTCATAATGTGCAGTGTGCAGTTGACTTGGCATAAGATCTTGGAGTTAATCCAACTTTCTACCTGTAGCGAGTAAAGCAATTTTAGAAAAGTGTACATGTGGCCATTAAACTTAAAATTGAGGCTGACTCTGACAGCCCCGTTTTGCACTAGTTGTAGTTGATGACTATTTTTTATGAAGAGGCCTTTGTATATAGCAGTGTCATATAACATAGTCCAAATGAGAAAATATGGTCATCCTAATCATAGAGGTTCTGTGGTCCACAGTATTGTAGAGATATTATTTTTCAGGAAGCAGACAAGGTGACTGCATGTTTTCAACACCTGGCACTCTTAGGCTGGCCCTGAAAGTGGGCTACACAGGATTACTCCCAGATTTCTTACGTTACGTGGTCAATTGGGCACAATTGTGATCCCATGGTTTCTGGTCAGGGGGATGGAAGGGGTGGTTTGGGAGAATGACCTTTCTACAAAATCCCCCATAATAGCAACTCATTTAGGAAGACATGTACTGCTTAAGTGGGGGGCTTTGTGTGTCATCCTGTTTAAATAGTTACTTATTGAAAGCAGGCAGAACTCTCATGTGAATAGCAAGAGGAGGGCTCTAAGAGCTGCAGAGAGAAACTGGAGTAAAGCCACCACAGTACACTTCTGAAGGCAGAAAGGAAAAAATACAAGTCATTTCTTTGAATTGATAAAGCATCGTCTTTACAAAAAAACTGAACATGGCAAGAAATCACTCCAAAGAGCTCTTTAGTTGTCTAAAAAGCCAATCTACTGAACAGGCACAGATACAAATAAGTGATTCAAAATGTGATGAATTTGCCGAGTACTTCTCTCAAAGAATCATGGGCACCAGGAAATAAATTGGCATGCTCACTCCATGTCTCATAACATCATCATTTATTTGCGACAAAGCATACTTCTCTAATTGGCTTGCCTTTACATTTTATCTAGAATATCTAGAATGTGTTTGCAGTAACTGGACCCAGAGCTTCCACAGATGACTAAGACCTATACAGAAGCCCTAACTCCTCTCTTGATCAGCGCTTGGTTCTTGATCTACTGAAATAGGATATTTCTAGCCACTACTGAAGAACACAGATGCCCACCCTAGTAAAACAGAAAACCTCAGATCAATCGCTGGCCGCCCTAATTTGCAAAGTGACTAGATAAATGTGTTTTTATTCAGATGAATGAGCACACAGATGGACATCAAATTTTAGGTTCCTACCATTCAGGTTCTAGACCTGTGAAATCTACCGAAACCAGCCTTCTCAGGATAGTAGATGACACCATCCAGCTTTTTGACAAAAGAAGCACCTGCAAGCGTGTACTGCTTGATCTGTTATCTATATTTGATACTATCGATCATGATACACTTCTATCATTATTACACGACACAAAGCCCAGACGTACACTAACATTTTGTAGACTTCTGCAGGGCTGGATCCCCGCCTGCTTTTCAACCTGTATGTCGAGCCTCTAAGCAAACTACTGCATAACCTTAGAGTATCCTTATATATGCAAATGATACTCAGATATACATGCAGTTGGACTACACATACAACATTTACACCATAGCCACTTGCTTAACACATGCCCTAGCTTGATGAGATACATAGAACTGACGCAGAACTAGCACAAAACATAGATCCTTATCCTCTCTTCCAAACCCAATCAACAGATTTCCTCAGAGTGGTTAGACAACCTAAATGACATCAGCATCTCTCTTAAAGTAGGTGCTAACTACAAACTGAAAATCATTAGAAAGGCGGCTGGCTGTGGGAGTGGCCAAGCGGAATATTGCAAGAGCATGGGGGATTGCTGCTCCACCAAGACTTGCAGATTGGGAGTCAGATTTAGACTGGTGCCAGAGAGCTGAAACAGTGTTTTATGAGAGCAGGGGTTGCCCCAAGAATTGGGAAAAGGTGGGGGGGGGGGACTTCCAGGGGACTGATGACACTATATACTAGTTGAGGGATGGTAACCTGTGGTATAAAGTATGATGGACCTCAAAAGTGCCACGCTTGATTATGATGCATGTCCTGTTTCAGCTGCTTTCTCTAATTGCCATGTATGTAACATAATATGTGGCATTTCTTGACTGTGTATGCTGTATGATGAGCATGGTTTAATAAAAGGATTTAAAAAAAAAAAATCATTAGAAACACAAAACATTTCCTCTGTAAAGCACACTTGAATACCATAGTACACACAACAGTAATTTGCCACATGGTGTAAGGAAATGCCTTATTCACTGGATTTCCTAAAAAGAGATTTACTCCTCTGAAAGACATTTTGCTGCCTGACCGATTTTTGGAACCAGAAAATTTGACCATATAACCTGCACCTGTAATGGCTACCTTTAGGAGCTCACAATAAATACGAGACAGGTTGCATCCCCTACAAAACACTACACGTCCGTCCTTTTGACTACCTTCAAGACATAATCATCATACCCAAGAGGAGCAAAACATCAAGAAGCAAAAGACCTATTTGTTTTGAAATACCAAAGTGCAAGATAAAATACATCTTGAAGTGGGCTTTCTTGGTGAATGTCCTTTCAAACTGGAACTCACTACCAGTCAACGTCCAATTTGATACTATCCTGAAGAAATTCAAGAGAAAAATTATAAACTTCCCCCTAACCTTGCAGAATTAACTCATAGTTTGAACTCCTGTCACCTGTAGGCGACAACTGACTCTATGTAGTGCTCCTTCAGACGAAAAAAAGAAAAGGGACTATATAAAAACTAATGTGGTGAGTGAACAAAGGAGAGGTGTGAGAACGGGTACATACTGTGGAGAGGAGTAAAACAGGGCACACACTCGCGGTGCCGGGAGTGCGTTGTGGTCATGGGCTCACCTTGACGAATGTGTGACTACAGGGAGCTATTCGCACCCCTCCGCCAGTTCCAGTTTGACCCTTTGGTAAACTCGGTTCCTCATGGAGAGCAAAGGGCTCTACCATACCATATTCCAGAGTTTTGCACTGAATCTGGTGCTCTTCCTCTTCTCTCTCACCTCTGGATTATAAGGAGGTAGGGACAGTAGTTTTTTTCTCTTTGGGGATTGATCAGGTGGAAGTCCTGAAGAAAGCCGGGGTATTATCACGTGCCGGCTGAAACATGTCAACATCTTAGCAGAGTGGAGGGGTAGGGCTCTATTAATGAGTAGCCATTACCACCATCCACGAGGTTGGATTAGACCATCTCTTATATCCGGACAGTGTACCCAGTATTAAAGGTATAGCAGGGATACACTGTTACCAGTTTTATCAACTTATTTCTGCCATTCTTTTTCACTTCTTTGATCCCTCACCATTTTGTCTTCTCTTATATGGTGTTTGTCTTCCCCTTCCCTATTGCTCCACCTCCAGCGTTGGCTAGCGCGGAGGTGTGTCAGCAGGCCCTATGATGAAGCATGACACAGCTTGCTGTGTGTGAGGGCAGTTTTATATACACAGTGTGTGCCCTGTTTTACTCCTCTCCACAGTATGTACCCGTTCTCACACCTCTCCTTTGTTCATTCACCACATTAGTTTTTATATAGTCCCTTTTCTTTTTTGTGTGACTTAAGACTTTGTAGGAGGGCGATTTGGGACTACTTCCTCTTACCTCTCTTTCTGTGATTGTGCTCCTTCAGACGAGCCTGGTGCTGTGCTGCTTTTGGCATGATCTGAGATTATGATGTTCTTCCTGTCCGATATATCTACAGCTATCTAATGGGTGACACACAGTTAGTTTTGTGATAATTTGCTTGTTCAATAGCAGGATAGCTAGTACTATCTGCTAAACTATTTATTTAACCATGATGTGCTACCCCATCCAGGGTCTAGAATGCAATATATAAAAATAACCTAGGTAAATAAAAAAGGTCCACTAGATCCCCCTCTAAAGTGATGTCCACTCAACTGTTTTAAAGAACTTTTGGAAATGAGATCCCTAAGTGAACAACTAGTCAGTGCCCACCTTCCTCTTTCCTTTTTAGTGTACCTCCTCCCATTCTGCCATTATTGGAAATACATTTTCTAGATCTAAATGGTCCAGCTAACCTAGCATTCTACCTATGCTTCATGGACAAAGAGTGATGGATATCAACTATATGTTCTCGTTTGCCCTGGCATTCTTTTGACCCTGCCTGTAGCATTCAATATTTGATTACTGTCAGCTTATACTCGATGATAGATATTTATGTTCATACTAAGTTGAAAATGGCTGCAGACCTTTGAAAGTTATAGGGCTTATTGAGACCCCATTTCCCTATTTACTTTTTAGTTTCAACCTCGCCCTCCTAACCAGAGTCTCTGAGAGTTGTTCAATGTCTCCTCCTCTTTTATTTCTCACAGGGTTACTGGAAAGGAATAAACTATGTCCGGTACAAATATTTCACAACCTCTTTATGACATGTTGTAAAAAGTAGGGGCGACATTTCAAAATTACTATCATGTACAGTGCTGTTTTGAGGCTTTCACAGCATCAGCTCATATACATCTTATATACAGTCCTAGTATTTGAAATATTAGGTGAAAAGGGAAGAAGGAAATAGAAGTAATTTCTCTTTCGTATCTTCCCGTTAATATATACCTACATCTGCCAAGGCTTCTGCCTTGTATCAAACTGTTATCAAGTTAAACTGAGAGTACTTATTCTACAGTTCTTTGGCCACATTTTGTTTCTCCCTTGAAGTGTTCACTTTATTGAAAACAAGCATTCTTGATGTCTTGTAGGCATTACATTGAGTCCTTAGGTTACAAGTAAGGAGTTCCAATCTATTCTTTTTAATGCACAACTCCTCTGCCTGATCACCCTGCTGAGATCAGGGAATACCAACACTTCTTCCTCCCTCTCTGCTTATTCCTTTACTGGCTTCTTGTTTTCAACTGTTCTTCCTATTTCCAGAATTCAACATTACAGCAGTCTGTATACTCACTTCCATCCCACTGAGCCCCTTCCATGCTTCAGCTAATGCAGATAACTCCTTCACCTCTAGCATTAGACAGACCTGTATGCAGAGGTTAGTACCCCAGTGGGGTTTTTGATTTGCCTCCACTTACATGATTGATTGAAATGATCACTGCTGAGATGATATTCTTAAACACCCTTTTTTGGGTTCTCCCACTCCTCGGACTGTGGTTTCTAAGGAGTGAGAGTATTTTATTGGCAACTGATGGAATGCCCTTCTCTTAGTCTAGAAATCAAACGTCCTCTGAATATGACTTAATATTTTGAGAGGTCTTACGGAGGTCATCTAGCAACAACATTTTTTTTTTAAATGTATTTTTATTTTCTGCTTTAATATGTATCAGAATACATACCATAAATATTGCAACTGTAATAATTGATCGCATCCAAAAACGTGTCATCATCAACATAGCAAACCCCTCCATCCCTTTGGTTCATATTGGTTTGTGGTTACCACCAGTGTCTTTACATGTCCATTACATATTCCAACTTGGGTCTGGGGAACAACAGTAGTTAGCGACCAGAAGTTCTCCCTATGGGAAGTCTCCCCTCGGGTCCACCTGTGGATGTCTCCTGGGATATGTGTGTTGTGGATTGTTGTGTGTCGTTGCCCGATTCCAGCCCAAAGTGTCGCCTCCATGGACCAATATTCTGTGAAATTTTCTGGGGCATCCCCTGCTACGGTACGTAGTATGCTCAGCTGCCATATATAAGTCCATACCGCTCATCCACTCCTGAACTGTAGGGTTTTGAGGCACTCCCCATCTTCTGGCTATGTCTCTTTTGGCCACCATCAGCCCCAGAGAGGCGAAATTTAGTTGGATCCTGGTGATGTCTACCTCACTTGGGATATCTAGCAACAACATTAATAGTCTCTCTCTCCCTCATAGTTATCACTGCTTCTTGGGAGAACTATCACCCTGTCTTCTTTTCTTAATCCCAGAAAAGTCCGAAGGGCCCGTTCTCATTTTGGGACTTTGGATCAGGAGGATGAGATGCAGATCACAAGTAAGATGATAGGTATGTGTCTATGTCAGGGACATCAGGGAGCCCTGCGATGACATCGCAAAAACGCTTGCTGACTTCGCATCTCTTTCCGGCCTGCGTGTCAACTGGGCAAAATCGTGTTGTACCAATTTGACCCGACTGTCCCGGATTCAGTATTGGTTATTAATGGTGAGAGCATGCGGTGGCAACCCACTGTCTTTCGCTACTTTGGGGGTCAGGATCTATCATCAACCTGCAGACTTGATGGACGGTAATCTCTTGCGTGCGATGACTATCATTAAGTCACAGATGACCTTCTGGTGGCACCTACCTCTAACAGTTATGGGTCGCATAGCGCTACTTAAGATGGTGGTACTACCCCAACTCTTCTACTTCTACACTAATCTGCCGCTCTATATCCGATCCCCCGTCTTCGGCTCTTTCGAACGCACTGTGCAGGACTTCATCTGGCATAGTACACATTGCCGAGTCGCGCTGTCCAAATTATATTTACCAGTGGGCCAGGGGGGACTCGCTGTGCCAAATATGGAACACTGCTACCTGGCAGCAGCAATGGTTGGCCAAATGGGTCAGCGGGCAATATCTGGGAGACTCAGCCACACATCTACAAGCCTGGACACACTCGTCCATCTTGCAGCTATTCCATCCCGGGAGAAAGGGTGTAGCCCCTGGTCAGCTGATGCTGGTGGTGGCTTACAGATGCTTCAAGCGTACCCTATATCTCACCAATAACACTGTCCCATACGTGCCCGCTTTTCCCATACTGGGCACACAGAGAGGGTGAGGTGGCATCACAAGGATGGAGCTTTCTTCCTGGGGGGAGGTGGGACTGCAGACACTGTGTGACCTTTACCACGACGGGCAACTAACGCCCTTTGATGTACTGGTGACTGATGACGGCTTGCCACAAGGGCAGTTCCTGCTCCGCACATTCCTTGAATATGACATTGTGGACGCTGTGGGGGGATGTGACAACACACCTCACTATTCAGTATATTCACGTGATTGGCACAGGGAGCCATCTCATAAGATGGTTCGCCGAGTCCTTGCGATCGCACGCAGCACAGAGCCTGACATCCCTCAAGCATCACTGGGACACTGATCTCCATCGTCCAAGTACTGATAAAGAATGGGCAAACATCTTGGAAGGACCCATACTCATACCCAGAATTGCCAGATTCCACCTCATACAGTATTACATAGTACACAGAGTGTACCTCACGCCAGATAAGGTAAATAGATACTTTCAACGAACTGATGCTCACTGTCCTAGATGCACTTTGGTGAATGCAGACCTAATCCACATGTTATGGAGCTGCACCGCTCTCACTGCCTCCTGGCTCGCAATTATTACTCGCCTGGCAGATGGCACTGAACGTGCGGTGGAGAACACTTGGGAGGTGTGCCTCTTGGGCAGTGGCGGCTCGCCGAGGGAGTGCTGCGGGGCGGGGGAGGGACAGGGGGGGGGGTAGTGGACTCGGACATACGACAGACAGAACTCAGAGGGAGTTCTGTCCGTCATAAGTCCGAGTCCACTACCCCCCACCCTGCCCCGCCTCACCGCCCCGCAGCACTCCCTCGGCGAGCCGCCACTGCTCTTGGGCCTTTATCACAGATCCAAAAAACACAGGTTGTCATCTAGATTCATAGATTTAGGACTAATTACTGCTAAGCGCTTGATCACTAGACATTGGAGACGCCCGGAACCGCTGCCGTTGGAAGCGTGGTTTTGCTCACTCACAAACTGGGCGCAAGCAGAAAGCGTGGCTTTGCGACGTGAAGATGCTCTGGTATTACGCAAAATCCCGATAGCAAGCGCGTGGGATGCAATACTCCAGGACCTCTGAGACACCTGGCGGGAGGGGAGGGAGCCTCGGACGCCGCGTCCAGACGCTGGTGTAACGTTAGTAGCAGTGGGGGATAGCACACAGCGGGCACACTCTCAAAAAACAACTAATCCAATGACTTGCCCTCTGACCCCAGTTCCCCTCACTTGTGCACAGGTAGAATAATCAAGTAGGATAGGGTGGATTCCGATAATGATGGGATAGGGGTGGATGATAGAGACCGGAAATACCAGGGGCCTTTGTTGGGCAAGTTCACACAGTTAACACCCTACCTTCTCTCCCCCTACTGCCTCTGCTTCTTATCCCTCTCCCCACCTATCCAGTCCCATTCGCCCCTATTATGCCATGTAAAAACGTGCAGACTGCCAGCATAGGCAGCAGTAAGTAGTCACTACCTGTGCTAAGACCTCAGACAGCAGACAAGAGGCCAACATTCCAATAATTCAGAACATACTGCAGCTACAACTATATATTATGTGTTGGCTATATTGAATTTGCAACGATTATGTCTTTAACAATGCCTCTGAATATTGTACATGCATATGTATCACCCTATGTTAACCTATCAAAAGAATAAAGAAATAAAAATAAAAAAAGAAGATAGGTATGTGCTTAAGTGCATCCAGGGCCTCTACACACTTCTTCTTCAGACAATCCAGTGATCTTTGTCAGTTGTAATACACAGTTGAGATTGAGATCACTGTCATGCTTAATGTACTACTTGGCATACTGTATGCTGTCCTAGTCTACGTGTGTCTGATAGCGGTTTATGTGGTGAACCCTTTTTTCCCAGTGCTTTGCTGCCATGCAAATGGTGTTCTAAATACATGACTGATATAGCATATTTCATTTTCGATCACAGGGGTAATAAAATAGAATGTTCCATAAACCATCTAGCTCATGGTTCTTAGGCTCATGCAAACCCAACTATAACAAAACGTGACTGTTTTTTTCCAGAATTTGACACTGGGTATAACAACTGAAGTATAGTGTGATAGTGGAGAAAGGGCAAAAAGTATAAACCTGCAAACCAAAACAGAGAAAAAAACCAGAGTCAGTTCTGAGGTGCCAAAATGGCATCCACATTCATTGTAAAATCTTTCTCATCATTTGATTGTATAAAACTGTGCACAGGAAGAAGCATGGCTTAATAAGCCAATCCAAACAGGTTCCAGATCTACTAAATAGGACATTTCTAGCCACTACTGAAGAAGACAGATGCCAGCACTAGCAAAACAGAAAACCTCAGATCAATCACTGGCCGCCCTTAATTTGCAACGTGACTAGGGTGGTGTACAGTGTATGGAGCAGGCCCTTTCATTGCTGTGATGAGCCCCTTCCTTACATGTTACTGTGTATCTGCATGAATTGGATTTTTCCCGGCAGCCATTGTTCCTGTAAAACCTGTGTGGCTGTTGAGCATCTAGATGCGAGCGTACAATGGCTTGAATTACAGATCTGAAGTCACTTTCTGGGAAGAATGGTTTGACTTTCTTTAGTAGAGAGAGCTGGTACCATGTCATCTTTCTTTACCTGCTTGCTTTCTCCTATGCTTCCAAACATACCAGAAATTCCCTCTCATATATGTTGATTGAGGAGCAAATTCCACACAGAATGTATGGCAGCATCTTAGGATGCATAGGCGTGCTTACACAGGTTCCACTGGATTGTTTGACCCAAACCTGCAGAAGCGTCATATGGTGACACCTAAAGGACCTACCTGCAAAGTGGTGACATACATGCCATACTGATCAAGTTTGCCTTACCGATGAACTACTCAAACACTTGATCACTCTATGAAATTTTAATATGAATTATTTTAAATAGAGAACGTTTTTCGGTCTATGTAATGTTTAAACCTGTCCAGCTTGGTGGTGGGTCCCCCACACACATGGAAGCATACATGCTATACCGCATTTAAGTCAAGCGATTTACTATGATTCTAGTCGAGCCACTTCCCACACCATTCCAAGTTCATAAGTCAGACATCAAGGAATCAGGGCCTCATTTTTCCATGTACTTCTAGACCCGTCAAAGATGTTACTGCAGCCAATAATTTTCCATGTCGTACTACTGTCTGAGAAGTTTTTCAGAGCTTTGAAGACTGTGATAATAGTGAATCATATTTGTTATAGATAGGAAAGGATGGTGTTTAGTTAACTCCTGATGACATAAAGCAGGATGTGATGGGTGGAAAGCAAATGGGACACTACTAGACAACACAGATTGAAATTTAGATTATACAGGTTTACAATTTGAAACACAGTTAGATAAAGTGATTTGCACAGAATCACACCATTTTAGCATGGACCTAAACCGTAATTAGAATTGATGTCTCAAGATTCCAAAGTCAGTAACTTCCCTCTTTTGTGCTCTACGTCAGCGGTTCTTAACCTGTGGTCTGCGAAGCATACTCAAGGGTCCGCGACTGCTTAGAAAATTAAATACTATAAACAGATTCCTAAGGATCCGCAAGACCAGACCGGAGGAAAGTCCTTCTCCTTCCTCGCTTCCAAGACCTGGAACACCCTACCCCTTCACCTCAGACTATCTCCCATGCTACCCCAGTTCAGGAAGTACCTCAAGACCTGGCTCTTCGAATAACCCCAGAACTTAGACGGATCCGCTCCCCACATCCCCTCAGCGCCTTGAGATCCTGTTAGATTAGTACACTTTTTGTTTCTCTAAACATAGCACAAACATATACTCTTAAAAAGTTATTTCCAGCAAAAATTAACAGTAAATCAAATAGTGACGAGATTACAGACAAGGTGCTGGATGTACTAAGTGATTTAGTGGTTGCAAACTCTGTTAATTGCCAAATTGAAAGGTTTGCAACCGCAAAATCACTTTTTCTGATGTTCCTAACCTATTTTATGATTCACAAAAGTTTTTTCACGTTGCAAAAGGGGTTCAGAAATGATTCCCGATTCGCAATTTGGAAGCGGCATATTTTGGGAGATCCTTCAAATTGCGACTTGGTATCATAAGTATCATTGATTTGCAACCATAATTCCAGTTGCAAATCATTGATCAGTTACGTACTCCCACGGGGGGGGGGATAGTAATTGACTTGCAAAGGGGAAGGGAATCCCTTTTGCATCTTTTGTCTCTTTGTAATCAGGATGGCAATATTGGGGGAGTGGGGTTAGGAAGTGATCCAAGGGACCCCTGACAACTCTCTCTGAAGTTTTTCAAAATGAAAATCTTTTTGTTTAAAGCAGCCTGTTTCTTTTAGACTCCTTAAAAAAAAAAGTTTGACCATATCACCGCCATGCTGCTAACCCTTCAGTGGCTACCCATTGAAGCCAGAGCACAATTTAAAACTGCACCGCAGACAAAGCTCTACATGACTCATCTACTTCCTACTGAAAAACTGAAAATCTCTGGTGCTCAACAGTTTGAGAAATGCGGAGCCTACTACATTGAGGCAAGAACCTTCTATAAATCCATCCTTCTCTGGAAGCCCAACAAGGACTTAGAACTCCCTCGCTCCAGCCCTTCCCACGACCACCTGTCATGCCATTTTTAAAAGGAACTCAAAATCCTTTCTTTGGAAAGGCACTTTAGTTAAGAATATGATCACCCTTATCCTTTAATGAACTTAGACCCTGTCCAACGCTATTGCACTAGTTTGCTTATATATATGCTCTTGACGATTGTTTGAACCTATCCTATTGTAAAGCGTTCTAGTGCCTTTGGGCCATGTTTGCTGTATATAATCGAAAATAAATTAATTCTTACCATAACTTTGGAGTGAATAGGTGTTGTTTTCTCATGCTAGCAGTGGGCAAACATCCTCGATGGAATTTCTACATGCAACAGGCAGTGACTATAATTCGAAAAAGGACAGATGAAAGTATTCGAAAAGGAACTGTCATAAAGTCACTGATTTCTGAATCTTAGCTTAATTCTATATTTTTCCAGTGATATAAGCAAATGAGAAAGTAGCATGCACATTAACTATGCGACCCACTAGCAGCCATCAACCTACTATTTTTACGTGAGGGGAGACATATATAAAGAACTTTGTTTTGTTTTAAGAGTTTATGTGTATTTGAACTTTACTTCAATTCTGATGTTGTTCTATTTAGATAAAAAATAGATCAGCTTGGAATTCGCTGAATAATGTTGGCATAATCGAATCAATCACTTTTAAATGTTAATCTCGCTAAAGAGCAAACAGAACACATGCTTTATATGTTATTAATTCATATCTGTAATGGAGAACTGTGGGTTGTAAGTCATTTCCACAAGATCACACAACCACCCTTTTAGACAGCGGCAGTAATCCATATATTTTAAAGATGATGATTTGTGTCATGCCAGTGACAAGGGGTGATTGGAGAGAAAATTCAGAGGAAGGAGTCGCTCCAAAATTCAAGTCCTTGGCACCTAGCACAATCCAATCTCTTGCTAGGATAAAATAAAATGGCTGGTCAAAAAGCATAATTCTGTAACAAAAAGCTTGCTCAGCTAAGAAATACTAAATGAGTCCCCGCACTTTATAGCTGTCTGATCATATCTCAAGGTAAAAGCAACAAAGAGCATTTCTTTGTGGTTTTGCTATTGTAAATTTTACCGGACTCAAATCGCAATTATCAAGATAATTGTATTTTCTTTATCTCAAATAAGACTATGCTGCATCCTCGCTTATTTGGTTATTGGGACAGTACATTGTTACTTTTCTTGAAACACATGGCCTCTCTTGATATCAGGAACAAAACAGAATCCATTTCAATACATTAATTGGCAAAAGAATCCCAACCCGTCCTTCTTTTCAGAGTGCTGCGTACATTGTGCTGAGACGCATTGAGACTTTTCTTCACGTGAAACCAAATGAGACCCATTTTGGCTCACAGCCTTGGCCGTCTCTTGTATGAGCTCTCCTGTCTCCTGTTCATGTGCGGGCCTTGGAAAAGGCTTCTTTTGTAAGATGCAGAGACACAATATAATACCACCAAGACAAAGGTGGCAAAACACAAACTTGGAGGCAATCAAATCAGAGCCTCATTATTTACCATTCGAAGGCTCTCTTCATTAACACCCTGTAATTGAGAGGCATCTCCCTAGGTATTGCTGATGCCATTATTATTTTTTTCATTTTTATTCTAGGAAAAATCATTCGTAATTTTTCGAACTATTAGCTCTATTGTTTGGCTGATAGAATGTACTTATGTTTGCAGTTTTATATAGCACGAATTTGGCCGTGAGCATCAGGTCACATTATACAAGGTCAGATGATTTAAAAAAAAAAAAAAATGTAGGCACGGGGTGATTCATGGATCTGCTCAGAATCACACGATGTTGAGCCAGCGCTGGTACTCGAACCAGAGGCCCCAGTTTCAAAGTCAGTAGCTCGGTCCACATTTCCTTTCCATAGAAATGACGCTATGCAAACATGAAGGGCATGTATTGGTTTGGGAACAGTTCGGGAATTATTAATGCAATTGTGTGCAAAGTCGAATTTTGTCCCAGAGGAGTTGACTGTCCCATTCCAATAAATATGCTATAGCTATCTCTCTCCTAGGTACATATGAATATATTTAAAGAAAAAAGGTTAAAGTGGCATTCTAGTTAGGTATTGAAATGAGATAAAAAATAATCTTTAAAAACAAAAAAATACTGAAATGTACCAGTTAAAGTTCACAGAGCTAACTATAAGTCTGCCATGCACTGCTTATGACCCCACAGATTACATCAGACATGACATATTAAATCACATCATTGATGACATCACTTGTGACATCTCATAATACATTGTTGATGACATCACTGATAACACCATAGTCATAAACAGCATAGAGACTAATCTTACCTAACACTAATTGCCCAAAAGGAACATAAAGTGAGCAGCAGAAACAAAACTGCACCAAAGTGAACAAGCACACACATGGCAGAAGAAACCTTGAAGCAAGCATGGGATTAGTAAGGCAAAGGGACAAAACTAGAGACCAGACGGAGCAGGGCAAAAACAAACAACCTAAGAACTGTAGTATACATACTAGAGCAAAACATCAAGGAAAAACTGGAGAACAAATAAGGCAGGGCTATCACCAGGATAGTAGAAAGTGTAACAAGTAAGGCAGAGCAAAGCTAGCGACTAAAGTAAGGACAAGCTCACGGAGAATAGAAGATGTAAAAAGCAAGAGGTGGGAAATGCGCAGTAAATTAGAGATTTCAAGGGCTAACATAAAGAATAGATTAAAAAAAGAGCAAAAACAAGCAGATCGGGGAGCAGATAAAGAAGCTCAGCCATAAACACAAGGAATAAGAAAAATGGGAAAACTAGATGAAAAGCAGGGATACAATTCAAGAAGCAAAGGGAAATGGCAGTTGGAACTGAAGGCGCAAACTGGAAGCAAATTATAGAGGGAACCGTTAAGGAGCTTTATCTGACTTCATGCTAGAGACAGACAATAGAAAAAAAAGACAAAGCAATGTATGGCTGGGTGAAATCTATAGCAAGCTGCTCTGGAACAGATAATAGTCTCTGGCAGTAGCTATGCTGGACCTTGTCAACAGACAAGCAACACAGTGTCTGGTACACTGCCGTTCATCTAGCAATGTATGAACAGGGCGCTTCAGGCACTGGCAGCTCATAAGAAGTTGCAGGCACCAGCAGCTTATGAGTAGTTCAAGGCAGCAGCAAGCCCAAGGTGGAGTCACGAGTGGGCTGCACAAGACAAGTCACAGGTGTGTAATTTCATTCTCTCGCAAATCCTGAAAGGCACTGCAGGGTTGCTGTCAGATTTTCATTTGCGGGATCTGCAGTGGATGTATGACGGAACCCTACATGCATTTTCCACGCATGCCTTTACAATGCAGTCTCTGCCCCGACTGAGACATTACCTCGCGTTCCTTTACCACGCATGTCATTACAACGACTTGCCTTAAGGGGGTGCGGGACTTTGGAATAGTATAACTTACTATTCCTACTCCAGTGTACGCTACAGTAGGGAAGGTGTTGGACTTAAAATCCAACACCAGTCCAACAATGTGCCCCCTAAAGCAATTTGTTGTAATGACTGGCGTGGTAAAGGAACGCGTAGTAAAGGAACGCGTGGTAACATCGCAGTCGGGGTAGTGACTGCGTTGTAAAGGCAGATCGTGGTAATGACTGCGTGGTAAAGGATCTTTCCCATCTATTTGTTGTCAATATGTGTTGGTTTTCCATTGTGTGCAAGATAAAAATAACATGGAGGTAGAAGTCATACAAGAGTTTAAGATGAGTCTTTGCAATGGTTTCCTGCTCGCAGTAAGTCGGTACACTACCCCTCCCAAAGACAGAGAGATGGAATCAAACAACTTGTGCACTTCCTGTGCCATCTACTATGGCCTTACCTTTAAGTTAAATAAACCTGTTAGGTGATGCAGTATACAGTACCCGTTTTAGGAGAAAAGCACACACTGTGACACTGTTTAGAAGTGCCATAGCACACAGAGTTGTAAAGCCATTAACATAAGATAAGAAATTAGGGGACTTTTAGATTTCGCAATGTGGACTTTTTGTGGTGAAACCTTTGCAGTAGACTTTTCCCACATGATAAGAGGTTGACTTGAGTGAAGAGAACTGGAAGTGTGATCCTGCAGATGGGTGCATAGCTTCAAGGCACGCATGACAAAACATGCATTGCCAACAGTATATTATTGAAGCGCCATGTAGAATGGGATGTGAGATCGTGGCAGTCACAAAAGGAGCAAGCTCTTGGAACACCTCAACATGTGAGAGTTGTCTGGTCAGAGTAAGAGGAAATTTGGATGCATAAATACAATTCTAATCAAATTAATATGGTTACAGCTCCACACTCCATTAGTAATGCCTTATCTGGAGCATTATACCAATTTCTTGACTTGTAAAGGAAGTCCATAGAGAGGTTCACAACATTTTCAATGTTTTAAACTGGAGAGTCTCAATAATTAAAACCAGTACATTTTAGCATATTAGAGTACATTTGGGACAAGGAAGATGTGGTCGGGACATTCACATTCCAGCAGTGGGTCACTATTAGGTCTGGTGACAGGGGCGAATCGGGCTGGCCCCCACGATGTACACCTCGAGCAGGTAGGGCACACAGCATGCTGCACTGTGTGTGGGGGCAGAAGGCCCTACTGGGGCAACTACCCCAGCAATTCTTCAGCCTGCCCCTGAGTTCCATATGATGGTTCAGACTGGTATGTGGAGCCAATGGGAGCAGGCCAATCCTGTGCGAAGAATCTTATCTAGGTATCAGCCCCTTGGTTCCTCACATAAGGGCCCACCAGGTGGAGGACCCAGCGGCAGCCTCTCTACTCGTTCAGAGGAGCTTACAGAGAAAGGGTGGGAGGGGGCGCACTACTATCCCCTCCCGCGACCACAAATATCCAGGCCTCTATTCTCAGGCCTCCCTTGGGGTATTGGGGAAAACCCCTGCCCTGTTTGACTCCAGCCAGGTGGGGTTCCGCATCAAGGGGCGGGGGCAATTATATCCGTCATTACTGGAGTCTCGGTAGGTGACGCGACTCCATTCCAATGCTATGCGTCACTTCCAATCACCCCAGGACCATTAGGCCACAAGTCTTGCCACCAGTTAATAGTGCGGCCCCTCACGCTTCAACTGGGGTCCGCAGCGCTTACCCCGGAGACCCACCGATACTGTATGGTGCCCCTCTCCACTCATCTCCTTCTGTTGTGTGTATGCGTGCGGTGGGGGGGAACAGTCCCTTCTTCTCCCCTGAGATGTTGTCAAGCCACCAAGCCCTAGGCCTCGTCCACGGCATCCTTCTCAGGCCTCCAGGGGCTGCAGGTCACACCCTTCATCTGCTACTGTTGTTATGAGGCTGCTACTGGCCCCCGGATCCTTGTCGCGGCTTCCTCCATTTCTCTCGGCAGTACAGTAGCCCCGGCAGGCTCCTCCCACGAGGCCCAGCAGTTTAGTCTGCAACTTCCCTTTCAGCTCCTCTGTGTCGTAGGCGCTGACTCAGACCATCTTGGCCACTCACTGTGCTGGTCCCATGCAGCGTACTCGATGTGGGGGTTCAGCTCCCCTTCACTGTTGTCCCCTGGGTGGGGGGGTCTCTCCTTCAGGCTCCGTTCAACCCTTTATTGCCACGGTTGGTGCCGGGGGGTCCCCAATTCTGGCAATTGTCAATGCTGTGTAGAGGTGCATCTTCTCAGGCGGCCATCTAGGCCCCTCCCCCCGTGACATTCACATTTCAAAGGAAGTGCCTACACTCGAATACGCAGACATTTTACAGCAGAAGCTTGCTATTAGAACTGGAGAGAACGATGTGAGACTCTGAAGGTAGGTAAGGATATATTTTACAGAATGACTGAAAATATAGTGGATGTATCGTATAAAATTGCAGCAGAAGAGGCATAGACAAACTATAGAAGACTAAATGGACTCAAAAAGACCTTGGACCAAACTAGGGGAACCGTAGTTTGAGTCAGTGATTATAAAAGTATAGATTGTTTAGCGCCTGTGGATCATGAATAAGAAGGAAGTGGGAAGACTGTTTAATCATAGACGTCTTTATCTGCTGACCATTTTGCTTTACTTTTTTGTTTATATTGATAGCTTTCCACCTACTAATCTAGTCATTATCCATATGTAAGGCAGGGGACAGTCCCCAAAGTGAGACTCAAATGCTACTGCAGACCAGACCATCGATGACCCCTTTGAGGAGTCTGCATCACTCGTGCTGCTCCATACCTCCTCCTCTTTTTTTGTGTGATGCAGCATGCATCAGGCGCTACACCATCAAGTATCCTACAGTCCCATGAGTACGGAGGCAAATATTCTTTAGTCATTGTACTCCCTTCTCTGCTGGTATGTCAGCCGTTAGGCCTACAAGGTTGTTACTGGCCATGACTCCATCCCCTCCCTTAGGGGGACAGCTTCTTGTGGAGTTTCCGTTGGGTGCCTGTGTGTGGAAAGATCCAGGCAAAACAATGTACGACCTTATTTAGAGTTCAGCAAACAATACTTGGTCAAAACGTGGCAGCTGTCATGCCTGCTGTAATTTGGATTTCAGTTGATTGTGATGTAGTCACACTCGCCGCCAAATTTTGATTGAATACTTTCTCCTCCAAGCAATAAAGCATATCATGGGTTAAACCGGGAGATATTTGCTGTGATATTTCAGTATTCTCAGATAAGACACATCATTTGGATCAGTGAAGCTTGCATTCCAGAGTCTAATGAAGGAGTAATCTGAGGAAAAACACAAAAAACATAATTGTTAACCATTTGGGGTTAAGTAGCTAGGAATATGTTGTAGAATATAGTACCCCCACCACCCCCTATGTTAATGTCAAGGTTAGTTTGTACGTTATTCCTCCTGTGAGACTCACTCTTTGTACCTACAAGAGCGCATAGAACACAATTTTACTTCTGCTAAATATATCATGCCAGCACTGAAAGTCCACAAATTGGTTTACATTTTAGTAACACGAACATGTATTACCCAGGGCACTGTGAAAGGAAATTTTCACCTACATAATGTGTACAATTTAGGCCAAAACATTATTTAATAAGACTATTGATTTGAATGAGCACACGAAGACAAGTTCTAATCTTACAGTGGTACTTAAGCCTCTGCTCTGTCTTTCTGACTTTGTGAGTTTACACGAATAATGTATTGATCTTTTTTGGGTGAGTTTTATAAAGTTAATGGCTCCTGTTTCATTGCACATGTGACCAAGGATCATTTGTAAAACTCTCAAAATGAGTGAATATCTTCTTAAGGGAGTGCAGGCATTCATAGATTTGCTTCACGTTTCAGTTGTACAGAGCTCATCATCATGGATGCTACTATTAACTTCCATTATAATGTCGTACTTTTTTTTACAGTAATCGAGAAACAAGAGAATCATCAGTCAGTTGCTCTCAAAAAGTATTGTGCGATAGTAACCTCAGTTACCAAAAAATGGGACAACCTAGTTTCGAGAAAATATAGAAGTACCACCCTTTATTGCCCATAGCTCAACCAGGGAACTATGGCAGACTTTTCAACTTCAACATACCCCGAACTTCTCGAGGCTGGGTGAATTATTATTATTTCATTTTTGGTGGTTTGTCTCGGTTTTAAAAAAAACATACAAATGGTCATAGTTAATAAATACATACATTACAATTCACAGACATATTACTTTGCTGATCAACAAAATCACAAAATGTTAAAACTGATTTAATTAGCTTGCAATTTTCTACTATCAGAATCCAGCAAAAACTCAGCTTTCAAAAAGTCACTTGAGATGCAAACATTTAAAAAAAGAAAACACCAACTGATCTCTGGGAGCTATTAGCGCTAATGCAATTAAAGATATTCACATTTCCCAAATCAACATTGTTGCAATTTACGCTTGTTAGACTTGGCCCTTTTTGCAGGGTCTTCCCTGAACTTTTTGCCTTCCTCCTGGTATTTTTTCTGACCTGGTGTTGGTGGTTTTAGGACTCTGGGCACTTTAACACTGCTGTCCAGTGTAAAGTGCGTGTGCTCTCTATGGTAAAACATGGTAAGATTGGTATATACCTGTATGGCAAATTTAATTTACCTATCAGTCCCTTGTAAAGTGGTATCTCCGGTACCCAGGGCCAGTAACTTAAATGCTACTGGTGGGCTTGCAGCGCTGCTTGCGCCACCCACCAAAGTAGCCTTTCAAACCTGTCTCAGGCCTCTGCCATTGCAGGACCTGCGCGCGCAGTTTACTGCCGCTGTGACGTGGCACGTAAAGTGGGTGTGACTCCCCTTTTACTACATATCAGTCACCCCTAAGATAGGCCCTAGCTAAGTCTATGGGCAGGGTGCGCTGTAGGTAAAAGGTAGGACATGTGCCTTAACTGTGTGGCATGTCCTGGTAGGGACAAACAGCAATTTTGGTTTCTCACTACTGTGAGGCTGCCCTCTATTAGGAATGCATTGGGGATTCCCTGATATGTGCTTCAGTGGTAATTCCTGACCTGAGAGGAGTAGAGTGGTCAAGTTTGGAATAGTGGTAATAAATGCTGCATTATGGTGTTCGCAGATTTATTATCACTATTTTAGAAATGCCACTTTTAGAAGTGGGCATTTCTGTGTGCTATGTGTCTTTGTGCCTGCCTGATGTGTATTGAATATCTGGCTCTGGAGTGACAGGGGCTGGGGAGGTGCAGTGGCTCCAGAGGGAGGGACTGGGTGAGTCAGCAATAGGCTGAATAGGCCAACCTGCATTTGGAGTGGTGGGAGGAGTAGCACCTGGGCCTGAATAGGACACAGCCTGCCTCACACAATGCTGGCTCCGCCCCCCTGTGGTGTGTCTGGGGCCAGGACCTACACTGACAAAGGAGGGTGTTGTGCACCTGTGTAGGTGCCCCCAGAACTGGTTTGGACCGGGCGTAGAGCCCTGTGCAGAGGGAGAACAAAGACTTTTGCAGTAAAAATATTGGGGCTGTGACCCCATGTTTGGTTGAACCTGCTTGGAGCCGGAGGAGACTGCGTGGGACCAGGGGGATCGTTGGGCTGCCAGTGGACCGCCATCTGGACTTTGCAGGTGTGCTGGCCTGAGCCTGCCCCCCTGCTTGGGGTCCCCAGTTATTTCCCAGGGCTTTGTGGCTTGCCCTTTGGTCATGTAAAAACAGCGCGTAGTGAGCGCTGTGGTCTCCCCCTGTTACTTTAAAGCGCATGTGGAGCGCTGTTCAGGGAGACTCTGGGTTAGCGCTTGCAGCGCCGCTCTTGCCTTGTGTGCTCCAGTGAAGAGAGGCGAGAGCTGAGGCAGGAAGAGCTCTCCCTCTCCCTGCCGCCTTCTTGCTGTGTTGTTCATCAGCTACCGGTGAGGCGCAGAAAGTTGCTACAGGAGGGAGGAGCTGTGCCAGAGAAGTGCCCCCCCCTCCCTAACCTCCAGCAAGAGTGCCGCCCGGGGCGAGCAGTCTACAGGATTTCCCCATGGGCCTGGCTTTGCCGAGGAGAGCACGCCAGGAGGGGGACCAAGGATTTGAGCACGGCGGAGACTTCGCTCCGCATTCATGAGCCAGTCAGAGGCCGGAAGTCAGGCAGTGAAAGCCTGGTTGTGGGCGGGGCCTGGCGATGAGGAAGAGCCGGCGCCTCGCGGGGTCCCCACGGAGAGATCGCCAGAAAAGGGGCTGGTGACAACGGAGGCCCCTGCGCCGGATTGCCCCACATTTTCGGCATGGGACATGCGTGAAGAGCCTCACGGGCCCATGAGACAGTCCCTGGAGAAGCCGTCGCAACCTAAGGACCGCGCTGGGAAGAGACGTCCGGTCCGGCCACACCACGAGGAGATCGCCTGGGTGACCGCGCTCAGAGGAGGCGCCCCAGGCAAGTGAAAGGAGTAACGTGGGCACCGGGAACATTCCTTTGGGGTTAGGCCAGGGCGCAACAGCGACGGAGGTTCCCCCCTCCCCCCTAGGTTATTTTGGGTTACTCCGGGCTTAGGGAACTTGGGGTCAGTGTTTGCAGCTGCACCGCCGGATCGCGGGCAGCTGCGCGAAGCTACCAAGTATTGACCTAAGCCCTGCCTTTAAGAAGGGGCCCTGCGGATGATTGCTGTGGGTAAGGTGCTCTTCTAGGCACCCTTATTCTGTTTATGCCCAAGAGGGGCCTAATGTGCAGATGTTGTGCCCTGATACACGGGCCCATGGCCAGTGAGGAGCACATGGAGTTGTATTACATTAATTGGACTGCACCCGAGATGTTCAGTAAGGGTGACCTGCATATGCCTCAGAAGGGCAGGATCTGTTTATGAGGTATACACTGCGATATATTGCTTGACGTGCACACTAATAAGGTTTATTGCATGCACTGCTGTTGGTGTTTATGCCTTACTGTACGGAGTTATTGCCTCATGTGTGCCCTTTGAAAGTGGATATGTTGGTGCACTGTTGCAGATGCTAATGCATGATGTGTTTATGCTAGGTGCACCGTTACCAGTAGTTACTGGTTGTTTTCTTTAATTGTGAATTATGTTGATTATGACAGTGGCCCGATTGGCCCTGTAATGTATATAATCCCCCTGTAAAGTCATACCTAGTGCCAGGTGGAACAGTGTATATATGTGATTGTGTTCTAATGTGTTTAAGAGTAATACAAAGGCAATTTTTTTATATAACCTTGTGTGGAGTTTCCTTTGAGGTGTGCCTAGTGTGTCACTGCTGTGTGAGTGTGTTGCGCAAACGCTTTACACATTGCCTCTGGGATAAGCCTGACTGCTCGTGCCAAGCTACCAAGGGGGTTAGCAGGGGTTATCTTCAGCGTGTAACTCCCTTGCCCTGACTAGAGTGGTGGTTTCTGCCTGGCTTAGGTGCATGCCCTAGCCAACCAGAAATCCCATTTCTAACAACGCTTGATTCAAACAGTCATACAAACTAACAATACCCACAACTGATCTAATAGCATTCGGAGATGTGGCCTAACAGCCAGAGCTGTCAACCGTGGACCTGGGAACCATGTTCAAGTGTCGGCCCAGCTCAGCAACTTGTGATTCTGGGCAAATCAATTAATTTCCCTGTGCCTACAAAAATGTGTCATTCAATCTGGTGCTCCTGTAAAGCGCTCTAATGCTCTTGGGCTGTGTTTGAGCTATATAAAACTGCAAACAAATACATAAATAAAAAATTAAAGTGCTTAGGACTGTTTCTGTGTGATTGCCTGATTGTCTGCCATTCTTGAAAGATTGCTTAGTTCACCTTTAAGTTTACATTTGTCTGAGATAAAGTTGCGAGAGTGCCCTAAGAGCCAAATACGCTAAGCCAAACCTTACAAAATGATACATAATTATTGATCTTCTGCTGGCACTGGTCATACAGTGCAGCAAATACCAAACCTGATAATGGTTTGAGAGAGGCTCTAGACACTAGTATATAAAACATTACCATTAGCAAGAGCAATACATCATATTGAACAGAGGTTAAGTTCAGCTCTGGGTATCTGAATCTGGGTGTTATCAGTAAGGTGAAAGAAGCCAAGCTGACTTGCTTCTAACTTGTCTTCAGAATATTTGCAATCCATAGGCCATGACGCCAAGCCATTGACAATCACTGGGGCCAGTTTCATCCTGGAGGCCTTCAGATTTGGCTTTGAGGATTAACCTCCATATTTTCTTTCAAGCCAACAAAGTTAATTGACTAAGTGTGTGGTATAATTGCCTTTAATAATGTAATCCTGCCGCAGGGTGGAATGTTCAAAGCATCCGTGCTTCCATCCAGTCGCTATACTCAGTAAAGGATTACATTCATAAACGTAGCTCTTGCACTCACCACAGTCACTATGATCCATAACGCTCAGTTCCACAATGCCAACATAACGTAGACATTTTTGGTCTTTCAAAGGGACTTACCCGTATCGCAAGCTGATCAAATTCGGACCTTGCTTCTAGATTTGATGTATGAATAATCCGATTCAGCTCAAGCCCAGTGTCCTCAAAGGGGAAGAACCTCTCAATCTTTTCTCTTCATATATGCACATTTATAAAGACGTATATCCATATTTAGGACTAAAAAGTTATTTCCCTAGTTTTATCAGGGTGCTAGCAGAAAAACATAATGATAAAACAATGACCCTTGTTATTTGAAATAGTTAATATGTTTAAAAGCGTAACACAAGTCTACAATAAATGCACATTGATATATAATTACCTTAAGGCGCAGTGCTTGTGATTGTACGCTGTAAAGTTTGAAAAAAATGAATTTCGTTTATTTTGGGTTTTTTTAAGCTGCAAATATATGCTCTGCAAAGCTCCCTTATAATTATCAGTAGTGGTGATAAATAATGAAATACCCGCGTGCAGGGGAAAACAAAGACGTAAGATAAAACACAGCTGAATCCATGTGTTTGGGGCTTTAGAAATGGAGATGATTTCAGGCAACTTTGACCTGATTTTGAAATGACTAGTGTGGTGACTCCAGCTGCTCTAGCCTAGTAATTATTTGTGATAGGTTGTTTTTCAGTCCCACATGTACAGGAGCTCCAGGCCCAACTACCTCATTTGCTGGCACACAAACACAGTCTTCCAGGTGCTGAAAATTAAATTTTAATATATTATTTAAATATTAAGAGAATTACAGTTTTAGTAATTTTGCTGCTGCAGCGGTAGAGCAAGGTATGGTTACGGATAACTGCGGCCACTGGACAGGTTGCCAAGTAGGAAATATACCTTAGCTTTTCAATACTTCTCAGAAAATACATATTGTATTTATTGCTGGCTTAGACCGAGTAATCAGTGCTCAGGAGTGGACTATAACACTGTTTTCGGTAGGCGTTTGTGTGCTTATTATTCTGCGTGTTGGCTCAAAATAAATCCTGTTTGTCCATCGTTGTTGAACGACGGGGTTCTTTAGCTCTCAGTTTTCAAAACGGTGAAGGCTTTTGCAAGTTGACAATAATAATTTGTTCTCAGTGCTTGGTAAATGAACATGAATTCTGTACTCCAGGATGACCCACTGACCTCTCGTGACCTACCTGCCTGTCCAACTGTGATCTACTCTTCAATATGTCTGGTTCATGCTTAGGTGCAGGTGGTGTACAAGATGCACTCTACTCGCAGGCACGTTTATGGCGCATTTCTACAGATTTTTTTTTTGATAATCAATTTTTTATTGATATTGAATGATTCAACCAAAAAAAAACACAAAACAAAAACATTGGCAGCATAATCACACGCAGTACTACAATGGATGAACTTAAGAAGATGGTGACGGAGACCTGTACATCAAACATCAGAGTGAGTATTCATGTGGGGATAACATAACACATAAGGATACACACATCCATCAGGACAAAAGATTAAACCATTTCCCCCAGATCTTATCAAACATTTCGGGGCAGCCTCGGGCCTCGAAGAGAGACTCCTCCTGGGTCCCATACCAGTCCACCCCTCGTCTCCACTTCCGCACCCCCGGAGGTTTGGCCTGAGACCAAAGAGCCACAATGTCCCGCTTTGCCACCGCCACAGCAGTCCCCAGGAAACGCTTATCTGCCCGGGAGCCGTCTAGGCCGTCAAACACACCCAGGATTAGGCGGAGTGGGTCATGGGGAACATCCCACCCCAAGGTCTGTGTAAGTTCTAGCTCCACACCCGCCCAAAATGGCGCAATGACAGGGCACTGCCAAACCATGTGGAAAAAATCAGCTGGAGCGTGGGTACAGCGTGTACATGTCGGGGAGGGTCTCAATCGGGCTTTGTACAGACGTGCGGGGGTTAAGTATGCCATATGCAAGTAGTAGAGTTGAATTAGACGCAATTTGGAGGAAGTCGTCAGTGTCTTGGGAGCCATGAGAGCATCCCGCCAATCTGCGTCGTCCAGTGGGCCTAACCAATCCTCCCATCGGGAACGTACTGAGGCTAGGGTTGCAGGGCCGTTGTTAACTAGTGAGCGGTATATCCGCGACACCCCTCCCCTGCCTAGGTTCCCCATCATCACCTGAGCCTCTAATGGACTGAATTCGGGAAGGGAGATGGGAGACGTAACATGTGTATGGAGGCCATGCCGAAGTTGCAGATATCTGTAGAATTGGGAGGCATGGAGGGAGTAACGTTGTTGCAGGTCTGCGAAGGTCATGATGTGATTCCCAGCCCAGACATCCCCAAGAAGCGAGATCCCAATGTGATCCCATTGACGGAAGTCCCGGAGAGCTGAGGTCTCACGGAGCCAGGTACCGTGCCACAGAGGCGTTTGCCGGGTTAGTCGTCCATCCCACCTCGTGTGGCGCAGGGCATGCGCCATGCCAGTAGGACCGTCCTAGTGATGGGGAAAGGCTTGTGGTATGGGGGCCCGTTTAAGTAGGCTTGGAGGTGCGGAAAATCCATGGAACGGAGCTCGACCCTGTATGCCGGGTCAGACCAGCCGCTGTTGAACCAGTCGTGAACCACGATAAGTCGCGTGGCTAAGTAGTAGAGGTGAAGGTTGGTCACACCCATGCCACCGTCATAGGGAGGTATCCGACAATGGGCCAGAGACATTCGCGACCTCCCGCCCAACCACAAGAACCGGGTGAGTAGACCATTAAGGTCACGAAACCAACTCCCCGGGAGGTGAAATGTTATGTTTGAAGAATATAGAGGAATCGAGGGATAACCATCATTTTAAAAAGTGCGCTCCTGCCAAGAGGGTTGAGAGGGAGGGATTGCCATCGCTTGAGGTCAGCCTTGGCCTTGGTAACCAGGGGCGTATGATTGAGGGCCCACTCAAGTTCTGGGAGCAGGGTGACCCAGATACCTAAATATTTGAAAGATTGCCTTCGCAGGGGGATGGTGGTCTGCCAGTCGAAACAGGCATGTGACGGGTGGAGGGGAACCAAAGTGGATTTCGCTGGGTTGAGTCGCAGTCCCGAGACTCGCTCAAAGGCGAGGAGGAGTTCCAGACAGCGGGGGCCGGAGTCCTCGGGATGTGCCAGGAAGAGGAGGACATCGTCGGCGTACAGGGCGACCTTGTCGATCCGATGGGGGTCCCAGGCCCACCCCTGGATGCGGGGGCCATGGCACACGAGGGAGGCCAAAGGCTCCATTGCTATCGCGAATAAAAGCGGAGCGAGGGGGCAACCCTGGCGGGTGCCTCTCTGAATGGGGAATGCCTCAGAGAGCACGCCATTAATTAAGACCCAGGCCTTTGGACTAGAATAGAGGACGCGGATAAAGCGCCGGAACGGGAGGCCCATTCCCATCGCCTCCAACACATCTCCCAGGTAACTCCAGTCGACGGTGTCGAATGCTTTTTCAAAATCAATGAAAAGCAGGGCCAAGTATGGAGTGAGCCGATGACGATGCGCGAGGGCAAGGTGAAGACGGCGAATGCAATGTCGGGTGCCTCGGGCAGGCATGAAGCCGCATTGGTCCGGGTGGACCAATTCCTGCAAGAGGGGGCGGAGGCGCTGAGCCAAGCGGTAGCAAAGATCTTCATCTCAGTGTTGATGAGGGAAATGGGACGGTAATCCGCGCAGGAGAGGGAAGGCGGCTGCGTCTTCGGCAGAACCACAATAGTGGCCACATCGGTCTCGGGGGGGGAAAGGACCCGGTATCCACCACATGTTGGAACAGATCTACCAGGTGAGGAACCAACAAATCACGATAGGTCGCGTAATATTCTTGAGGGTATCCGTCTGGTCCTGGTGTCTTACTGGAGTGCAGGAGTGAAATGGCCCCCTGTATCTCCTCCGGGGTGAGGGGGAGATCCAGAGTTTCCGAAATTGCTTGGGGAAGGTGAGGCAGCCGGGTCGCGGCCTCCGACAGTAATGCAGTTAAAGAAGCCGCGGGGGGCCTGGCTGCGTAAAGTTGGGCATAGTAGCCCGCAAAGGCTTGAGTGATGGCCTGGGAAGTGAAGTGATGAGCTCCGGTCGCATCGCAAATCTCGGGGATTATGCGATTGGCTGAGGGATAAGAGACAAGATTGTGGAGTAGTTTCCCATTTTTGTCACCCCAGCCATACACGCGCGCCACAGAGGAGCGCCAGAGCATCTTGGCCGACTCTAGAGCGATCCGGCAGATCTCGTCGCGGAGTAGTGCGAGTTGGCGGGAGGAGTCAGCAGTGTCGGCGGATGCTTGGGCTGATTCCAGTTGCAGCGCCTGGGCCTCGAGCTGCAGAAGGCGAGCGGTCTGGGTCGCGCGTTTTGCATGGACCAAGCCTCTAGCCACGCCAAGCGAAGTGGCCTTGCCAGCCTCCCACAGGGTACCTGGAGAGGAAACTGACCCTTTGTTGATCAGAAAATATTGCTCCAGCTCTTGCTTGAGGTTCTCAACAAAATCGGGATCTTGCAAGAACCAAGCGTTCATCCGCCAGATCCTGCGGGTCCCGTCAGGAGGACGCCCGAGATGGAGGGAGACAGGGGAGTGGTCGGAGATTCCCCGGGGAAGGATAGCCCCCCCGTCACCAAGCTACAGTCGGTGGCCGGCAACAGGAGCAAGTCGATACGGGAGTGGGTGTGGTGGGCCACCGAAGTATGAGTGTATTGGTCCTTGTGGGGGTTCCAGACCCTCCAGGCATCGCAGAGACCCAGGGCAGAGGACCAGTCAGAAAGGCGCTTGGCAGAGGCAAGGCGGGACGCAGAGGGAGCACCCGTCGTATCGCGCAGGGTCTGCATGACAGCGTTGAAGTCGCCCCCAATTATCGTCAAACCTTGAGGGAAAGCCGAGACCAGTGATGTGAGGCGGCGGAGGGTAGCGGGCAGTGTGGCAGGGAGAATATAAGTGCATAGGAGGTTAAGAAGGTGTCCCTCAATCCTACCGGTTAGGGCTACTTCTCGCCCTTGGGCATCTGTCTCTACTCGTGACAAAGTGAAGGGGAGACCCTTACGAACCAGTATGGCCACCCCTCAGGAGCCCCGCGCGAAACCCGAGTGCCAGACCCTGTCAAAGCCATACCGAGCAAGGAAGGGGCAGTGAGTTCCCAGGAGGTGTGTTTCCTGTAAAAAGAGAATATCTGGTGTTTGGCGTTGGGCACTACGGAGAACCACGGTCCGTTTTATACGGTCTAGAAGGCCATTCACGTTCCATGATAAAAGGTGGAGAGGTCTAGGAAAAGCCGACATCTTGTGAGTGGGTGGTGAGTGCGTGGACCATCAGGGGGAGGCCCGGATCCCAAGGGAGGTAGCGTCCCGTAGCCTGGGTGCAGGGATCAAGTCTGTGTATTGTGGTAGGTCTCGTGTCCTGGAATGTGGCTTGTATGCGCAGTGAGCTGCCATAAGAAGAAAACATCGTTGGCCCGAGCGAGGCCAAAAACAGTGAACAATCGGGAGTCAACAATCCTCCCACCCCTCCCTGCCCCCCAACACCCCCCACCCTACACTTCTGAACGGGAAGCATCTGTCGCCCCAAAAGAACAAATTACAAACAAATCTGGGCGCTAAGCTAAAACGATTAGCCGAACATGGCCGTGGCGGAGATGGACCCCCCCCCCATATAGACGGATGTGTTAAGGTTAGCAGCTGCAAGTAGCAGTAAAAGGCAATTTGTGGACCCTAGTCCGCTGGGCCTCGGGGGTCAAACACCGTCGTCCTCTTCGGATCTTTGAAGCACAGGGCTCTTAGACAAGTCAGTCTGACATGGCGGGCCGCAACGTTTCGGATGGGTCCGGGACCCGGCTCAAGTCAATCAGGGATCCAGTCAGGCTAAGAGTGCCAGATAGCATTTCTAAAGATTTAGCAAAGCTTTCGCCAGCACTGCCCCCTCCCCCACAAAGGGCGATGCGGATAGTGTTCTGCTGCAGGGATGACGTTTGGTGGATCAGCATGCTGGACCTTTATGCAGGATTTCCAGTCTGATTAATGAAGCAATCACGCAACTCAACTCACTTCATGTGATATAGGCATAATCTGAAGATGGCATGTTTTCTAGTGGTAGCTACAGTGCTGGAATGAAATCTACTTCCAACAGAAAAGGAGGGCCACTGGAGACGGGATAATGAGGCAGCAAACAGGGGAAAGGCAGAACACAACAAAAACAAACAGCCTGCCTACTCAAATGAAAAAAAGGGAATACCTCAAAAGTAATCTCAGGCATTAAAGAGTCGCAATTGAGCCTTGTGATCCCAAAAACACGGATAATTTTATGTCTGAAAACAGTATCTATATATTCGAAAAAATCTTTACTTCCACAAGTATACAAAAAACCCAATGTTAAACAACTCTAGTTGTGTCCATTT
Source organism: Calotriton arnoldi (assembly GCA_963921515.1). Classification (NCBI taxonomy): domain Eukaryota; kingdom Metazoa; phylum Chordata; class Amphibia; order Caudata; family Salamandridae; genus Calotriton; species Calotriton arnoldi. The sequence continues at coordinate 4,271,057 of CAWUFW010000001.1, read as the reverse complement.
GGTTCACGAACCATCATATGGAGTACATTTTATTTGGAGTTTTATATAGCGCGAACTAGACCAGAAGGTATCAGAGTGCTTTAAATGAGCACCACTTGCATTACAGATGGACACATTCATTTTTAGGTCGAGCCTAGAGCCAGCGCGCATGCGCTGCGCTGTGAGACTTATTGTAGAGGAGTAAGGAATAGAAGCCCCGCCCACTCTCCGCTCATATTTGCCATTGGCTTGTGTCATTGTCCGTCCTAAATGCTGGCTTCTGATTCGTCAATAGGCTTGTTAGTCCCTCCTTAGTACCGCTTCCTCTTCATTTGTCACCTCCCATGGTGACTGGCCCCTTTACTTCGGTTGTTACACGGCACGTGTTATTTAGACTGTGAGCACTATTTTCTTTAATGAGGTTCTCCTTCTGCAGGCACGACATGCTTTGGTGCCTTCTTTACTCCCCCCCCTCCCTCCCGTTGTCGTGCCTTCTTTTCCCCTCCCCGCCCATTGTCCGTGCCTTCTCCTCTCAAACCCGCCCGCCCTCCCGTTGTCTATGCCTTCTCCTCCCTCCCGCCCGCCCTCCCGTTGTCCGTGCCTTTGCCCTCCCTCCCTCCCGTTGTCCGTGCCTTCTCCCCACCACCCCCGCCAGCCCTCCCTCCCTTCCGTTGTCCGTGATGCCTACCATTTGCAATGCAATAGGTCTCACGTAAATTGGAGACCTATTGCATTGCAAATGCTTGTTTTCTTTGTTATGCACGGGGAGATTGAGTGATTTTCCCAGAATCACAGGATGTTGAGTGTCCCTGCTGAGACTCTAACTCAGTTCCCCAGTTTGCGGTTGACTTCCCTAGCCGGTAGGCCACATCCTCTCCCCTGATGTTCCAAAAATATGAGCACTCACTGTGGGAACCTCTCACTCACAATCCACAGACAGTCAAGCTATCAATCAAACTCATGCATCCCATTCATCCTACAGGTATAACCCGTCACATTACATAGAAGCAAACAAGTAAAAATCAAAACAGCTTTGAAGATCACAGGGACCAGCATCGAAACCTTGTAGCAAAGTCAATTTTGTACAAGCATGAAATTCTCAAAACATTAGTTACATCTGTGTAAGGAATACATAAATAGTTGTAAGTTACCTAAAGTGAAAAAAGAGAGAATAATTATACATCAAAGAGTAATTTTGCACTTATCGCTAATGATCGAGCATACATTACACCCTGCACCATTGATGGCATTGCTGGGATATGTCCAGCCCCTGAAGAAAGATATAAGGCGGTTTGCCGCAATTGCCCTACTGATTGCGAAACGTCAAGACACCGACAGTGAAGGCCTGGCTCCAAGACCTGGTCTATTGCGGTTCTACGAGTGAAATATATGCTACACTACAGCCATCGGCCTCGCGCCCACGAGATATTTGGCAGCCACTAAAAATTATACCACCTGGAAAGTGACTGACGCTCCCACAGAATTAACGGGTTATGGACCTCGACCTGCACAATAAATAAGGAGGCTGGGTTACGATAGGTTACTCTCTTTCTTCAATGATACTACCCGGTAAGGAGAACTGAGCAAGATACACTGATAATGTAAAAGGTATTTCTTTAACTCCAGATGAGATTAATATGTGATGAATGCTGCCTGATCGGGGACATATGCAACCACCCTCCAATCATGGTGTCTAATGGTAAATAGAATTTATTAGAAATATAATACATCTCAAATACAAGGAGAAATGTGAAGCGGATTGTTTAGATGAGCTATCTTACTGAGATGATAGTCATTGAGGAAAACACAGTACCTTCTTTTATCATTGGGTTACTTTGTTTGTTATCGATGCGTAATTTTGAAAGATTTGAGACCATGTATCTTAATGGACGCTCACATGTATTATTGTATATTATAAATCTCAATAAAGACATTTAAAAACTAAAAAAAAAAGAGTAATTTTACACATATTGAAAATAATAATTAATTGGGTCCATCATATTTTGCCAATCGACTTCCAGGGTCCTTGTGTTCATTCCCAGGTAAGCGCCGACATGCGTTTTGGTGGGAGATTTCCAATGCATTTGACGAAAAGCACACAGGAACAGCTGTTACTGTGTGCTTTTCATCAGACGCATTGGACCCATGTATCATACCGCTTTGGCCTCATTTACGGACCCACTAAACTATGCCTCGCGCATTTTGAGTTTTTGACTGTTCTGAGGATTATTTCTTCTTCGTCCTTGCCATTCAGAAGTGGCTATGTTTTCCATTACAGCCGCCTTTTTTGACCCTCCACGGACATGAGTATCTAGGTGGATACTTAGGGATCCCTTCCTTCCTGTCGGGACCCGTTTGGGCCACAAGTCATTGTTTTCTTGTGTAATCTAAAGCTGGCCATTTAGCAGTTTTTAGGTCGAGCATTCGAGACCTCTTGTTTATACTTTAGTATATACTTATATATTAGTATATACTTATATGTGTATGTACTTTGTGGGCTCTGGAGATCAGCCCTAGGACTTGTCTGCTTCTGCTTAGGGACTTTTTTTTTCTGTTCAACTGCCTCTATTTAACTGTCTTAATAGAAAAGGACCAGTAGAGGTCAGTAAAATACCAGAATTGCTTTCTGCTGAGGGACTTTCTTTTTTCAAATTTTCTGGCAACTGCCTCTATTTAACTTTCTTGATAGAAAACGACCAGCAAAGGTCAGTAAAATACCAGAATCATTTTAGCATTCTCTAGATTCCAGTCCATAGAAATTGTCTTACACGAGCACCTGTAGACAATAATATTTTTTTCAGATTTTATTTTCAGTGACATGACCACCGAAGGCCCTGATTTTATATTAAAAAAGGAGCTTTGGACTATACCATTTCCCACTGAAAGGCAATATTTCTCTCCTTGTGTTCCCATACCTGGCATGTCACGCAGTTTGGTGCTTACTTTACCTCCATGTTAAAGAACAGTAGATGCTTCAGCACCCAGGCTAATGTGCTGCATAGCGAAATACATATAAGGTCCCAAAGGCGAGACCGATTGCATTGCAAATGCTTGTGGCCTTTGATCTCTTGCTCCCTGTTGGATGCTTCCTCCCCCTCCACTTTGGTTGGCTTTTATCTCCTTTGCACCCTGAAGAAGGTGCAACCACCTATTTGGTCTCCCACCGAAATGCACGTCAGCACTTACCTAGGATTGAACACAAGGACCCTGGAAATCTACTGGCATAATATGATGGAACCAATTGATTATTATTTTCAATATGTGTAAAATTACTCTTTGATGTATAATTATATATATCTGATTCTCTCCTTTTTCCCTTAAGATAACTTACAACTATTTATGTTTTCCTTACACAGATGTTACTAGTGTTTTGAGAATTTCATGCATGTATATAATTTACTTTGGTGCAAGGTTTCGTTGCTGGTCCTTGTGATTTTCAGAGTTGTTTTGATTGTAACTTGTTTTGCTTGTAGGTAATATAATGGGTTATACCTGTAGGATGAATGGGATGGGTGAGTTTGATTGATAGCGTGTCTGTCTTTGGGGTGTGAGTGGGAGGTTCCCAGAGTTAGTCCTCATATTGTTGGAACATTGAAATGTATTAACTTCATATGATGGTTAGTGATCCAAATCGACACGACTAGAGTTGTTTAACATTGTGCTTTTTGTATACTTGTGGAAGTAAAGATTTTTTTCGAATAAATAGATTCTGTTTTCAGACATAAAATTATCTGAGGTTTTTGGATCACAAGGCTCAATTGCGACTCTTTAGCGCCTGAGATTACTTTTGAGGTATTCCCTTTCGTTTCATTTGAGTAGGCAGGCTGTTTGATTTTGTTGTTTTCTGTAATGAAATCTAGCCAAGCTGTGGAGGAGGAATGATGTATAATGAAAGATTTCCTAGCTATCGAATGGAAAGTTTTAATTCTATTTAGGACACAGAGGCAAGGATTAGGCTTAATGTTTTCCACTTTATTACACCAGCAGCCATTAAGTTCATGTAGATCAACATAAAACTACATTTTCCATAAGTACTTGGGAATAGAAACAAAAAACAGCCCATCCAATCTGGACACTACAGATCCTTTTATCATTCATTGGAGACTCTCTATCCCCCTCTTTCTTCCTGCGAACACAGCCGCCTTCACCAAAGGTCAATCGTGTTTGTTGGGATCTGTCCCTGAGGAAACAAAATCATAGCGTAAGATGTCTGTTTTTAGAGCTACAAGGACTCACATATCAACCATCGATGTGTGAAATCTCAAACTTAAACATGTCTATCAAGATAGGAAGACCTTAATAATTCTTCATATGCATAAATTATATACCTTTAAGTGAACCAATTTACATTGAACCATCATATCCCATCGGGTGGGTATACTAACATTGTTAGAAGGATGGGTGGACAAATACTTGCCTCCGTATCCTTACTAGAATTGAAACTTTCTGTTACGATAGCTATGACATTTTGCGTTCTATGTCAAGATCGAAGGCAAGGGTTAGGCTAGTTTAAAGCTTTTCCACCAATAAGGTTGCCAGATTTGAGACTGGTTTAAAATGAAGCCATTTAAAAGTAGAATCTGATGACCAATCTGCTGCATTGGGAATGTCCTCCATTCTAGCTCCCAAAGAAAAAGCCTTGGATGCCATGGCCTCTCTTACAGAATGAGCCCCAAACCGGAAAATATAAATACCAACCTCTTGCATAGCCCTTCTGACCCATCTGGCAATAGTAGCAGAAGAAACTGCTTTATGAAGTTTAGTGAGGGCAGTCAACAATTGTCTTTCGCCATGAGGGTGAAGGCCTTCTGTCATAGACTCGTATGCCTTTATTGCTCTACCAACTCATAGTTTTGGAATATCTGGAAATGCTGGGATTGGCACAGTTTGTGAATTGCTTATTGTTCATCTAAAAATATTAAAAGTTACCCCTTCAGGGGTGAATTCCCAACCTGTTACATCCAGTGCTCTCACATCCGAGACTCTTCGGCAGGAGACCAAACACAACAACTTGGCTAACTTTACCGACATCTGTTTCCTTGACAGATACTTATTTGAGGGCCATGACTTGAAGAGACTCAGAACCTTATTGACGTTCTATATGTAGAGCATCTGGGTTTCGGTGGAACCAATAACCTAATACTCCTCAGGAGCTTGCAGACCAAAGGGTATTCCTCAACCAGATGTCCATCTATCAGTAAGTGGGCAGCTGAAATAGCCGATCAAAATGTATTGATTGACCTATAAGCCAAATCTTATCAAGGCTAGGGCAGCCAGAAAATTCAGAACATGGGCAATGTCTGCCCCAAGGGATCCAGTTGGCGTTGGAGACACCAACCCAACCATCGAGACCTGGTGGAACGGTATCTTTTATTTGTGCTATCTGCCCAGGGTTTGGCTAGTAAAGATGCAGCTTTTCGTGAAATGCCTTGGATTTCCAACATTCCTGGTAATCCTCCATGCCATGAAACAAAGAGAGCCTGCTAGGACCAGGTGGTGAGATTGCCTTGGAGATTCCAGAGGAGATCCAGAAACAGGGGTAGAGGGATTGGAAAATCCCAAGAAAGTTCCATCAGATCTGGAAACCAGACTTGAAACCTCCAAACCGGGGTAATCACCACTCGATCTGCCCACTGTCTCCAAATTTGTGAGCATAATCTCATGATCATATCGAATGGTGGGAACGCATACCCTCGCTCCGTGCTCCTGGAGAAACGCATCAGTCGATAATGCATTGGGGTCCAGCCGCCAACTGCAGTATCTGTCCAGCTGGAAATCCAACAGTTGGAACCAAGATGGCCGCAGTGGGGGAGCTCGCCAAAGAAGCTCCGAGCTAGGGATCACTCGTTTGTGAATATCCCTGCTTATGCCCCCCATCCACCCTTCTACTCGACTTCCCAGCATTAAGTAACTCATCTGCAACGCAACGTGCTGTACTTCACCCCTGCAAACAAGGGAATTTGGTAAGAAACCTACCGGATTACCTCTCTGCGATGACGATGCTCCACGGGGACTGCCTCTGACTTGAGAGCGGAGCCTCCCGAGTCTAGGCTGTTGCTGATGCCGAAGTTCCGCCGCAGCAGCCGCTGAGGGAATCTCTTTCGTACCATTCACCGCACCCGCGCTCTCATTGTTGAGTCGATGTTCTCTAACCAAAACAAGGAGAACACCACACCTCCCCCCCCGCTGCCGAGATCCTTGAGGTGCTGCTGCTCGAGGAACCGTTCCGCCCTGCGACATTGCTTCTTGCCACCACATTGCTGGAGCAGTTTAAAGAACAATCACGGGCTACCGACGTCAGTCTGCAATTCACGGTCGGTGAACTGAGTATTCAGTAGGTGTTCAGATGCCGATCGAACGTTCCGGCGATCATTAGTTTTAATCGGCCTCACCCTAAGATGGCGTCCATATAAGAAATACGGGGAGAGCTTCACCCTCTCCTGCTGGGCTGCGCGGTGGAATCCTGTAACCCGAGCAAGTTTTTCTGATGCGGTGCCCGATAACTTATTAGGAGTGAGTTATTGCTAAACCGATCTCATCTACGCGGCGAATCCCATGAGTTCAGAGCCTGACCTTAAGATGGCGCCCGTACTTTTTTTAGATCTTTGCGTTTTTTTCATGAATGATATGTTCGTCTGTAACTGCGTCATTACTGTTCACTGACTATTGCTCATGCGATACCTATTGATAGTAAGGAGCGCTTCATTGTAAGGCTGACTTCATCACCACGGCGTTCTTTGAGTGCGTGCCTGTCCCTAAAATGGCGCCAGTGACTCAAATCTTATCACATTTCAATAAGGGATATGGCCGTCTGTTTTTGCTGTAATGTTGATTTCGGGTCATCCTTCATCTTTTACCCCAAGTTGGGTGACTTTCCATCAACACTTCCAGCTTCCAACCAGTTTAGCCTGCAAAGTGCCGATGCCCTCTACAACCCTCATACAGCTTTCATATAACTCAGCTCCTTAATATGTTATCGCCCATTCTATTCAAACAGCAGGCTAACCACATGACAGCCTCCCTAATATCTGTGGGACTCGTCGATGCCTGTGGGGAGAAAGTCGGAATACCGGAGTCCGAGGCGAGGGGCCGCAAGGCCACCCCCCTGAAACATGGACCGGAGTCTGCATACTCTTCACGCCGAGTGAGCTTCGACCAGCTGAGGAGAGACGAGTGCCGGAGTGATGGAGGTTGATGTGGACGGCGCTTCCCAGTATCACCGGGACTGGTGCCGCTGATGGAACTATGACGATGCCCCCCGGGCGGAAACCATTTATGTTTGTACGGACCGCTGAGCCCGAGCAACCATGGCCGATGCCCGGTGGAGCTGTTTAGGCAGCTATAGAGGAGATTGGCTTTGGTTTTCCCCCTTGGCCGTCACCTACCCAGCCGGACCTTGGACAAGGTTTTTCCTCAGCTCTCTGCTGTGTTTCCTTTTCCCTCCCATGCCTCCTCCCTCTGTGATCCATGTTGCTGCCTCTCCCTTCCTGCCCTGCCTGACTTTTGTTTGTTTTTCTTCCTACACCCTTGTCTCAATACCCCCCCCCCCCATCTACCCCATGCTCCAAGTGACTTATAGCTGTTTTATTTCATGCTTTTGGTAACTAATGTAACTCTGTACAACGGTTCTCATGTAAAGCTCTCTGATACCTCCGGGTCTAGCCAGCGCTATATAAAACTCTTAAAAAATAAATAAATAAATTTGAGATGCAAACAGATCTATTGAGAAGGGATCCCACCTGTCCTGAATCTGTTGAAACACCAGCGGATGTAGTTTTCAAAGGCTGACATCCTTTCAATGCCAGGAGTACCAATCTGCCACCTGATTAGACTTCCCCGGGAGATGTTCTGCTGACACCGAAATCTGGTTGGCTAGGCAATAGTTACAGAATGTTGGAGCCAGATCCGAAAGGGCCTTTGACCTTGTTCTCCCCAGGTGGTTGACATATCGAACCGCTGCCACATTGGCCATCTTGAGAAGGACACAGATCTGGACTTTGCCTTTTGTCCAGCACTCTACTGCAAAGAAACCTTCCATTTGTTCCAGACAGTTAATGTGGAGGGCCTGTTCTGCGGGAGACCATTGTTCTCCTGTGGAGTGTTCCTCGCAGCGTGCTCCCCAACACGCTGCAGGGAATCCGATTCTATCACGAGATCGGGTTGGGAGCCGAAGATTGCTCGGCCATTCCATGCTTCCATATGGGAAACCCACCATTGCAGCGCCTCTTTTTCCTCCACCTAGAGGGGAATAGACTTGGAATAGGTAAAACCCTGCTGAAGATGGGAAATCTTTAGACGTTGTAACACCATATAGTGGAGGGGGCTTGGAAGATGGCCTATATGGAGGATGAGAGAAGATCCAGGATTCAGGCTATCTGGCGCAGCGATATAAGAGGTCTGGACAGGGTTTTTCTGAGTTTGTGCTTTATCTTGGTAAGTTTGCGAGATGGAAGACTAAGGGTGGCTTTGAGTCCACTAAAAACCCCAAGAATTGTAGAGTCTGGAAGACTTCTTCTCGTTGACTACAAACCTGAGAGATTCTAACAGATTGATTGTCTTTTGCCGGTGATTGGCCAGATGTACTGGCCATTGGTTCACGATAAGGATATCGTCCAGATAGACGATCAGTCTCCCACCCGAGCTCTCAAGTGTTCGACCACCGGTTTCATCATCTTGGTGAAACACCATGGAGCGTGATTGAAAGGAAGGGAAGTGATTTTGAATATTTGTGATCTCCATTAGACCTGCAAAAAGCGCCTGTGAGATGGAAAGATGGATATTGCGATGTATGCATCCTTCAAGTCCAGACGGACCATCCAATCTGCTACCTGCAATAAGTTCCTGAGCAGATGGATACCCTCCATCTTGAAGTGGCGTTATACCAGCCACTCGATCAATTCTTTGAGATTGATAACCAGGCGCTGACCCCCATCCCTCTTTTCTACCAGGAAAAGGTTGCTGTGGAAGCCATTGGTGGTTGGGACAATCGCACCCTTCTCCAAGAGTTGTGCAATCTCCCGATCCACTAACACTGATTGTTCCCAAGAAAAACAAGCATTGGCATAGCCAATAGGTCTCGCCTTTGGGGCCTTATAAGTTTTTAGCCATGCAACAGTTGATGTTATTGCACCAAGGATATTGTGCTGCATAACTAAATACTTATAAGGTCACAAAAGCGAGACCTATTGGCTATGCCAATGCTTGTTTTTGTTTTCGGGCACCTCGCTGTTTCTTTACAGTGTCTGTGCCTAACAAAGGTTGCAAGCTGAAGGGTTTCTTTGGCTGGTGCGTGTGCACATTGGAGGTGGGGGCAGTCTGTGCCCCGATCGAGGACTGGTTCTGGTCTCGGGAAGAACTGCAGGCATGGGCTCTTACTAGGAGGTCTTTGTATCAGCACAGCACTCTTGCTTTCACTGTCTTGTCTCCCCTCCATCCCACTCTGTCTGCTCTCCCCCCTCCCTTCCAATCAGTCACGGGGCTCCTCCCAGCGAAGCCAGGTGGTCTGAGATAGAGGGTTGTGCTGGTAGTTTATGATGCCCTCGCCATAAAGCTCAATACAGGAATGCAGAGCAAATGGTCTGCCACTGGCTGTCTGTAAACATTAAGAGACCTATGCAGCTCACCCATAAAGTAACCGGGCTGCACTCTCTTACCAGTGCAAATGTTGTGCTTTTTGACTAATTAGATAGTTAAGTGTTTCTCTTTCGCAGGGCAATGTAGGTACCCTATGACTGATTCTGTGAAGGGCTTTGTTTGTGTAAACTTTGCTTTGGGGAGGAGGGGGCATAGAAAGGCGGGCAATGCAAGTAGGAAAGGGTGAAAATATTACGGCGAAAACGGCAAGGTTAGGAAAGTATGCCCCAGTAAACAAATGAAGTATTTGCGCAAACAGGGCTCAGGATTTTGTCGGATATTAGAATTAAAGTTAATTACAGCAGCAGGTGGGTGTCCCTGCCGCCAGCTCTTCATTGTTACATCTCAGCCGAGATCACGATGCAGCAATAGCACATCCCAAAAGCAATATCAAAAGCAAGTTTGAAAGTGCCTTAGTCTTGTTTAACAAGCAGAGGAAAAAGCCTCGCGCTGAAAGTTAAAAAAAACAAGCAATGGCCGCGCGGCCGTGAAACTGACACGGCCGCGCGGCTGACTAATTAGATAGTTAAGTGTTTCTCTTTCGCAGGGCAATGTAGGTGCCCTATGACTGATTCTGTGAAGGGCTTTGTTTGTGTAAACTTTGCTTTGGGGAGGAGGGGGCATAGAAAGGCGGGCAATGCAAGTAGGAAAGGGTGAAAATATTACGGCGAAAACGGCAAGGTTAGGAAAGTATGCCCCAGTAAACAAATGAAGTATTTGCGCAAACAGGGCTCAGGATTTTGTCGGATGATACAATTAAAGTTAATTACAGCAGCAGGTGGGTGTCCCTGCCGCCAGCTCTTCATTGTTACATCTCAGCCGAGATCACGATGCAGCAATAGCACATCCCAAAAGCAATATCAAAAGCAAGTTTGAAAGTGCCTTAGTCTTGTTTAACAAGCAGAGGAAAAAGCCTCGCGCTGAAAGTTAAAACAATGGCCGCGCGGCCGTGAAACTGACACGGCCACGCGGCCGTGAAAGTAATCTCGTGTTTTGGAAGTGCAAACAGTGGCTTTTGCTGGCGACCAGCTTGCGTTCACGCGAGTGTCCAGATGGCGAGGGAAGCCATATGGCGCCTGATCGCGCGTGCACGCTCGCGTGAACGCAGGCTAGTCCGCAGCAAAAGCCACTGTTTGCACTTCCAAAACCCGCTTACTAAAAGTCTCGCCAGAGCAACGCATGCGCGCTGGCTCAGGCGAGACCTAAACAAGGGTTTTGGTCTTTGTGGTTGAGAGGGAACCCAGTAGAATTCTATTTGAAACCCTTTGACGCCTGAAGAACCCACGCATCTGAGTAAAGAGCCTCCCAATTGTGCAAAAAATCCACCAACCAGCCCCCAAGTTTTAACCCTTCGTAGTTCTGTACACTCACGTTGGGAATTGTTGTAGGCGCCATTACCTCTGGAACTGCCTCTCGCACCGCGACGACGGGGGAACTCCTGGTTGGGTAGAAATTGCCAAATTTTGCGGAGTCCTGCCATTGTCCTTGGTGGTAGTCGGAACCCCTAGCAGAGGCTTAGTGAAAAACGCAACTGGTTTGAGTATCCAACTGCCATACAATTGAATACTCTTTGCTCTCTTTTCACTGGGAAACATCCTTTACAAAGATGTTTTTACCACGCAGTGCTTTTACCAAGCAGCATTAACAATGCACACACTTACCACGCATGTAATTTTTGGTGCTTTTACCATGCATACCTTTATCACGCATTGGTAGTATAGTTAAGGTAAGTATATGTGTGTGGGTGGGTGTGTGTATATATATATATATATATATGTATATATATATATATATATAGATATATGAAGGTTTAGGTGTGGTTAGGGTTTAAGAGTGGGTAGGGCCATAGGGTGGTAAGGGTATTTTTAGGGTTTAGGGGTGAGTAAAGGTATTGGGCAATAAGGCTATTTTTATGGTTTAAGGGTGGGTAAGGGTATTGGTTTGTAAGGGTGTTTTTAGGGTTTAGGGGTGGTTAGAGGGGTATAGGGTGGTAAGGGTAATTAAGCATCTAGGGGTGAGTTGGGGCATAGGTTGGTAAGGGTATTTTTAGAGTTTAGGGGTAGGTAGGGGCATAGGCTTGTAAGGATATTTTTAGGGTTTAGGGTTGGATAAGGGCAAGGGTGGTAAGGGTATTCTTTTAGGTTTTAGGGGTGGGTAGGGGCGTAGGATGGTAGGAGTATTTTTCGGTTTTAGGGGTGAGTAGTGGCATACTGTGGTAAGGGTATTTTTTAAAGTTTAGGGGTGGGTAGGGGTATAGGATGGTAAGGGTATTTTGTTAGGGTTTAGAAGTGGGTAAGGCCATAGGTAGTAAGGGAATTTTTAGGGCTTAGGGTGAGTAGGGGCATAGGGTGGTACTGGTAGTTTATAGAGGGTTTTCCCCCCAATTAAAAAAAAATGAAATTAATTTACTTGTGAAAAAAGTGGGAGAGTTTGGGGTGCTCCCCCAAAAAAGAAAAAAAACTATCTGAAATTATATGTATGTATATATATATATTCACTGAAAAAACCATAGGTTTTAGGGACAGTTATAGTTAGTTGGACATTGCACTCGTACAAAACCCGTGAAATTCCCCCGTTATAGTTAGTCCAGCTAACTATAACTCGCGCCCCCGCAATGCACTGCTGATGACGTCACATATTACATCACTCATGACATGGTCAGTGACATCACTGATGACATCTCAAATGACATCACTGATGACATCATCCAGTGACTGTGTTTCTGTAAAGTTTAAATATTTTAATATATATAGGAAAAGACGTATTGAAGAATGAGTGGGTGTGTAAGTGTCTGTATGGATGATTTAGTAGGTGCGTGACTATAAGTGAGTGATTTAACGTATCTTACTGAATGCATGGGTTAGTGACTAAACTGGGTGAATGTCTGTTGCTGTGTAAGTGGCTGCATGTGTTTGTGAATAGCTACATGAGTGTCTATATGAGTTATTGAATGCTTGTCTGAGTATCTGTATGGGTGCCTGAGTGTTTGTGTGGGAGGGGTGTGTGCAACTCTGTGCATAGATGTGTGAGTGGGTGATTCACTGGGTGGATGGTTTCAAGAGTGCATCTGTGATAGACTGTATGGGTGGGTAAGTGTGTGTAAGAGTGTGTTAGCGAGTGAATGTATGTCCCAGTGGTACATGTGTGAGTAACTACATATGTGAAAGGCAGTATATATGTGTGTTGGAGTATATAAATGGCTATAAGCGAGAGTGAGTGATTGTGATAGTGGCTGTATGGATGAGTGTGTGCTTGTATCAGTGATTGTATAAGAGCGTAAGAATGTGCTACTATTTGTATGAGTAAGTGAGCTGGTGTGTGTATAACTGTATAGGTGAGTAAATGGTAGTGTGTTTAATTATTTGCATGACTGACTAGGTGTGTGAGTACCTCTATGGATGAGTGGCGGTGTTTGAGTGTCTATATAGGAGTATGAGTGCATATGATAGTCCTGTACTGAGTGACCGTAAGTATGAGTGACTGTACGGGTGAGTGAGTGGATGTGTGCGTAGACCTAAGAATCAGTGAGTGGGTATGTAGTTATTGGTGTTGGAGTGTCTATGGTTTTGCGAATGGCAGTCTGTAATTTAGAGTGGGTGTATCAAAGGTTATATTGGGGTGTGAGGAGGTGCATCAGATTATAACGTGGATGATGTCATCAGTGATGTCATTTGAGATGTCATCAGTGATGTCATCAGTGATGTCACTGACCATGTCATGAGTGATGTAATATGTGACGTCATCAGCAGTGCATTGCGGGGGCGCGAGTTATAGATAGCTGGACTAACTATAACGGGGGAATTTCACGGGTTTTGTACGAGTGCAATGTCCAACTAACTATAACTGTCCCTAAAACCTATGGTTTTTTCTGTGAATTTCAAAGGTTTTTTAAATGCTAATTTCTAACTATAACGTGCCTGAAACCTATGGTTTTTTCAGTGAATTTCAAAGGTTTTTAAATGCTAATTTGTAACTATAACATGTCTGAAACCTACGGTTTTTTCAGTGAATTTCAAAGGTTTTGTAAATGACAATTTTTAAATGTATTAATTGTTATATAAATTTTTTTCATACTGATTTCCAAATTTTTTAGAAACAATTTTTTTTAAAATATTTTATTTTTTAAATTACATTGTAATTACATTATACATTACATTACAAAAAATACTTTCTCAGAATGAATTACTTTAGTTTAAAACTTTGCACATAGGCAATAGACTTTTAAGTACAGTAGTTACAGTTGTTGCAATGGGCAACACATTTTCAAACACAATGCAACATTCAGCTCAATGTGAATTTCTAGTTAAATGCAATTAGTTACTTTATGGATTACTTTTCTAACCACAGGACTGGATCCTAGATTCAGTCCTGGGACATCTCCTGTAAACAGTTGAGTAAAAGCGTTTTGGTTACAGTCGTGATTTTAAGGAATATTATTGTACTTTAAAAGTTCACACTTAGAAACTTTTTCTCATAGAATCACCAATGTTATCCTATGGAAGGAAATTCACTTAGAAGTTAAAAACTGTTATCGTTACTTTTTCTTACTCAGTGTTGGATCCTGGATCCAGCACTGGTGCATCTCCTGTAAACAGTTGAAAGAATGCGTTTAAGTCATACAGGCGATTTTTTTAGGAATATTTGTAGTTTGTGAAAATCGACACTTTGAAACTTTTCTGCTGAAAACCAGACAATGGATTCCTATGGAAGAAAATATAAGTTACTGGTAAGTACGATTAAAATTACTTTTCAGGGTCAGTGCTGGGCTAAAAGATGCAGCACTGGGTTCTCTCCTGATAACAGGTGAGTAAATTGGAATTCGTACTTTGGTTGATTTTAGAGGAATATTATAAAGTTCCAAAACTCCACACTTAGAAGAATTTCCAAGTGAAACCAGTCAATGTTAGCCTATGAAGGAAATTCAAGTTACTGGTAAGTACGGTTAAAATTACTTTTCAGGGTCAGTGCTGGGCTAAAAGATGCAGCACTGGGTTCTCTCCTGATAACAGGTGAGTAAATTGGAATTCGTACTTTGGTTGATTTTAGAGGAATATTTTAAAGTTCCAAAACTCCACACTTAGAAGAATTTCCAAGTGAAACCAGTCAATGTTAGCCTATGGAAGGAAATTCAAGTTACTGGTAAGTACGGTTAAAATTACTTTTTCAGGATTAGTACTGGGCTGAAAGATACAGCACTGAGGTCTCTCGTGATAACAGGTGAGTAAATCGGAATTCGTATTTCGGCTGATTTTAGAGGAATATTTTAAAGTTCCAAAACTCCACACTTAGAAGAATTTCCAAGTGAAAACAGTCAATGTTAGCCTATAGAAGGAAATTCAAGTTACTGGTAAGTACGGTTAAAATTACTTTTCAGGACCAGTACTGGGCTGAAAGATACAGCACTGAGGTCTCTCCTTATAACAGGTGAGTAAATCGGAATTCGTATTTCGGCTGATTTTAGAGGAATATTTGTATGTTTCAAAAATCAACACTTAGAAACTTTTTCAACAAAAAGCAGGCAATGATATCCTATGGAAGGAAATTCAAGTTACTGGTAAGTACAGTTAAAATTACTTTTCAGGACCAGTACTGGGCTGAAAGATGCAGCACTGAGGTCTCTCCTTATAACAGGTGAGTAAATAGGAATTCGTATTTCGGATGATTTTAGAAGAATATTTGCACAAGGGTGAAGGGAGGGGGCGGGGCCTGAGGTGACATCTGTGCAAACGCGCCCCGTGGCGCGTTTTAAGTTGGGGGATTAAGTCCCCTTGAATCCTGAGGGTCCCTAGGGGCCAACTAGCCCACCAGGAACCTCCAATATGCGCCAGGGGCTGCGTTGCAGAGACGTGTAGAGAGGCCACACCCCTTTTACACCTCTGCAACGCAGCTCTGTGGCGCTTTCTGGATGTACCTGTTGGGCTAGTTGGCCCCAGGGACCCTCAGGATTGAAGGGATTTAATTCCCCATCTTAAAACGCGCCACGGGGCCTGTTTGCACACATGTCACCTGAAGCCCCGCCCCTCCCTTCACCACTGTGCAAACGCGCCCCGTTGCGCGTTTTAAGTTGGGGAATTAAGTCCCCTTGAATCCTGAGGGTCCCCGGAGTCCAACTAGCCCACCACATACCTCCAAAAGCGCCACAGAGCTGCGTTGCAGAGAGGTGTAAAAGGGGCGTGGCCTCTGTACACCTCTCTGCAAGGCAGCCCCTGGCGCATACTGGAGGTTCCTGGTGGGCTAGTTGGCCCCCAGGGACCCCCAGTATTCAAGGGGAATCGTTCCCCTCTGCAAACGCGCCAGGGGCGCGTTTGCAGAGTGGTGAAGGAAGGGGGCGGGGCCTGCGGGCCCGATCGTTTAAAAAAAAAAAAAATGTGTCCCCTGAAGGGGGGCTCTGTGGCCCCCCTTCCTTTTTCCAGTTTTTATGCCCTGGGGACCCCATCCCCCAGGGCCTTACCCCTTTTTTTAAATTACAAAAAAAAACGGGAAGGGGGCCGCGTGGCCCCCCTTCCCTGGGCCTGTATTGGCCCCGGGGACCCCATCCCCCGGGGCATGGCCTCGATTTTTTTTTTTTTTTTTCGTAGGGAGGGGGGCTGCGTGGCCCCCCACCTCAGGCCATTTAAGGCCCCGGGGACCCCATCCCCCGGGGCCGGCCTTTCCGTTTTTTTTTTTTTTTTTTGGGGTGGGGGGCCGCGTGGCCCCCCTCCCGGGCCACTACTTGCCCCGGGGACCCCATCCCCCGGGGCTGGCCCTCTCGTTGGGGACTGTGGGGGGTCCCCAATCCCCCACAGTACCGCCGGCTCCCCGTGTCCTACGGGAGCCGGCATTGCTTACACATGGGGAGCAGCTAACATGCTGCTCCCCATGTGGAAAGCAATCGGCTTTGGATATTGGAAGAGAGAGCAGGTTTCCCTGCTCTCTCTTCCAATATCCAAAGCAGTTTGCAATGACAGGACGGGAGCCGCGAGGCTCCGTCCCTGTCATTGCAAACAGCAGTGTCCCGGGGTAGGCACCCCGGGACACTGCAGGAGCCGGCCCTGGGGGTGGTGGTCCCCAGGGCCATCAAGGGCTCCAGGAGGGGGCCGCGCGGCCCCCTCCCATTCAGTTCACAGCCCCGGGGAGGTGGTGGTCCCCGGGGCTCTGGGGGTCCGTAACGGACCCCCATATTTAAATGTTTAGTGCCCCGGGAGGTGGCGGTCCCCGGGCGTGTGGGGGCTGGAGCCCCCCCACACAGGTTTTTTAATTAATAAAAAAAAGCCCCGGGGAGGTGGTGGTCCCCGGGGCTGCGGGAGGGCTCAGAGCCCTCCCGCACCATTTTTTAAAAAAAGCCCCGGGGGGTGGCGGTCCCCGGGGCTTGGGGGGCCCTTTGAGGCCCCCCACACATTAAATTATCCCCCCCCACCATGCCCCCGGGACTTGGGCCACCCGGGGGCAAAATACAATCGAAGCGCGGGAGACCGCGCTTCGATTTTTTTTTTTTTCGGCAGGATTCGCGCACCCTGAGCGCATCCTGCCGATTTAAAAAAAAAAAAAAAAAAAATTTTTTTTGCCCAGGGGGTCCTTGTGGGACCCCCTGAGCAAACCTAGGGGGTCAGGGTGTTTCTACCCTGCCCCCTTTGTGCGCTTTGCGCACTTGTTTCTGTCCCTCGGTTCTACCGAGGGACAAAATGGCTGCCAACATTTCCTGAATCGGAATGTTGACAGCCAGCTGACAGCCAATTAACATGCAGCTCGTGATCGGGAGGGTACGCGGACCCTACTCTGCCATAGATATCACTATCTTTTTACTTTTGATTTTCTCAGCAACTACTGAACGGATTTACACCATTTAACAAAAAGGGTTCTTTCTGAACCAAGAACTACCTCTTTGCCAAATTTGGTGTAATTCCGCTCAGCAGTTCGGGCTGTAGCCGTGTCTAAAGTTTCCTATGGAAAATTGCATGGGGAAAACGCGTTTTGGGACCCCCCTTTTTTCTCGGCCCCCGCTTGACGAATCCCCCCGAGACTTTCAGGGTAGGAGCGGACCGGAGCGGGCCACAAAGTTTGAAAATTTTGCGAAGATACGTCAACCGGCAAGAGAGTTATTTCAAATAGAATGTCGCGGATTTCCTATGGATAATAGGTTGTAACTATAACTATCTACTGGCGACCGCCAGTAGATAATATATGTATATATATATATATATATTAGTGCAATCCTTTAAAAAAGGAGGACGACGCTTTGTGCGATTCAAACTTCATTTATTTTGTCAGACCGCCATCGGACGCGTTTCGGCTGATCCCAGCCTTGCTCACCAATGACGAGGGAGCATTCACGTCACGTTTTATTCAACACCATTTTCAAATATGTGACTACAAGTGTATAAACATAAACAACAGACCCGTAGTTCCTGATATAAATATCGGCCAGTTACACCCATTGCAACACTTTAAACTACTGATCCATGGACATAAAAAACAGATCTGTAGTTTTTGGTATATTTATGGCGCAATCCACTTTAAAAATGTGCATGTGATATTTATCACTCAATATGAACATCTTAATAAAGCATTACATAATTTGTCGCTTTTATGCATTCATGATCTTAAAGTTCATTTTACGGGTGCATATATAACTGTACATTCTCCATCATTGATGGCAGGGGCCATTTTACACCCTCAAAGCCACTAACTCAATGCATATTATGCTTGTGTCCCGCCCAAGTGGGCGAATTCATTCCGAATAAACAGTAAAACATGATATTTCAGGGTAACTACTGTAAAAAACTTTGTTTGGAAAAAGTGCTCATTTTTGTTACGTGCAAGTGAAAAAAGTGAATTAAAACCTATTAGATGTTAAAACTTACAGTTTCATTTATTGTCACACTGAATGCTGAAGGGAAGAGGAATTCCACAAAACTACCAACAAGATACATCACAAATGGGTATGTAGGTCTTCCCCTATATTGAGACCATTCGGACTTTTGGAATTAAATTCAATTATGTATTTGGACTCCAATTTTCTTAAGGCCTTCTCTCTATTGCCACCCCTCTCTCCTATGGGTACCGAATCAATTACATAGTATGTAAGGCCTTTGGTATCCTGGCCGTGCATTTCACCGAAATGACGTGCTACGGGGTAAGTTTTATCCCCGCTTTTTATAGCACGGATATGCTGCAACACACGCTTATGTACTTCTAATGTTGTACTGCCCACATATTTAAGTTTGCAGGGACACTGTAAAACATAAATAGCATGATCCATTTTGCATGTGTATTTTCCTTTGATTTTCTTAGATCTAGGATTTAAATCTGTAGTGTAAGTCTCCGTGTTTTTGCCAAATTGGCACGCTTTACATTTGGAACACTTCAAGAATCCTTGCTTTCTTTTTAGCCAGGAGGGCCCACTGGTGGTTTTCACTTCTTTAAGAGTATTGCTCACTAGACTCTGTTTCATACTAGGAGCTCTTCTGAAGGTTATTGCTGGATTTCGGGGAGCTAATTTTCCCAGAATTGGATTATTCCTTATCAGAAACCAGTATTTATTTATGATCCCTCTTATACTGCCATGTTGTAGACTATATGCAGTTATCAATCTGAAATGGTATTGTTGCTCTTTTCTCAGATTTCCCTTTTTTTTTTTACTAAACAGCACTTGCTCTCTGTTTTGTAAGTCTACTTTTGCTAGTGCAGTATTCACCCATTCATCTGGGTAGCCTCTTTTGCGGAATCTGTTCTTAAGCGTTTTGATTTCCTTTTCTGCTTCAACTCCTTCACTGCAATTCCTCTTTACCCTTAAACCCTCCCCGTAGGGGATACTTCTCACTAGACTTGTTGGGTGGAAACTAGATGTGTGCAGGAGGGTATTGCCTGCAGTGGGTTTTCTATATAACT
The DNA here is from genome assembly GCA_963921515.1 of Calotriton arnoldi. Lineage (NCBI taxonomy): Eukaryota > Metazoa > Chordata > Amphibia > Caudata > Salamandridae > Calotriton > Calotriton arnoldi. The sequence goes on along the minus strand of CAWUFW010000001.1, from coordinate 4,251,578 downwards.
TGGTTTCCAATCGGTTATTGGCCACATACACTGTCAGATCTAAAAAATTGACACTCTGTGCACTGATAGTGCTGGTAAAGTGCAGATTCAGATTGTTGATCTCAATCTGTTTGAGAAAGTCTTCTGCTGCTTCTTTAGTGCCCCTCCATACAACAAACAGGTCGTCTATATACCTATACCAATGGACTATATTACTGTCCCATATTTCATGATACTGCGATTGGATCACCTGCTCCTCCCACCAGCCCATATGCAGATTCGCATAGCTGGGGGCGAAGCAGGTGCCCATCGCAGTACCGCACTTCTGATGAAACAATTCATTGTTAAAAAGAAAGAATGCTCCCTCGTCATTGGTGAGCAAGGCTGGGATCAGCCGAAACGCATCCGATGGCGGTCTGACAAAATAAATGAAGTTTGAATCGCACAAAGCGTCGTCCTCCTTTTTTAAAGGGTTGCACTAATTAAAAGGATTTTGCTGCAAGGATCCTCTGACGACGCGCCCTTCGTCTAGGTGACAGCATGCAAGTGCAGAAACGACGAAAAAAAATAATAATAATATATATATATATATATATATATGCAAAAAAAGAAGCAGAGAACTCTGGGTAGTTCTCAAGTTTAGGTGGAAAGCAGCTCCAGTGTAGATCACTCTCAACACCAGCGACACTCTAAATTTGCTCACCTCAAATGTCTGCTTTTCTATCAAAGTCTTTAAGCGTAGGATTAGCACAGTGCCATCCACATCGAGCTGTAAAATGGCCAAAGCCTTTTACCACTCCAGGCACAATATTACAGCTTTGGATTGGTTAAATACCATCCAAGCCAACCTGGAATGAAAAAAAGCAACCCCTGACACGTGTTTCGCTCTCATTAGAGCTCTTCAGAGAGGTATAGCTTTGTCCAGACACAAGGGAGCACCCAGTATAAGTCAAAACAAAACCCTTTCAGGCATAGAGTGACGCATAAATTATGCAAAAAACCACCTAAACTTGAGAACTACCCAGAGTTCTCTGCTTCTTTTTTTGCATAATTTATGTGTCACTCTATACTAACAGAACACCTTGATAAACCCCAACACCCCCCAACCCCCACCCAATACTGCCTAGAACACGGAGCATCTGTCGCGGTGGAGGATACTTCCAGGCCCCCAACAGGGGGACCTAAGGCACCCCCCCAATAGCACCCAAACTCCCCATATAACTTTACAAACAAAAAAAACCAGAAACTTCTGGGGCGGGAGGAAGTGTGTGGTTAGACATCCACGCCAGCTTTAAGTTCCATGTGGAGCAGGATTAGACGAACAAACCATCAGTGAGCGTAACCCAGAGTCAGAGAAGGATAATGCCCACCGTCGAAGTTAGGATGCTTCTTCCGGGTCGGAGGAGCGTTGGGCTGATCCAGACCGATAACGTCTTTTGGATTTGTTTTGCTTTGGCCTGTTCCTGTGCGGGCCCTGAGATGAATCGGACTCCAGTGGTGGTGGAGTATGTGGCCTCGGGTGCGTTCGCTCATCTGTCCAAGCAAAGATTGCCTCTGGCGAGTCGAAGAAGTAAGATTTGGAATTATAAATAACACGCATGCGGGCCGGGTATAGGACATATATTGCATGTTCAAGTCCCGTAGTCGATGCTTCGCTGCCATGAAAGATTGGCGCGCTGCTGCTGCACCAGATGGGTGTAGTCCGGAAATACCATTATTGACTTGGAATCATGCTTGAGTTTGTCTTTTTGAGTCCTGGCAAACTGTAAAATAGAATCTCTGTTAGCATAGTTCAAGAACCTTGCAATTACTGGTCTCGGGTTTTCCCCTGGGGGTGGTTTCTTTGTTAAGGCACGATGGGCCCTCTCTACCACAAAACAAGCAGACAATTTATCCGCCGGCAGAAGGTCTCTTAGCCATTTGGTGAGAAAATGGGTCATGGAGGAGCCTTCACAGCCCTCCGGAAAGCCAACGAAGCGCAGATTATTGTGTCGTGCGTGTACCTCTCCGTCCTCAACCCTAGAGGCCAGTTCCTGTGTCATCACCGTGAGTTTATTAACTTTTTTCTGTAGGGTAGTCACGGTATCTTCGACCGTGGACACGCGCGTCTCTGCCTCGGTGATATGATCCATCGCCTTTCAGAGATCCTGACGTAAGAAGGAGACCTCAGAGCCCACTGCGCCAATTTTGGCATCTAGGGTATTCCTTGCTTCAGTGATAGCCGCTAGGAGCACTGCATTGTCCGGCATCCCGCCGCCTGCGCCCCCTCCCGCAGCGCCACCGGGGGCCGTGGCATATTGATCAAGGGTACTCTGCTTGGTACCGGCGGCACCTGGTTTATCTTTGCTCATGGCGCCGGACGGGCCGGCGGCGAAGCCGGCGGAACCTTGGATCTCAAAGCGAGGAGACGGGGGGTGTCTTCCATCTCCTACCACCAACTATAGACCTCAGGGCCCGCCGCCCGCACCGCCCGACACCTCCTAGGGGTAGCGAAGCAGGCCGGGCCTCACGGAATCCAACACGTCTCAGGCCGCAAGCCGCACCAGGCCTAGCCTGGCCGCCTCCGCAGCCCTCGACCACTGGCCAAGAAGACCCCCCTATAGGGACCAGACTCGCCGGACCCCCAGCCCCCAACGGGCTCCCACTCTGCTTCAGCTCCCAGGCACCACCATTCAGCAGGCACAACTGCAGGAATAGCTCACCCCAAGTCGATGACGTCTGCACCAGTCAGGAGTATTGTAGTGGGACCTCAGGGAGGATCTCAGCATCCAATACTGGTAGTCCTCCAATTCCAAGGCTTATGGTCTAAGCCCATGTATCTAGTGGTGCCCCCTTCCGCACCACGGTGGTCCACTGCCTTCTCAGCTCCGGCAAATTCCAAGGTCGCACTCTGCATGGGGGGGATGGGCACCGAGGCCCCGAAATTACCGCAGGCACTGCGCCTAGGCCTCACCGGAGCAGTCGTCAGCCCTGCAGGCCATCACTCACAATAGGGCGCCCAGCCCATGCGGCCGTTAGCAGCAGCGGAGCGACACGGGCCAGTCAGGAAGGTGGCTCCATCGATGAATACTCCCCGGGGAGCCCCAGCCACAGGTGGGCCTCCTCCGGTGCCCGGCACTCACGCCTCCCGGGCCGCGTCCGCAAGCCGGGAGACGCCCAGGCAGCCACGGACCTCACCGGATCTGGATCGGGCCACCAGATGACACCACTTATCTGGGCGCCCAGCACGTAGCAGGGCCCTGCGCCCCACGAGGAAGCACAGGCCGGGCGGGGAGGTCCCGCAGCCGAGGATTCCCCGGAGGCGCCCACAACAGGAGGGCACTTCACAGTCACAGGCCCGCACGTCCTCCAGGCCGCGGCCGCCACCCGAAACAGCCCAGGCAGATCCTCGGCAGCAGGCGACCTTCAGCAATCTGCAAGGCTCCAATCTTCGCTGTGTTCTCCGCCGGTCCGCGCACAAGGCGCTAGGTGGAGGTTCCAGGCAGTTTCCAGCCGCCGGACGGCCTCAGCCCACACCACGCTGCAAGTGGCGCCAGGCCCCAACGTGGCTGGCACCGCGTCTGCCCGTCCCCACGTCCGGGAACTACCTCGTGGTCTATCTCCGGGTCTTCAGTGTGCACATCGGTGCAGTCGATGCGCTCTGCTGGACAGGAAGTTGTCGGATAAGATGAGTTTATGGCGTGGATGTGCGGAGCTCCGTTAAGGTGCGTCCGCCATGATGGCTGTCCCCAATCCACCACTGCATGTACTTTTGAAATATAAAATAGTGTCACATGCTTTGCAATGTAAGCACTCAATTGGAGGATTAAGAATACTGCCCACAGCATTGAGATGAGAGAGAACAATACTCCACTGGGCTGAGCCACAGTATGACTGACTCGACTCAAGACAGTGGCTAAAGGAGGTAGGACGAAAAAAGGCATGGTTGATAGAAGCGAACCCAGAGCCCGCTGGGAGTATTTCAGTTAACAATATGTTTTTTCAACAAGTGCACTGCCTAAACCCAAGACCTAAAAAATAAATAGGAAACCACGGCATTATGTAGCCCTTTCAACTCATTCTGAAGCTGCATCACGTCACACTGTTTTCCTGTAGTTTAACATCACTTGGTAGTCAGTTTGTCTGTGATAACAAACCCCAGTCTCATGGTCAACCCATATTCTTCGCTGAGTCTCAGTAACTAAGAAGAAATGTTGAATATGGGATAATTTGATGTTGCCCCATCATATTTTAATTATCAACTATGCGTCTGGTTCTAGAGCCCGACATAATAGGACGTCCTGTGGGCTTGTGAAAGTTTTGTGAATCTTTTATAGATCATAGATTACAGGTGTACTAGGGTAATGGTCTCTTTAAAAACCTGTACTCCTTTTCACTCATCCATATCTGAGTCACAGCACCTTCAGTGCAGTTCTGTATAATCTTTTGTAGATTATTAAGTGAATTATTTTACAATTTAGAGTAATGTTCCAGGTTTTGCAATTGTGGCATAATTTCTTGTTCCTAGTTGTCTGTGTTCTGAAGGACAATGGTCCCTCCCTTGTCCACGGGTTTGATTGAATGTTCACTTTATTTCTCAGGCTATACAATCCTTTCTTTCAGTTCTCGAAACATTGTAAGGAATGTTTCAAGCTCGGTATGTAGAACCTCAATTTGTTTCAGTGCAGTCTTCTTGAATGCTTTGATCTCTGCAGGCACCGTAGATGTAGGGCAAGGTGCCGACCTTTAGTACCCATAGTCAAGGGTGCGGTTGGCCTGCAAAGACAGCTGTAATCTAATCTTACAAAATACTATGATCTTAATTTCCAACTGCTGCGGTGCCCGGTCTTTGACTGTGAGCAGCATGGTTGGCCATAGGGCCTGGCTGTTCGACCTGGCTCTGCTCCCAACCCTTACTGTGGTTGGACAAGGGACCTGTCTTTTGGCCAGGCACTTTGCCCAGTTGCCCTCATTCAGCCAACTCATGCTGCACGACCTCTAGGTCTCTACCACCTGTTGTCATCAGCCAGGCACTCATCATTATTTCTCACCTTGCCTATGGATTTTTGTCCACCACAGAAAAGTTGTGATTCATAATTTGCAACTCATTGACAAAATGGCAATAAAATCCAACACCTAAAACGGCAGCCTGCGAGATAACTATCACTTTTTGATTTGCAAATCATGCTCCTGTTTCTATTATTTTTGCTGGTGTGAAACTCAGGAGTTTTCCATGCTTCTGCCTACCCCTCAACTCTCGAGGGGCCTCTGATGCTGGCTCCCCCATGAAAGTGGAAACTTTTTTTTCCACAGCTCCAATTTTGCATACTGAAATAGATTTGCGATTTTCAAGATGGCAGAAAAACATTTTTCAGAGCCCTTCCCTAGCCAATCACATTTGTCAAAAATTTCAAACTGTGATTGACAGGAGTCATAAATCATTTGTCACAATTTTAAACAGCATAGATACACAAAAGTGCTCACCCTTTGAAGCAGCAAGGCAACTTTTAAAAAATGATATTGTGTCAAAAACTGCTTAACAATTACACCTAACCAATAACGAATAGCTTTCTGAGTAAGGTTCTACTTTCATGACAAGTTTAATGTAAATGAGTTCAGCAGTTTTGGCTGTATGTGCAAGTATAATTACTAAAATGGAAAAGCAGATCATTTTCACACTGCCCCCTTAACCTTAACATTTTTCCCATGCATGGATCTGCTGGCCTTTGGTTGACTACAGCAAGCATTAACAAAATTTGGTGCAAACCCATCCACAGGGTCAAAAGTTATAGGCAAATCAAAAAATGCCTTTTCAATCGAAAATGCTGTAACTACACTATTGTACACAGTGGCAACTGCCACTTTGTGTGATATATATATCTTGTGTGTGTGTGTGTGTGTGTGTGCATAGATGCAATAGATGTTTTTAATGAGTTGGTCATTCATGATTTAAAGAAGTTACACATAGATCAGCAGACTAAAAGAACTATACTAGCAAGAGATATCAGCTATGATAAATTGGTTAAGAAATTAAAGGCAAGGCAGGACATAGTTGTAAGACAGGCGGACAAGGGCGGCAATATTGTCCTCTGGCCGCTTGCCATGTACCAAGAGGAGGCCCAACTGCAACTTAGAGACAAACAATGTTACACAAACGTTGATGACAATGTACTATTGACCACTATTACCAGTTTTCATTGCCAGTTAGACCGTTGGAGATCGGCTGATCTCATAACTCAGGCAGAATACAAGTTTCTGAAAAAGGATAAACCAGTGACACCGGTATTGTATTTAGTACCGAAGGTACACAAGAATATTTTGAAACTGCCAGGTAGACCAATAATTTCTGCGATTGGAAGTGTATTTGAGAACACTTCTAGGTTCTTGGATCACTTCCTGCAGGAATATGTGAGGAACCTATCATCCTATGTCAAGGATACATGAGACTTCTTAAAGAAAGTGTATGGTGTTATCTGGGAGGAGAACTATATTATGATAACATTAGATGTCTCCTCCCTATACACCAGTATTGCGCATGAGGATGGAGTCAGGGCAGTGCGTCACTATTTAAAAACACGCCCCCTCACTTTATTCAGGCATACAGAAATGTTGATCGATATGTTACAATGGTGCCTTAAGAGTAACATTTTTCTATTCGGTAAGGACCTATTTCAACAGCTTCAAGGGACAGCAATGGGCACCTGCTTTGCCCCCAGCTATGCTAATCTGCATATGGGCTGGTGGGAGGAGCAGGTGCTAGCTGCTGATTATGCCGAAGAGATGTCAGATAACGTGGTCCTATGGACCTGTTATATTGACGATCTTTTTATCATTTGGCGGGGTGATGTTGAGTCATTTATTGATCGTATTAACATCAATGACCTCAATTTGAAATTTACATCGCACATAAGTAGAGAGGAGGTCCAATTTTGGGATTTGACAGTGTACATTGAGGGTGGAGAGATTAACACCAAAACATTTAGGAAAAAGACGGCAGTGAACACCATTCTCCACGCCCAAAGTTTCCACCCTCCGAAACTGGTGAACAGCATACCTTATGCTGAAAATCTGAGGATGAAACGTAATTGTAGCTGCCCTAAGCAATTACATCAGGCGCATGAAGAGCTAGATATGAGATTTAAACAGCGAGGATACAGTCCATCAGTCTTGAAAGCAGCTAGAATTAAAGCAGATGCAAGGCCCAGGAATCAGTTGATTTTTGGGAAACCTGTTGTGAATAATACGACTGTCGAAGTAAAACCACAATTCCGTTTTATCACAGGGTACAACAAATAACATAAGGATATAAGGTGTATCATGCAAAAGCAATGGCATGTTCTACGTGGAGACATATTTTTGCGCCAAAGGTTGGGCAATGGGCCACTTATTACCTTTCGCAAGGCGAGATCATTGCGGCAGGCATTAGTCACCAATACCCCTGGCATTTCACAACAAACAACATGGCTTGGGGAGAGTAGAGGCTTCAGGAAATGCCACACATGCAAGGCGTGCAAGTATGGAGAGAATACTACTGAGATACCCTTGCCATTTTCTAATAAAAAGTGGCAAATCATGAAGCCTCTAACCTGCAAAAGTCAATATGTGGTGTATATTTTAAAATGTAGTTGTTTTAAAATGTACATAAGGAGTACAATTTTACCAGTGCACCAACGGATCTTGCAGCATATTCGAGCTATAAACAACAAAGATCAGGCATACCCCATGGCTAGACACTTCCACGAATTTCATGATAACAAGTTGGAAGGTCTAAAGTACTTTGTGATTGATCAAGTTCAACAAAGATTACGAGGAGGTAACTGAGAGAGATGCCTGAGACAGCTCGAATTGAGGTATATTCTCAGATTCAATAGTAAGATTCCGCATGGACATAATACTGAAGAAGATTTGCATGTACACCTTTGAATAGGAATTGAAACAGAAACAGTACCCTCATGATGAGATGATGTATATATTAATTGTTTTTAGGCTTTCTTAATTTTGCAGTGTTCTGAAGTTTTAACTATATGTGTCTCCCTCTATGGAGAGAATAGTTGATTACGTTTATGAATTGCTAATTTGTAGCCACTCCATGTAAATATTATTTTAATGGTCGCACTTGGGTTTGTAGCACAAAGCACTTTAGTTAGGTTGTGAATAGCCTTGTCAATTCTTGAAAGTATAACGGCACTTGCCCTTGAGTTTCGCGTTTTATTTTATAATGTGAAACAATGAGGCGTTGTATGCACAAGGCAATATTTACTTTATAAATTAAGCGGCATTTGCACATAAGGATTATTGATTACCAATGTTCAGCCCAGAGATGATTGGGTGAGATTACGTTGGCCAACAATAAGGCACTTGCCTATAGATTGAATGTTGTTTTACTATCCAATTGTTTTAAGTATATTTATTGTTTAAATTGTGTAAAACTTGCGATACTGCCATGGGTTTTACTTTATTTGCCTGTAATATTGGGTATTGTATGATAAAACAATGACTATATGATGGTAATATTGATTGCAACTGTCACCTTAGGGGAAACTGCGTTGCACTGTCACTTTAAAATTTCATAGTGTGCTATTTTGCTGTGAATGTTGAACTGTCACTTTAAGCATTTCACTACTATAAAAGAGGAAAAACATGGCGGCGGCCTTAGGTTTGAAAATGACCGCTTGGGCGGTTGAAATCGTCACCTACACCTATGTGGCCTGAATAAACACTCGTTTGTGCAACCCAGAGTGTGCTGGAGTCTGTGTTAAATTTATACAAACAGACGTTGGAACGATATATATATATATATATATATATATATATATATATATATATATATATATATATATATATATATATATATATATATATAAATGCATAAATACAAAGGTTAAAGGGGCGTTATTAGATAGGTGAACTTGTCAGTTAAAACATACCTTTTAAACAAACAAAACTACTGAAATTCACCAGCTATATTTATCTCAAGTAACTATAACTTGTGCCCTAAAGTAACTATAACTGTCGCCCCCACCATACACAGTGTTGTCATCAATAATGTAATTTCAGATATTGCTGTCATGTTGTCATTGAAGTTCTAAAACATGTCATAAATGATGTAATATGGGAAATAATTAGCGGTGCATGGCGAGGGCACGAGTTAGTTACTTTAGGGTGCTAATAGTAGTTACTTGAAATAAATCTAACTGGTGAATTTCAACAAAATGTTTTAACTGACATTTTCACCGAACTATGACACCCCTTTAACCTTTGTTTTTTTCAGTGACTTTCTCTGGGTTTTTTTAATGTAAAGTAAGATATAATTATAAATTATAACTATAATGTCACTTTAGCCTTTGTTTTTTTCTGTAAATTTCTAGGATTTTTTTTTCACGGAAAGTAATATTTTATTACCATAGGTAATTCCAACCCCATGCCACTCACAGCCAAAGTGCGGTTGGCTGCAGAGCATGGCCAGTGGCCAGGCCCTGCATTCAACCCCATGTGCAACCAACCTCCTGCCGGGCACAGCCTTTGGCCATGCGCAGTGCGGAAATGGCTGCAGGGCTTGGCCTGCAGATTGGCTCTGCCCCCCCCCCCGCTGGTTGCCCAACCATCCACTACACACGGTTGGATTTGGCACAGGGCCTGGTGGCCAGACCTTTGTGGGTACGTTCAGTTGACTATATGATGTTACAATATAAAGGGTGTCATTTTATATAAAGCAGACCTACTGACTTTGTTAAAGGGTCAGGGCACCAAAATATAAAAAATGGGCCTTTTGGCTTTATGGAGGGGTCAGCATATTAATATATAGAATGCGGACCTACTGTCTTTGTCAGAAAATTACCAATAATTATAATCAAATGTATATTTCATTAATTCACACAGTGCAATGTTTAATAAAATTGATTATCATAAACAGAAGTAAACTTGACTTTTTTTAAATACATTTTTCAGCCCTCAAAATGCAGCCATAACAACAACCACAAGAGAGCGCTGCACTCCTGCTGTAGAGCATAGGGCTCTGGCTAGGAGTGCTTTAAAAGAAATATGGTGAGCTCTCCTCGGTTCATGGATTTAATGACCCTGGGGACTTACTGTTTTCTTTAATGTTGCTGGGTGACTGTTGCACTCCCTGCAGCCCCCACAACATTAAGAAAAATGCTTGGTGGTGCCGGGTGGGCACTGGGGCATCTACATATTTATTTTTTGTTGTGGACTGTAGGGGTAGCCCCAGAGCACTTTGTGGCCCTGCCGGCTCCCCCAGGAGCTGGCAATGTTTCCCTTTTTTTTTAATAGCTTGGTGCCCACCTGGGGCACCCCACAGCATTTCTAACATTGGGGGCTGCTGTGAGAGTCCCAAGGCCCCTGCAGCCCCGTCGCCTCCCCTGTTGCTATTGCACAGGCAGGAAGAAACGTATGTGTTCCCACCCAGCAAAATCACCTTTCTGTTCCTGCCTGGTGAGAGCCATAACCGGGCAGGGAAACCACAGTGTCCCGGGGGTTGAGGTTCACGGGATACTGGGACAGAGCCAGTGCAGAAGGATGGGGTCCCTGGGTCAGAGAGGGTGGGCAATGCACCCCCCCCCCAATAAACTTCAACTGGGGCCTCACAAAGGCACTGGAAGAGAGGCTGCATGTCCGTTTGCCAATTAGGAGATCAGCCTGGCGGATGGTGTTGCGGGAGCCTCAAGGAGGCTCTGGAAGGGGGGACCACATGCACCCTTCCCCTATAAAATACATTGTGACATCCCCGGGCCCTGGCCCACCCGGGGGGGGGGAAGAGGGGAGAGTAATTTTTCATTTTCCCACAGATCCACCAAAACCTATGGTTAAATTTACAAGAAAGACCCACCCCCACCAGGCCTAGGGGGGCATGGTATCCCTACCCGCCCCCCTTATATATTTTTAATACTTTTTTTCAGAGCAGGGAACCAAGTCCAAAGTCCTAAAATTGCTACCATCACATCTTTGTAGATGTGGTGGCAGCCAATTAGACCTTATCTCTAGATCTGTTGGTTCCATGGAGCCACCACTGTGTGAAATATTGATATATTTTTTTTAATATTAATGTCTAAATAATTACTGAATGAAATTACACTAAATCCCACTAGCACTTTTTCTTGGTCAAGATCTTGTTTTCTACCGAATGTGGTGTAGTTCCGTTCAGCCATTTTGGCTGTAGCTATGTATAATTTCCCTATGAAAAAATTAACAGGAACGTGCATTTGGGACCCACCCCCTTTTTTTTTTCTTAGCCCCTGCTTGATGGATCACCCTGAAACTTTCCAGGAAAGAGCTGAAGTGGAAAAACATTATTGGGGAAAGTTTCATAAAGATTTATCAAAAGGCACCAAAGTTATAAACAAACAAAAAATGCTTCTCCAATGGAAACGTGGTCCTAACTATAACTATCCAATGGCAACCGCCACTAGGTAATATAAATGTCTTTGTGTGTTTTTTTAAAATATATTTATACATCCACGTATATAATTAAGGCTCCCGGTTTTCCCTTTTTACAGTTACAGACAGAAAATAATGTTTTTACTGTCTGTTTATATTTTTAATTTAAATGTTAATCTATGAACAGAGAAATAAAGAAACTAAGGGCCTGATTTAGATTTGGGTATGTTAGTGTCTATATGTCTGTATGACTGAATGTGCGAGTGGCTGTATTGGTGAGTGTGTGGGCACAAGAGTGGCTGAATGGGTGAGTTAGTGGGTGTGTGAGTGGCAGTATGAGTGAGTGGATGTATGAGTGGCTCTATGGTTGAGTGATTGGTTGTGTGAGTACTGGTATGGGTCTGTGAGTGGGTATGTGAGGGATTGTGTGGGAGTGGGAGTAGGTGTATGAGAGGATCTATGGGGGTGTTGAGTGGGTGTGTGAGTGGTTCTGTGGATGATGTCATCAGTGATGTAACTGCCCATGTCATGAGTGATGAAATATGTGAGGTCATAAGCAGTGCATTGCAGGGGCATAAGTTATAGTTAGCTTAGGTAACTACAACTGCTGAATTTCTATGGTTTTGTACAAGTGAAATCTGAGCCAAACTATAACGTCCTTGTAACCTTTGTTTTTTTCTGTGAATTTCTAAGGTTTTTTTTTTATCTATTTCCTAACTATAACGTTTTTTTGATGAATTTCTAGTTTTTTAAAATTTTATTTCTTATCTACAATGTCCCTGTAACCTTTGGTTTTCTAAGTGAATTTCTAAGGTTTTTTAAATTTTATTTCCTGACTGTAATCTGTAACCTTCGAGATTGAGTATGTAAATGAGTGCATGAGTGTCTCAGTGGGTGTGTGAGTGGCTGCAAAAGTGTCTCACTGGGTGTGTGAGTGTCTGAGTGGGCGTCTGAGTGGGTGTGTGAGTGAGTTTCTGAGTGGGTGTGAGAGTGTCTGAGTGGGTTTGTAAATGCCTCCATGAGTGTGTGAATCAGTCTGTGAGTGAGTGCATGAGTGTTTGAGTGGGTCTGTGAGTGGGTGCCTGAGTCTCTGAATGGGTGTCTGAGTTGGTGCATGAGTGTCTGAGTGAGTGTCACAGTGAGTTGGTGAGTAGATGTGAGAGTGTCTGTGTGGGTTTGCGAGTGCCTCCATGAATGTGTGAGTCAGTCTGTGAACGAGTGCATAAGTGTCTGAGTGGGTCTGTGAGTGGGTGTCAGACTGTTTGAGTGGGTTTGCGACTGCTTCCATAAGTGTGTAAGTCAGTCTGTGACTTAGTGCATGAGTATGTGAGTGGGTCTGTTAGTGGGTGCATGAGTTTCTTAGTGTGTTTGTGAGTAGGTGTGTGAGTCTGTGAGTGGGTCTATGAAGGAGTACATGAGTCGCTGAGTGGTTCTGGAACTGAATGCATGAGTCTCTGAGTGGGTCTGTGATTGAGTGCATGAGTGTCTGAGTGGGTCTGTGAGTGAGTGTGTGAGTCTGTGAGTGGATGCATGAGTTTGTCAGTGGGTCTGTGAGTGGGTGCATGAGTGTCTGAGTGGGTCTTTGAGTGGGTGCGTGAATGTCCAATTTGGTCTGTGAGTGGGTGTGTGAGTGTCTGAGTGAGTCTAAGTGGGTGTGTGACTGTCTGAGTTTTTCTGCCCTCTGTTTTGTCTTTCCTGCTTGTTTTTCTGCACTATGTTTCCCTCTTATGAGCCCCGGGGACCACCACCTCCCCAGGGCTTTACTGATATTAAGGCGGGGGCTGCGGGGATCCCCCTCCATTGAGCTCCAAGAGCCCCCAAGACCGCCACCTCCCCGGGCTATATTTTTACCAAAGGAGGGGGGCTAACTTAAAAATTACGCTGGGCCGTGCGAACCACCCAGACCCCAGGGCCAACACTTCCCCGGGTGGGGGGGTGGCTGCATGGCCCCCTCTCTGGCCACATGCAGCCCCGGGCACCCCATCACCCGGGGCCCAGCCTTAACTCAGTCGGGAAGGGGAGCCACACGACCCCCCCCAGGCCGATTTTGGTCCCGGGGACCCCATCCCCCAGCCCAACCAAGTCTCCTCGGTGCCCCCCTGGGCACCCAGTGTGAAGCATGGGGACCATGGGGGAAACCTTGGGGGGAGCCTCAAGGCCCCCATGGTCCCAGCTGGCTACCCGCCTCCTGCGGGAGCCGGCATTGCTCTCACAGACAGGGAGCTGCTAAACATGCAGCTCCCTCTCTGTGAGAGCAATCATTTTGTCTGTTTCCCTGCCCGCTTGACAGCCGGCAGGTCGCCAGATGAAAACTCTGCTCTCAGCAAGCGAGAGTGGTTTCACAGCTCTTGCTTGCTGAGAGTGAAGTTTGTGTTTGCTCTGACTTGGCAGGAATTGTCAAAGCTCCCACCAAGTCAGAGCAAACAGCCATGTCCCAGGGTGGACACCCCGGGATATAGCAGGAGCCGGCCCTGGGGGGGTTGTGGTCCCCAGGGCCATATATGGCCCCTCTCCTTCTGTTTGTATGGGTTGGATCCCGGGGAGGTGGTGGTCCTCGGGCCGTATATTACTCGGGAGGGGGGCCGTGCGGCTCCACTCCCAGTCATTTTTATTGTGTAGGCCCTGGGGAGGTGGTGGTCCCCAGGGCCCCGGGGGTCCATGCGGCCCCCGCAATTTGTTGAATGTATTGCCACAGGGCTTGTAGTAAGCCTAGGAGGGTAGTCCTAGCGCCCCCCCCTCCATAATTAAAATGAAAGCCCGGGGGAGGTGGTGGTACCCGGGGCTTCGAGGAGGCCCAGGAGGGGGGTCTGCGCTGCCCCCCTCCATTATGAAAATAAAGCCCCAGGGAGGTGGTGGTCCCCAGGGCTCTAAGAATCTCTCCCATTTTTTGGTAATATTTAACTCTTCTGAGTAAGAACATGGTTGTGAATTATGGCCTTTTACATTAGCACCCTAGAGAGATTTTGGTTGGTCAATGATTATGATATGCTTCAGTTGCATCCATGTCTAATTGCAGAACAGCTGTATGCAGATTCCAACGCATTCAGAAACAGCTTGATTCCTTTGTTCACTTTGTGGACCGCTTGGACCTTAAAATTAAACTGACTAAAACCTTTACTATGACATGTAGGTCTAAAGCTGCGAAAACATGTTCTCACACTATTTGTAATGTTCAGATTAGGACTATTCACAAGTTTCTTTTTTGTGGGCATACCTCTGGCCTCTGTTTTAACTGGATATCTCTCGGTATGTCAGGCTGCAGCTACTTGACAGGGCCACAACAGCAGTTTTTAGGGTTGCATTTAATTAGGCTCAAAACCTCTTAAAGAGTTGGTCTCAGTATACAGAAATAAGTGCTTGACTGTGGTCAGCTTCAATAGGTTGTGATTGCTTGCTGCTTCATCATGCACACCAGATAACCTGGCTGTATCACATTAAAAAACGTTTGTGCCAACTAGGTAAACCACAGCTTTTTAAAGACTGTGTTTCTATCAAGGCTTCTATTAAAGCTACTAAAAAGTCTTTAGTTCTCAAATTTTGTAATAATCCAAGCACATTGAAAGAGCCCCGTAAGTACTCAATAAGAGCATATTCCCTACTTCTAACCATTGATGCCATGGAACCTTATCTCTCTGTTGTAATGCACTAAATGTTAGCTTTACAATGCAGCTGTTTCATCCTTTTGTGGGCTGCCTCTCATCATGGAATGTGGGGAGTGTAAAGTTCCATGATGACAGATGGAGATGAGGACTGTTGGAGGGTGTCTGCGACCTTCGTTGGTGAAATCTCTGATCAATAAAGCTCAATATTGGCACAATTCTTGTTTCCTGTGCTTGAGCTTTGGTGACGACTGGTCTGGGAGGAGACCGGCGGCTATCGACTTACCAACCTCTCCTAAACCCATGTCTGAATTAATGACGCAGATTTTCCTATCAAGATTACCAAGTAAGGTGCTGGAAAGGTACTTTGGGGGCAGTGAATAAATGTTCTGTGCATGCAGAGGCAACATTTTACTTGAAGGAGTGGAGAGCATAACTTTATTTAAATATAATTGCTGATTATTAATGCAAAGGATTGACAGCGGCACATATGACTGCCTGTCAGATTTAAAGCTTGAGGAGCGACGTAACGCTGTATACGATTTTGTTATGTTCCCTTACTAGTTTGTTCCCCCTCTCTCACCGTAGCTGCACCCCTGTGTAGTCATCAGCTGTACGTTCTGGAATGTTGCCAGACAACAGCTGATGACAGAGGTGACCGGACGCTCCTTCCAGAATTCCTTCACTGACCTGTATTTTGTACTTTTGTTGGAAGCTTCATTGGAATAAATTTTATTTACACTCATGCCCTGTGTGAGCGTTCGTCTTGACAAAATTGCGACGACCTTCCAACACATCCAGCTCGCTACCCGGTTTGGCATTTTTTTTTACACCCCTCAACATTCGTAACTGGTGGACTTCTTTACCCACATTCATTGGAATTCCCACCCGCTCAGGTCAGTGTAAATTGTGGAATTTCAGAGAATTTTAAGCGGTGTGAATCTTCGTGGCAAGATTCCTTTAGACTTCACAGCTGTTGAGGTGTTTGCCACTTTACCGGCATCAACCGCCACCTCAACCTCCTTCGCTTCAGGAGACTAATCCGCAACCCATCGTTGCTGGGATACGTGTGACGTCAACCTCGTCATTGGAGGCCATCTTAGGTGCAGCCCTCACCTTTTGCTGATCTGCGGTCTAGCTTTTCCTCACGGTGACGTCATTACATAGCGTACCGCCATTTTACTTCAACTCTTTCGAGTGCCCGAGTCGGCACGGCAAGTCTGGCAGCCTGCGACTGCCTATTTCAAGATTCTGCTAACTGCATTTCACGCATCGGACACTGTTACCCATGTGCATCGTTACCAAATCTACAAGGTTAATGCAGTAAGTGATTACGCGGTCATTTCTGTGCTTTTACTACTAGTGTCAAGTTCATTAACCATCATTTTACTGGTGTCATCGACAATTTTGAGAGTTTCTCTTATCTTCCCTTAACCTCTCTGTTGCAAAAAGTGTGTGTTTATTTAGAGTTCAGTTGTAAATTTGGCAGAACATTCATATGGCACAATAAGTTGTTTTATTCCATATAGGTACCCCAATTTAGGCCAGGTTAACATCCCAACCTTTCACCTATATTCGTCCCTACACTACATACATAACAGGCTGCTGGAACTGACCCTTTACCTAGTTACAGTACTGCTTACAGAACGTTGGGTTTTCCCTGAACAATAGCCTCATACATTATGCATGAGGATCCTTGGATTCTTGGAAACTCAGCAGGACTACCATCTCCTGCATAATAACTATGTACAAGGTTCATTCCAGACGTCATCCTAAGTCCGACAGTGGCACAGCAAGGTAGAACCCCCTGGGGATACCTTCAGGTATATAAACATCACATCTTGCTGAGATAGGCAGAGGAGATCACGACTTCCATGCTGACACACTGACGCGAGACGCTTAGGTTCCTGCATGCAGATACTCCAGCTCGCAGTGGTCTGAACATCCCTTGCGGGGTGTCCAACTCAAGACCAAGACGGGGTCCCACAGTCTCTCACTTCAGGTAATGGGGTTGACTCTATCCTAGAGGGATTCTTGGCTTAACACCTACATACATCCTAGGTACACTTGGGTACATCCAGTTAGGGTAGCATCGTAGGAGTACGCATTTTATTGTCATGTATTTTATATACTTGCCTATGTTCATGATTATAGCAGAATGGTAGGGATCTGCCGTCCTTTCACCTTCTTAGTGCTTCTAATCTTTTATATCTGTTTCTGTCTAGTGGTTGTTTCAGCACACCTATTTTACACTAGAATGACGAGTGTTCAATAAATGCTTATTGGAAAACGTCCATATCGTTTATTCTGTGTATCTCTCTGAGACCAAGTGAGCACGAGTGACTGAGCGAAAAGTATTGCACTGTTTCCACGATTCTGAGGAATCAGGGTTGTCATGTTTGATAGTTGCCAAGGACTATTCTCTCCTTGGTAAGAGGAGTTTCTAGTGGCACTGTGAGCTATCTGGTATACAGGCCAACATACTAGGTGGGGGTGTCTGGAATCAGTCTGGACACCAAGCCCGCAGTGTATGTTGTCTAAACGCGCAGATCCTGTATAGGTTTTATAGGAACTACACTACAAAGTATATCAGTTTTCCTATTTCTTAAAAATTATATTCAGTTCTGCCATGGCATCAGGTTATTTATTGAACCCAACTCCTCCTCAAACATTCCTTCCAGCTGGAAGTTAGCCTCTACTTAAATGGGAAGAGTGTAGAGAATACTTTACGAACTATGTTTCAACATTCGATGATGAGGAAGAGTTCACAGCTGAGAAAAAATACAAAATTATCTTACATTGCCTTGGCGCAGGTGGTATTAAAGTTTTCTATAGCATAAATAAAAAAACCTAGAGCAACCGGAGAGGGTGATGTGTACACTAATGCTATTGACGATTTGAACAGTTACTACTAGCCCACGGTTTGTGTTGCAGTGGACAGATACAGGTTTTTCCACAGGAAGCAAGGCAAGGAAGAATCCATTGATGACTATGTTTCAGCTTTGAAAAATGTAGCTCTCACGTGTCGCTTTGAAGGGCTTCATGACGAGTTCATTAGAGACCAAATTGTTATGCAAGGGTCCAATACCAATATACAAGAGAATCTATGGGCCAAGGGTGAAACTCCTCTGCAAAGTGTAATTGACATTGCTAGAAGAGCAGAACTTACCAGCAGGTGCGCCAAAGCTGTCATCGCTGAAAACAAGGAAAAAAAAGAGGACGACATTGTGGCTAAAATTGGGAATTGTAAACTGTTGCCAAAGCAAGCAAAGAAGCTTAGCAGTAGTAAGCCTGGTAGGGACGAAGGTTTTCTTAGAACTAGGAGACTCTGTTACAGGTGTGGAAGCTTAAACCATTTAGCCAGTGATAAGAAATTCCCACTTGAAAGCAGAAGTGTTCGTTTTGCGGGGTCATGGAGCATTTCCAGAAGGTTTGCCAAAAGAGACCTTCTAGTTCCGTTAAGTTGGTTGAGGTTGAACATGAAGCAATCTATAATTCATCAGATGAGGAGGATATCAACATGTGTGTGCTTAATATAGAGGATGATTGCGTTTTGCAGGTAGATGATGTTCAAGTTACCAGTAAGAAACAATCTGTGTGTGACATGTCGATTGGTGGTGTAGATATCTCAATTGTTGCGGACTCGGGTTCGCCCTACACCATTGTCAATAATACGGTATGGAAGGAAAAGTTTTCCCCACTTTTGGGGGATCAGTTAGAATTGCCAGACATCACCATCAAAACGTTCACTGGAGATCCCATTGAGGTTTGCGTCACTAGGAAACTCAAATTTTCCTTCAAGGGTAGAGAATCTTTGGGGAAACTGTACATATCCAGGTCAGGTCCTTCCGTGTTGGGGTGGATGGACCAAGGTAAATTGGGTATTGTTCTTAATCCCCACAGTACTGAACCTGTCCTCATTATCCAGACCGATGAGGAATTCTGTAAGAATGTGCTTCATAAGTTTCCTAGGGTATTTTCTGGAGCGATTGGTCTTTTAAAAGGTTTTGAACACAAAATATGTGTCAAGTATGGTGCCATTCCCAAGATTCACAAAGTGAGAAATATTCCTTTTGCCATCAAGGAGGGTGTTAAGGCACAGTTGGAGAAACTACTCAGTGATGGTGTCATTGAACAGGTGGAGTCCTCAGAGTGGGTCGCTACCATAGTTGTGGTCAAGAGACCCTACGGGAATTGAGATTGTGTGTTGATTTGCGCGATCTCAATGACAACATCATTATTGATCAGTTTCCCCTTCCACGCATAAGTGAAATGTTAGCTCTTACAAAAGGTTTCTAATGTTTTCCACCATAGACCTTAAACCTGCATATCACTAAGTACCCCCACACTCTGACAGTAAGAGTTTGACCACTTTCATCACATCTTTTGGGTGCTACCGTTTCAAGAGAGTCCCTTTTGGTCTCGCTTCTGCTGCCACAATGTTCCAAAGGCTCATGCAGGAAATTTTTAAAGATGTGAGAATATTCTTTTGTTCCAGGACGATATCTTAGGCATGGGTAAATCCAGGAAGGAGCACGATGAGAAGCTGGCACAGGTTTTGGGCATACTAGAATCTAAGGGGTTAACTGCTGAGCACAGCAAATGCAAATTTGCTTGTACTGAAGTAACTTATTTGGGTCATGTGATCACAGCAGAGGGTATCAAGCCCAAGAAAGAGCTTTTGGATGCCATTCACAATGCTCTTGAGCCTAAGAACAGAGATGAACTGCATTCCTTTTTAGGCCTTGTCGAGTTCTACTCGAAATTCATTAGGAATTGTCTGCTAAAACGTATGAAATGAGACAACTGCTCAAAATTAAGAACACATTTTTGTGGTCAGAAGTGTGCCAAAAGTCATTCTGCATGCTTAAAAAAGAGATGTGTTCCTCCCCCCCATTACAGGGTTTGGATCCCTCTTTAAGTAATATCATCACCACTGATGCAAGTGGAAGAGGTCTGGGTGCTGTGCTCACACAGAAAGATACATGCGGCATTGAATGTACCATCGCTTTTGCTTCCCACTCATTACTCCTACAGAAGAAAAGTATTCCGTCATTGAGCGGGAAGCATTTCCATGTGTCTGGGGATTGGAACATTTCCAGCAGTTTGTGTGGGGTAACAAGGTCATTTTGCGAAGTGACCACAAGCCATTGACCAAAGTTCTAACCACTAAGGGTCTTTATGCTGCAGCCTCAAGACTTGCTAGGATGTCTGTATGGTTGTTTGATTTTAATTACGAAGTTCAGTATGTGCCAGGGGCTAAGAATGTGGTTGTTGATTTCTTAAGCTGTATGCCTGTTCTTCTGCAAGAATCTAGTGATGACTCTGGTGATGAATTCAGTGTTGCCAACATACAGGAGGATTTGCATGGTATATTCTTAGAAGAGTGGAAAAGGGAGCAGAGTAATGATGCAGTTCTAGGTGAGGTACTTAGTATGCAATTTATTTTGAGGGGAAATTCTTTGAAATCCTTTGGACTTACTATTTAGTGGTGTGTGGTATCTCTCCAGGGGCATGGATTCTGAGTGGTGGTTTCGTTGGGCGGTGCGAGGAGTCTGTGTGCCACATTGCCCTGTGGAGGCGGGTGCGGGAAAAGCATGTGCGTGCTGTCAGAGTGCTACAGCGCGGCTCGCAGTGACACGCAAACTTTGTTCCATGTGACACGTTGCAGCAGGAGCCACGGGATTGGCTGCAGCGTGGCTTACAGTGAGCCCCAGGATAGGCTTTAGCGTGGCTTGCAGTGAAGCACACACTTTGTTCTACGTGAACCTCTTTGTTCTACATGCATCCAAGCATTAGGAAGCATTGGCTGCTGCGCGGCATTCAGTGATGCGCACACTTTATTCAGAACGGCTTCCAGTGACGTGCACACTGTTCAAGGAAACACTTGCCAGCGGATTTGCAGCATTTGGGAACGGAGCACTGCGGGTGTCATCGCTAACTTTCAATGATACATACACTTGTGTATATGCAGTGTATCATTGACGTGCATTCAGTGATGCGCACACTTTGAAGGATTTGTTGGGAGAGAAAGTTGAGCTAATTCAAAGGGGCATTAAAATCTGGAGACCATACATATATATTCAGTTGATTTGTACATGCATATCCGCTGTCTTGAACGGCAGTGTTCTTTGAGCATATATCTATTATAGTACATTCTCCCATTATAGGACATGATTGATTGTTTGGTTACCTTTGCTATGGGTTACTTATAATTCTTCTCATTATGAAATTGTTATATGGTACAGTGATCTACACATTTTGCCCGCAATCAATTGTTCCTGTACTGTGCATCATAGTGTATCTGCTGCAATGATAGTAACTAATATGCCTTCTTCTCCAGTTTTCTTGTCTGGCAAAGGTGAACCTCTTATACCGTGGAAGCGTTGGACACATTTATTTGACTCTTACCTTTTGGCAATGGGGGGGGGGAATTCACAGCTACTAGGAAACAAGCCGTTTTGTTACCAATATTGGGACTTGAAGGGTGTATTATTTACAACAGTTTGGAAAGCATGCACATAGGGAATGGTGATGGGGATGCAAGAGATGTATATGCAATGTCTATGCTAATGCTGGAAAAACATTTTGAAGCAAGGATAAATGTAGTGTTAGAATGCCATACGTTTTTTCTCTAGAACTCAAGGAAAGAATGAGACTGTGGAAATTACATAGCTTGTTTGCAAACATTGGCACGCACTTGTGATTTTGACCCTTTGACTGATTCCCTTATAAGGGATCAGTGAGTGTGTTGCATCAACAATGTCAAAGTGCAAGAAAAATTATTAGCAAAAAATCTTGATCTCAAGGAAGCCATTGCCATTGTTGATGGGGTGGAAAGTACAAACACATTAATGCATGAAATGCGAGCTGTATCTTCTTCCTCTCAAAATGATTCTTCTAATTCCACTGTGAATGAAGTGGTGGGAGAAGTAACAGATAAATCTAAACAGGATAAAGTTAAGCAGGAGGTGAAACAATATAGTGTGTCCAAGGATCACAGAAACAGTAGGTTGAAGTGTTATCGTTGTGGTAATCCGGGTCATGCATCCAACAGTGCTCAATGTTATGCCAGAAATTCTATTTGCAGGAAATTTGGGGAAAAAGGGCATTATGCTCGTGTGTGCAAAGGTGATCTGTCAGGCAGTTGAAATTGTATGTGAGGAGGTGACCAAAATGGTTTTGACAATAAAACCTAATCCTGTAGAGGTGGACTTTGGCCCTATAAGGATGCCCGAATGTATTTTCAAATTGGATGACAGAGTTATTAGTGGTTCTAGCTGACTCTTGTTCACCCTATAATATGGTGGGGGGAAATATATGGGAAAAGGAATTTGGAGATGAACTAATCACCATGTTTCCTCAAGATATAAGTCCAGTGAATTATGGGGGTCCCTAAATTGATGTTCTGGGTTATGTTATCATGAGAATCACATTTGAGGGGAAGGAGACAGTAGGGAAGGTCTATGTAGCAGAGAGGAAATAATTGTCAGTATCACCTGAACAGGAGCATGGTGATATACTGGAATGATTTCCCATTGTGTTCAGTAACAATTTGGGTCTCCTTAGAAATTTTGAACACAAAATCATTTTGAAACACAGGGCCTGATTCACAGAATTAACTTACGTCAAAAACGTAAAGTTAGTACTTTTCGGTATTCACAGAATACACTTACCACTACTAACTTTATGTCCGCTCTCGGGCCGGAGATTCCGGCCCTGTGGCGGAATTTCCGCCTCTGGGCCAGAATCTCCGCCTCCGGGCCGGAATACCCTCATTTAGGCCGTTTCAATGCTCAAACGGCCTAAATGAGGGTATTCCGGCCCGGAGGCGGAGATTCCGGCCCAGAGGCGGAAATTCTGCCACAGGGCCAGAATCTCCGGCCCGAGAGCGGACATAAAGTTAGTAGTGGTAAGTGTATTCTGTGAATACCGAAAAGTACTAACTTTACGTTTTTGACGTAAGTTAGTTCTGTGAATCAGGCCCAGAGTGCTGTTCCCTGTGTTCATAAAGTAAGGAAGGTTCACAATCTCATGGTTGAGCCATTGAAGGAGGAACTCCATAGGGTTGTTAAAAATGGTGTGATAGAGGAAATTGAATACTCATAACGGCTTGCTCCAATTGTTTTGGCACCAAAAGATGGGGGTACACAGATCAGGATGTATGTAGATCTTAGAGACTTAAATAAGCACATTTGGGTTGATCGTCAGTCTCTCCCCAATATCGCTGAGGCCTTGACAATGCTGGAAGGTGCTAAAGTATTTAGTGTGTTGGACCTCTCACGCGTATACCATCAGGTCAAGTTACATGATGATTCTAGGCAACTTGACATCTTTCGTCACACCTTTGGGAGCATATCGTTTTATTAGGAGGCCATTTGGGTTGACATCCACAGCGGCATGTTTCCAAAGGATCATGAAAAAGGTGCTAGAAAATGTGCACAGCATACTTTTCTTTCAGGATGATATCTTCATCTATGGTGACGATCTGGAAGATCATAACAGTACTTTGGTAAATGTGTTACAGAGGTTAGAAAAGGCAGGGTTAACGCTAAAGAAAAAGAAGTGTAAGTTTCGTGTTGGAGCTGTCTCATACCTAGGGCACACAATCTCAGCTGAAGGAACCAATTTAAAATGGAGTTGGTAGATTCAATTGTCAAGGCACCAGCGGCAGGTGATAAGGATCAAGTAAGATCTTTCCTAGGAATGGCGGAGTTTTACAAGTTTATACCAAACTTTTCTGCAGTAGTACAACCCATCAGAGCTCTACTGAAAAAGTGTGTAAGGTTTGAGTGGTCTGCTGAGTGTGGTGAGACTTTTTGGGCCATTAAAAGTTCCATTGGGAAGATGCCCACTCTTGGACATGTTGATGTTGCAAGGAAAAC
This sequence comes from Calotriton arnoldi, assembly GCA_963921515.1. Classification (NCBI taxonomy): domain Eukaryota; kingdom Metazoa; phylum Chordata; class Amphibia; order Caudata; family Salamandridae; genus Calotriton; species Calotriton arnoldi. The sequence continues at coordinate 4,227,742 of CAWUFW010000001.1, read as the reverse complement.
CATATTGACCACTGATGCTAGTCTTAAAGCCTAGGGCCTGTTCTCTCACAGATTGATGGTGGGGCAGAAAAAGGTCATGGCATTTGCATCACAATCTCTCAAAGATGCTGAAGGATGTTATTCTGTCACAGAAAGGAAGCCTTTGGCGTGTGCCTGGGTAATTCAACATTTTAACTTCTATTTGTCGGGCATGCCATTTGTTGTCAGGACTCATCCTAGGCCTTTAGTCCATGTATTTTCCACCAAAAGAGATGATGACTTGACACCTAGAATTAAGAGGTGGATTGAAGGTTTAAGTGATTTGAATTTCTGTGTGGAGTACACCACTGGTTCCAGAAATAAGGTGGCTGATTGTCTCTTGTCTACCACTGGACAGGGACACTATGCTGATAGACTCTGAGCAAATCAGTTGGGTTTGTGAGAATGCATTACAAGAAGATGAGTGACAAGTGGCAAGAAGGGAAGATGAGGATACCAGTGAGCTCCAGGAATGTATAGTTAAAGGTTGGCCTGATTACAGAACGCTTTCTGAATTCATGAAGGGGTTTTGGAATGTGAGGGATGAATTGAGTTGGAATGGTGATGATTTATTTAGAGCTTTCAGGTTGATTCCAGCCAGGGACATCCGAGAGAAAATAGTGAATTTGGCTCAGGAAGGCCATTTAAGGAAGAAGCCTCACCAAGGCCAGAGTGAGAGAATTATACTGGTGGCCAGGATTAGACCGGCAAGTGGAAGATGTGGTCAAGGATTGTGTTGCATGTGCTAGGAGCGACAAGAGTAAGACAGTGAGTAAAACTCCCCAGTCTCCTGTGTAGATTCCCGAAGTGCCATGGAGGAAATTGGGTTTGGACTCTGCTGGTCCTTTTCATTTCTTGCCACCTAATGAAAAGTATGTGATATTGTTAGTGGATTACATGTTCAAGTGGGTGGTTACGAAATGTGTAGAATCAGTGGATACTCAGGTGGTGATTAAGTTTTTAAAGGAAGAATTTGTTTGGGAAGGAGTTCCCCAGGAAATGATCACAGACAACGGAGTCCAATTCCTTTCAGAAGAGATGCTAGAATGTTTGAAGTGTTTGTCCATAACTCATTTAAAAACAGCTTTACATACTCCACAAGCCAATGGTTTGCCTGAACATATGAATCGTGTGATGAAGTTGTCTGTACAAGAAATGGTAGAGATTAGACGACCTTTTACTAACATCCTGGGTGAGGTATGGTGGGTCCATCACAACACCTTGGGCCTAATTACAAGTCTGGCCGTCCTCGGACTGCCAGGCTCATGGTGGGGAGGCGGTGGCGGTGGTCTTCTGACCGCCACATTCCGACCTTGGCGGTCGTGCTGCCCTGGGACTGCCGACTCCTCCAGGGAATTGCCGTTCCCTGGCAGTGGTGCGGCAGTCAAGAGGCATCGATATGCTTGTCTGGACCACCGCGGTCCCGCCAAACATATTACGACTTTTCTTACTGCCACTGATTTTATGGAGGTCTTTCCTCCATGAAAACAGTGGTGGTGAGGAAAGAAAGAAGGCCCTACAGGGCCCCCTTGTGCCTTACTCCATGTGTATGCACACAGGGGGACACAAAATGTGCCCCCTGTGTGCATGCACCCCCAGGTCCAGCACGGAATGGGCTTCACAGTCCATGCTGTGCTGGAACTTCCTTTTATGTTCCTATTGCGGTGCCTATTTTATAGGCACCGCCATGGGAACGCCAAAGAATTGCCCGCCAATGACTAAAAAAGTAATTATACAGCAGGCGGTTCTCACATGGGTTTGGTGGGGCGGTCCCGCTGCTGCACAGTCAAACTCTTAATCGAGCCCCTTGAGTTTAGTGACCGACAGTCCACCCTTTTCTGGATGAGAGGTAGAACTGTCAACACCAAAATACACCCAGCATGGTTGAGTTGGAAAATGCAAGTATCGGAATGGGTGGAAGAAAAACCTAGTGGGGATGAACTTAAGAGGAGAGGCAAATGGCTGAGACGTAGGTTCCAGCTCAATTACAAGAATAGATATGATCAAAAGAACTGCACCAAATTACATAATTGGATGAAATGTGGTCAGGTTGGATAATGGTGATGTGTGGAGCATGTCAGGGTTGGCGAAATGGGGAGTGGCAAGTTCTGATAACACTGAATGCAGTCTTTATAGGGATATCAACCCGGATGAGAGACAAATTCTTCCTCCTAATGTATCTTCCAAAGACTGTGGCGATGGTGATTTGACCCTTTCCAGGGATACCAGAAGGGCTGCTTCCAGGCCTGGATGGTGGAAGGATTATGTAGTATCTTGATGAATCCAGTTTGTGGATAGTAGTTTGCTACCTGAATCCATTGCAATGTTTTATGAAGTTTTATATGCAATTATTTTTTGTTTTTGTGTTAAACTTGCAATTCTTTTTACTTTTTTCTGTTCCGCTCGGTGATGGATATTTCCATTTCTTTTTTCAGTTATTGTAATAGGAATGCTAATTGCTTATTTTTGGGGAGGGATATGTGTTGTAATGCACTAAAGGTTAGCTTTAGAATGCAGCTGTGTCATCCTTTTGTGGGCTGACTGTCATCATGGAACGTGGGGAGTGTAAAGTTCCATGATGACAGTTAGAGATGAAGACTGTTGGACGGGTGGCTGCGACCTTCAGTTGGTGAGAGCTCTGATCAATTAAGCTCAATATTGGCACCATTCTTGTTTCCTGCGCTTGAGCTTTACAAATCTCTCCTTTGTAGCAGACACACAACACAGATTTTTTTGACTGGCTTCCGACTAGATATTTTGTATCTTTTGGTCTCCTTCCCGAAGGGTAGCTTATGGGATGCTGAGTTTCCCTGTTGCCTATGTGATACCCATGTGATGTTTGCTCTGATAAATGTACACTCAATTTTATGGTTTTTTAAAAATTTTAGAAGGCACTTGGGAAGCAGTGCTTAGCACTTTAAACATTACACAATGCAGACCAGCACTTCTTTATTTGAAACAGTTGCCTTCTAAAGCCATTTGTTTAGCAGTAATAAATTGTGAGCAGCGGGCAATCAAACTAAGGAAGAGTTTACAGTAGTGTGTGAGTTTGTTCTGTGATCAATATATATCGTTATTTTTGATTTACTATGAATTGATGTGTTTTAGAAAATAAATAGTTTTACTATTTTTAATTTATGATTTTTGGATATCTGGTAACTTTTCTATTCATATGTTCTGTGTAAATTTTATGGTTTATTAAGCCAAATAAAGATTTCGATGATGATGATGAATTTGGATCTTTAATTCACTGTTATGAAATAATTCCTGTGAATTTCAGTATAAGGCCCTTGCGTGTGGGAAATAGAGTCTTTTCAATTTGATTATTTATTGCAGTAGTTTTTATATGATGGTGACCTTTACTAGCTCTCTGAAGCATGCACACACACTTCATTGATAAATACTTAGAAATGGGGCATATCCTGTTCTGAAGGATTTTCTTTAAATGTAATTTTGCATCCTGCAGAAATTTGTTTAGTCTGCAACATGGCTGTGGGCTGGTGTGTAATACCTTATTTAATTTTTAGTTTGGGCATTATCCAAGACCTTTGATTTTACTTCAATTATATATAACATTCTTACTGTTGTGACAGTGTTTTCATTTTTTATTTATTTTTTGTGTTAGGGCCGGGCAGCTCTCTCGACACTGCTTTTAGGCCCTCGCTTCCACTTGTAGTGCATCACATCCTTTGTGGGGACTGCAAGCATCAGATGTCTTTGAATGGGTTTAATCCTGTGTTAAGATAGCCATCTGCACATGCATGGACAGCCATGTTTGCAGGGGTTTCCAACTCATTCAAAGATGGCTGCCTCTGTGATCACCAACGTGTGCACATAGGCAGCCATTTTTAAAACTTTTTTGGTAATAAAGATTTCCAAAAACATTTTTAAAAGAGGCATGGGGGAAACCAATAGGCTTGCAGCCAACGCCGGACCTTTTACTTTTTTTATGAAAGTCAGTGCAGGGTAAGATAAAACCATTAGTGGAATATTATTAGCCAATCAATTTCAGTCATGTTAACTGGATTTGTTTTTCCTCTTTATAGGCAAAACCTGGGGAAATTCCCATGTTAAATAGTGCCCTCAATGTTTGATCACTAGTTGTTTTGTTTTTGTTAATCATTTATTCGGCTAGTACATAGAATCAGGAGTGGCCCATGCAAGTAAGAGCGGTGAAGCGGGGTGGGGACTCGATAGACGACGGAAAATTAAATAAATAATTTCCCCTCGTCGTCTGTCGGTTTATACCCCCCCCCTCGCCTCACTGCTCTTAGCTGCACGGGCCGCTCCTGCATAGTATACAATAATGAGATGAAAATACAATAAAAACTGTCTGTGAAATTACGACACATACACCAATGTAAGTGTGACAGTGCAATGTACAGATTTCGGGTTGTCAAAACGTGGTTTGTGTAATGGCAATAGCCACATTTTGATGCCGTTTGCAACAGTTGTAAAAAGGTGATGAAATTACTGTGACTTGTGAATGTTGAACCAACAGATGAAATGAAAAAAATAATAAATGATTGATATGAAAAGTAAATGTCTGAAGACGCAGTATTGTGTTCTCATAATGACAGTGACAGATTCTATCCTCATTTTTCAAACCCCTAACCAACCAGAACCCTTCTAGCACTAGGAGCCTATTGTATCCGCTTATCAGTACTTCATTCATAGATATGTGTGTGTGTGTGTGTGTGTGTGTGTGTGTGTGTGTGTGTGTGTGTGTGTGTGTGTGTGTGTGTGTGTGTGTGTGTGTGTGTGTGTGTGTGTGTGTGTGTGTGTGTGTGTGTGTGTGTGTGTGTGTGTGTGTGTGTGTGTGTGTGTGTGTGTGTGTGTACATATGCACATGCATCATTCTTTACTTTTTCTAGCCCTGTTTAGTATGGATCTAAGGTAAATGCAGTCAGGATTAAAAACCTTCCTGAGCAGAGTCCTGTGTTCTAATCAGTCAAAGGATATGTATTGGCTGTCACCCAAAGAAGCATGATGCGCACAACAGCACCTTGTTGGAATGCTAAACACAGACTAGTTAACAGAGCTGAACGAAGCACAGTAATGGGCTCTCTGTGATAAACCCGCGTGTTATAAATTACCCATATCCTCTACATGTGGCACGCTTGGGCCTGGTAGGAAGAAAACCTCTCTCTTAACCCTCAAAGTAGTTGTGAAATGCACGAGCCGTGAATTCATTAGCTTGTGGTCTGCAATCTTTTATTTAGAGTGATCTTTTATAGATTATAGATTGTGCTATTGGAAATAACATTTTTGATTCAGTTTGCTTCGGCGTAGTAAATCTGCCGAGGAACTTTTTCCATATAAAATGGCCTTGTAAAATACCATGCACCATAAATATGTTATGTACTACACTTTAATTATATTGTAAATCCTGCCTTTAGCACACACATCACCGCAGTGCACTTTCTGCTTGTCTTTCTGGAAATCCCTAAACAGAAGACTGACTGCAGGCTGGTACAGTTTGTTTTCCAAAGTACGCCTCTTTATAGTTTTTTCAATTAGACTTACACAGGTGCCCTTTTCCGTTCTTTCTTTCTAAAATATAGCCACCGGGATGCTCGCACTTTCTAACGTGGGTGCCTGTATAGTAGAGATATAGGAAGAAACTATTGTGGCTTTTTGTGGCCATGTTGCCTCTCTTGGCAAATATTTCTCTCTTTGTGGCTGTTGCGTTCCGCATACCTTGCAACCCTCATATACAAGTATTTTTTCTTTCTCTACACACATGTATACATACACTCACAGCACGGTATAGCACATCTCTCTTAGCGACTGTATTCTTCCATTTGACTTAGTCTTATAGCAGTGCTTCCACTTTTTCCACAGACAGCACTCAGATCCTACAATACATGTCTGTTCTCCTTTAGTCATACCTTACAGCCCTGCGTTTCTTAAACTTTTGACTTCTGTGGACCCCCACTGAATTAGTCCGGGGACGCCCACTGAGTCATTATTGGAAGCCGGAGTCCCCTGGCCTCAGCAATTCTTATGATTTGAACATCAAAACAATACACAATAACAAGTATACAGCATACGAATACTCAAATATTAAAATATTCTGTTTATTTCACAATCAATTATAGAAAATATTTTCACATTTTCAGTTATACATTATTAATTTATTATTTTTAATATTATTTAATTTTGTAAAACAGTCACGGACCCCCTACGTTGGACCCCCAGGTGTCCTCAGAGCACAGGTAAAGAACCTGTATTCCAATTCTTGCTCTTTTTCAACACACACACACACAACCTATAGTTGCAGCTCCCCAGTGCACGAGTCGGGGGTACACGCAGGTGGACGGCGTCCACCCACTTATTTCACAGGGGGGACGCCGTCCACCCTGCCAAGAAGTTGGGCCCCACTGATAAAGATGCTGAATTCGTCCCGGTGTAATTTCCAAACACCGGGACACTTTCAGCAGCGCCTGCACGTTGTTATCTGCTTTCGATCGGCAACAACGTGCAGGTGGGGACGGGGCTCTCTTATTTCTAACTCCTGCTGGCTCTTAACAAAGGCCAAGTCTGAGGGGTCATCAGGCCTCCTTTTGTTCGAGTCTCTTGGCTGGCAGCAGTCAGGAGCCTCACACCCAGAAGCAAATGCATCAGTGGAGAAACAAAGGCTCACACCTTGTTAGCACTTCACACATACTTGAGAGGCAGCTTTTCACTTTGTTCAGGCTCTGTTTAGGAGATACACATGCACTGTAAGAACTGCAGATGTGTTGGTCTTTCCCAGTTTTTGCACAAAATGTAAATAGCATTTATATAGAGCTTACTACCCCTGAGGAGGCCTTGTAATAATTTAAATATCACTATTTTTTCTTTTAAAGCACTATGGGTGGAGGAAGTTTACGCTGACAAAAGGCAACATTGTTTTATGTGTAGAGTACAAAAGTGTGAATCTTCTGCCTAATTCAGGAGAGTTTACAAGTATACTCGAAATATGCTCCAATGTACTCATGATACACCTGCTAAATATGTATGTGAGGGCTTAAGATCTGATGTCACTTCTTGTGATGCCACTTCCTGTGATGTCACGCGCGTCACACACCGTGATGTCACGCTCCGTGATGTCACGCGCTGCGATGCCACTTGCTTACTGATTAACTAGGTTAGTCCCCCCACTTCTTTTTTTAGGACTTGTGCCCTGCAGCTCCCCTCTTTTCCGGTGACCGTACCCCTCCTCTTAACCTACAGCCATGTAGCAGTGCTTGCTATTTCGCCTCATAGCAGAGGCAGGGCTAGGCACACACAGCTGCTCAGCGCCAGGATACCCTCTCGGGTGATAGTGCGCTTTAAAAATACACATAACATAACGTACACACACAACTCTCTGCAGAACATCACCGGTCTTAAACGCTTAAGTTGCCACAGAAAGCGGCACCTGGGCCTTGTGAATTAAAGAACAGTGCCTGCCCCCCCCCGGCGGCTTCTTGCACGCCTTGTGTTTGACGGTTGCCCCGCGTGAGTACTCTGAGGCGTGCACGCATCTCATTGGTAATGGCTCAGAGACGGGGACATAAACTTCTGCTGAATTTCATTGACACGTAAATTATATGTTGTACACAAACTTGAAATCTCTTCTGCACTGAAGTGGGAGGGAGCTTGACCCCATCTTTCATTTTATATAATTCAGCGCAGACTGTAATCCAAGCTTCTACTGTCAGATTATAATTACGGCGATATTAATTTCTAAATCTCCTCTTCACTCGCGTGCTTCGCCTGTTAGGCCCAACACGGTGAAGTCCAACACTGCTGACGAAGGCCCTCAGTGCGTGGTCACTTCTTGTTCCATGGACACCAGACATTTTAGTTCCATGGCCTCCTTATGTCTTAAACGATTTCCTAAGGCTCCAGAAGTCTTGTGTTTCTAGAAGCCAAACGTATGCTCAGCCACTCGCCTCTTTTATTCTACCGCGCAGTAATTAAAAATGGCTACAGGCATTTTATCTTCCTCCGAGAATCGCCAACTGGTGTAACTTTCAACATGTATAGAAAGATTTCTACACCTGTTTTTACACGGAGCAGTCAAGTATCAGAGCCGCTTGAAGTGTTAGAAAAAATAAAAGTTCACCTCTAGGCTTGTGTTTTTCAAGGCAGACTTACTTGCCTGCCTCCCTGGGCTGATGTCGTTTTAAATCCGCGAAACCAAGGTAATTAATAACCCCTTTGTCATATTTAAATAGAGAAGACTTCTTTTTAGTATTTGTATGTCATCATACCCGGCCTCGGAAATTAGCCTAATTTATTATTTAAAACGCTGGTGAGGCTCCTAATTGCATTTATCATTCGATATGACACGCTCAGAACTGAGAACCAGACCCGGCGAGATTTCCCCCCCAGTTTGAATTTTGAAATAAAAATATTGTTCGCGTGATCCCTAGCTATCAGCGGTCGCCATGGCAACAGTCCTATTTGTCTGAGAGCTGTGTCCGCTGCCAGTGAGAGAGGCAGCGGCGTCAACTAAACATACGAATACATCAAAGGCAAATTGATATGCTCAATCTGATCAGCTCAATTAATATGAGAACAGAAGCTGAAGGGGGTTAACAGAGGGCACCCATTCATGGTAGACGGAGCCCCTTTTAGCTGAATGTGTGCGCCTGTAGTCGGGGTGGGGGTAGGCGATTTAGCGCACTGTCAAAAACATTATCAGAGGAGAAGTACCAGGCCTCCCACACCTAGCAGATATGAAGCTGTCAGACAAAGAATAGCACTATTCATTAAATGACACTTATTTTCTCCCACTTTACAAGAATACAGCGAACAAAACAAGCAAGGGGAGCAGCTGAGAAAAGCGCTTTTTTCCCTTTTACTAGTGATGACAGACATGCAGCAATTATGGTGATAACCAAGGAATACTAAGCAAGAAGCCAGGCTCTGGTCTGTTTATCAGCTGATTTTTTTTTTTTAAGTAACGTCGTTTGCTGCACAACCCTTGTATTTTTTTTTATTATTATTTATGTATGGCGGAGTAAAGTACGTCCTTTTTAGCTTTCAAATGTGGTGCTTTCTGGGTGGCCTAGAGGTCCGTAAATTATACATATTCTCGAGATTTCCCCCAATTAATAGCGCCGCGCTGTGTGAAATTACATGTAGAATTAGACGTCTGTATGGAAGAGTAAAACGCTCCGGCCACTGTGAGCGTCGAGGTTTGTGGAATATCGGAGTGGGGTGCCAGGGAGCGTCCGAGGGAGTGCCAGGGACTGGGAAGGCGGGACGAGGAAAGTCAATATTTCTTCATTTATATAATAAATGCAAGGGTGCAATGGCAAGCGTTTCCGTGGGCCTGCGCTTGCTTCCAGGGGATGAATATGCAAGGAAGGAACCGTTATTTTTGAAAGACCACCTTCTGTCGGAGAAGTAGGCGTTGCTCTGCGCACTCCTGTGTGTGCAGTTTTAAAGAAGCGCCCGGTCATGGCAGCCCCCGGGGGTGCCACCGCCTTTTGAACATGCAGTGCTTGCAGTGAGCCGATTTCAGGCCTGCTATCAATAGTCTGTTGCTTATATCTGCACGAGCGCGGGCTGATTGATACAGACTATGCACCACGTGCTCCATAATGCGCTGTCAGGAAATGCTGACAGACGCAATGAAGGAGCAATAAATGTGGGGCAGCAGTAATGTAAAGGTCCGGCCAGGCTGTATGAAAACTGAAAGCTACGATATTGCTTCCCATGTTACCTCACACTTGCCAGTCCCTCCGAGAATTTACTAGGTGAGTGAATTAAAATGGTCTCCTGATATGCGGAGAAGAGAAAAAACAAAACAAAAGGTATTCATTTAAGGAACTTGCAGACGTGGCTAAAGCAGGGAATTGTGGGCGCTGGATGGAGCCTTTCTGTTGTGTGTACAAGTGTCTTCTCACTCAAGCCCCTCACTCACTCAGTATATCTGACACATCTGAAAACATGATACTTGTAAATCCAAGACATAGGACTTCGTAATCCACATTACGCAAAATTAAAATAAAGATCAAGATGAAATTAGATGTTATAAGTATCATTGAGTGTGTTTGCCACCATGCGTTGCATTTATCTTGCAGGCATATTTCAGGGGTGATACAAAAAGCGCGAAGGGATTAAATCAGATAGCTTATTCCCCAGCTTCTGATTTCATTTTCAATTCGAAAGCATTGCGTTTTCCTTTGGGAAATGAGAAAATGCATTTGGAGCACCTTGTTCCTTAAGGATACCTGCCACAAACTCAAAGTGAAATAAATCCCTGTTGACATAGGACTGGACGTGTTGAATAAAAAATTATGCTCTCCCTCTCACGCACTGCAGTGCACCATAGTCTTTTTTGCTGATTCTTCAATTTTTGTTAAATAGTTGTTGTGCGAGCAGAATCGGACTGAGGCCGAGCTCTTATTGTTATTGAGGAGTTGGAAAGTTCGAAGTACTCTCTTTCTCTTCAATTTGTCTTTTAAAAATATTAAGGGAAATATACTATCCGAATAACACAACTTCTTTTCAGTTTGTGGATGTAAGTGAACAGAGTAGCATTGAAGATTCATTTAAAAATTCATTCATTCAATTCTTGGAAATATTGAACGGGCGCCTCACAGGCAGATTTGCATTTTAGGAGGCAAATGAATCATGGAGATGCTTTATTCCCTACACCCATCACCTTCCTGTACATCCACTTCTCTTACATGCCCTCCGTTCTAATACATTAAAATTTACAAACTAGAGCAAGTTATACTAGTAGTTTTAGGAGGGAAAGAATTAGCTATGTATTTAAATAGCTAATTCTTTTCTCCTATACTATCAAATACACCTATGTTCAAGAATAATGTTTTCCCAAATCATGTAAAATTAATACTATGTCGAAAAATATAAAAAGTGTGATCCGTTTGCTCAGAAATGAATGTGGGTTCTTGGATGCATCTGTAGATATCAAGGTATACATAGGTGTATGTGTGTCTTATAGTATTTTCTGTCTTTGATAAAAAAAATATTACTCACACACAAATGGAAGAGTCTCATTAAAATAGGACTTTTGTTATCTTTAGATAAAACCAACCCTTTAGAGGTTTTTGATTCGAATTGATGACATATACAATATGTTAATTTCTGTTTATTTAATTTGGTCTCATATTGGCTAGTATTTATACTGTTTTTTTTGCAATTTAGATACGTCAGCTAATGTTTCAAATGATTCCTTGAATTTCCCCAAGACATGGAAAATAAATAAATATTGAACCATTACTGGTGTCTACACCTATGTCCAGAGTTGTGTTGTCCTTTGTTTGTGCTTGTCAATTCGTTAACTTGTCCACCCATGCTCAATTGTTCAGCCTACCCATCTACTCAGCAACCATTCAGTTATCGATTTAGCCACCTCTTTAATTAAAAACAAAATTCTAAAAGCCTGAAGCAGTATTTCAAAATGATTCTGCCATAAGGTAACCGGAATACCATTACTCAGAAACCATTTAATCTAAACGGTTTAATGGAGATTTACAGAATGAATGGCATTTACCATTTCATAGTAAGCAATTCATAGAATATCTTTTTTATCGAAATCGACTTCTATATACTTATTTTTTAAGATGTAAATGAAATAGTTGGCGGTCTTACTTTCAGAAACTCTTTTGTAAAGATATTTATTTCAATCCTTTACATCAGGGGACATTTTTGATTTATATCTTTTACACTGTCAAACAATTACTTTGCATGCTTTTAATTCGCTGGCCCCTCACCACCCCTAAACATTATCCAACTCTGCCCCCTAAAAATGCCTTCCGACATATAAATTACACCTATCCCTGACCCCTAGACTCCACGAATCCTTGAACCCTAAAAGCCCTTTCTAATCCTAAACTCCACCAATCCATGAACCCTAAAAGCCCTCACCACACCTAAACTCCACCCATCTCTGACCCCTAAACTTCAGCCATCCCTGAACCCTTAAAGCCCTTTCCATTCCTATACTCTACCCATCTCTTAAACTAAAACCCCCTCACTACCCCTAAACTCCACCCATTCCTGAACCCTAAAAGCCCCTTTGTACGCCTAAACCCCTCCCATCCCTGCTCCCTTAAAATCCTGCACAACCCCTATACTCCACTTATCCCTATAAAAACACCCACCAACCCTGAAAACCACCCATTCATGAACCGTAAAACTCCTTACCACCCCTAAACTCTCCCATCCTCGAGTCCTAAAAGCGCTTTCTACATATAAACGCCACCTATCCCGGAACCTTTAAAACCCCACACCACCCTAAACTCCACCCTTTTCCGAACGCTAAAAAGCTATCACCACCCCAAAACTCTTTACATGTCTGAACCTTAAAAAACTCACCAGCCCGATACTCCACCCATCCGTAAAGCCTAAAAACCTCAACACCCCTGCATGCCACCCATCCCTGAACCCTAAAAAACCTTTGCTAACCCAAACTGTACTCAAGCATGAGCGCTAAAAAAACCCCACCACCCTAAACTCCACCCATCCCTACAAAACCCTCACAACCCCTAAACTCTACCCATCCCTGAACCCTAAAGCCCTAAAAATCCCTTAGTGCCACTAAAAATCACAGATTCCTGAACCCAAAAAAAACCTCACCACCCCTAATCTTCACCCAAGTATGTCATTTTGGATGTTTCCTTAAAATGATCTTTCTATTAAAATGTTTACTTTATTTTCGATTTAAATGCCTTTCTTTAAAATTGTCTCTCCTTAAATTGGTTTTCCATGATTTGGTTTCCTCCAATGTGGTTTCTCAGTTTTTCCATTAATTCACATACATCACACCCAGAGCACAAGGGGTCATATATCTCATGGATACTCTAAGCTAAAAACTTTTAATAAAACCTGGACAAATTAGGACTGTAACCGCAAAATATACCCATTATTTATTCATTTTGAGCGAAACTAAACACTGTCCAGTGTCAGTTAATTAACTTGATACCGATTATCTTCTTTTGCCCTCCTTGTTACAAAATGTGTTTATACATTTTATAAACTCATTCAAGCAATATTGCTATATATATAGTTTGACTAAAGGTGTAAAGTGGCATGCATACAAAAACATGTATTATCAGACTGAATTTCATCATAACATGCAGAAACGTCCGCTTAAAATCTTAATTGGAGGATCTAGTGAAGATCCAACACACCAGTAGTGAAATCTAGTTAAAGTAAAGGCCGCTACTAATGCCTTTGTGATCGGGGTTTTGTGAGGCCCAAGAATATGAAAGAAAAGAGTCCTTCTATAGCTAATTTTGTGGAATGTAAGGAGTGTTTTATGTTGTCTTCCAGGAAGCACACTATTTTTCTTGGCCACAGAGGGAGATAATAATTTTGTCATGCATAACATATCAATTAACTTTTTCTCTAGAAGTGATGCGTTGTATGCATGTAAGAGTAATTCAACATTGGTTCCCCGAGCATTCTTCTCTTCCAGTCATCCAATGAATCAAGATATTAGTCTCTGAGGATTTTTTTGAGTCTTGTTTCATTATTCATCCATTCTAGCCAACATGTGTTTTTGTCATTGTTGACTTCATCAGGGCTAGAAAGCCATATATAGTACATATTAAGATACAGTACTTAAAAGTAACAAATCATATACTCCCAAACATCAGTTGATAAACTCAAACATTATTAGTAAAGTAAAGCAGAAGACCCATCCACTTGGGTACTCAGTCAATGAGATCATCGGCAAGTACAATAAAACCAAATAACCGAATGTGTTGCAACAAACACGTTCATCTCTCAATAATGTGGTGTGAAACCCACCAATCATGCATGTGATTAGTGATAGTGCGAAAAGTTCATAATTGCCCACTTCTATATTAATTTGGTGTAATTGCATACATTTTGTGCTCCTGTTTTTTCTCCTGGGTGCAGTTAGTGATACAGTTTGCATGTAAGAGTATTGGCGTCAACCAATTCTAGGATGAAGTCTATGGTCTAAGTCAAATTTTGAAGGAACATCAGCTAAAAAAGGGAATAAGTAGGAGTGCAAGTACGTACTCTTTTCAACTCAATGTTCACCAGACTCTCGAGGTAATGGTTCTGTTACAAATATTATTGATATATATGGCTTCCATAAAACTCCTTTATCATTAACAACCGGATCAAAATCTACTAACTCACTGTACTGACATAACTACAATGTGTTTCCAAAGTGATTATCCACTGCTGTGGCATCACCAAGGGAAGCTTTCGCTTCACCTTTGTTCAGCTCCTCATCTGGGTCTCCAGTGGCCAGATCACTTCAGAGGAATGGTGTAAAACAGGGCCAAGTAAGTGCCCTTTATCATGAGTAGGTCCCACCACCCTTTGTGTGAGCTGAATAGCTAACAAATCTTGAAGCTGGGTGGAAACTTGAGGGTTCATAAGCTCGTCCAGGTGTAAATTTAAATCTTCTAATAGAGAACAATTAGCGCTGGTACTGGCCAAAATGGCAACCACTTGTGGGAGGGATTGGAGAATTTTACCACTGGGACTCGGTGGCCTATATATTAGGATACCTGGGAACGTGTTGTTGGGGGAAAACAAAATTTGCAAATGACATGTTTTCGCAGTAGGCTATTGGGTCAGTTTTAATGAGGCAGTTATAAACATCTTTCTTATTGATTGCAACACCTCCACCCCTCTTAATTTCACGATCTCTGTGTTTAATGTAGTATCCTGGCGGGAGGGTTTGAACAAGGTCAGGGCCTGATTCGGCATGTAACCAGGTTTCGGTTAAGAATACAGCGTCTGGTTGTTCCTCTTCGAGGAAACTGAAGAGTTCTTGTTTGTATTTAGGGATCGACCCACAGTTAATTAAGAACATTCAGGTTGTGAGCAAATTGAGGGGAGGATTGGGGATGATGGTCGGTAAAAGGGAGAAAGGACAGTGTCTACATGAAATTTGTCCCTTAAGTAGGCACATGGATAAAGGCAGTTTATGTTGACAGAACCTCGCAGTGCTAGAAGTTGATGAGGGGAGTAAGAAAGCCTATTACATGAGCAGATGTAGGGTTCCTGGCCCCTGTCCCCGGTCGGATGTGGATGGGAGCAGATGGGTTTGCCTTTGGCATGCCAGCGGCGCGCATGCTGCACGCGTCCCATTTTATAGAGGACCCAAAGAGACTGGAGCGCTAACCAAAATGGCGTCTCCAAATGTCTCAATTGTTCAAAAATCAAAAACCCTAAAACAATGACTTCAGCTAAAACAGTTCAATTTGACCGAGTGCAATTCAAAATTTAAAAACAGCAAAGTGTGTCGATTTTAATTCACAGTGTTTTATCACAAATTTCCCTTCCCCCAAATGACAGCAAGAGAGGTTGTGTGCGGTGCTAACCGCGCGTCCGCACAGCAGGTCTCATTTTATAGAGGACCAAGAGAGACTGGAGCGCTAACCAAAATGGCGTCTCCAAATGTCGCGATTGTGCAAAAAGTAAAAACACTAAAACAATTATTTCAGCTAAAACAGCAAAGTGAGTCCATTTAAATACACAGCGTTTTGTCACAAATTCGCCTTCCCCCAAATGACGGAAAGAGAGGTTCTGTGCGGCGCTATAAGACTATATTTTACTTTGTTAGTATATGAGACTGTACACTGACATCAGATTTAGGTGCATGAAAGGCCCAATCAATTTCAATGAGTAGGTCAGCACATATACACATGCGTATTAATCTTATAGCCTGAAAGAGAAGTGTCAGAAGTTATATCCAACTTGTATAAGATAGTGTATTAAAATTCTAGGTGGACAGCACAAGGATTCTGTCAACACACAATCTGAAGTCTCAGGAGGGCAGATCTCAGTCACCCGAAGCTTAGACTTTATATACAAGACATTTGTAGAGCATGTCAGCTGGAGGACAAGGTGCTTGGGAGGCTTTGGGTTCTTAAAGTAACTTAGGTATTCTTAAATGATTTCTGCCTCTGATTGAGACATATCCTGGCATAGCATTGGGCCCAAAACACCTGCAAGTCTCTAAACATAGAAACCCTGTCTTAGGGACTCCTCAGAGTAACCAAATTACATAAAGTGGTCCAGCTGTAAGGGCAAAACAAACCCAACAAGGAGAGGAAGGTAAGTAGCAGATAGAATAAGGCCTGTGGAAAATTGATGGAAAAACCAGATCTCTGTCAAGTATGATGTGATCTATTTCTACAATCATTAGTTATTAGTACAGTGCTCACAGCTGTTTGAGACAGGTCACCAGTAAGCCTATGACATTTGCCACTGCTGCCTGAAGACTTCGTAACTGCATGTTATTTTCCTAAAATGTCTCAATCATTTACATTGGGTTTGAGAAAGAAGAACAATTAGCTCCCATTCAGTATAATACCACGAGTAGGGCCTGCAACTGGGTAAAACATAATTGAAATGGAAAAGGCAGAACACTTTGACAGAAAAAAAGTATTTTAGAATCACCTGATTGATCCAGGAAAAGATACATGAAAAAGTAAAGTAATCCTGGCACTAGAGAATATATTTTTAATTGCATATTACATTCTGTATCTCAGTTCATTCCTCAGTATATGATGCATGCAACCAGAAGCAGCAGAGTTATCAGGGATAATACCGCTATCCAAAAGTTACTCTGTCTATGAAATGGCATTTTTTTTTCCAAAAACATTTTTTTATTGGTTGTAACCACACAACCCTCATGCATGGTACAAAGCCAAGGGCAAGGCAAAGCAAAGTCACAACAATACACATTAGTATGCCTGTTAGGCAGCTATGACGATTCATGCACAGTCAAGAAGAGACTCACAGAGGCAGACCCCAGGTTCCCCATCCTCCCTGCGATCAATTGGCTGAGGCCCTGGGAAGGCCCGTGCCCCCCCTCATAAACCATGGCCTGAATGGATAGGGTTCCAACAGTACCCCCTGTGACCGGCCCACTCTTTCCATATTTTATGATGTTTCTGGAGGCACCCTCTTGCTAAAAAGACTGGATGTTACAATCTCATGCAATGATCAATACCGATGGCCCATCTGTCGACAAAAGGGGCCTCCTTGTCTTTCCATGCTTTTTGCTTTGTCCCGCTTGGCGACCAGTAAGCCCAACCAGAGCAACACCTTCTGGTATCTGTTTCCCTCCATATCCCATGTGGTGTGTAAGGGTATCAATTGTGGGCTCTCTGGGTATCCTCCAGTCCATTATTCCTTCCAAAGTTCCCAAGCACCCCCCTCCAAAAAGGTAGTAGGACCGGGTGGTGCCAGAATGTGTGCAACAGATCTCCAGTGGGTTTGTCGCAGCATAGGCAACCTCTGTGCTAATCAGCAACATGAAATGGCATTCCTTGACGGGCTATACCGTAAACAACTTTTCAAAACAAGGCAGTTTCTGGTGTTCTACCCCGTACCTCCGGTTGGGGCTCAGTGGGGACACAAACCACGACAGATACTTCCTGTTCCTTGAAGTGTGAGGGCAAGTGTAGGGGGTAATTGTTGCAATTAAGTTTAGTTTGTTTATGCACAACTGCAGTCCCGTTGCTCATGCTCCATCTGACACACATTTTCCGAGGCCATTTATCTGCCGCCGATGCTCATGACTAACCGCACACAAGAGGATACGGGGGCCAGCTCTGCATTTTCACATGGAATGTCAGGGGGATTCTGGACAAAATCAAACAAGGAGCAGTGCTCCGGCAAGCTAAACACATTGGGGCGGATGTAGTCTTTTTACAAAAGACTCACATCATGGGGATGAAAACCCCCTGCCTAGCTCGTCATGGCTACACACAGATATTCCATTCGGGATTCATACGGGGCTCCCGGGGCATGGCCATTTTGATCCATCTCAGGGTCGCCTTTTCCTCTCAGAAGGTGTGGCTGGACGCCTATGGTCGCTATGTTGTGGCGGTGGGCGAACTTCACGGGAACCAGCTAATGGCTGGGTAGCGTCTATGCCCTCCTCTGCTGAGTGCCGCTTTCATTGAATGCTTTGTACACATGTGGGGCAAGACGCTTAGTGGCCTCTGCCAGGTGGGGGGGGAGATTGGAACGACGTCATACACCCTGGGGCAGACAGATGGTGACCACAAGGTGGGCTAGATACCCAGCACGACTCTAAGCTCTCTACTCTCGTAACCACCCTAGGCTGGGCAGACACGTGGAGGGCCTATCACCCCACTGAGAATGGCTATACATACTACTCGTTGGTTCATGGGTCTTTCTCCCGACTAGATTACATGTTTATTCCTGCCACTTATCTCCACAGGGTGTCATCGCCCCAGATCCACCTGAGGGGGCTATCGGATCACTCCCCCCGTGTCCTTGGAGCTTCAAACTGGTGCCCTTCACCCTAGATTTTGATGGCGGATGTCGCCATGGCAACTCCAGAACCCGACATATAGGACTTTCTACTAAAGGCAATTACCGAATATTTCACTCTTAATTCGCCTACGGCCTCTTCGAAGGTGGTTCTGTGGGAGGCACTTAAGCCAACTGTTAGAGGGATTGACATCAGCTTCTGTGCAGGGGATCGTAGGTGTAGAGCACAGGAGTGGGTGGATTTTGAAACACAGATTGAGAAACTGGAGGGTGACTGTCGTGGACCGAGGAATAAGGCGGCGAAATTACAGCTTAGCCTAACCCAGCAACCAGCAACTATACCAACAGCATCTGTTAAATGAGGCGAGGACGGTGTGGCTGGCCACGCAGAAACATTTATCTCAATGGGGAATAAATCTAGCGTATGCTACATAGATTGTGTCAAGTGGCTAGGGCCGTGACGCCGGTGGTGTGGGACCCTCGGGGGGGTGGAGAGGGGGGTGATGTCAGGGCCAGCGGAGGTCACACAGAGTTTTGCAGATTATTATAGGGCACTACACGCCATAAATGATCATATCAGCGCAGAATTGGTGCAGCAATTTCTTAGGGATTTCCCGCCGTGTACCCTATCAACTGATGCTCGTACACAATTGGAAGAAAAAATCACGACGGAGAAGCTGGCGTTGGCCTTGGCCAAGTTGCACACAGGGCGGGCCCCTGGCCCCAATGGCTTCCCGAGTGAGTTTTGTAAGCTCTTTATGCCACAGCTGGGCAGTACCTTGCTGAAGGTTATACAGGAGGCATCATATAGTGCCATACTCCCTCGAGACTGGCGACATGCGTAGTATTTTTTAAACCGGGGCGACTGCCAGATTTACATTCGTCTTTTCGACCAATCTCCCTTCTTAATACTGAAGTGAAGCTCTTAGCTAAGACCTTGGCCAACAGACTACTGAAATATATGCCTGATCTGGTCCACTTGGATCAGGCAGGGTTTATGCCCCAGAGATCTACATGCCACAACATCAGGCGCGTCTATAATGCCCTTGCCATGGTAGACCTGCTATAGCAACCGGCGGCTGTGATTTTAGCTGATATGGACAAAGCATTTGATTCTGTCAGCTGGCAATATTTATTTGCTTTGCTCCGGAGCATCAACTTTGGCCTGTGCTTCTTAAACTATGTCACACTCTTGTATACTGGCTTGACAGCTCGGTTCGGGTCACAGGGGTGATATCGACTCCCTTTGTGGTGGGCAGGGGCACCAAATAGGGATGTCCACTATCCCCGCTACTGTTTGCCCTGGCAATAGAACCTTTAGCAGTATGGGTTTGCTCTGACCCTTTGATGAATGGATTTGAGTGTCACTGGAACTATCAAATGGGGTCGTCCTATATGCAGACGATGCATTATTCATTCTTACGAATCCACGATCTTCTGGTCCACGCCTGCTGCAGATTTTGCATATTTTTGGTGAGACGGGATTACGCACGAACACCAGGAAATCTGTGGTGTTTTTCATGAGGGAGACAGCCGGTGACAGGACTCTGGCAACCGGTTTGACCATAGCAACCTCCGGCTTTAAATATTTGGGGGTATATATTGTCCCACACCCTGCTCCGTCTTGGGCCCACAATATCGCTCACATCTTACCTCGAGTGAAGGATGAGATCAAAGTATGGTCCCCACTGCCTCTCTCCCTACTAGGCCGCTCTATGATATTCAAAATGGTTTCTATGCCGCGGATGTTACACCAACTACAGAATTATCCCTTTATCATCCCCCCAGCATGGTAAAAGCAAGTCAACGCGGCCCTTACACAGTTTCTTTGGGGTGGGGGAGGGCGGTATGCATTGCCCTCCGGACTTGCTCCAGTCCACCTTCAATGGGGGCATTGCAGCCCCAGATGTTTTCTCTTATTATGCTGCATTCCATCTCCCTCTTATTAATGAGTGGTGGTATGCACAGTGGACGGACCAGGCATATGCGACAGAGCATTGGGCAAAGGGGGATGTGTCGCTCTTAAGCCTCCTCTACAGCGGGAGGTTAGGGAGCCATATCCCACCTGCAACTCAAACGGTACTCCGGTTGTGAAGACGGACTCTTACACGGATGGGGTGGTGGGCCCGACTGACCCAGATGACACCACTGTGGAGTGGGAATTTTCTAGGACAGGTAACATCTATGTCGGGGTTTCGGCAGTGGGACGCGATAGGAGATATCATGCATGGTTTAGCTCTTAAATCCTTTCAAGAACTACAGACAGATTTCCAACTGCAAAGACATCAATTTTACAAATTTCTCCAGTTACGCCATGCTCTCACCACCTATCTGTGGGAAATTCATGACCTGCCGGAATTTAATCCATTGGAGGGAAAACTACTGACTGGGGATTTGGGTACACATAAAATCAGGCAGATTTGCCAGACATTAGTGACACATAGTACATCCACACCCCGAACCCTGAGACAGACCTGGCAGGGGGGACATACCCACACTTGATAATGATGATTGGACAGAAGCCTTGATGGCACCACGTGATGCTGCAATATCGTCCAGACTTCGCCTTATTCAATTGAAATTCCTAAACAGAGCTTATTTCAAAAGGTACTGCTTGTGGCGCATGGGGGCCATAACCTCACCGGTGTGCCTTAGATGTAGGATGAATGAGGGCCCTTTCTTACACACAGTATGGAAGTGCTCGGCAGTCAGGGTTTTTTGGCAGGGGTGGTGACGTGTCTACAACGTGTCCTGTCCTGGGAGATCCCATTCCACCCAAAACAAATCTTATTTCACAGCACTGAAGGAATTGGTGGCAATAGGTATAAACAACATTTACTTTTCTAGGCTTAACCTTGGCTAAACATGACTTTGCAAGGCAGTGGAAAGATACGCTACCGCCCACAGTGGGCACCTGGAGGCAAGGAATGGATCACTGTATGGGCATGGAAATAGCGGTCTACCGAGCTAGGGGATGCCCGCAGAAACATGCAAAGATATGGCAGCGGTAGGCACACCACCGAGGTATAGTCTTGGCACCTGTCCTTACGATGGACTCCCTTCTTGACACAGTAATACGATAATATGGTGGTGGTCTATAGGGCCCCTGACCCCTTACAACAGACATGTATCCCTCATAAAGAGAACTTTAATGTGTTGTTCATGGGAAGGATGGTGGATCTGATCTTTGTAATTTCTGACTGTGTCATCGGGGTGGGCGGCAGGTTGTTACTGCACTGCAAGTTTGGATGAGCCATGTTGGCTACACTGTAATGTCAAACCGAAAATCAATAAAATGTGTTGTTTAAAAAAACAAAAAAAACAAAGCAGTTTCCCAGTGAGGAAACATCAGCAAACATATTGTCTCTGCAATAGCAGCAGTGAGTTAGTGCAGTTTTGTTAAAGTTGATTTAGTACGTAGATAATTGGTCCAAATCTTTCAGTATCAAATTTTGCACAAGGAATACAAGTTCCAATTAAAATTAATTGAGAAAAAATATATATTTTATTACGGCTACCAAAGAAATATACATCAAAAATGACTAAAGATTGAAACTGCCTTTTGAATAAGTTCTGTTTGTTGTAAGGATTTTTTATGGAGGTCACCAAACCCTCAACACCGGACGTTTTAGAGATGCAATGAGATGAAGCAAAAGCTCTAAGGGAGGTGCATTCATACATTCTTCTGGATCTAAAAACTGTTGGATTCTTTGGTCATAGTTCACATGGAATCTTCAGCTCGACAAACAGTGATTATTCAGCAATGAGCTTCCTCAGTTGAAATGCAGACTTGAAGGGGCCCCTCAATTTCTCTGACTGTTTTGGTTTTGTGATCAGAGATTTGGCTCAGACTTTTTACTCTTTAGTTTATAAACAAGCAACCCATCTTTTACATCTACACTTTATAAAGATTAAAGGATTGTAGCACCATTGAACTATAGTTCATATTGAATGTTTTTAGGGGAGCAGGAAATAGAAAAAACAAAAGAACCCATAAGCAATACTTCTGATTCAAAGGCTGCAGTATACAGATATCTTAGTCTGCTTCAGAGTGGCTTCCTACACAGCATCCAGAACTTTAACCCTCAGGAGAATTCATCTGGTATAGCCACTGGAATTTGAATTTGTGATGGAAGATGGGTTTGGCTTGAAGTTACATCTTCCTTTTTTGTTTGAGGATTTATATCATAAGGCCTCTTTAGCTATATAAGTTATGTTAGTGATTAAAATAACTTATAAAGTGTCTCCAACAGTCTATCGCGAGCTACCAGTAGTTCAATGACACCTTCAAAGTAGCTCACAGCCGTGAGTTAATTTTTAAATAAGCACAGGGTCGCTTTTTTTTTCTATGTTAAGGGAAGGCTGTGTTTACTTTACATTGTTATCATCAGGCTGCAGATAGCAGAGCCTAATAATGAGCAGTGCTCAGTCAGCTTTATGGACCAGGCTGGGTCACAGAGGATGAGCACTGAAGTATTTAACTCTTAAACAAAAGTCCTTATCAACTCAATATTGGAGCATAAGAACAAAATTATGTTTCTGAATGCTTATAAATGGGAGAAAATTATAATGGAAAGTTACCTTAAGGATTAACTCTTCATTTTAATGTCCTCCCATTTCAAAGTGTCCCATTTACAAGCAGCAGGCCTTTTACTCCCAATGGCCAGTAGACATAGTGCCATATTTACAACTGAAAAATAGTCATGTTTCTTCAAATGGGAGAAATTTAAAGTGAAGAAAACGTTTTCTCTGAAACATTAAGTATTAATGTCTTTCTCCACCTTCAATTAAGCCAAATATATCTTAATGTTTTATGAAGTATGTTTATTCACTTAAAATTCCTCCCATTTAAACAAAAGTATTTTTATGTTATAAATATGGCTCCATGTTTACAGGCCACTGAGAGCAAGGTGCTTGGTGTTTGTAAATGAGACACTTGGAAATCGGAGAAAATTTTAATGATGAATTTTATGGAATCCACTTAAACAAAGTTAACTCTGAAATTATATTTTCTGGAAACAGAGCCATATTTATGAGTGAAAAATACAGCCATTATTTTAAGTGCAGAAAAATGTTCCATACTCTGAGCATTTTTGCAAAACATTTTTCTGCACTTTAAATTTCTCCCATTTGTGTTATACATGTAACGGTGCCACATATGCCAAAAGGTATGCCCTGTGCCACAAGTACATACGACACAGTCTCTCAGATAGCCATACACACATTCATCGCACACATGTTCGTTCATACATCCCCAAAGACCACACTCTCTCTGACACACATGGCGACCCTGTCATAGTTCCCCTAGTCAAAGTATTTTGTGCAAACCATAGCATCTGACTGTATGGACATTAGGCTTTAGGCCAATTTAGCTGGGCGTGGAGGCATCTGGTAACAATGCATGAGTTGCTTAGTTTTAAGTAGTTCACAATGATTTTCATAGATCAGAAGTAGCTCTCACTACAGAAAAGGTTGGAGACCAAGTTCAAACACCACATTATTTCTAAATAACCTTTGCTCTTTGTCTGTCCTGTTGTTTCTCGATACAGAGACACAGGCATGGAATTGAAATGGTATCCAGCATAAATTTAAAAGCCTCTGCCATCAAATCTGAAAGAACTAGAAGCAGTGATGACAAAAATATGGTTTGAAGAGGACCAAACTTTACATGTTTCTGAATAGGCAGCCAGTGAAAAGACTACAGACTTGAAGAAATGTGGTCAGATTTCTTCAACCTTTGCAGCATTTTTGCAACAGTATTCTGAGCACTCAACAGCATTAGCGAGGTAGGTGCAAGTGAACGGTATTGCCATTTTGGAGGAAAGAGGAGTCACAGGCTTTTATGAATGTTCCTTTACACACCATTTAACAGTTAACTGACATAACTAAAACTTTGAACATTGTGAGGTAGTGGAAATCTTTGGTGCCACACTAGGTGCTAGTTGGTGCTGGGCAAAGGCTGTAAAGAGGGACTATGTTGTGGGATGCTGAGCGGAGTAGAGAGATTTTTGGATTTAGCTGCATTATGCTTCAGAAAATTCCTCGACGTCCACTACTGAATGACACCTTGGACTGACTACATTGATGATAGAATTAGGGACAATGTCCTTAGGGCTACATGTATGTAAAATCTCACTCCATAATTAAGTATTACAAAAGGAAACAGACCTGAAGTAAAAGTTAAAAAGAACGGGTGAGATTGCAGAGACCTGAAGGATACCCCAGAGGATAATAAACTGGGCAGACTCAAATTGCGAAAGAAATACCAATTGAAAGTGGTCCATCAAAAAGGTCTTGCTATAGGATAAAACTAATCTGGAATTCAAGACCAAAGTCAAAGAATGATCAATAGTGTGGAAGAAAGCATTTTGTTGAATGTCACTATATCGAGATCAACAATATTGAACTACAAAAATATTGCAGCCTCTACATAACCCAATACTATAACACCAAGTATATACTTACAATTAATTTGTTCTTAAAATATATTCTTATTTAGTATTTTTACTTCAATTCTACAACAGAAAACAGTCAACGTCCACTTCAAGATAACATGTGACCCAGTTATTTTACAAATGAATCGATACATCTCCTCCACAGTGCGTTTTTTTCATATATAATAGTTCGACTCATCTACCTCTCCTACCTGAATCCATTTTTTCGTGAGTCCACCCTTTACCCCTGTCCAGGTACATGGGAGGGTCCCTTTTAGTCGTAACACTGAGGTGAAATTTAAAGCATTGCTATGTCTTCCTTCTACCAAAGTCTGTAGCGGTCCCTCCATTTGCCCCATATTCTGACCATTTTTTGTGGGCAAACCCTTCTAACATAAACCACCCTCTCTGCCTATATGCATATATCCATACCTGTAAACCATTGCCGCTTAATTGGTACAATTGACCCACCTCAGAGCTGGGTAATGTCCCTTTTAGCAAGCATGAATCCTAAGTGCTGAGCGTGTGAGAGATCCACATCACATAGGATTCCCAAGAGGATAAACTGTGGCGTTGTGGGGGTGGCCACATCCAGGATGGCTATCAGTTCCTCGACAATGGTGCCCCAGTATCCATAGATAGGTGGGCAGTCCCAAAGGGTGAGCATAAACGTGCCCTCACCCACCCTGCAGCACAGGCATTGATGGTTCGGGGGCATTTCTCGTTCAGTATAGCCGGCTCCTATGATAAGAAATCCTGTGAAGGATTTTCAGGTGGATGAGCTGTAATTTAGACTTAATAGCCACTTCAGGGAAACCGCGTTGGGGCAATCTTCCAGTCTTCCGTCTCCATGGGTCCTAAGTCTCTTTCCCAGGTTGACCAGAGATGAATGAGTGTGTCAGGTGTGTTATTGATAATTAAGCAATATGTTTCCGAGACCACTTTACTGGTTATCTCGTCTCCTAGTATCATAGCTTCCAAGGGATTATTATCAGGAATTGACGCTGAATATATATTCCCAACCTTTAGAGCGTAATGTAGTCACAGAAACCTATATTTTTGTGTGTGGCTCAAATGGAATTCTTGTTGTAAGGCCTCAAACAACTTTACCCTATGCATCTATTATGACACCTATCGTGGAGATGCCAATAATACCATTTGCGGAACATAGAGAGCTTGCTGACCTTCCATAGCATGTCATCCTGCCAAAGTGGCATCTGCTCAGTCACCCTTTCCGCAATCCCAAAAATCTAGTTGCCTTGTCTCAGGTTTCAAGCGCTATCTCAATGGGGTGCAACAATCGCCTCTTACCAGTTGCAGTATAGACACAAGGCATGTAAGTTTGTGCTGAGAGGGGCCTTGAGCTAAACAGTACCAAAACAAAATGCATGTTTTTCTCTAGGGCCAGACACTTTTGTAGTAGTAGACATATTCTGGTGGGAAACAAGCCTATCGATCGTGTGTACTCCTTCGATTATTTAGGCGTGCGGATGACACCTAACTTGAGCCCCACAGATTGAAAAAGCCTATTCAACGCTTACCCAACAGTCAGTAAATCTGCTGAAAGTTCACCGTAGAACATGGAGATTTGTAATGTTAAAGTTAATGGGTCTGTGTTGTATGGTGCTGAAAAATAGGGCTCTGCAAACCACATTAGCCTTGCCATGGCTGAGCATAGGTTTGTGAGGTCTATCCTCTCACTCCCAATGAGTACGCCTCTTGTACCATTGTATCTAGACCTTGCCCAGAGAATGATATTGCACAAAATTGAATGTCAAATGTTATTGTTTTGGTATTGTCTGTGGTCGACAGTCGAACTTGAATCCTATTGTGAAGGTGTTAGATCTGATTACCTTTCCCAGTGTAGTCAAAATACCCTGGTTTCATGCTATTAAAACTCTCTTACAGAGGTTGAGTCTAGGTGTTTACTGGCTTTTACCAGAACAATTGGGCCAGTTATCTAGAGAAAGGATTAAAGACCTTTATTGGGAATCTTCAGCTATGGATATAGCGACCAAGAGCACAGGCAGTCTTACACTGTCCTTTATCGATTTCAAACCATTTATGAGTTTTGAGTTAACCATCGACGAAATCGAACCTTCCCTGGCACGTAAACTATAGCTACAGTTTAGATATGGTATCCTCCCGGTTAAATCGTTTATTTCGAACTGGTCTGTAGGGAGCGAGGGTGGTTATGACCAATGTCCTGCATGTTGGGGGGGGGGGAGAATCAATGGAACACCCTTTGTTCTTCTGCCCCTAGTATAGTAATTTGAGAGCAAAGTGGATCGCTCCACTGTGTAAGAATTTTGGCACCAGGAGTTACAGGGTTGCTTTTAGAATTTTGAGTACCAGTACACATAGGCCCCATGTTTTTGGTGTGGCAAAATTTCTTATGGCAACCTGGATAAGACACCTTAAGTGCCTATAAGATGTGGTAGCCATTACCTGAGTAACCATAATAGGGATGAAATCAGTGGAGTGTTTTGCATAATTTTAAATGTGTGTAGCCCATGAAATGTTCCGCTTTGTTTTAACATTTTTACATGTTTTTATGATAACAACTGGACTGTTTTTTTCTTTTTACTGATCTTGTATTTTGTAAAATGTCTTATATATTGCTACTTTGTTGTTCTTTGTGATCAAAAATAAAGTATTTTGACTGATTCTATTGGCCAAGCTATTGATGTTCAGGAAAGGATTTTCATGACAGTGGGTTCCACGTCATGGTTTGTCTTTGGGGTGCGAGTACCTCTGTGTGGGTCCAGTGGTGTATCTCCCCCCCTCCTATATCTGTGAGTTGGTACACATGTAGAAGTGGCAGTTGTTAACCTAAAAAACTGAAACAATAACCCCCAACTGTTCCCTGCTTTCCACATTTCATGATCACAGGCTCACATCTGGCAGTCCCCCAACTTCAGAAATGTCTGTCCCCCCCACATCACCTTCCCTCCAACCTCCCCACACTAAGCACACAGTTACTGCAAGGCTGTTTACAAGGCCTACAAAAAGCAAAGTCAAACAATCAAACAAAAGATAAAACAGATAGGTAGGGATGTAGCATAATGTCTACTACACTGAAATATTCATCATCCTGCCATTGTACCTGGACCCAGGATGAAATCCTTATATTGTATTGCGGCTGCACCGGGTGTATACAGTAGCTCAGCGTGTCCACTGTTTTTGCAAGGACTTTAGCCTCTGCATCACGGAGGGCTTTCCAACTCGGATGTGCGAGGCTGATCTATTCCTCCAGTCTCTGCGAGCTGTAGCACTCCCTCCATGTCTCCATGGGCCGTGCAAGATCGGCTTATGTCTGAACCAAACTAGTCTGAGGAGCCTCCCCCTCTCCTCTGGCCCGCCCAAAAGTGTAACATCTGCACCCACCGGTACGGCATGTGCCATCCCCAGGAGGGGCAGTTTGTTTTCTCCAGGATGTCCACAGAGGGCGCTTGTATCGTTTCAGCATTCTTTTCTCGGCCGCCCACTCCCACATTGCCTCTGGGGTGTCAAAGAAGTATGACTTGTAGTCAAGAATAATCCTGAGTCTGGATTGGGAACAGGAGTATGTAGGACTCGAATGAATTCCGTTTAGTTTTGGACGTGTGTGGTGTAATCCAGAAAGATCATTATACAGGAGGATTGATAGACTAGTTGTCCCTTTTTACGCACCACTCGCAGTATCACATCCCTGTCTTGAAATATTAAGATGTGGACAATCAGGTGGCTTGGGGATGCCACTGGGGGAGGCCTCTGCACCAGTGCCCAATGTGCTCTTTCTACCCAAACCAGGGGGACAGCACTCCTCTAGGTATCCAGGACATAATCCAGTCTTTGAGGAATATATCTGATGGGGAGGGGCTGATAGACTATGGGAACCCAACAAACTTTTTAAGTTGGTACACTTGGACGGATTTTTACCATCCTCCGCCCTTTGTTCCAGGGTTTTGGTGGTCGCAAGCAGGTGATGTATGTCAGTCCGGAGTATAGTCATTTCATCCACCAGCGTAGAGATCTGGCCCTCCGCCTCCGAGACTCTCCCCGCCACATTACGAAGGTCCTGCAATAGGAACAGGACATCTGCTCCCACTTTCCCTAGTTTGGTTTCCACTGCGAGTTGGGAGGTCTGGATTTCTTGCAACATCATGGGCATATCAATGGCACCCGGTGTCTGAGGGTGGGGCACCATTAAGGCCCGCACTGGGTGGTCCCTGCTCTTACTCTCCCTCCCCCTATCAGAGCCATGTTTCTGCTAGTGCGACAGTGAAGGAGCTGTATCCTCTGTTCACTGAAGGTGGAGTGAAGATATTGGTTCCAGGCAGAATACGGGCGTCGGCGCTCGCAGCTCCAGGAGTAGCAGAGCGTCTTGTTTTCCTCAACAGAGGCTCAGTGACGCTGCAGGCAATGATAGGTCGCTGAGTGGTCCGGCCCTCCACCTGAGGAAGAGAAATGGGAAGGAAGTCCTCTTCCGTGTGACCCCCAGCCCATGAGCAGCCAGGGCAGCCGAAAAGCCCCCTCCTCTCCCCCCTGGTCAACACTCACTCAGACATTACCTCTAAGCCAATGCAGCAGGGGGAGTGAAAAAGCACGGCAGGTGCCAAACCACCCTTCGGTCCAGGGGTACAGAGAAACTAATCCACCCGGCCTGCTTGCACCATCTACTAACCCAGGGATGGGCAGCACATGCAGCCGGGAGGAGTTAGAGCCCTGCGATCCAGTAGGCCCCCTTAACCCTCAAATCCAAGTTCCCCTAGGAAGGCAGTCCGGCGGGGACGGAAAGTACGCACTCCCCCTTCACTCTGGCACCAAGTACCACCCACACACACTCCATGCCTGCCCCAGGTGGGCCAACTCGTCCCATCAGGACAACCAGAGAGCTGCCCACTCACCGTGGTTGCACTAGTGTTGCCACTATTGCTCTTGCTGGTCTCCGCAAGAGCCGTTCTTCTGTCCACCGTTCTCAGCTCCTCTACGCGGTTTAGGCTAGCCCCGTGGTCTGCCTCCCCAAGGCCAGGATGTCACTCGAATTCCAAGAGGCCAGAAGGGGGAGTCCCATATCTTAGCCATGTGGCAGAGGTTGCCTCCTGTTGTCGCAGCCTCCAGACGAGCGCAAGGCCTGGAGGATGCTGAAACATGTAGAGGAAGCCCGCGGAGCACAATTACTATGTGCCCTCCATGTTGGCTACCTCGGCCACGCCCCTTATACTTACAATTCTCAACTGCACATCTACTTCCCTTGACAAAGTGGTAGTTAAAGTAGAGAATGCAATATGTTTGTCAGGCAATATATTGCATGTAACGCAGTGACACCTCCTATCCACAAGAAAACAGATCTAAAAGTATCGGGGCCTTACACAACTGTCATGCATTCTCAGATCATCCAGCAACAAAATAACAACACTCTTGGTGTTCATTCCATGCCAGGTCCAAAATGGAGCGCGCTTCTGTAAAAGATTAAAGTTTAGGAAATGAGAAATCCAGGAAAGTGGTGGAAAAACTCTGCTGACCATTGAAGTAAGGAGCTCACGGAGAACGATGCGCACCCCCAACTGACAGGAGTCTGTTGGGGGGGAAACTCAGTACAACTGGCATCCATGAAGCTCAACACAAAGGTAAACAAAAGCCAAAGAAATACGGTAGATGGAAGTTCTAGACATGAAGCTAATTGCAAACAAAATCAATACCTTAACTCAAGGAAATACATCAAGAAAATACATACTTATTCGTACCACAGGTCTACAAATGTGGTTGGATAAAGAAAATAAGTGATAGGCCAGACGTTTATCAGTTCTTGATCACACAGGGAGCCAAAACATCAGCTAGAGGCAAAAAGTTCTCCGAATTTGGTGTTCGTTTTTCTTGGAGACTAGTGAAGACTGACAAACTGCTGAAACTGGATCGTTTTGAAATGTTTTCTGTAGCTTGATTGTGCCAGAATGAACATCCATGCAATGATGTATTCTTCGAACAACACTGCCTTGCAATCAATCTTATTTTTTAATAAACTCTTTGAGAGTCTCCTGTAGTATCTGCATCAGTGTATTGCCATTGTGCACTGCATGAAATTGTGAAATCTACACTTAGTGTGTTGGGCAGAAGAAAGAGAAAACTAGACGGCGCTAATGTTAATAGCTATATTTAACCACTTGGAACACAGGGCTGTACCCAGATGGATGTTCCCATTTCTTTGCCATACTGTTAGTTCATTCCTGAACCCATGCATTTAAAAGCATGATGATGCTTATTTAAAAATCTTGAACCTGAAAAGTCAGTTGACGGGTGTAATGAATAGTTGTCAGCACACTGCTAAGCAGCTGCAAAATAGAAAATGTCCAACTGTGGAGTTTAAACATATGCCAATCATCGGACTGCAAATATAGATGTGTGACTGCCTTGGTTTTGGAGGCTATAGAAATTATTAGGTTGAGCCTGGGCAGCGCATGCACTGCTCTGCGAGGCATGCCGTATTCGAGTATGGACTTGAAGCTCTGCCCACACTTTTCATTGACTTTTGTCATTTTCCTCTGTAAATACTGGCTTCTGATTCATTAATAGGCTGGTTAGTCCCTCCTCAGTACCGCCTTGCTTCATTCGTAACCTCCCATGAGGACTGGCCCTTTTACTTCTGTTGTTATACGGTATGTCTTATTTAGTCTGTGAGCACTATTTTCTTTAATGAGTTTCTCCTACTGCAGGCACGACATGCTTTCTTGCAACATTCAGCACGCCATGCAGGCTTTAACTTTCCAAGCAGCCCGGGACAATGGCAGACACTTCTTTGAAATGAAATAGGTCTTGCATTTACAAGAGGTTCTGCAATTGGCATTGTAAATGACAGTGCCTTTTATTTATGTGTTCATTATCAAAACACATAAATAAAAGGCATTGCGCATCGATTTGAAACTGTGTGTGCTATACACGAGTGAGTCAACATAATATGCCAGTCACATTCTTTGCATTTCAGTGAAAACTATTGAATGTTATTGGTTCACAGGAAAAAAAAGTTGCACGGGGCGTTGTGCATTGGAAAGAGCATTGCCAATATATAGTGGATTTTGAATCATACAGACTTCTTCAAAACGTTCTCATTGTGACAGAATATTTTTTAATATTTTTTTAAACATCTATTTAACCACATGTAAGCAATATTACTAAATTTAGCACCACAAAATAATTTTGAATTGGGAGGAAATGTACATTCATAACATTTGGTATACTAGTATGAAGAAAAACTAACTAGTTATACTTAATAGAGCCCCTTTCAGGATGCATCTTAGATACTTTATGCAGTTCAGTTCACTCAAATGGAAGCAAGTAGCAATCATTGTTTAGAGCTGTTTTTCCAATCTCGATTATACTTACAGTAAAGAAGTCTTGGAATGCGGAAAAACTCCAGACAAAGCACTGACTGAGGTTAAAGCTGGATTCAAGATCTTTCAAAGTCAAAGATGTTTTGAATAGTATTCAGGCACAGAAGTGTTTGAAGAAGACTCGAGAATCAACAGGAGCCCTCGTGAAGAATTTGTACAAATGGTTTTTTAAGACAGTTTTTTAATTTATTTTTTTACAGCCATGTTTGAGTACAGACTGAGTTTGAAGGTGGCTCTGTCAGCCCACACTTTTTTCCTGCAGGTGGGGAGACTAAGTTGTACTAATGAGAAACTGTATCCTTCTACACTGGATGTCATATTTTTTGTCTGTGAGAGAGATAATGAATCTAAAGACTTGCATTAAGGCAATATTCCTCTCAGCACCTTGATAAAAAGAATACATTTTTGGCTGAACCCACATGAGCTCAGGCTCCAAGAGTTAGGTAATATAACGTGGGTAGTTGATTCGGTCTCAGGACATCTATGTGATGTATGATGTCACTGAAGGGAGCTCTTGTCTGAAGAGAAAGAACATATAACCACAGCTCTGACAGGTCTAGGCATACACAGTGTGTCTTATGCCGTTAAGACATGATCTGGAACTCCACCACATTGATTGTTCTGTTGTTTATCCCTGAAGTGGAGGTTCTATCTCGCTTGTCAGTTGGATACCTGGCTGGCATGAGGGGAATTACGATCAGGCAGGCTGTTCTCATTAACGTTCCTTTGACCATTTGTATGTGTCATCAACTTTCATTCACCACATTTTGGCGATGAAGATGGCACGCTGATCCCAAAGAGCAGCGTGTGCTGACTGGCTGCCCAGCTCATAGGAGATGAGCGCATGCCAGTTGCCTACATCAGTAGGAGTAACAGCGTGTGCTGACTCACTGAGGAACTGAGTCTCGTAACTCACACCAAATGTGCTTGCAGGGAAATACCACCCTCACAACATATACCACCCAACATCAAAGGAAAGTACCTTCGTCCAGCTAGGAAACTATAGTCACAAACATAAAAACAGGACTAAATGGATTCAGCCCCCATTGTTGTTCTGTCATCTTTCTGGGCACATCAGGGCTCTCCACCAGTGGCGGCTAGTAGGGAAAGGGGTGGGGTGGGCGGGTTGAAAAAAACAAAATATAAAAAAGAATTGTACCTTTCCACGATGGCCTTCTCTCCTCCATCATTTGTCCTCCGCTTCTCTTCCTGACTCTGAGTTCCAGAAGCAGGTAGCACACAGGCTCCCCTAAGCCAATCATGACGCTGCTGTCACCAGCATGACAGCAGCGTCGTGATTGATCTGAGCACTGTGGGAGCCTGTGCATGTTCTCCACCCAGGCTGTGCAATAAAGCCCGGTGGAAAACATACTAAGTGTGCATGACGGTTTGGCCGGCCCAAGAAGGCCGGCCAAACCGTCATTTGCACTTATTGTGCACAAACCAATGCTCCTCCCTGTGACACCAGCCCCACCCCAACCTAACCTAACCCCGTAGCTACGAAAAATAAAATGATAATAACGTCATTTTAATTTTATTGCTCTGAGAGCATTGGGGGGACGCTCCTCCTCCTCAGCGGAGGAGCCGCCCCTGATTTTTACTCATAGAATGGGAAGACTGGATAGATATTTTTGATAATTATCTCTTGGCTCTAGATCATGGGTACTCACAAACTTTCTCTCGGGGGCCAAATTTACAGTGTGGTTTGTGGCCGAGGGCCGCACCGGTGGGGGCGGGGTCATTGGGGGAGGGGGCGGGGCTAGAGACTGTGACCATGAGGTGGAACACAGGCCCCTGCAGCGGACGCCTTCGTCCACTGAGCCACCGGACCCGGCATACACATCTCTCTCTCTCTCTCCCTCTCTGTCTCCCTCCCTCTCTCTCTCTGTCTCCCTCCCTCCCTCTCTGTCTCCCTCCCTCTCTCTCTCCCTCCCTCCCTCTCCCTCCCTCCCTCTCTCCCTCCCTCCCTCCCTCTCTCCCTCCCTCTCTCCCTCTCTCCCTCCCTCCCTCCCTCTCTCCCTCCCTCTCCCTCCCTCCCTCTCTCTCTCCCTCCCTCTCTCCCCTCCCTCCCTCTCTCCCTCCCTCCCCCTTCCTCCCTCTCCCTCTCTCCCCCTCCCTCCCTCCCCTCTCACTCCCTCCCCCTTCCTCCCTCTCCCTCTCTCCCCTCCCTCCCCCTCCCTCCCTCTCCCTCCCTCTTCCTCCCTCCCTCCGTCTCCCTCCCTCTGTCTCCCTCCCTCTGTCTCCCTCCGTCTGTTTCCCTCCGTCTGTCTCCCTCCGACTGTCTCTCTCTGTCTGTCTCCCTCTCTGTCTGTCTCCCTCTCTGTCTGTCTCCCTCTCTGTCTCCCTTTCTCTCTGTCTCCCTTTCTCTCTGTCTCCCTTTCTCTCTCTCTCCCTTTCTCTCTGTCTCCCTTTCTCTGTCTGTCTCCCTCTCTGTCTGTCTCCCTCTCTGTCTGTCTCCCTCCCTGTCTGTCTCCCTCCCTCCCTGTCTGTCTGTGTCTCTGTCTCCCTCCCTCTGTCTCCCTCCCTCTGTCTCCCTCTCTCTGTCTCCCGCTCTCTGTCTCTGTCTCACTCTCTCTGTCTCCCTCTCTCTGTCTCCCTCTCTCTGTCTCTGTCTCCGTCTCTCTCCGTCTCACTCTCTCTCTGTCTCCCGCCCTCTGTCTGTCTCCCTCTGCCTCCCTCTGTCTCCCGCTCTCTGTGTCCCTCTCTGTCTCCCTCCCTCTCTGTTTCCCTCCCTCTCTGTCTCCCTCCCTCTCTGTCACCCTCTGTCTCCCTCCCTCTGTCACCCTCTGTCTCCCTCCCTCCCTCTCCCTCTCTCCCTCTCCCTCCCTGTCTCCCTCCCTGTCTCCCTCCCTGTCTCCCTCCCTGTCTCTCTCCGTCTCCCTCCGTCTCCCTCTCCCTCTCTGGCTCTCTGCCTCTCTGTCTCTGTCTGTCTCTATCTGTCTGTCCCTGTTCCCGTCTCTGCCTCTATCTGTCTCTGTCTGTCCCGGTCTCGGTCTGTCCCTGTCTGTCTCCCTCCCTCTGTCTGTCTCCCTCCCTCTGTCTGTCTCCCTCCCTCTGTCTCCCTCCCTCTGTCTCCCTCCCTCCCTCTGTCTCCCTCCCTCTGTCTCTCTCTGCCTCTCTCTGCGTCCCTCCCTCTCTGTCTCCCTCTGTCACCCTCCCTCTGTCTCCCTCCCTCTGTCACCCTCTCTGTCTCCCTCCGTCTCCCTCCATCTCCCTCTGTCTCCCTCTCCATCTCTGTCTCCCTCTCCATCTCTGTCTCTCTGTCTCTGCCTCTATCTATCTGTCCCTGTTCCTGTCTCTGCCTCTATCTGTCTCTGTCTGTCCCTCCCTCTGTCTGTCCCTCCCTCTGTCTGTCCCTCCCTCTGTCTCCCTCCCTCTGTCTCTCTGTCTCCCTCCCCCTCTGTCTCCCTCCCCCTCTGTCTCCCTCCCTCTCTGTCTCCCTTTCTCTCTGTCTGTCTCCCTCCCTCTGTCTCTCCCTCCGTCTCCCTCTGTATGTCTCCCTCTCTGTCTCCCTCTCTGTCTCCCTCCCTCTGTCTCCCTCTGTCTCCCTCCCTGTCTTCCTCCCTGTCTTCCTCCCTGTCTCCGTCTCCCTCCGTCTCCCTCTCTCTCTGTCTCCCTCCCTGTGTATGTCTCCCTCTCTCTGTCTGCCTCTCTCTCTGTCTGCCTCACTCTCTGTCTCCCTCTCTCTCTGTCTCCCTCTCTCTCTGTCTCACTCCCAGGCCTGATCTCCCTGGCCTTGGCTCAACTCTCTGACTACAGGCTGGCGGGAAACATCACAGGCTCTTAACGCACACCTCACCCGGCTCTCACTCCCTGCTGTCCTCTGTCACCCTCTGTCACCTCACCCGGCTCTCACTCCCTGCTGTCCTCTGTCACCCTGTGCCACCTCACCCGGCTCTCACTCCCTACTGCCCTCTGTCACCCTCTGTCACCTCACCCGGCTCTCACTCCCTGCTGCCCTCCGTCACCTCACCGGCTCTCACTCCCTGCTGTCCTCTGTCACCCTCTGTCACCTCACCCGGCTCTCACTCCCTACTGCCCTCTGTCACCCTCTGTCACCTCACCCGGCTCTCACTCCCTGCTGCCCTATGTCACCCTCTGCCATCTCACCCGGCTCTCACTCCCTGCTGCCCTCCGTCACCTCACCCGGCTCTCACTCCTGCTGCCCTCTGTAACCCTCTGTCACCTCACCTGGCTCTCACTCCTGCTGCCCTCCGTCACCTCACCTGGCTCTCACTCCCTGCTGCCCTCCGTCACCTCACCTGGCTCTCACTCCCTGCTGCCCTCCGTCACCTCACCGGGTTCTCACACCCTGCTGTCCTCTATCATTCTCTGTCACCTCACCCAGCGTGTGTGGCAGCCTGGGCTGAGACAGCTTCCTGGACACACACACACAGCCGCACCCGAGTACTTCACAGGTCTTTAAAAGACCATTTGCATGATAACGAGGCTTTGTTGTATTTCACCTCTTCTTAGCACCCCTGCAGCTCCACTCGGACAATCGCTGGAATCGCCCGGCCCCCATAGAGCAGAGTCTGTGTTTGCTGACACACTGTAAAAAAACAACAACAAAAAACACAGGTACGATGTCTGCAAGGTCCGCGGGCCGCCAAAGAAGGCTTGCTGGGCCGCTGGCGGCCCGCGGGCCGTACTATGAGTACCCGTGCTCTAGATGATCAAGACTTTAGACCTGAGAGGAAGAAAGCATTACTTTTAAGTGCTTTAGGGACAGAAAGTCAACATATTTTTAAGTTTCTCCCAGAGCCTAGTGATCATAAAGGTCGTATCATACCTGATGTGTACAAGGAGGTTGAATTACGTTTGGAATGGAGGTTTGCCAAACAAGTAAATATAGTAATGTCAAGATATAAATTCTATACTTACCCTCATAAGTCTGGAGAATCCATTGATGAATTGGTGTTAAGGTTGCGCAGACTTTCTGTTAAAAGTCAATTGGTCAAATGAAGGAGGAACCCATATGTGACTAATTAATTGTTCAGTGTAGCAGCAAGAAGATCCAAGAACGATTGTGAGCAGCTAAAAATCCATCCTTGAAATATACTATTGACATTGCAAAGGGGGTGGAGGAATCAGAATTTTGCATTAAGGAAATGAGCAAACAGAAATACTGCAGCTGGGGGTTATGTTGTATCCTCTATTGACAAAGTGGAGGGGGATCAAGAAACTGCAAATGCTGTAAACCTTGTTAGTAAGACCACAAATAAGCTTCAGAAAGAGAGTGTAAACACTAAACAAATTTAAAAAGTCTGTTATAGGTGTGACAGTATTTCCATAGTAGTGAATCAAAATTGTGTTATGCTGCAAACAAAGCGTGCAGGAAGTGTAGTTGTAGAGGTCATTTTGCATGAACGTGCAGGGAGAATAGCAAGTCAAGGATAGCAGCCACAGAAGAGTTGAGTGCTAGAACATTAGAAGACCGTATTTTGAGTGTAGGGAAGGAAGATGAAGACAAGGGAAGGAGAAATTAGCCGAAAACACTCTTTCAAGTGAAAAGCAGGGATGTTGAATTTATGGTTGACTCAGAATCCATATACAACATTTTTCCCAAGTGTATGTTTGTGAAGGAACAACCCAAGGTTGAATTGTATTCCAAGAATATATGTCTGGGAGGGTACCAAAGTGAAAAAAATTATGTTTTAGGTTACTTTATTGCTCCCAATAGTTTTTTGTCAAGGGAAATTGAAGGTAAGGTATACGTTGAGAAAGATGGACCACCGATTCTTGGCTGGCTGCAGCAATATCAATACATATTGTTATCAATACCCACGTTCCAAATCAAGTCATGGTGGTAGACGAGATCGGTATTGAGGAAGTACGTTAAGCCCAGAGTTATCTTTGTTAAACACATGATGAGGAGATTTACTATAGCAGTCAGAGATGAAGTCAAGAGGATGTTGGAGGAACTGGTGAGGGAACGCATCATTGAACCAGTAGAGGTCTCTAGATGGGTTTCACTTGTTGTTATTACAGGGAAGGCCGATGTCCGCTTGAGGTTGTCTGTGGATTTGAGGAACGTAAACCAGAATATAGTCACAGATAATTGTCTGTTTTCCAACATCGAAAAATTGATTCTTCTATTGATTATATGGAAATTCTTTTCTAAACTTTATCTTAAGAGTGCGTACCATCCGGTCTGCTTATACGAGGATTCTTTTGGCTTTTATCACCATACATGGGACATTTCAGTTTACTAGGATGCCGTTCGGCCTGTCATCAGCCGCACGTTTTTTCCAAAGGATGATGTCTGAGGTATTCAAGGGATTAACAAATATAGTCTACTTTCAGGATGGCATACTTGTGTTATGTTATATTGATTTGTATAGCGCACTAATTACCGAGAGGGTATCCAGGTGTTTGGGCAGGTGTGTAGGTGTGTGGTCCCCAAGGTGCTTATACAAAGAGCCAGGTCTTCAGCTTCTTGTGTGGAACTCATGAAGTGAGGAGGCGGCTCTGATGTGTTGAGGGAGGTCGTTCCATGTCTTGGGTGTGATGTAGGAGAATGAGCGACCTCCACTTTTGCTTTGTGAATGAATATGTGCGAGTGAGGCAGAGCATAGGTGTCTGGTGGATTGGTGAAAGTGTATTCAGCTGTTCAGGTATTCTGGTCCTGTGTTGTGTAGGGCTTTTTTATGTGTGTGTGAGAAGTTTAAATTGGCTGCATTTATGAATAGGGAGCTAATTAAGGTTTTTGAGGTGTGGTGTGGCGTGGAAGGTCTAGTACGAGTCTTCCAGAGGTGTCCTGGATGGTCTGGAGTCTATGGAGGAGTTGTTTGGAGATTCTAGTGTAGAGAGTGTTGCTGTAGTCCAGCCTGCTAGTGATGAGTGCTTGTGTGGCATTCCGTCTGGTGTTCTGAGGCATCTATTTCAAGATCTTTCATAGCATGTGTGGGATGTGGAAGCAGGAGATGCACACTGCGCTGATTAGAGCAGTCATGTTGAGCTTATCATCTAGGATGATCCCTAGATTTCTTGCGTTGTCTGTGTGCGTGGGTGTTGATCCTAGCTCCAACGGCCACCAGGTGGAGTCCCATGGGGAGGGCTTCTTGCCGAAGACCAGTACTTCCGTCTTCTCGGAGTTGAGCTGCAGGCAGTTGGTTCACATCCAGTCTGCTACCATGATCATGCAGTTGGTAAAGTTGGTTGTCTTGTCCATCAGGGAGAGGACGAGTTGGGTGTCATTGGTGTAAGAGATGATGGTGATGTCTTGTGATCTGATGATGTTGGCGAGCTGTGTCAAGTATATGTTGAAAAGGGTGGGGCTGAGGGACGATTCCTGTGGGACTCAGCATATCAATTTCTTGGTCTCTGATGTGAAGTGTGGCAGCCTGACCCTTTGGGTTTTTCCCATGAGTAAGGAACAGATACATTTGAGAGCAGATCCTTGTTTGCTAATCTCGTGGAGTCTTCTCATTTTTTTAAACAAACTTTATTAAGCCTTTACATCCGGATTATCATCATAGTAATTATGACATATAAGGAATTTTACTTTTGCTGTTTCCAGTTGTATCATACCATATTTTGAACCATGAGGTTCCTTTGACATACATATATCTGTCAACCAACATGTGTTATAACAATATAGGGTGACCTGTCACATTAATTTCCTGTTGTACTCAGCCAAATTCGATAATACCAAACAAATCTATGATAAGGCTACCTTTAAAATACTAACTAGTCCCCAACCCTCCCCATCCCTCCCTCCCTCCCCCCCCTGGTCTGCGAATTCCAGGGCACAAGGTTGCCTAGCAGGGTTAGTGTCGTCTTAGTCTGTGTTTTGCTCCATCCGTAGGTGGCATTGTGCGGGCTAGGGTCCTTGTGGGTCTGGCCGTAATCCTGACAGGACTTTACTTAGTCTATTGTGTGGGGGTAAGTCTGGCCGGGCCGAGGCCTAGGTGTTTGAAGTCTTCCAACATAATATCCCATTCCATCGAGATGGGCAATTGCCGAAGGCCTTCGCCTCTTCTACGCGTATCGCTGTGCTCTCTGCCCCACCCCACCGTATCATGTCATCTTGCCAACTGGTCAGTGTCGGACATCTAGGGGATTTCCACCTCATAGTGAGGCCTCTAATGGCAAGTATTAGGGCCAGGTCCGTGAAACGTCGCTGTACCTTTTGTGTTTTATTATATTTCCGCATCCCCATGAGGCATTCTAAAACATTATCCTGGAGGGGCATGTGTGTGACCTCTCCCAGACTGTGTCGTATCCCATTCCAGTATTCCCGTATATGAGGACAGCTCCACAGCATATGGATGAGATCCGCCTCATCGCCTTTGCAGCGAGGGCAGCAATGTTGGGCCGCAGGGAACATACGGTGTATTCTCTGTGGGGTTAGGTAGGATCTATGCAGGACCATCGTTTGAATAAATTTAAGTTTAGCATTACGGGGGACTTTTTTGGGGTATTTGAGCATATTCTCCCAGGCTTTGTCAGTAATTTCTAAACTTGTGTCCTCGGTCCAACGCTCCCTGAGTTGAGTGAGTGAGACGCCTGCATGTGCCCTAACCCCGGTGTATAGCCATTTGATGAGGTGTCCCCCTGTCCCCATATAATACAACAGGTGCACTAAATTATGTTGTGGTGGTTCTACGCGTTGAGGAGCCCAGGTGTCCTTGATATAACGTGAGATAGTGGCATGCAGTAGATAGTGACGCTCCGAAGCCCCAGTGTTGTGTACGAACGTGTCGTGATCCATAAGATATCCCTCGCTAAAGAAGGCTCCGACCGTTTCCACCCCTGTCTCCGCCCAAGAGCTTATTCTACCCTTAGTGAGTCTGCCTCCAGGGGTGGAGATCCCCAATAATGGGATATTAGCAGAGTATGGGACTACATCTTTGGTATATAGAAGTGCCTTCTTCCAGCATTGCAGTGCCGTTTTCAGCAAAGGGGGTCCCCCCGGGGGAATTTTAGCTCCAGGCAGAATCAAGGAATGCAGCCTACCCCTGTCAATGTCCCTGGGCGTGAACCCTATTTCCTGGAGATTTCTCCCTGCAGCCCAGTAGGATAGCCACTGAATTTGGCAAGCGTAATAGTATGCCCTGAAGTCGGGGACCCCCAAGCCTCCGTGGCGATTATCTAGTTGTAGTTTCTGTAGGCTTACTGTACGGCGTCCCGAGCCCCAGATAAGCTCCACTAGCAAGGTATTAAGCGTGTTGAATATAGCTTGGGGCACCACTATGGGCAAATTCGCGAAAAAGTACAGTAGTCGAGGGAGTACTACCATCTTTGAGATGGCGATCCGTCCCATTACCGAGAGGGGCAAGGACGACCAGAAGGCCACACTAGAGCGTAGCGATGTAACGGCTTTCCCTAGGTTACCACCTAGCAGATCTGTCTGCGATCTATACACCTGTATTCCCAGGTACCGAAATTTAGTGTGGGCCACCGGTAAACTGTACTTTCCAAAGTGTACTGCAGCCGGGCGAGGCCCCTCTCGAAAGAAAAAAGCATTCGACTTCCCGGAATTAATGATTAGGCCCGACAACCGCCCGAATCTGTGGAAAACAGCTGGGAGGGGAGTGGCCGCCGCCGTTAAGTCCCGAAGATAGAGGAGGATATCGTCCGCATATATGGAGGTAAGGTGGGCGATGCCGGCTATGGGTTTTCCCAGTTGGTCTGCCAACTGACGTAGGGCAATCGCTAGTGGTTCGAGCGCCAGGACAAACAAAAGGGGGGATAGCGGGCATCCCTGCCGGGTGCCCCTGTGGATAGTATACTCACGGGAAATATACTGTCCGGTGCGAGCTCTTGCCGTAGGTGAGGTATATAATAAGCGTACCCATTTAAGATAGTCTTCCGGGAGACCAAAGCGTTGAAGGGCTACAAACATGTAGTCCCAGGCTATAGAGTCAAAGGCCTGACGCAGATCTAATGCCAGGCAGCCCGCATTTGGATAGGCCTCCGGGGTAGCAGTCATGATGTAGTGTAGCCGTCTAGTGTTAAGGGACGTGCTACGGTTCGGTAGAAATCCACATTGATCGCTGTGTATGAGGGTGGGAAGGTGAGGTTGGATGCGGTTCGCAAGTGCTTTGCTCAGGATTTTAAATTCCGTGGCTAAGAGGGAGAGGGGCCTATAATTAGTAATATCTGTGTTGTCTCGGCCCGGTTTAAGGAGTGAGATGACTAGAGCTTGCATGGTGGAAGGGGCAAATGGCCAATCTCCAGCGCCTCTTTGTAGACTTCCTCGAGTTTGGGGACAAGTAGGTCTGAGTAGGTATGATAGAACTCAATTGGCAGTCCATCGGCTCCTGGCGCCTTATTCCGATTGAGTCCCTTAATTGCGGTGCGTATCTCGTGCTGAGTGATAGGGCCCTTAATTTCGTTCTGTATGTCTATGGGCAAGGAGGGTATGGGTAGATCATTTAGAAAATCATCTACAGAGTTATCGGTAACTCGGATGGGGGTGGTATATAGGTTACTAAGATAAGTACAGAAGGTTTCGTTGATCTCCTGTTGTGTATGAGCCGATCCGCCAGTCGGTATATTCACCTGGGTAATAATAGTGGGTTCAGGTCTATCGCACACTATGCGGGCCAATAATGTCCCCGCCCTGTCCGCTTCCGAATGTTTCCGTTGTGTGAAGGCTCTGTGGTCTATGGCCCTCAGTGTTTCAAGGGTTTCAGCATGATCAATACGGGCGTTCTGCACGGCCTCTTTTTTACTAGGATCTGTCACTGCCTCCTGTTCCAGGGTATTCAGCAGGTTCTCCACCCTCAACAGTTTCTGGTGAATTTCCTGTCGAGCCCCTACTACCTGACCAATTGCAGCACCCCTTACCACTACCTTAAGTGCGTCCCATTCAATCAAGTGAGAGGAAGCCGTGTTCCAGTTTTCAGCCAGGTATGTAGTAATGGTGTCAGAGATGGTAGAGCGAAACGGAGCGTCATCCAACAGCTGTGGCCTCAGACTCCAAGTGGGCACTGGGGTCGG
Organism: Calotriton arnoldi; assembly: GCA_963921515.1. Taxonomy (NCBI): domain Eukaryota; kingdom Metazoa; phylum Chordata; class Amphibia; order Caudata; family Salamandridae; genus Calotriton; species Calotriton arnoldi. Next base: position 4,184,721 of record CAWUFW010000001.1, on the reverse strand, counting down.
TACTCTGCCCCAGGCAAGTGATATCTCGAGGGGTTATGGTCGGAGAGAGTTTTTGCCAAATAAGTGGATTGTCGGATCTGGGTAGCTATAGTGTTGGAACATAGGCACCGATCTATCCTTGTGTGGAGCTGGTGTACTGGTGAGTAGAAGGAGTATTCCCTGTGTGTGGGATGTAAGCGGCGCCATACATCTGATAACCCCCATCCCTCCAGCCAAGTATTTAAGATCTCCGCTAATTTACAAGCATGAGCACCGTGTAATAGGGGGTGTGATCTATTCAGAGCTACATCTAGGACCGTGTTGCAGTCCCCCCCCAGCACCCACGGGATTGTGTCCCATCCGACTAATGCTGTACCCAACCTTTGGAAAAAAAAATCTTGATCGAAGTTCGGGGCATATATACTCCCCAAGACCAACGGTACGCCGTCCAAGGTGCCTTTTATAAGGATGTATCTCCCTTGGTCGTCTGTGCGGCGATCCAGCTCCGTAAACGGAACTCCGTGCCGTATCCAAATGGTTGCCCCCCTTGCGAAGGCCGAGTAGTTGGTGGAGTAGACTTGACCACGCCATTTTTTGCGGGTCTTCTGGGCTTCTGTGTCAGTCAGGTGCGACTCTTGTAAGAAGACTATGTGCGCTTTGCGTCTAAGGAGGTATGCGTGGACCCGGTGCCGCTCGGAGCCCAGCCCTCGCACATTCCAGGTTATTAGATTATAGGAGCCTGCAGTGGTGCTCTCTCTAGGCATAGAACACATTATAGACAGAGCTCTGTGGTATACAGAGCAGGTGTGGTAATGCAGCCAGGGGTACCCCATTAACTGAATACTAACAATACTTGGCTCAGCTTCTAAACTGTGCTGGGCCCAACATCTGAATTTAACATACAATTCGTACATAACGGTGCATACGCTCTGTGGGGGGTGCGCTGACGCCTTCCGCAGCGTGCCGCCCTGTGTGTAGAGTCCCGGGGGCTCAACGGGACCCGGGGGGGGGGGAAACCCCAAGTGGAACATCATCTTGTATTCATCCCTGGTCTAATGGTTATGTTGTATACCCAGGGCTCAGCCAAGGGAGGACAAATTTAACCCCAGGAGAACCTGCCCATTCCGGCTTACTGCCCATGGGTGGCCATGCTCCTGGATACTTAGCAAGTAATCCCGACTCCTTCCCTTATATCAGACCCACCGTACACTCTGATTATGTCAAAGGATACTGCCACAATCAGCAGGTCAGGGACCTGTCCTATATCATAGAGTCCCATGACATGTCTGATCTATCTTACAGGTACAATCATTAAGTTGCTGGCATTGAGTCTCAATTATCCACCAAATCGTCAACAGTCTGTGGCGTGACGGAGGGAAACCGGGTGAGACTGTGCTCTGAGTCCGAGTGTACTGTGCTGTCTTCAGTGTCTGTGAGGGCCTTACGACTATCCTCCCGGAATGACCCCGCTAGTGACACCGCCTCCGCCATGTCCAATTGTCGTCGTTCCTGGGACGGGCCAGGGCCGCCCTTCCTCTGCTCAGTCAACCGGGGTCGACTATGTTCTGTTCTCTGCGATCGGGTGCGGCCCTGGGAGTGTGTCCCCGATTGATCGCTTTGGCTCTGCCCCAGGTCCATCACCTCCATCCATTCCTCAGCGTCATTCGGACTATCAAAGAAGTAGGTCTTTTTATCGTAGATGACCTTCAGCCTGGCGGGGAACAGTAAAGCATATTTAAGTTGGGCCTTCTGAAGCTTCTTCTTTACGGCTTGATAAGATGAGCGTTGACGCTGCACTAGGATTGTGTAATCGGTATCCGGTGGGCCCTTTCTATACAAAAGTAGGGCGAGAGACCTTCCTGGGCCACATGTTCCCTGAACCAGGCTTCCATGAAGTCCGCCGCTCTAGGGCCCTCGCAGCGCTCCGGCAGGCCAATAACGCGTATATTGTTGCGCCTGTTTCTCCCTTCCGCATCTTCTACTCTATCCCGGAGGCCAGACATTTGTTGTTGTAGTTGTTGTAGTTGCGTTTCATTGGTAGTGACACGGGGTTCCAAGTCACTCAGGGTTCTCCCTGTTCCTTGACTGTGTCCGCCAGTTTGCCATGGTCAGCCTTGAGCAGCATAAGGCCAGAGGCGAGGACCCAATTTGCTGTTCAAGGGCCGACCTGGAGTCCCGTATCTCCCGAAGGATCAGGTCTAGCTTGTCCGGAGTCTGTTCCGAAGTGTCCGTCGAGCCCGCACCCGGGGACGGGGGCCTGCTGCAGGCATCAGGCGCAGCAGAGTGACCACCCGCCTGTGGGTGTCCGTCTAGTTGTTTCCCTTTGAGCCTGCCCATGTCGTCTGTTAGGGACAATGGTGGATGGTGTTCACCTTTTGCTATGTCCGGGGGTTAGGGGGGAGACCAGAGAGGTCGCTAAACCGGTCCGTATCACCCCTTCAGTGTTACGCCCTCCGAGCAGTGTAGGCCCACCCTAAGTCGAAAGCAGGATGCGCTGCAAAGGTCACCCCTCGTCGATCCACCCGCACCAGCAGTTCAGTGGGCAGGCCGGGTTCCTCCAGTGTATGCGACGGCGTGTTCACAGCAGGGTTACGACCCCATACGCACTGCTATATGTTCCAGCAATCACCTTGGAGCCCCCAGCAGGTAGGCAGCGCGTCCACTCCTCCCGGCCTCACAGTCCTTGTCACAGGGCCATCCCTTCTACTCTCCTGTGCCCAGTCTGGGTCGGCTCACCAGGGAGGACAGGGCAGTCGCAACTATGCCTTGGTTGAGTGCCTCACCACGGGGGCTGGTATGTGCCTGGTCCTCACAGGGCCTCCAAGAGCAGCAATGTTGTCTGGGCAAATGGAAGGGGGAAAAGGTGCCAAAGCAGGCCCCGAGCGCCAGTGTCCCGTGGATGCGTGCCCCCGTCCCTCGCCGTGCTCCTGTCCAGTTCAGTGCGCGGGGCACTTTGCACTGCAATATCTTGGGAGGAACCCAAGGTGCTGGCCCACAGTCCCGAGCAGCACCCGTCCTCCATGCCCCACTCACCGTAGGAGCCCACAGCAGGGCTATGTCAGGCGATCCGGGACCCCAGCCGCCGTCTCCTCAGGGGGCGGGCACCACACAGTCCCGCTTCCGAGGCAGTCCTCAGTCGAGAAGCTTTCCGGTCCCCAGGCTCACTCGGGAACTCCTGGTATGCCGCGATCCGCCCGGCAGCCAGGCAAATCGAGCCCCGGTCATGGCCACGCCTCCTGAGCAGGCCTCACTCGTCGCTACTCTCCGCTGGCTCTCCCTCCTCTCGTCGTTGTCCACAAGGGTCACCCCCGGCAGGGATCGCGGCGGAGATGACCAGCAGCAGGCGCCGGGGGTCGGAGCCGGTGGGAACCTACAGGATGTGTGAAATGCGGGTTCCTCCACCCCCCGAGGGTCCGGAGCCTCACCAGGACACGTCTGCCATTTTGGCGGTCAGCCACGCCCCCCATGGAGTCTTCTCATGAGGGTGTTATGGGAGACTGTGTCAAAATCAGAGGAGAGGTCGAGCATAATGAGGGCTGCTGTTTCTCCTCTGTCCATGAAGATTCAAATGATGTCGGTCGCCACGATGATTGCTGTTTCGGTGCTGTAGTTCTTTCTGAATCCTGATTGAGTGGTGTCTAGAAGATGGTGAAGTTTGATGTGGGTTGTGAGTTGCTTATTGATAGCCTTCTCAATCACTTTGGCTGGATAGGGGAGCAGGGAGATGGGTCGGAAGTTGCTCAGTTGATTCGGGTCGACTGTGGGCTTCTTGAGGAGGGTGTTGATTTCTGCAACTTTCCGTTCATCTGGGAAAGTGGCAGATGTGATCGAGGTGTTGATGATGTGGGTCAGGGTGGTGCTGATTGGTGAAGTTTACAGGTTGTACGTGTAGTGAGGGCATCGGTCCGTTAGGGCCTCTGAGTGAATGGTCTACATGATTGCTGCTGTGCCATTTCTGGTGTGGGTGTCCTTTTGGTCAGGTAGCTGACTTGGTTGGTGGTGGGTAGGTTAACAACGAGTTCTGTGAAGTGGGGTTGGGTTGGTGTGCAAAGTTGCTGTAGATGATTGCTATTTTGCTGTGGAAGAAGTTAGATAGGCTGTTACAGAGTTGTTGGGAGACAGGGATGTTGTCGACAGTGGCTGAGGGTGAGGTGAAGTCCTTAGCAATTAAGAAGACCTCCTTGCAGCTGTTGAAGCTTTCTTTGATGCGGTCCACTTGTCTTGATGTCTGTTTACTGGTAATAGCTTCTGAGTGCAGCCTTGTAGGTAGTTCTGTTGGTGGTGTCCTGTCTGCCTCTCCATTTCCTTTCTATCTGTTTACAGTGTTGTTTGGTGTCTCTGATGTTTTCTGTGTACCAGCTGGCCTGCTTGTTTGATCACTATGCTTGTTGGGTTTGATGGGTGCAAGGGAGTCCACACAGTTCTTGATCCAGTTGTTGAAGTTGTTGATGTCCTTGTCGAGGTTGTCTGTGGGGACAGGTTGATCCGTACTGAGGGTGCTGGGCCACTCTGCTTCTGTGCTTTTGCCCCAGCTGCTGCAAGGAGTGCTGAACCTGGTAGGGGTGTTGTTAAGAGGTGTGTTGATTTGGAAGTCAATTCATGGAGTGGTCGGTCCATGTGAGCGGTGTGGTGGAGTTGTATTTGATGCTATTGATTGTGGTGAAGAAGTGTGTGTCCTGCGGTGTGTGTTGGTTCTGGAACGAGCTGGATGAGTCCAGTGTTGCTTTCGAGGAGTGTGGCTGTGGAAAAGGGGTTGTTTCGGTCATTCAGGTGAAAGTTGAGGTCACTGAGGAAAATGTTGGCTCTGGAGTCATGGTGAGTGGAGCAACGAAGTTGGTGATGAAGTTGGTAAAGGAGACTTTTGGTTCGGGTGGTCGGCAGGCGAGGGTTCCAGTCTGTTTTTGGTGAGACAGTATAGGAGAACAATCAAGCTTTGAACCAGGTTTTAGGAAGACTGCCCGAAGCTGGTCTTACACTGTGAAAAGCAAAGAATACATTTTTGGTTGAGGAAATTAAATACCTTGGACTTATGATTTCTAGTAATGGTGTGAAGCTCAAAGAAGAGCTTTTCAAAGCAAGCTATCTCCTTTGCCCCAAGATAAGGAACAATTGTGGTCCTTAATGGGTCTTATTGAGTATTACTCAAAATTTGTTGAAGATTATGCTTCTAAAACTGAGAATTAAGGATTATTTTGAGGAAGGGGTGTACATTTAGCTGGGGAAAGGAACAAAAGACTGTTTTGATCAGCTTAAGAGACCAATTTGCAATTCTGGGATTCTTGTACTTTTTAAGACCTGTTTGAAAAGTAATCTAACATTGGATGCCAGTGCTTCTGAAATAGGTGTCATTCTATCTCAGTTGAATGATGATGTGGAGAAGACTTGCATTTGCTTCACGCTCTCTGACAGACACTGAACATTGGCATTGACTGCAGCTTGGAGTGTTGAGTATTTCAGGACATAATTGTGAGGTTTGAATTTCAAACTCCGTACTGACCACAAACCATTATTTAAAGTTTTAACATCTGGGGGTGCAGGTAAGGGGTCAGTAAGACTGGCAAGGCTCGTATATCGTTTTCAGGAATATCTGTATTGTGTTGAATATAATACGGAATGGCAAAAAGCTAAAGCAGATTGCCTTCCTCGTTTATCCCTAGAATGGTGGGATTGTGAAAAAAAAAGCTGTGTTAGCTAAGGAGCAGGAAGGGGGTATGGTGTGGATGGCTGATATTTAGGAGTGCGGTAGTGTAGCTTTCACTTCAAAAGAATGGAGTAAATGGATGGAAGAAGACCTGGTGTTGAGGAAGGTGATTTGCATGCTAACCAAAGGTGGATGGAGGGAGAGTGCTGTTTCTCCCACAGTGAGGCCTTTTTTTTAAGTCTTAGAAGAATTGACCTTATATTATCAGGATGTAGTGATGATAAATAATACATTTGTTCCTCCTGAAGGACTGAAAAAGAGGATTATTCAGCTAGGTCATGAAGGACATCTTGGCCAAACTCTGACCAAGAGGAAAGTTGTAGTTTAGTGGACAGGAGTGGATGATCAAACCAAAAGATGGGTCGAAAGTTGTTGTGATTGTAAAGAGAGTGAAAAGAGACTTAAGACTGGAGTGCAAACTGAATTTAGTCACATTGAAGAACCGGTAAGGCATGGAGTAGTGTCTGTATGGATTTTATGGGACCTTTGGCTGCTTGATGAGTGACTTGAGGTATACAGTAGTGTTGGTAAATGTCCATTCTAAATGGTTGGTAGTCAAGTTTATGAGGGAGGTGACTACAAGCACTATCAAGTCTATCCTGAAAGGTGTGTTCAGAGAGGAAGGTTTTCCTCATGTTCTCAATACCGACAATGGAATCCAACTTACGTCTCATGGCATCATCTCATAGTTTTATATAACCCTCAAGTAAATTGCCTGGTTAAGGAAACTATACAGATGGCTTTGGAGAGAATGGTGAATGATTTGGTGTGGGCGCATCGACCCACAGAACATTATCTTACCAAAGTTTTCCTTAGGACTGTACGAGGGGAAGGAAACCAGGAACAAAGTTAGTGCAAGCATAGTTACAACAGAGTGAGGAGAGTGAGAAGAATCAAGCTCCTTGGAAACGTACTGAAAAAAAGTCTGGCTCCATTGAGAGTTGCTAGAGGAGACATTGATGTAGGGGATTGGGTGAAGATCAAACAGGTATGTGTGGGTTTGTCCAAGTTCTGCGGTCCATTCAAGGTGAAGAAGGTGCATAACTGGTATGTTGTTCTTGAGAATGGCAATAAATGGAACAGATGATAGTGTGAGAATGGAACCTCTGAAGATGAGCATAGTGGTTTAATGTTGAAGGATGATGGAGATCTTATTATAAATGCAGAAAATGGAGATATTGGGGAGTGTGTTGAGATAGTCACATGACCATGAGGGATGGTGGAGCTATGAAAATCAAATTGTTGGAAGGCATTGTGCACAGAGACACTGCATGTCACCAGTGTATTTGCAAGATTATGTGCATGGTTAACTGTTTAGCCTACTGCTATTTTCTTCTTATGGAAGTTCTGGTGAAAAATGTGGAGGTTTACAGTAGTGTTCCTTATAGTTATGTTCCTTTCTCAATGCTCATTCATTGGGTAGTTCTTTGGTTTTTATTTTCCTGTTCTTTGGTTTACCTTGTTGGGATTGTGTATATTTTTATGGTTTTATATAGAAAGGAGGAGGGTGTGTTATGACTTTAGGTTATGATATGAAACTCCACTACCCTGAGTGTTCTTTTGTGTATCCTGGAAGTGGAGGTTCCATCTTTTGTCAGTTGGATACCTGGCCGGCAAGAGGGGAATCATTCCTGATTCGTGAGCTTTCATAAATCAAGGCTCCACCCACTCCAAATAAAGGAGTGTAATGTCCTGGTAATATACTGGTGGGGGTGTCTGCCCTGAACTGAGACCTGGCTAAGAGTTTGCTTTGAACCTGCTGGTCACCACACAGCAGTGCGCAGAGAACAGTAAGATGAAGCCAGATGAAACGAACCATGCTTCCAAAATGGGAGGGGTGGGGGAATGGAAGTGGGTCCTGCAGCCCAGTGGCCTTGGGGACACTCACAAGGGCATATTGGGTTATTCACCATGTGCCTTAATGGGGCATAGTGGAAGCATCTATCATATGAATTTGTTTATTTGTTTAGAGATAGAAGCTGCACTTACATAACAGATTTTATATATATATATATTCACTGAAAAAACCATAGGTTTCAGGCACATTATAGATAGAAATTAGCATTTAAAAACCTTAGAAATTCACTGAAAAAACCATAGGTTTCAGGGGCGTTATAGTTAGTTGGACATTTCACTCGTACAAAACCATAGAAATTCCCCCGTTATAGTTAGTTCAGCTAACTATAACTCGCGCGCCCGCAATGCACTGCTGATGACGTCACATATTACATCACTCATGACATGGTCAGTGACATCTCTCATGACATCACTGATGACATCACTGATGACATCATCCTTGTGATAGAGTGGCAGACCTCCTCTCACCCTAATATAACCTTTGATACACACACTCAAAAATACAAACTAACATTTTCAAAACAATGGACATACCAATACCAGTTACAACACACCTATTCATTAATTCCAAGATCTACACACACATCCACTCATTCACCAACAGTCCCTATACAGTCACTCATACATGTACTCACTCATCATATGTACTCATACACCTATACATCCTGTTACACACCGCCACTCATCCATAGAGTTACTCACACACATAGTCACACATGCAAACAAAGTATCAAACATCCATTTACTTGCATATACAGTTATACACACACTACCACACTTACTTCTACAGAAACTTACACATACTTACTCTCTTAAACAATCACTTATAGAAACACCTACTTATTTGTACAGGAACTCTTCCAATCTCTCACTCTCACATATACTCACTTATATACACCAATACTCACATATACTAGTTTAAAACATATGTAGTTACTCATAAAGACACTATTGAGACAGTCATTCACTCACTAACACACCCATACACATACTAATCCACCTATACAGTCCTGCACACATGCTGTCTTCAACACATACAAACAGTGAGTCACTCATTCATGCATCTATGCACTAAGTAATACCCCCACCGAACCATACAGACACTCAGACACTCATACTGATACTCAAAAACCAACTAATAACCCATATATACACTCATGTAGCTACTCACCAACCCATGCAGCCACTTATACACAAAGTGAGAGACTGATACAGATATTTTCATATTTAAACATTACTCACTAACCCATGTATTCACTAAGATACACTTAGTCAGTTATACAATCAATTTTACAAAAAAATCATCCATTTAGACACTTATATACCCATTTATTCTTCCATCGACCTTGAGATATACATATATAAAACATATTTAATTTTCAGAAAAACACACATTCACTGGATGATGTCATCAGTGATGTCATCAGTGATGTCATGAGTGATGTCACTGACCATGTCATGAGTGATGTAATATGTGACGTCATCAGCAGTGCATTGCGGAGCGCGCGAGTTATAGTTAGCTGAACTAACTATAACGGGGAATTTCTATGGTTTTGTACGAGTGAAATGTCCAACTAACTATAACGCCCCTGAAACCTATGGTTTTTTCAGTGAATTTCTAAGGTTTTTTAAATGCTAATTTCTAACTATAATGTGCCTGAAACCTATGGTTTTTTCAGTGAATTTCTAAGGTTTTTTAAATGCTAATTTCTAACTATAACGTGCCTGAAACCTATGGTTTTTTCAGTGAATATATATATATATATATTTATTATACTATGTATACATGTGAAAATGTCTCGGTCCCCTGTTTGCCTCGGTGGCACGGAAAAAATGGGTGGAACTGACGTCAGCACGCCGACGAAGTCCTCTTATGGCTCCGATGACGTCATACGGTGTCGCGAGCGGAGCCGTGCTCGTTGACGTGGGAGAGCTAGGAAAGAATTTCCGTGGAATGCTGGTGCAGGGGATATTCACCTAAGTGTTCAGGCTAGTCCTTTGGGAGCAACTGTTTATGTTGCCACTCCAGAAACCGAAACCAGTGATCCGAGGGCAGAGGCCCTGCAGATGGCACACGAGGTGGGGTGCCCAGTCGTGTGCACCGGCGGGGCAGCGAAGTGACAAGCACCACAACCCACAAAAAAGGTAACGAGGGCACTGAATAACACAGGATCTTCTCTTGTATCTGGCAGGAACAACGAAGTTAAAATGCCCTAGTACCAAAATGTAGAATTAGTGCTACAACGGTCTTCAAGAGGACCTGCGATGCCGCTTCTGCCTCCCGTACCCTGGAGGCGGCACATGGGTCACGCGGTACGGTCATACTGCGGTGGGACGCACACTCGTTGACCTCTCATGGCACTGCTCCACACTTCAGGGAAGACGCTTTCCATTAGCTATGTTTTCTGATGACATGTCGCGCCGGCCCCGTCCAACAACAGAACTCCTTTAGATCCAAACAGACTCTTCCACTCTCTCACCGGAAGTGAAACCAGGCCACGCGGACACTTTCACAATACAACAGCCGGGAATGCACTTTTCGGTAAAAACCACATTCCTTCCTCCTAATTAATCAAATAAACGTCTCACTGAAGAACAGGGGCCAGCTTCGATCGGTAAACAGCTGTTACAACGACTTTTTTACTTTGCGATACCATTACAACGCATGCATTACCACGCATGCGTTGTACATCACGAAGTCATTACTACGCATTTTTATAACGCATGGTCATTTACCACGCATGCCTTTACAACAAATTTTGTTGTAAAGGTATGTATGGTAAATGACCATGCGTTCTAAAAACATGTAGATCTATCCATGTCGTTGTAAGGAAACAGAGGCTGTTCTGTTTCCTCACAACGACGTGCACTGCCCCTCAGAGATGACGTGAAGCAGGAACCATGAGGAGAGAGGAACCATGAGGAGTGAGAGGTAAGGGGGATTGGGCATGGGGTGGGGGTTTCTTTTCTAGGGTTTAGGGTAGTGCAGTGGTGTTTGGGTGGTGTAGGGGGTCGTGCTGGGGGTAGTGTTTTAGGGTTTAGGGTAGTGCAGTGGTGTTTGGGTAGTGTAGGGGTCGTGCTGGGGGTAGTGTTTTAGGGTTTAGGGTAGTGCAGTAGTGTAGGGGTCGTGCTGGTGGTAGTGTTTTAGGGTTTAGGGTAGTGCAGTGGTGTATGGGTAGTGTAGGGGTCGTGCTGGGGTAGTGTTTTAGGGTTTAGGGTAGTGCAGTGGTGTTTGAGTAGTGTAGGGGGTCATGCTGGTGGTAGTGTTTTAGGGTTTAGGGTAGTGCAGTGGTGTTTGTGTCGTGTAGGAGGTCATGCTGGGGGTAGTGTTTTATGGTTTAGGGTAATGCAGTGGTGTTTGGGTAGTGTAGGGGTCGTGCTGGGGGTAGATTTAGGGTTTAGTGAAGTGCAGTGGTGTTTGGGTAGTGTAGGGAGTCGTGCTGGGGGTAGTGTTTTAGGGTTTAGGGTAGTGCAGTGGTGTTTGTGTAGTGTAGGGGGTTGTGCTGGGGGTAGTGTTTTAGGGTTTATGTTAGTGCAGTGGTGTTTGGGTAGTGTAGGGGGTAGTGCTGGGGTAGTGTTTTAGGGTTTAGGGCAGTGCAGTGGTGTTTGTGTAGTGAAGGGGGTCATGCTGTGGGTAGTGTTTTAGGGTTTAGGGTAGTGCAGTCGTGTTTGTGTAGTGTAGGGGGTCGTGTTTTAGGGTATAGGGTAGTGCAGTGGTGTTTGTGTAGTGTGGGTGGTCATGCTGGGGGTATATTTAGGGTTTAGTGTAGTGCAGTGGTGTTTGGGTAGTGTAGGGAGTCGTGCTGGTGGTAGTGTTTTAGGGTTTAGGGTAGTGCAGTTATGTTTGGGTAGTGTAGGGTGTCGTGCTGGGGGTAGTGTTTTAGCACTTATTTTTCTTTCTACAGCACTAACCATAATTTCTATGGCAAAATGAACCCCTCATTTTGTTCCTTTTTAAATTAAATGTTTTAAGTGTTACCAGTTTATTCCAATCAAGATGACTTCAGGTGTGCCATACTTTTGTCATAAGTAAGACTGTTAGCGCTCTAGTTGTTCTTTAGAACACTCTGGGAAGCTGCAGTAGAACACAAAGGCATCAACTGACATTCTGCTCCTGTTGAAATATAACAGGAAGATATTTGAGATCTCACTTAAAACATGTCCTAATTTTTCTTTCTACAGCACTAACCATAATTTCTATGGCAAAATGAACCCCCTCATTTTGTTCCTTTTTAAATTAAATGTTTTAAGTGTTACCATTTTATTCCAATCAAGATGGCTTCAGGTGTGCCTAAATTTTGTCATAAGTAAGACTGTTAGCGCTCTAGTTGTTCTTTAGAACACTCTGGGAAGCTGCAGTAGAACACAAAGGCATCAACTGACAGGCTGCTCCTGTTGAAATATAACAGGAAGATATTTGAGATCACACTTGAAACATGTCCTAATTTTTCTTTCTACAGCACTAACCATAATTTCTATGACAAAATGAACCCCATCATTTTGTTCCTTTTTAAATTAAATGTTTTATGTGTTACCGGTTTATTCCAATCAAGATGGCTTCAGGTGTGCCATACTTTTGTCATAAGTAAGGCTGTTAGCACTCTAGTTGTTCTTTAGAACACTCTGGGAAGCTGCAGTAGAACACAAAGGAATCAACTGACAGTCTCTGCCCTTGTTGGATGTACATGTTTTACTGAGAATGTCAGACTTCATTCTCACATGACTGAGAAAGATAATGTGAATTTACAGAAAATATGCTCTCATTTTAGCTTCTGGAGCACCTTCCAAAACTGTATGGGACAAGCATGTGAAAATAGTTTTCTCTCAAACATGATTCATGATATACCAGCAGAAGGTTTTTCACAGGGTAAAATCACCTTAGAACACACCACAATTCCTGAAATTAGTATGGTACCATCAACAAATGAATTCTAATGTAACTAAAGTCTGTTTTCACCCTTTATAGTTCTCCTTTTGGTAACCCTCAAAATCTTCGATTCACTACAATGCATTTCAATGGGGTACTATCATTTATATTGGTCCCAAGATGGCTGCCAGCAATTCCAGGATGAAGTGCTGACAGCCAATCAGATCTCACGATGACATGTGTGGTTAGGCTCCGCCCAGATATATATGTGTTTTCTTTTTCAAATTTCTCAGGAACTACTGAACGGATTTACACCATTTAAGCAAAAGGCACGACCCTGAACCAAGGGCTACCTTTTTGGCAAATTTGGTGTAATTCCTTTCAGCAGTTCGGGCTGTAGCTGCGACTAAAGGTTCCTATGGAAAATTGCATGGGGAAAACATGTTTTGGGACCCCCCTTTTTTCTCAGCCCCCGCTTGCCGAATCACCCCAAGACTTTCAGGATAGGAGCGGACCAGAGCGCCCCAACAAGTTGGAAAATTTTGCGAAGATTCGTCAACCGGCGCCAAAGTTATTTCAAATAGAATGGTGCGGATTTCCTATGGAAAATAGGTCCTAACTATAACTATCTACTGGCGACCGCCAGTAGATAATATATATATATATATATGTATATATATGTTTATATATGTATATTTATATCCTGGTACCGCATCAATGATTACTTCAACCAGCGTGCAGGTGCTCCGTAGCGGATCCGGTTCCAACTGTACATATTCCAAACAGACTCTAATGCCAAGAATCGAGAAAAGAAAAGGGCACTTCCAAATTGTGTAAAGCACTCAAATTATTAGTGGACACGAACGCTACCTATGCATTTTGGCTCTACAAGCCTTTCTCAAGGTAGTGAGCCACATCACCCTTACACATTAAATACAAACATGTGCATGGACCTAGACAATAGACTCTGTTCATTGGAGTACTTGTCAGTTCCTTTATTCACAGTAATAACTTCTATTACTCGAAATTCATTTTGTCACAGCGCTCTCTTAAAGAGGATTTACACACAGGATAAATTACAGTTAATTTGTCCTGTAAAATCATGATTTCAGAAATATTTACATGTTTGGAAAAGATAAAATATCCAACATCAATTTAGAGTGCTCCGTGACAAAAGACAATGTTAAAAATAAGATAGAAGCGTAAGAAAAACTATATATACCTTATGGAGCAACTCACACTGGTGGACGTAACGATTGATGTGGTACCAGGAAATGTTGGATTCTATGGTTCCCGCCATTGCCATAATACGTTGGTGGTTGCGAAGGCTTAGAGGTCTGGAAGGTTTAGAGTCTGGGTGAACCAGTCACACATGGCAGACTCAGCCTGACTGTCTCCCGATAAAACCGGATTACTTATTGGAATCAAGCCGCAGTGCCTGCAGTCGGATTGAAGGAAACTCAGTGAATGCAGGGGGTTGAACAACGTGAGGCGGAAAACAGTGAGATGGACACAGACATAACCATGAGCGATACGGCAAGGCTAGAGGCAGCTAAATTTATTTTTTGCGATACCGAAGATCCAAATGAAGCTGGGGGAGCCGCGCCACATCACACAGGTACTGTGAATATCAAAAAGAAAATGTTTTCTTCAGAGAAATTGTTGACAAAAGAGATGAGATATCTAAATGATGGGAGCTAACATCATTGAGCAGTTACATTAAAGTAAATAGGGTAAAACGTGACCTGCGCACATTTATAGTACCCACGTGTGAGACTCCCTACCCCGGGCTCCTAGAAGAATGGACGGACTTTACAGCCAAATCATGCAACAGGATGCTACAAATCCTAATAAAATATGCAAAATATGCAAAATTGAAATTGGCAAAATTCATTAGGTCAAACAAGATCTTGAGAAGGAGAGTGATCAGGCAATGAATAACGATCTGTCCACAGCTATGAAAAACCGATTATCAAAACATGGGGAAGAGGTAGAAACAAAGAAACAACAGAAATTCCTCAGAGATAAAAGGGACTATGCGCAGGGCAGAATTCTAACCTTTGCCAGAAAATTTGACATGTTTAGAAAAGAAATGTGGCAGGAAGACACTCAGAAACAAAAAGACTGTATTTCGACTGAATCCAGGTCTGATGTCAGCACAGACAATGATGATATGGCTTGGCCATCCTATGCTGTACAAGGGGGTTTTCACAACGAATATCGTCTGTTACGTCAAGCTGACAGGCCCCAAAAGGACAGACCCCCACTAAATGGCAGGGGAAAGGGAGGAGGAAAAGACGCAGGCAAAGGAGGCGCACGAGAAGAGGAGGAATGTGCGCAACCGCAGTCAGGAAGGAACACTCCCTAGAACAAAAAGAATTAACAGCCAAGTTCTCGGTGATGAACTTATCAAAACAAGAACTGAAATCTCATGAAGTGTCATTGCTAGAGTTAGGATTGTTATTTTGTCCCAATGTGAAATTTAATTATGCACAGACATGAGTGGACCTTTATCATTTTGTAAAAAAATTAAAATTGTGCATATTGCATAAATTGATTAAGCCTAAAGCGATTGAAATTGGTAATGTAGTACAGGATCATGACAATAAGATTGGTGATATGGATTGCCTGCTTGCCCTTGAAACTCATTTAAGAGAGGGCGACTTGGGCAAGTCTTGGAGAATTTGGGCATAGATGCCAACTTAAATCATGCATGATTCCAAATATGCCACATGATAATATTGATATTTTCCATGACATAATGATTGGAGAACTTATGTCCCTCAGAAAGAAAAAGATACAGGAGGTGGGAAACGTGACAGCTGCCCAGAAGGCAGCATTACAGGCCTTGAAATACGACCCTACAATAATTATAAAACCCTCACACATGGGTGAGAATGTTGTGGTGTTAGATACCAGTATGTATAAATGTGAGGTAATGAGGCAACTTACCGACACCTCTTGTTATGAAGTATATACGTTGGACATGTACAAAAACTCAGTCCATAAATATTGTGAATGTTTGACAATCTGGTATTATCAAGGGCTCTTGGACTTTGATGAATATATTTTTTTAAGAAAAGATTATCGTAACCGTAAGACACCATAATTTTATATTTTGTCCGAAGTCCATAAAAGCACCAGCAACCCCCCTCCCCTGGGACGACTGGTAGTCTCCTCTATTGAGGAATTCTTTGGAGAACACCACTATCTATTGCAATTTCTTCTTATTTCCATTTGATATCGCTCTGCCTTCCTGTTGTAGAGACAGTAGTGACTTTTTGACGAAAATACAGAATGTGGAGTGGTCTGGATCCTGTACTGTGATCACAATGGATGTGACATTGTTGTACACTTGTATTGGTGTACAAGCATGTGAGCATTATCTGAAGATGAGGTCGGACAGTTTCTATAAATATAGTAGGATGCTGATTAAGATGATCAACTATTTTTTAAAAGAGAATATTTTTTATTCATGATAGTGTCTACTATAGACAGCGGACAGGGACCTCGATGGGCACCTGCTTCGCCCCCTGCCTAGCGAATCTTGTGAGGGGCTGGTGGGAGGAGCAGGTGGCCTGGGTGGAGGATTATCAGGAATACACTCAGCACAATATGATATGGACTAGGTACATTGATAACCTTTTCAAACTCTGGAATGGCCCTGTGAGAAGGCTCAGGTCTTTTTGGACATATTAAATGCCAATCCTTATAATCTGAGGTATACATCTAGGATAAGTAGAACAGAGATTGATTACCTGGATGTAAAACTGAGGATTGAGGACAATAAAATTGTATCCACCATACACTGCAAAGAGACAACTGGTAACAGCCCATTGCACTATATGAGTTACGTATGTGTCTTCCCAGGGTCTCAAACGTCATATAGGACAGTTTTTGTATTGTACTGCTGATTTTTGTGTTTTATGTACTGCTGTGCCCATGTGATCTTATATATGTAGGAAGCAGCACCTTACACCTTAGAAAGCGCATTCTTGAACACCAATGTGCAATAAGTAATGTGGATATATCGTATCCTGTGGCGAGGAATTTTTCATTGGAGCATCAGAAGGATGTCTCTAAATTAGGGTTTTTGCAATAGATAGAGTGAATAAAAATGCACGAGGGGGCAATAGGACTAGAGAGTTAAGGCAGTTAGAGTCCAAATGCCTTTATTTTGCTTCTTTCTGCTCATTGCTGAACTTTATTCTTGCTCTTACTGTTAATTTCTCACCTTTATTTTGCCTCTTTCTGCTGGTTGCTGCCTTTATTCTACCTCTTTCTGCTTGTTTTTTACCTTTATTCTGCCTCTTTCTGCTCATTTCTGACCTTTATTTGACCTCTTTCTCCTCTTTCCTCCCATCCCCGGGACCGTGGGGGAGCATCAAGGCCCAGTGGTCCCAGCCGGCTCCCCGCATCCTGCGGGAGCCAGCATTGCTCTCACAGACAGGGAGCTGCTAAACATTCATCTCCCTGTCTCTGGGAGCAATCCTTTAGTCTGTTTCCCCGCTGCTTGACAGCGGGCAGGGAAACAGATGAAAACTGCACTCTCAACAAGCAGGAGCGGTTTCACAGCTCTCGCTTGCTGAGAGTGGAGTTCGTGACTGCTCTGACTTGGCAGGAGCTGTCAAAGCCACCCACCACCACATCGAGGGGGTCAGGGTATTCCTGCTCTTCCCACTTTTCTATATTTTAAACGTTTTTGTGCGACCCTGAAGCCGAGTTCCAAGATGGCTGCCAACACTTCCTGGTTGAAGTGTTGGCCGCCAATCAGATTACAGCACGGGGACTGTCAGATCCTGGTCCCCAATTGTACAAATTTGGAATTTGGTTAATATCTCTAAAACTACTGAATGGATTTACACCAAACTACCAAAAGGCACTACTCTGGACCAAGATCTACCTTTCTGCCAAATTTGGTATAATTCCGTCCAGCTGTAGTCGTGTCTAAAGTCCCTACAGGAATTAACATGGGGAAAAAGTGTTTTGGGACCCACAATTTTTCTCGGCCCCGCTTGACGAATCACCACAAAACATTCTAGACAGCAGCTGAAGTGAGCGTCAATTTTGTTTTGGAAGATTCATCAAACAGCGCCAAAGTTATTAGCAAAATAAAAACGCCCTTCCTATGGAATCTAGATCCTACCTATAACTACCTACTGGCAACCGCCAGTAGGAGATATATATATATATATATATATCAATCAAAGTATGCGACGTCAGACCATCAGCGGTATGGCCATGTGTCTGCCCACCCGACTTAGAGAGGGTGAACACAGTGCCAGTTTTCACTGTCCGTCACTGCCAGGTAAAACCTGGTCATAACAAGGGGCAATGAAAACTGCATAATGCCCTCCTCATCATAAGAGAAAACTCTCATTGCGAGGAGGGGTGTCATTTTTTTAATTTTCCAAAACAAAATTCAACTTTGTTGGGAAAATAGAAAAAAGTTGTAGGTTTGCTCCATCAATTTGCCGTTGTGAAAGTTGTTCTTGCCAATGCTTGAGATGTCCGCTGGGCCAATACAAGAGATGACCGCTGGGACATCTCAGAATTTAGCATCTGGGGACTCCATCAGGGAACTGAGTACTTTACCCCATCGCCCTAACAAAGTCAGCGCTCATCTGCCAAACTCTAAATCAAGCTGTTACAGGATGTCAGGAGGCGGCGGAACAGGAGTCCCGACATAGTCCACAGGACCCCATATTCACTAAACATAGGCATGAAGAGGAAGAGAAAGGTAACCAAGGGGTTAAACCTTTCACCGTCTCCTCTCCTACACAGACCGAGATGAATCCCGCCTTCGACGGGAACCAATCAACAGCCCTGGGGACCGGGGAAAAAGAGAGCTCACGAGAGCAGAGAGAGAGTCGTTGCGAGGAAGAAGCCGAAAGTAGGAGGAGAACGGAAGACGCGGAATGAAGAACAGAAGAGACTCCACGGCGGCGGGACAACCCGGAGGACGGCTGGAAACCGAGTGAGGGAGCCGAGGAGACGGTGGCCGAAGAAGACGTCCCGGAGGTCTAGAGTGAAGACTGGTGGACGCCCCCAGGAGACGCCTACTTGCCGCCGCAGCTCTGGAGAGTTGCGGTTTCGGCGGTAAGTGAACGGAACGAGGCTGGGGAAGAGCTCAAGGTCTGCTGAGTAGAACCGGCGGTATCCTGGGGTGGGGGGTGTGCACAAACGCCCGTAATTAGGGGAGAGGAAAGTTGAAATACCCTTAAGGCTATACAGGTGCATTGGGGAAAGTGTTGTGACATCAGTATGGAGGCTCAAGGGGGGGTCACGTCAGTATGTGTATTGTGACCAACAGAGAGGAAAGATTATTTTGTTAAAACAACAGAGGTTCCAATAGAACTTCTACTTTTGTTGAACAGGTTTGTTAAGGAATGATCTAAAAGAATTACCCTCATTCTATATACCTAATATCCTTTAAGGTTTTCTTTTTCGTTTCGATCACCTTTTTCACCCTTATCCTCTCACCAACCACTAAACCAGGAAAAACAGTTTTGCACGTTGTCTCACCGGGTGTAGGTGACGGTTAGCACCATAAGGCAAAACCACTTTCAAACTACTTACCGCACACCTTCTCTCTCTCTTTGAGCCTCCTGGGGAAGCCACCCAACGAGTGAAGAACATCATACAAAGAAGAGAAAAAGAACCTATTATCTCCATAACGAAGAGTACATCCGGATACAGTTGTAATAGTGCTAAGACTTATCACTGCCTAATAAATAAGCCAAAATTGAGCACCGTATACGGCCTCCTAGCTTCTGTTTCCGCCCATCACTCCGACAAGTGGTGTCAGAAGTGAGATTACCGGAAATGGAGGCCGTAATGCAGAAAATGGCAGAAAACCAGGAGAAATTGACAAGATCATGAAAAAGTTTCTAGCGGTGGCAGAAGAAGACCGCGAGAAACTACACGACCCTGTCGGAACAGAGTCACAGCCAGGAAACAGTAATAGGCAAATTGGCAGAGACTTTGAGTCAACCACGAGGACATGCCATTCTCCTCTCGGTGGTAATGCAGAAATATGTAAGCGGAGAAGATCCTGACTTCTACTTCGCTAACTTTGAGAGGATGGCCCAGGCTGCTGTTATATTCCATATAGGTACCCTATATAGGCGCAGGTAATATTGCAACCTTTCACCTATATTCTTCCCTACATTACATACATAACGGTTCTTAGGGACTGACCTTTTACCTAGATACGACACTGCATTCAGAACGCGGGTTTCCCCCTAGTTTGAATCTCATACATTATGCATGAGGCCTCTTGGAAGCACAGCAGGACTAACATCTCCTGTATAAAGTTCAGGCCCGACGTCATCCTTTAGGCCGACACAGTAACACAGCAAGGTAGGACCCCTGGGGAGACCTATGGGTATATATACATCACATCTTGCTTGGAAGGACAGAGGAGACCGAGACTTCCCGGCTGACACACTGACCAGAGACGCTGAGGTTCCTGCATGCAGACACTCCAGCTCGCAGTGGTCTAACTTCCCTCGCGGGGTGTCCAACTCGAGACCAGGACGGGATCCCATATTCTCTCATTCTCAGGTAAAGGGGTTGACTAGATCCTAGAGGGATTCGTGGCATAACACCTACACAGATGCTAGGTACATTTAGATACATCTAGTTAGGGAGGCATTGTAGGAGTACGTACTTTTTATCATGTGTATCATATTGAAAACGCCCAGCCTGTTTATTCTGTGTATCTATCTGAGATAAACTAAGAGAGCACGAGTGACTGCGCGAAAGGTAGTATATTGTTTCCACGATTCTGTGGGATCAGGGTTGTTGTAAGAAAGTGGCTCTGTATATACTGAACCAAAGTAAGGTTCAGTGTGCACAGAGTCCACAGTCCCCAGAGGTTTGGCAGAGGCTAAAGTTAGATATAACCTTACTCTCTAAAGTGGTAGCTTGGTCGAGCAGTAAGGCAGTATCAGAGGACAGTGTAAAGCATTTGTTGTACACACTCAGTCAGCAAATGGTCTCACACACTCAAGAACTGAACTCTAGGCAAATGGTTTGTATATAAAAATATATGCTTGTTTTATTTTAGAACCACCAATAGGTATCGAAATATACTTTCGCAGAATGAGATGCTTTAGATAAGTACTTTCAACAGGCAATAGACTTTTGAATGCAATAGTTACAGTTGTTGCAATAGGCAACACAATTTCAAGCACAATATAACATTGAGCTCAATGGGAATTTCTAGTTAAATGCAATAGATTACTTTTTGGATTACTTTTCTTACCACAGGACTGGATCCTAGATTCAGTCCTGGTACATCTCCTGTAAACAGTTGAGTAAAAACTTTTTGGTTACAGTTGTGATTTTTAAGGAATATTATTGTATTTTAAAAGTTGGCACTTAGAAACTTTTTCACATAGAATCACCAATGTTATCCTATGGGCGGAAATTCACTTAGCAGGTAAGTAGTGTTATCGTTACTTTTTCTTACTCAGTGTTGGATCCTGGATCCAGCACTGGTGCATCTCCTGTAAACAATTGAAAGAATGCGTTTATGTCACACAGGCGATTTTTAACGAATATTTGTAAGTTTGCAAAATCGACACTTAGAAACTTTTTCAGCAAAAACCAGGCAATGTTATCCTATGGAAGGAAATTCAAGTTACCGGTAAGTACAGTTATGATTACTTTTCAGGGTCAGTGCTGGGCACCAAGATCCAGCACTGGGATCTCTCCTGATAACAGGTGAGTAAATTCGTTTTCGTAATTCGGCTGATTTTAGATGAATATTTTAAAGTTTCAAAATTCCACACTTAGAAGAATTTCCAAGTGAAACCAGTCAATGTTACCCTAGGGAAGAAAAGTGAGTTATCGGCTTTTGGGTAAGTACTCGACTGGCAGAGTTAAGGTTCTGGGCCTAGACTCAGGGGTCCCCCAGGGTCAGGTAAGTACAGTTGTAACACCCTCAGCGGCACAGGGGCGGCCGGGTGCAGAGTGAGTAGGCCCAATGTTATCCGATGGCAGGCAGGGGGCCTTGGATTGGTGGCTGCTGGCAGGCAGGCCACTCGGCTGTGGGAGCAAAGCTCCTGGTCATTTACTCAGGGCAAGTGGGGAAGTCGAACAGGGTAGTGGGTGCACCCTCAGTGGCACTGGGGCGGCCGGGTGCAGTGGGCTTTTGGGCAGTCGGGCGCCCAATGGTTTTCAATGGGAAAGCTGCGTGACGAACAAAGGCTGCAAGCTCGGGGACGGTGATTCTTCAGGTGCGACCACCACTTCGAGAGGTAAGTTGGGAAGATGTAGGAAGGGTAGACACCCAGGAGTTGGGCACAGGAGGCCGTGGGGCGTCGGGTGCAGGGGTGTCTTTAGGCGTCGGAAATCTTACCCTCGGCTGGTCGCGGTTGGAGGGGGCCCAGGTTCTGAGGCTGCAGGCGTCGTCAGGATCGTCGAGGAGGGTCCTCGGGTGTTGGATTCTGGGTCACAGTCGCCGGGGGGACATCCTCGTGGTCTTTGTCCACTCAGGCACAGGCCGGGCTCGGCGGGTGCAGAGTGTGCTGGATTCGCGGTTCCTGGCTGGCACCAGGGGTAGGTTACTTGCTTTTGAGCAGTACCACTGCTCGTGGAAGTCCCAGGTAGTTAGAGTCACAAGGCAGTCAGGTCCTCCGGGGTTCTTGAGGTTGCTGACCACTGGAGATGCCGGGGTTTAGCAGGAGCAGGTTCGAGGGTCGACATGCCGGTAGGGCTGGGGCCAAATCAGTTGGTGTCTTCCTCTTGTTAGCAGCTGCACAGCAGGTCTTCTTGTTTCTTGATCTTCTTTCTTGTTTCGGAATCTGGATCTAAGGAAGGAAGGTTCAGGGTGCCCCTAAATACTAGATTTAGGGGCGTTACAGGTAGGTAAAAGGCAGGGGCCAATGGGTCCCTTCCCTGGGGTGGGTACACCCCCTATCCTGCCACTCTCCAGTGGGAGGGGGGCAGCAGCCTAGTCCTGATTGGGTAGGGCTCCCCATCTTCAAGATGGCGAGAGCCCGGAGATGTGCTTCACCTCGCCTCCCCCACCTGAGGGGTGGGGTTGGCAGAGGCTGGCACACCCCCTTTCCTCCCTTGGTTTTCCCGCCAGTCTTCCCGCCAGAGTGGGGGCTGGAACCAGTGGGGACCAGTTGCTGAGTACAGCAAGTGGTCTGGGGAAGCTCACAAAGGTGGAATGCCTTTGAAGCTTCCCCCTGCCCATCCTGGGGGAGGAGGCCTAGCACCTCGCCCAGGACGTGCATTGTTGCAGGCCCGGGAGAGCGGATGGCTCTCTACCCAGGGGTCCAGCAACATGTCTGCTGGGTGGCAGCCTAGGCAGCCCCTCAGACAAGACTTGGATTGTAGGTTAGGTTCAGGGGGTAACTCTAAGTTGCCCTCTGTCGTGCATTTTACATTAAATCCCACACTGGCATCAGTGTGGGTTTAATGTGCTGAGAAGTTTGATACCAAACTTCTCAGTCTTCAGTGTAGCCATTATGGTGCTGTGGAGTTCGTAATGACGACCTCCCAGCACCATATACTCTTAATGGCATCACTGCACTTACAGTGCCCAGGAATGGCCCTGGGTACTGTAGGGGCACAGGGCTCATGCACCTGTGCCCACACCACTGGCATAGTGCACCCAGCTAGAGGGGTGACTGAGGTATGCCAGGGCAGTGTGTTTGTGGGCATGGCACACTGGGATGTGTGCCATGTCGACTCTCTGTTTAGTTCTGCACCAGGACACCCAGCATGCAAAGGCAGGGTGTGTGTGTCAGGGTACAGGGCCTCTAAGGGTGGCACAATAAGTGCTGCAGCCCTTAGGGGCCTTCTCTGGTCACAATGCCCTGGGTACCTAGGGTACCATTTACCAGGGGCTGACATGTGGCCAGAGGGGCCAATTGGGTTTAGGCTGTAATGCAGTTTTAGGGAAGGAACACAGGCCCTGGGCACCTGATTGGCAGGAGCCCAGGGCACACTCAGTCAAAGTACATCAGCAATTCAGCAAAAAAGTGGGGGGCATACCATGCAAGAAAGATGGCACTTTCTCACACAACCCCCCCCCCCCCCAAACGAAAGGTGATGAGACTAACCTTGCCCTATGGAGTCTTCATTGTCTAAGTGGAAGAACCTGGAAAGCCCATCTGCATTGGCATGGGCAGTCCCAGGTCGGTGTTCCACTTCAAAGTCCATTCCCTGTAGGGAGATGGACCACCTCAAAAGTTTTGGATTTTCCCCTTTCATTTGCATTATCCATCTGAGAGGTCTGTGGTCAGTTTGAACTAGGAAGTGAGTGCCAAACAAGTATGGTCTCAACTTCTTCAGGGACCAAACCACAGCAAAGGCCTCCCTCTCAATGGCACTCCAACGCTGCTCTCTGGGAAGCAGCCTCCTGCTTATAAAAGCAACAGGTTGGTCTTGGCCTTCATCATTGGTCTGGGATAGGACCGCTCCTATCCCTAGCTCAGAGGCATCAGTCTGCACTATGAACTGCTTGGCATAATCTGGAGCTTTTAGAATTGGTGCTGAGCACATTGCTTCTTTCAGGGTGTCAAAAGCCTTTTGACAACTAACTGTCCAGTTAACCTTTTAGGGCATCTTCTTGGAGGTGAGTTCTGTGAGGGGAGTCACAATGGACCCATATCCCTTCACAAACCTCCTGTAGTACCCAGTCACGCAAAGGAATGCCCTGACTTGGGTCTGGGTTGTTGGAGCTACCCAGTCCAGGATGGCCTGGATCTTGGGTTGTAAGGGCTGTACCTGGCCTCCACCCACAAGGTGGCCCAAGTACACCACAGTGCCCTGCCCTATCTGGCATTTGGATGCCTTGATAGTTAGACCTGCAGTTTGCAGGGCTTTTAAAACCTTCCCAAGGTGGACCAGGTGATCCTGCCAGGTGGAGCTAAAGACAGCAATATCATCAAGATAAGCTGCACTAAAGGACTCCAACCCAGCAAGGACTTGATTCACCAACCTCTGGAAGGTGGCTGGGGCATTCTTTAAACCAAAGGGCATAACAGTGAACTGATAGTGCCCATCAGGTGTGGGGAATGCTGTTTTCTCTTTTGCTCCTGGTGCCATGCCAATCTGCCAGTAACCTGCAGTTAAGTCAAAGGTACTTAAGAAGTTGGCTGCACCCAATTTGTCTATCAACTCATCTGCTCTTGGAATGGGGTGATCATCTGTCTTGGTGACAGAGTTGAGCCCTCTATAGTCCACACAGAACCTCATTTCTCTCTTTCCACCCTGTGGATGAGGTTTGGGGACCAGAACCACTGGGCTGGCCCAGGGGCTCTCAGAGGGTTCAATGACCCCTAACTCCAGCATCTTGCTGACTTCAGCTTTGATGCTTTCCTTGACTTGGTCTGACTGTCGATAGATCTTGTTCTTTGACAGGTGCACTGTCACCAGTGTCCACATCATGGGTACACCAGTTTGTCAGACCAGGGGTCAGGGAAATGAGGCTAGCATACTGCTGCAAGACTTGCTTGCAGTCAGCCTGCTGTTGGGCAGAGAGGGTGTCTGAAAAGACAACTCCATCTACTGACCCATCTTTTGGGCTGTAGGAGAGGAGATCAGGTAGAGGCTCACTCTCTGCTTCCTGTTCCTCATCAGTCACCATCAGCATGGTGATGTCAGCCCTGTCATTGTAGAGCTTAAGGCGGTTCACATGGATAACCCTTTTGGGTGTCCTGCTAGTGCCCAGGTCAACTAAGTAAGTGACCTCACTCTTTTTCTCTAGGATAGGGTAAGGGACACTCCATCTATCTTGGAGTGCCCTTGGTGCCACTGGCTCCAAAACCCACACCTGTTGCCCAGGTTGAAATTCAACCAGTGCAGCTTTTTGGTCATACCAGTGCTTCTGAAGCTCCGGGCTGGCCTCAAGATTCTTGGATGCCTTTTCCATGTACTCAGCCATTCTGGACCTTAGGCCAAGCACATAGTCCACAATATCTTGTTTGGGTTCTTGGAGAGGGCTCTCCCAGCCCTCCTTTACAAGACAAAGTGGTCCCCTCACAGGATGGCCAAACAGAAGTTCAAAGGGTGAGAAACCAACTCCCTTCTGTGGCACTTCTCTGTAGGCGAAAAGCAGACATGGTAAGAGGACATCCCGTCTCCTTTTGAGTTTCTCAGGGAGCCCCATGATCATGCCTTTCAATGTCTTGTTAAATCGCTCAACAAGGCCATTGGTTTGTGGATGATAGGGTGTAGTAAACTTGTACTGCACCCCACATTCCTTCCACATGTGTTTCAGGTAAGCAGACATGAAGTTAGAACCTCTGTCTGAAACCACCTCCTTAGGAAACCCTACCCTGGTGAAGACACCAATGAGGGCCTTGGCTACTGCAGGAGCTGTAGTAGCCCTAAGTGGGATTGCTTCAGGGTACCTAGTGGCATGATCCACTACCACTAGTATGAATTTGTTCCCTGAGGCTGGGGGAGGTTCAAGTGGACCCACTATGTCCACACCTACCCTCTCAAAGGGCACCCCCACCACAGGCAGTGGTATCAGGGGGGCCTTTGGGTGGCCACCTGTCTTGCCACTGGCCTGACAGCTAACACAGGAGCTGACAAACTCCTTCACCTTTTGGTGCATCTGGGGCCAGTAAAAGTGGCTAACTAGCCTTTCCCAAGTCTTGGTTTGGCCCAGATGTCCAGCTAGGGGGATGTCATGAGCTAAAGTTAGGAGGAACTCCCAGTACTTCTGTGGCACTACCACTCTCCTGATGGCTCCAGGATTGGGGTCCCTTGCCTCAGTGTACAGTAATCCCTCTTCCCAATAGACTCTGTGGGTACCACTGACATCTCTCTTTGCTTCTGAAACAGCTTGCTGCCTCAGGCTTTCAAGAGTTGGACAGTCTTGCTGACCCTGGCACAGCTCTTCCCTAGAGTGTCCCCCTGGGCCTAAGAGTTCAACCTGGTAAGGGTCAAGCTCCATGGGCTCAGTTCCCTCTGGGGTGTCCAAGTCCTCTCCCTGAGGAGAGGGGTCCTGAGAGGTTTGCTGTACAGAAGCTGGTTCCCCAGTCTTCTTACCTTTTCTCTTGATCGGTTGGGCCCTACTTTCAGGCTCCAAACCTACTTTTTCACCCTTCCTCTTGCTCTGTGCTCTAGTTTGCACACACACCAATTCAGGGATACCCAGCATGGTTGCATGGGTTTTTAGCTCAACCTCAGCCCAGGCTGAGGTTTCCAGGTCATTTCCTAGCAGACATGCAGCTGGTAATTTTTGAGAGACCACTACCTGTTTCAGGCCAGTAACCACTCCCCAGCCTAATGTCGCCTTAGCCATTGGATGATTCGTGGTAACACTGTCAGCATTGGTGACTGGGTAGGTTTTCCCAATCAAGTATTGCTCAGGGGAAACCAGTGTGTCTCTCACCATAGTGACACTGGCACCTGTATCCCTCAGAGCTTCTATCCTAGTTCCATTAACCCAAGGGTATTGTAAATACTTCTTTAAGTTGGGTGGCCACACAGCTACAGTGGCAAACTCAACTTCCCCTTCTGAAACTAGAACTGCTTCAGTGTGCATCCTGATTTGCTCTGGGCACACTGTTGATCCCATCTGTAGACTTGCCACTCCAGGTGTAGCTGTACTGGTTGCCTTAGGGGCCTGGTTGTGGGGGCAAGATTTATCTACAGTTAAGTGTCCCAACTTCTTACAGTTGTTACACCAGGCCTTTGTGGGATCAAAGTTCTTCCCCCTATAAGGCTGAGGCACATATGGAGTAGTTTGGGACCCACCCCCCTGAACAGGTTTTTGGGGCCCTTTGGAAGACTCAGACTTTTTATCTTGGGGATTCTCACCACCTTTCCCCTGGGGAGGTTTTGTAACCACCTTCTTCTGGTCACCCCCAGTGGTTGTCCTTGTCACCCTAGTCTTGACCCAGTGGTCTGCCTTCTTTCCCAATTCTTGGGGAGAAATTAGACCTAGGTCTACCAAATGCTGATGCAACTTTTCATTTGTGCAATTACTTAGTATGTGTTTCTTCATAAACAAATTGTAAAGTCCAGAAAAATCATGCACATTATGTCCAGCTAACCAACCATCCAGTGTCTTTACTGAGTAGTCTACGAAGTCAATCCAGGACTGGGTCTGGGTTTTGTGAGCCCCCTGAATCTAATTCTATACTCCTCAGTAGTGAGCCCAAATCCCTCAATCAGAGTCTTCTTCATGAGGTCATAGGACCATGCATCTGGCCCAGAGAGGGTCAGAAGCCTGTCTCTGCAGTTACCAGAGAACAGTTCCCACAGGAGTGCCCCCAGAGAGGTTTCTTTACCTTTCTCATTTCACAAGCCCTCTCAAAGGCTGTGAACAATTTGCTGATGTCATCACCTTCCTCAAATTTAGGGACAATCCCTTTTGGGATTTTAGGATCAGAAGTTTCCTCCCTATCCTTATTTTTAGTATTGCTGCCACCATTGATGGGTGCTAAACCCATCTCCTGTCTTTCCTTCTCTAGAGCCAGGAGTCTGGTCTCTAGGTCCAGTCTTTTGGCCAACCTTGCTAAAAGGCTGTCCTCCTCACTGAGGCTGTCCTCAATGTCCTCTCTGAGACCTGAACCACCTGGGTGGCTTCTAGGTCCCCAGAGGTTAATTCTTGGAGATAAGGGTGCAGGGACCCTGTCTTCCCTAGGCAGTGATGGAGGTGGGTTCCCTTCTCCATCCTCCTCCCTCCTTTCCTCCTCTGCTTGGTCATCACCATGCTCAGAGGTGTGGGCCTTGGCATACTCAGCCAGGAGCTCCTAGAGCCCTTGTTTGGTTGGATGCTGGCCCATTGGTATATCTTTAAGTTTGCATAAGGACCTTATCTCTTTGAAAGACAAATGAAGATAAGGGGTGAGGTCGAGCTCCTCAACCACGTCCTGTATGTCATTATCATTTTCACTAGTAGCTGGGTTCTTTTCTTGAGACATTCTAACAAAAAGTTCTAACCACTCTACCCTTGACTATAGTGACTTTTTATTTTCTAAAATTCTAAAGGGACTTAAGCAAGGCCCTAACAAGATTTTTTGTGATTTGGTAAAAAAATGCCAATTTAAAAAAAATCAGAATTCTAAAGGCAATTTAAGAGTTCTGTCGTGTGATCAGATGGTAACCAAGTAGTCCAACAAATGCAAGTTTGTATCCCACCGCTGATCCACCAATGTAAGAAAGTGGCTCTGTATATACTGAACCAAAGTAAGGTTCAGTGTGCACAGAGTCCACAGTCCCCAGAGGTTTGGCAGAGGCTAAAGTTAGATATAACCTTACTCTCTAAAGTGGTAGCTTGGTCGAGCAGTAAGGCAGTATCAGAGGACAGTGTAAAGCACTTGTTGTACACACTCAGTCAGCAAATGGTCTCACACACTCAAGAACTGAACTCTAGGCCAATGGTTTGTATATAAAAATATATGCTTGTTTTATTTTAGAACCACCAATAGGTATCGAAATATACTTTCGCAGAATGAGATGCTTTAGATAAGTACTTTCAACAGGCAATAGACTTTTGAATGCAATAGTTACAGTTGTTGCAATAGGCAACACAATTTCAAACACAATATAACATTGAGCTCAATGGGAATTTCTAGTTAAATGCAATAGATTACTTTTTGGATTACTTTTCTTACCACAGGACTGGATCCTAGATTCAGTCCTGGGACATCTCCTGTAAACAGTTGAGTAAAAACGTTTTGGTTACAGTTGTGATTTTTAAGGAATATTATTGTATTTTAAAAGTTGGCACTTAGAAACTTTTTCACATAGAATCACCAATGTTATCCTATGGGCGGAAATTCACTTAGCAGGTAAGTAGTGTTATCGTTACTTTTTCTTACTCAGTGTTGGATCCTGGATCCAGCACTGGTGCATCTCCTGTAAACAATTGAAAGAATGCGTTTATGTCACACAGGCGATTGTTAACGAATATTTGTAAGTTTGCAAAATCGACACTTAGAAACATTTTCAGCAAAAACCAGGCAATGTTATCCTATGGAAGGAAATTCAAGTTACCGGTAAGTACAGTTATGATTACTTTTCAGGGTCAGTGCTGGGCACCAAGATCCAGCACTGGGATCTCTCCTGATAACAGGTGAGTAAATTCGTTTTCGTAATTCGGCTGATTTTAGATGAATATTTTAAAGTTTCAAAACTCCACACTTTAGAAGAATTTCCAAGTGAAACCAGTCAATGTTACCCTAGGGAAGAAAAGTGAGTTATCGGCTTTTGGGTAAGTACTCGACTGGCAGAGTTAAGGTTCTGGGCATAGACTCAGGGGTCCCCCAGGGTCAGGTAAGTACAGTTGTTACACCCTCAGCGGCACAGGCGCGGCTGGGTGCAGAGTGAGTAGGCCCAATGTTATCCTATGGCAGGCAGGGGGCCTTGGGTTGGTGGCTGCTGGCAGGCAGGCCACTCGGCTGTGGGAGCAAAGCTCCTGGTCACTTACTCAGGGCAAGTGGGGAAGTCGAACAGGGTAGTGGGTGCACCCTCAGCGGCACTGGGGCAGCCGGGTGCAGTGGGCTTTTGGGCCGTCGGGCGCCCAATGGTTTTCAATGGGAAAGCTGCGTGACGAACAAAGGCTGCAAGCTCGGGGACGGTGATTCTTCAGGTAGGACCACCACTTTGAGAGGTAAGTTGGGAAGCTGTAGGAAGGGTAGGCACCCAGGAGTTGGGCACAGGAGGCCGTGGGGCGTCGGGTGCAGGGGTGTCTTTAGGCGTCGGAAATCTTACCCTCGGCTGGTCGCGGTTGGAGGGGGCCCAGGTTCTGAGGCTGCAGGCGTCGTCAGGATCGTCGAGGAGGGTCCTTGGGTGCTGGATTCTGGGTCACAGTCGCCGGGGGACGTCCTCGTGGTCTTTGTCCACTCAGGCACAGGCCGGGCTCGGCGGGTGCAGAGTGTGCTGGATTCGCGGTTCCTGGCTGGCACCAGGGGTAGGTTACTTGCTTTTGAGCAGTACCACTGCTCGTGGGAGTCCCAGGTAGTTAGAGTCACAAGGCAGTCAGGTCCTCCGGGGTTCTTGAGGTTGCTGACCACTGGAGACGCCGGGGTTTAGCAGGAGCAGGTTCGAGGGTCGACAGGCCGGTAGGGCTGGGGCCAAATCAGTTGGTGTCTTCCTCTTGTTAGCAGCTGCACGGCAGGTCTTCTTGTTTCTTGATCTTCTTTCTTGTTTCGGAATCTGGATCTAAGGAAGGAAGGTTCAGGGTGCTCCTAAATACTAGATTTAGGGGCGTTACAGGTAGGTAAAGGGCAGGGGCCAATGGGTCCCTTCCCTGGGGTGGGTACACCCCCTATCCTGCCACTCTCCAGTGGGAGGGGGGCAGCAGCCTAGTCCTGATTGGGTAGGGCTCCCCATCTTCAAGATAGCGAGAGCCCGGAGATGTGCTTCACCTCGCCTCCCCCACCTGAGGGGTGGGGTTGGCAGAGGCTGGCACACCCCCTTTCCTCCCTTGGTTTTCCCGCCAGTCTTCCCGCCAGAGTGGGGGCTGGAACCAGTGGGGACCAGTTGCTGAGTACAGCAAGTGGTCTGGGGAAGCTCACAAAGGTGGAATGCCTTTGAAGCTTCCCCCTGCCCATCCTGGGGGAGGAGGCCTAGCACCTCGCCCAGGACGTGCATTGTTGCAGGCCCGGGAGAGCGGATGGCTCTCTACCCAGGGGTCCAGCAACATGTCTGCTGGGTGGCAGCCTAGGCAGCCCCTCAGACAAGACGTGGATTGTAGGTTAGGTTCAGGGGGCAACTCTAAGTTGCCCTCTGTCGTGCATTTTACATTAAATCCCACACTGGCATCAGTGTGGGTTTAATGTGCTGAGAAGTTTGATACCAAACTTCTCAGTCTTCAGTGTAGCCATTATGGTGCTGTGGAGTTCGTAATCGACGACCTCCCAGCACCATATACTCTTAATGGCATCACTGCACTTACAGTGCCCAGGAATGGCCCTGGGTACTGTAGGGGCACAGGGCTCATGCACCTGTGCCCACACCACTGGCATAGTGCACCTTCTAGAGGGGTGACTGAGGTATGCCAGCGCAGTGTGTTTGTGGGCATGGCGCACAGGGATGTGTGCCATGTCGACTCTCTGTTTAGTTCTGCACCAGCACACCCAGCCTGCAAAGGCAGGGTGTGTGTGTCAGGGTACAGGGCCTCTAAGGGTGGCACAATAAGTGCTGCAGCCCTTAGGGGCCTTCTCTGGTCACAATGCCCTGGGTACCTAGGGTACCATTTACCAGGGGCTGACATGTGGCCAGAGGGGCCAATTGGGTTTAGGCTGTAATGCAGTTTTAGGGAAGGAACACAGGCCCTGGGCACCTGATTGGCAGGAGCCCAGGGCACACTCAGTCAAAGTACATCAGCAATTCAGCAAAATAAGTGGGGGGCATACCATGCAAGAAAGATGGCACTTTCTCACAGTTGTCATGTTCTGAGGTTGCCAGAATCTATTCTCTCCTTGGTAAGAGGAGATTATAGTGGCACTGTGAGCTAGCTGGTACAGACTGGCTAACGTATGCGGTGGGGGTGCACGGAATCAGTCTGCCACCAGTCCCACAGTTTATGTTATCCAAACGCGCAGATCCTGTATAGGTTATATAGGAACTACACGACATGGCGCCGCCAATGTTGATTGGGTACTTATTTAACAGTAGAATCTGAGTAGTTCAGTCGGGCTATTCTCAGAGACCCCTACTCACAAAACACCAGAGACGTCTGGAGTGGGGGGGCACAAACTCCGCCACAGCTGAGTAGGCAAAAAAAAATCTATTTATTGGCTTTTGGTTAATCAAGCTTGAAGGACACAGAGTTCCTAAAATTGTGCAAAAACACCTTATCTTAGTTTCCTTGGGAAATCATTCCGTGTTCTATACACAATGACTAACGAGGAAATAGATCCACTACAGCAAGCACTGCCCCTCTCAGAGGATGAGGATGATGCAAACGCAATTGTATTGCGGCAAATTTTAGAAATACAGTCACCCTGAAACTACTTGCGCATGGTGTAACAGCCAGGGGTGGCATAGTAGCTTTCGTGATTGAGTCACACGAATCATATAGAACAGAGGTATTTTATTCTTGGGTTACATTCCCAGCAGCAATTGCAAGAACAAAAAACATTTCTCTCCTACACAGAAGGAGATGCACTAGCGGAATATTGTCCGTTTCAGGACATTGAGGTTCCGCTCACATTCTGGTTTAAAGGCGCCCTACCCCATATAAGAAGAAGAGTGGGACTCTGCCCTCTCGGAAGAGAAGGGGCAACATGGCCAATATTAGCGGCCTACTCACCACATCCTGACATTGAAACAATGCCACCAGGAGACTTACTCACACAACACAAAGAATTGATAAAAATTTACATAAACTTGACGCAATTTGTCATGAGGACACTTACAGTCCAACCAGCAATAGTTGCAACAAATGGAACTCAAGTTCAGAGTACAGCAACTAAAATCACACCACAAACATTACACGCGGTGATGGGTAAAATGCCCACAAAACGTGAACAAATGCCATTCTGGGTAGCTCAGAAAATAACACAGCTAGAGGCAGTATTCCTGAATACTACCTCTTATGAAAAACACAGAATGCTAACAATCTGCTTGCCCATGGGGATAACACCACAAATAGAGGATTGTACCACTTGGGGTACAGTCTTTGCTGCCATTTATACCAGAACTCATGGTATCCCGTCATTAGCAGTAGTACCAGACGTATTGAGACAAATACAAAACGAGTACGGAGCAGAGCCTGCTCTGAACTTAGGGATGAAGTTACTAGGTAACTATGCCCAAGTATCAGTCATAATATTAGCTAATATTAAAGGGGAGGCAGCTTCAGTGGCTATCCGCCAACGCCTAAGGGAGTTCAGTCCTTTAGAACAAGAACACGAACTACCGAAAATAATTGAAACTGCATATGCAGAGTTAGGCAGAGACATTTTGGGTGGGAAACCTTTAAAACCACAACTGATGGGCAGTCCTGAAAAGGACACTTCTAAGCAGATACCTGCTTCAACAAAGAAGAAGTGGGACAATAAAAAACAAAACTTTAAAGGAAACAGATCTCAATCCAGAGGTAGATCTCCTCCACAGGAGCCCTCCGAAAAGAGGTATAACCTTAGGAATAGGGATAATATTAGAAAACCTGACAGGTAACAGGATACTGATACACGTTCCTCTCGTTCCTTTCAGGGTTCATCGAAAAACTCAGAGAGGGAAGGACGGTCAGACAGACAAGAAGAGCGTACAAAGTCCAGAGACAAGCAGCACACTCAAGATTACACTTCTAAAAAAGAAGAGAAACCAAAGCAAAAGCCACAGTTCAAAAAGAAGAAGGTTGCAGGTCTAAAGATCAGACATGCCCAGGACTCGACTACTGAATGGGGAATGGGCTCTGACGATGCTAGACAGTGCAGCAGAAGTAACAATAGCTTGCCAGAACCTGATGGAATTTCTGGTGACAGAGGACTTGAATGATTATATCACGGTAGAGACACCTGATACTAGGGTAAGTGTCCCACATAAGTTATATGAAATAACACTCCAAATAGAGGGGACAAATGTAGGACAGTTAGAGGTCTCTTTTGGGAGAATCTGTCATTTGGCTATGACATTTTGTTAGCTGAACAAGATTGGCCGCCAGCATTCGTAATGGATTGCCCTAAAGGAGAAACTGTAATTTTACCGGCATTCTCAGACCATATTCCCAGGCACCTAAAACACACATATGCGCAGGAGTGGGCGGTAGCCTAAGCCCCTGCATTATACAACAAGCATTGGCCTAGCCAATAGGTCTCGCCTTTGGGACCTTATAAGTTTTTAGCCAGAGATATTTACTTTGCCTATGTTTTTAAGTTGTGCTGTGCAGAAGTGTGTAGTATGGTAAAAATTTATAATAAAGAAGTGTTAGAAGTATTTTTGTTACTGTATATATGACTATGAAAGCATTATAAAGAATGTAATGATTATATTTAAAAAAGCTGGGAATTTGTATTTGCTTGTTGTAATGGTTGTTTGTTATTGGTTGTTTTGTTATTGGGGGGGAGTTAGTTAGTGAGAGAGATAGAGTTAGTGATTCAGATAGTTAGTTACTGAGAGGGAGATTTGGAAAGTTATTTAGTGAGAAAGAGAGTTAGTTAGTGAGAGAGAGATAGTGAGATAGCGAGAGAATGAGAGAGTTAGTGTGAGAGAGAGTGAGAGAGTTAATTAGTGTGTTAGTGAGAGAAGTAGTTAGTTAATGAGAGAGTTAGCTAATTAGTGAAAGAGTGAGTTAGTGATGTAGTTAGTGAGTGAGTGAGCTAGTGAGTTTGTGTGCTAGAGAGTTAGTGAGCGAGTGAGAGAGTTAACTAGTGAGGTATTGAAAGAGTTTGAGTTATTTAGTTTGTTAGTGGCAGTTAGGTAGTAAGTTAGTGTTAGTGTGAGAGGTAGTTAGTAAGATAGAGTTTGAGGGAGTGTGTTAGTTAGGTAGGGATAGTGAGAGTGAGTGTTACCATTTCCCTTGAAAAACGGCTTTGTAGAAAACAAGATGCAGAAGGGTAAAGAAACGGCAGCCACTGTGATACCCACACCGACTGTCGACCGTGCGCACGATTCTTTTGATAAAGGCAAAGAGACCATGCCAATAGAACATACTGCTTTAACAAATAAAGCGAGTAACTGGTGCTACAGCAGCATGGAAGGACGTACAGATGGCCACTCCGTTACTGGAAAAAGCAGCAACAGGTCAGCCCCGTTTTTTCAGGCTTTCACTAACGTCTTGATGGTGTTCAGTAGTTACAAGCATTTGGGTCGGGAGTCCGAAAAAGATAATGTTCCAAATGAAAAGTTAAGTGAAGCCGACTGTGACGATATGAAAGTTGAAGCGTGGAAATTGGCAAACGGAAATGGAAGTGAAGAAAATATTGGCTTTGCAGCCGAATACCATTATCACAAGTTTGGTAATTGTTCTGAATCTACAAAACCATGTGCATATTCTGAGCAACACAATCCGGCAGCGGATGGACCGGTTTTGGGCAATTGCAAGGGCTGCAGTGAGGATCCGCTTATTAAACCAACTGTAGAGAAAGCGAACCAGAGAAACAAAAAAAGTGGAAACATGTTCACTACACCAGCCGCAGATTTTGTTTTTTGTCAAGATGCAATTCAGGAACGGGATAGCACTTCAGTTGCTCGTGGCTTCTATAGCATTGGTCTAGTGGAGGCTAAAGATTTGGAAATGGAAGAGGAGATTTCTTCTGTCGGACAGGAAGAAAATGTAGTCGGGTTGCATCAGTGCAAAAAGAAGGGACTAAGAGAGAGGCGCGCGCGCTTGGGAGAGCAGTCTGCTCATTTTCAAGCACTGCACTCGTGCTTGTGGTGCGCCCCTGCTCGCTCCCGCAAGTTGGATGCTGCCACAAGCACGAGTGCAGTGCTTGAAAATGAGCAGAGCGACGGCTAAAGGCCCTCCTATGCAGCACATGCGCGCTGCGTAGGCGAGACCTAAAAACCAGGTTGGAAGGGATGAGGATTCAAATCACCACATAATTCCTTTAAAAAATACTCCTACTGCACAGAGGCAGTATCCAATAAAGCAAGAAGCTAAAAAACAGGTCAGGGAGATCTTAGATCAACTTGAATACCAAGGGGTGAAAGAAAATTGCACCTCATCGATGAATAATCCTTTGTTTCCGGTCATGAAACCTGACAATTCATATCGTTTAGTTTTAGATTATAGACATTTAAACACTTGCACTAAGACATTTGCAGTCCAAAATACACACCGTGCCGCATTAATGAATAATATTGTGCGGAAAAAATATAAAAGAACACTTGATATCTCAAATGGATTTTGCTGCCAAAATATAGCGCCTGAAAGCAGGTATCTAACAGCCTTCTCAGCGCTAGGGTCACAGCGTCAATTTTGTCGATTCCCCCAGGGGTATAAGAACAGCCCAGGGTTGTTTTCGGCCAGAGTAACTGAGTTACTTCAAAATTTGGATGAAGAGGCATTGTCCTATGTGGATGATATTTATCTAACGGACGATGACCTAGAGAAGCACTTGAATAGAGTGAATACCATAATTTTGGGATTTGCATCTGAGGGCTACAAATTCAACTTTAAAAAAATCAAAAATTGCCCTCCTCAGTGTCCTGTTTTAGGATATGAGCTTTCAAGTGAAGGGAAAAGCCTGGCAGCCAATTTTTTTTTAGAAAAGTGCGTGCTGCTCCAACCTCCAAAATCATTGAAAAATGTACAATCCATCCTAGGATTCCTACATTTTGGTAGAATATACATTTTAAATTACGCAGAAAGAGTAAAACCTTTCTACGATTTAATAAAACCTGATTTTTCAGTAAAACAATGGACACAGGAACACACAGATACACTTCATTCCTTACAAGCAGACATGATAGCTTCCAAACACTTACAGACACTCGTAAACGTACGCAACCTGGTGATCCGTATAGTTGCGGGTCAATCTGGGTACACCTATCTAACATATAATGAAGGTGAAACGGTACCAATTGCATATAAATCACATTTGTACACAAATGCTGAGATGTGCTTTGCATCTACAGAAAAGATTCTGACAGCAGTACAAACTGCTGTAGTGAGAGAAAGAGCACTGGCTCAGGGGAAACGAATAATAGTAGTGACTCCGGTTCCAGCCTTAGAGGCTGCGACAAAGGCAAGCGTTCCTAACGCTAAAGCCTTACATCCGAGATGGATACAATGGGCTAATTCTCTCACTGCAACAGATGGGGAATACAGGTACGACCCAAATTAAAAGACACAAGCATTTCTGCAATACAAACAAAAATATCCTCTACCAAACGAAATAATGCCTCTAGATCAGTATGAATATATAATTTACACTGACGGATCTGCTCAACCGGCCATAGGAAGTAAGCAACAATATAGCGCGGCATGCGCAATCGTTAAAGGTCGCATGCCGGATGGAAAGTTCCACCCAAGTTGCACAAAAACGCAGTCTCTAGGAGACTGCACGGCACAGCTGGCAGAGTTAAAAGCCTTGATACTAGCACTGGTAAATACGGATCGAGAATTCCCCACACTAATTGTGTGCAATTCATTTTACTGTGTACAGTCATATAATGAATATTTGCAGCACTGGGTTCAAAACGGGTTCAAAGATGCAAAAGGTGGCACAATTAAGCATAAAATGCTATGGGAACAGGTAGTGGCGTTGAAAACCGAACTACCGAGAGCTCACGTGATACATACACTGAGTCATCAGCGTGATGGCGTTCACGTTGAAGGGAATTAAATGGCTGATGAAGTTGCAAAGGGGGCTGTACGCACGGCTTCCGTAGCTGCAATCACTCGTTCTAAAATGAGAATAGATGGTGAGATTATGGTGGCTGTCATTGCTTCACGCAAAAACAGCAAAGCAGTACCAAAAAGGTTTCCACTCAAGTACTCCTACAAGTTAGATGCCAATAACATTCCATTTGCTCAGATTCCTGGAGTGGGGGATAGAGTAAATCCAAACATGGATCGTAGGTTAGGTTTAATTCTAGCAGCACACGAAGGAATAGGTTCTGCACATGCAGGAGTTACGGCGACTGTTTCTTTATTGAAACAATGCTATTGGTGGCCCTGGGTTAACAAAGCAGACTAAAGACTATGTCTTGAAATGCGACATCTGCCAGCAGATGAAAGGTTCCACCGTAGCACGTCCAGCACAGACACCATTATTAATATCTGACAAACCACTAGCGTGTGTTTACTTGGAACACTGCGCCCCTTACAAAGAGATTGGGCTTACAGGTATATCATGGTTGCAGTGGATTCCTGCTCAAGATTCCTATGGGTGTGGCCCCAACGCTCGGCTGACGCTCGAACTGTTATACAAGATTTGCGAGTCTTTATAGGGACATACGCAATTGGCACATTACATTCTGACCAGGGCCCTGCGTTTAGCTCTCGGGCTTACAAGGAGGCCATGCAAGGATTGGGTGTAGCTTTGCGGTACTCCTCTCCGTACCATCCCGAGGGAAATTTGGTCATGGAGAGGAAAAACCGAGACTTAAAGCAATCTTTAACGGCTAGAGTATTAGGCACGGGTGAGAGTTGGGTAAAACATCTGTATGGAGTGCAGCGAGCATTGAATAACATGCCAAGAAGTTCTCTGGGGGGGGTCACTCCATATGAGGTCCTATTTGGGACAAGAATGTGGGTAGCTGATCTTGATTGTGAAGGCGCAGTGGCGGATGAAAAGCCTTTTGACATCCATGATCGCGTTTGGCTGTTTTACAGGATCTAAATGAGTCCAGGACACAACAAAGTAATGTCCATATGAAGCAGACCGCCACAGCGGAAGTCAAATCAGTCACGGCAAGACCTGTCTAGATCCCAAAAGTTGGGGATCTGGTCAAAGAGAAAATAGCAGACAAGAAAGAATTTGGGCCATCATACAGAAAGCCTGTACAGGTCCTAGCAGTTGAAGGAACAAGAACTGTACTTCTACCGCCTCTTGCCGGAAAAAAGGAGAAAAGATTTGTCTCAATCGACCTAATCAAACCACACTATGTGGCCGATACTAAGTAGTAGGCCACGTGGACTCCAAAGTAGCAGGCGCCCTCCTCTCGCTACAATTCAAGAAGTTCAAACGGAAAGACTCATCACGTTCAAACAGTCTCCTGTACGGAATGATGGACTATGCAATAATGCTATGGAACTCGTTCCCCTTGAACCTGAAGTTCAAATTCAGAACCAAAATGAAAGACAAATTTCAATTCGACCTAAAACAGATGTCTACATCAACATGCCTCAACAAGAGCAAACTACAATTTCTACAAACCCTGATGCAATGCCAACAATTGATCGAACTGCGTCTGGCTACTTCATAAACTTTGATACGTTTTCTTTGGATCCAAGTGAACTGGAAACGATGCCAGCCCAAAAATCGCGCAAGCAGCAAGTTAAAGACTTTCTGAACTTTCTTAAAAAGACTTACCTGGTGTCACCTTGGGTAGAACTATGGGTATTCACCGGGATACTTTTCTTTCTTTTCTGGTTAGGCTTAGTAATAGTTTTTGGCATTCTTGTTAATGGAAAATACCTTCGACAAAGCTCTGCAGCCCAAAAGGTGAATTTAATTTTAAAACCACACCAATCATCTCATTTAGAACAGAGAGACTTGTCATCAGTGAACATTACAGCAGTTCCTATACCTGATGGTATAGTTTGGGGCAAGGTTGATTTCGATATATTTAGTCCGACTGAACTTTTAAGAATTCCTCATTTATTTAAAATATCGTTGAGTGATATAATTACCTCAAGTACATTTTCCGATAATTGGTATTTTGAAACTGTAAATAACATGTTGTCTGATTTGGAAAAATCTGCTGCATTTTCTAAAAGGTAAACATTGGAAAGCACATCGGATTTCGAAACAATGTATTGTTATCAACACTAGGTCATCACTTTCTGCATAAATCTGCAAATCCTAGAAATGTGTTCACTTCCCACCAGTGGGAACATTGTCCAACACCGCCGAAAGGCAGTTCAAAAACATTTACACAAAAGTTTCCATATTTTTCAGGGTTTGATATGTCTGACCCAGCATCATATTATTATAAGGTTGCACCAACATCAGCACAGAGAAATATGTTAACAAACACCAAACAGATTTACTCTGCTTCCTTTATTGCCCAGTTGTCTGAACAAGGTTTCGACTTATGGAAAGACACCTTAGACTTAAAATCAGTCTGGGGTACTAGAGAATGGCAAGTACAGGGAGTAGAAGCTTTGTTTAGAGCATGCCTTATCCCTCAACAAATCATGTTTTTGAACGAGACAGTGCAACAGACGTCTTTGCCTTGGACTAGCCAAGAACAAAGACTTGAACACACCTCAGCTGCCAACTCCATCACACACCGAGGGTAACATAACATCACAGAAAGAGATTACGTTGAATGACATCATACAATACAACAGATCAGACCCCGATTGGAAGAAATGGTTGATTTGGCCCACAGACACGAATAGTTGTCAGGCGAGATTCATGGGTAAAACCGAAGGTTTCGCTATCCATAGGCCAGATCCACGTTATGTACAGAGAGAACATCCAAGGGTAGTGACATCCTACAGTGTTGGGAAGTTGTGCCTTGACTGGCTAAAAACCTCAACACTCATCCTTACTGTCACAGGATGTGGCTCTCAGGGATTTTTTACTAGGTCCCAGGAAGCCACGTCAGAAACGTTTCTATTATGCTGTCTACAATGAAATATGGAAAATATCCCAACAAGAGGCCGCAGAGAGATTACGTGAAATAGACCGTATAAATCTAGAAAAATCTCTAGCAGTGGTAGACAATGGGTTAACTACATTGACCTCCAGGATATATTCCTTAGGCAACATTGTATCTTCTGCGATAGACATTCTAGAACGAGATTTGGCCATATTACAACACGGGCAATATCAATTACGTTCTATTATGTTATTGAGCTGGACCCTGCAATCGTTGCATGCAGGCTAAGTGCCTTGGCGTTATATCAACAGTACGTCTCTGTTTTCCGAATACAATCTAACAGATAGAAATGACACAAAGGGGAGCAAAAAATACAATGCTGCGTATCGAAAAACTGGATAGATTAGCATTTACAGTGGCAGAATTACCGTCCACAGAATGGCTAATCCATGGCCACATAACTCTACCGGTCACTACTTTTCAGTTTCAGTATTGCCTTGAACAAAAGCAGGCAGGCAGATATGAAGAAATGGGTAAGGAATACATTAAGGAATCATGGGTATTACCATTCAGATTTCGATGCCGGAGTGGGGATCGAGAAGTGTTTCTAAGCGGTACAAACTGTGAGAACGCTTTAAGTGGATCACTCATATGCCAGGATATAATGCTGCACGGGGCTTTTAATGGTTCTGTAGCGAACCTGTCCTGCCATTTGAGGGGTGCCCCAGCTGCAGTGATTACTCCAGTATTCAGGCTACTTTCAAATGGGAGTTACTTGATGCTGAACAGTCAAGGCTGCTGCGGAATGCTCCCGGGCATCACATATCTGGTAACCGTGAGCTCCAGGGTTACTTGTTGTATGCAAGTATTGTTTCCACCAACAGATACAGTCAGGGAGACGCCGTTATAGCCTTCACTGAATGTTTCTTTAATACGGTTTGATACTCTAAGCAGAATGAAAGCCATGCTTTTACAGAAGTCTGTGCCCTTAACCTCCGCTCGAGAGACTTTTGATCTCTAGATCGCAAGGTCTTCGGCAGAGATGCAGGCACTTATTCATACAAACTGCCCTTTCCATTTTGCAGAAACGGTAAATCGTATCTTTAACATGTCTGATACGACAGGCATAGTCCACCTATTTAAGACCATAGGTTCTGGACTTCTGAGCACCTTTCAGACGGTACTTGGAGTTATACCAAACTTGATACACTCCGTCTTCGGAAGCATCTTTGGAGGACTTCCGCTCATCCTGTTTCTAGTAGCAGGTATCCTGATTGTTTTACATTTGCTACGCAATGGACATCCCAGTCACCAAGGATCTGGAAACAGTACTCCTGGAACGAAAATACCGTGATCGCATGGTACAACTACAAGGCACACCTCGCATAGAGGAACTAAGTGCTTCTTGGTTCTTGTCATTTCGACCAGTCTGGATGGACTGCATCTTACCTGTCCTCCGATGCCTGTTTTGCGGAGAAGAATGCGTGTTAGACCTTTGTTTGACACTCCCATCATGTGCGCAACCGGACGTGAATGCTTTACTGGACCCGATAACGCCCCATGTTCTGCAGTGTCCTCAGCGTATTCCGATGTTGATGGCGGCATTCCTTGAGCCCCCACAGGTAGTAACAGCACCTGTTGGTATGGACACCGGCTCCTCCTCTGACACCCAGGCTTTGGACAGCGCACAGGCTGCCCCAGCACCGGCTGCGGACAGTGTGGAACATCAACTGTGCTCAATTGACGTACACTGCGAGGTGCTACAGGGGCCGTCTACTGCGGAAGCAAGCAACGAACATGTTGTGTCTACCAGCCAGGGCACAT
The DNA here is from genome assembly GCA_963921515.1 of Calotriton arnoldi. NCBI lineage: Eukaryota > Metazoa > Chordata > Amphibia > Caudata > Salamandridae > Calotriton > Calotriton arnoldi. The sequence continues at coordinate 4,142,341 of CAWUFW010000001.1, read as the reverse complement.
AAACATTTGACTCATTTGGCTCGTCGTGTGCTGAAAGAAATTTGCCCTTTTTTAAAAACAAGCTCAAATTTGGAACTCAAAACTAAAATTTACAGTCCTTTCATTTATTGGGCATACATGGCTTTCTAATGCTTATAGTGCTTCGGACTATAACTAAGGACACTTTAGAGCTATGGCTTGCTAAAAAAGTTTTTTAGACAGTTTTAAGTTTTTTAGATTTTTTTAAAATTTTAAACATTTTTAGCTAAACAGATGTTTTTAAACTTTGTGCGTACCAATATCTAGTTAGGCTATTAGTACGGTAATAGGTTACATATGTCGTCCAGTCAGAAGAGGAGTGGGTGTTATATTCCATATAGGTGCCCTATAAAGGCGCAGGTAACATTGCAACCTTTCACCTATATTCTTCCCTACATTACATACATAACGGTTCTTAGGGACTGACCTTTTGCCTAGATACGACACTGCATTCAGAACGCGGGTTTTCCCCTAGTTCGAATCTCATACATTATGCATGAGGCTTCTTGGAAGCACAGCAGGACTAACATCTCCTGTATAATATCTCTGTATAAAATTCAGGCCCAACGTCATCCTTTAGGCCGTCACAGTAACACAGCAAGGTAGGACCCCTGGGGAGACCTATGGATATATATACATCACATCTTGCTTGGAAGGACAGAGGAGACCGAGACTTCCCGGCTGACACACTGACCAGAGACGCTGAGGTTCCTGCATGCAGACACTCCAGCTCGCAGTGGTCTAACATCCCTCGCGGGGTGTCCAACTTGAGACCAGGACGGGGTCCCATATTCTCTCATTCTCAGATAATGGGATTGACTAGATCCTAGAGGGATTCTTGGCATAACACCTACACAGATGCTAGGTACATTTAGGTTCATCTAGTTAGGGAGGCATTGTAGGAGTACGCACTTTTTATCATGTGTTTTATGTACTTGCATATATTCATGATTTCTGTGAGATGGTAGAACTATACCATCCCTTTACTTTCGTAGTACTTCTAATCATATATCTCTGCTACTGTCTAATGGTTGTTGCAGCTCATCTATTCTACACTAGAATAACAACTGTTCAATAAATTCTTATTGAAAATGCCCAGCCTGTTTATTCTGTGTATCTATCTTAGACAAACTAAAAGAGCACGAGTGACTGAGCGAAAGGTAGTATATTGTTTCCACGATTCTGAGGGATCAGGGTTGTCATGTTCTGAGGTTGCCAGAATCTATTCTCTCCTTGGTAAGAGGAGATTATAGTGGCACTGTGAGCTAGCTGCTACAGACAGGCTGACGTATCCGATGGGGGTGCACGGAATCAGTCCGCCACCAGTCCCACAGTTTATGTTATCCAAACGCACAGATACTGTATAGGTTATATAGGAACTACACGACCCTGCTGGCTGGCCTCCTGATAAATGGGGGCAGTACCTGGGACCTCTCCTTTCTGTGGATCATCAAGCAGCCTATCAGGCCGCGAACCCACTGGGAATCACACCTTACGATAACATCAAAAAGAATATATTAGAAAGGATGGGAGTGGATGAAGAAACATATAGAATCAGTCTTCGTCAGATCCGGGTAGGACCACAGGAGACCCCTAGAGCTCTCTATTTCAGAGTAAAGGACATGACTGACCGATGGCTCAAACCCATCACCTCCACAAAAGAAGAAATAATGGAGAAAGTGTATTTAGAGCAATACCTATTGTCCCTCCACCCTCCTATACAGAAATAGGTCAGACAACACACAAACCTCAACTTGGAAAGAGCTGTAGAAATCGCGAGTGCCTACAACAGAGCCCAAGAAATCCAGAAGGGGAGGGAAGAAACACCTTGGAAACCCGGGGTGGGGACATTCGGTTCTAAAATACATAGACCCCCTCCTGTCAGAAAAGCAGCGACGGTAACCCTATTACCAGGACCATCACTTTCCCCTCCTCGACTCCCCTCTAACTTTGGCCCACAATGCTTCCATTGTGGCGGTTATGGTCATATCGCCAGAGTTTGTCCTCAAAAGGAGGAACCTATGGAGATAGGACTAACAAAAACCTTCTTTTGCACCCCCTCCACACCCATGCCACTCCCCTACCACAGGCAAGTGACTGTAAATGGAGAAAGCAGAAAATCCTTGATTGACGCTTGGTGTCTCAAAAGTGTTATACAACCACTGGTCATTCCAGGAGGCTTTCAAACCACCTCAGGTATGGTAAACATACTGTCATGTGGTTTGTGGCCTCCTGGTCTGCTTTGCTGCGCTGACTTAGGCCTGGCTGCCATTATGCTTTTTTTGCGCACGTTACTCTAAGCCGTTGTTCTATCAGCCTCTGTCCCTGCCGTGTTATTTTAGAACTGTCTGCATTTTCTGTCTTTCACCTTTTCTCCTGTTCCCTTTGGGCTACGTCTACACAACATGTACAAGGTCGAAAAACAACGTCCCTTGTTCTTGTTGATCTGGCCAGTCCCTCGCACCTAGACATAACACTATGTACAGCTGCCATGGAGAAATTTGTGTGCTTTTAATATTGCGATTTTCACGCTTTAGACACACTTGGAGAAATACCTTTCCAGGGAGAAGAGCTGTGATTGTCTGCTGATGTAGACTTTGCATCTAGACACTGAGGTATGGGGGTTCGCTAGACAATGCCCAGAGGTCTTCTATTTTTATAATAAATTAGCTACTAGCACGGGAGGGTGGTAAGGTCATTTAGCCCTATATCCACTGCTTTATGAAATGCCTTCCCCGTTTGTATTCTATGGTGTTGTAACTATGCTGCTTATATTATTCTTATGCATTATGCTGATAGTACTGACACGTGTACTGTATCTGAGAGCACGTTAGTTGAAATAAACATTTTAAACTATACAGTGTCTCTTCTTACGCACGTTGTGGACAAGTATGAGTGAGTGATGAAAGGGTGTTCTTGCTACTGCGAGTCCTGAGAGAGAGATACCGTGTTCTGGGTTGTCTAATCATTGGTAACCTTGTTGCTAATGAGACGCTAAGGCTAGTCGGGTTGGGGTTTTAGGTGCTAAGGTTTATGGTTGGATCACCACTATATTCCGAGGTCCTATCATCCTGTGCATAGCTCTGTATATGTGCAGAATCCCTACAACATGGCGCGACCAACGAGTGGGGCCGCTTATCTGCGAGACGCTTGAGTAGTATTTGTGCTTGTCCACAACTTCCCTCACGGACGCTTCCGGAAGCGTGTGTGACGGTGATACCTCCTATATTGTCGTTTTTATAGGTTCTTTCAAGCTTGAAGTTGTTAAAAGGTTTCTTAACTAAAACCCTATTTGTGCTGCCTCATTTTAGATTGTCGACTACTTCCAGCCTAAAATGGCTGTTCAAATTGCGGCACATAGCCGCTCCGGGCTCACTTAACAGTGTATGGAGTGCCTTTCGCGGGTGTCGATTTGATCTTTGTGGTACAAGCAGATCCAGCTTACCACTTTGAGGTGTTTTACTCTTGGGTCACCTTTCCGGCGGTGGATGGGACTGACCATATGTTCCATGAATATGAAGCCACCGTAGTTCCTAATCACTATAGACCGTATAGGAATATTGAAGTACCGCTCACGGCTTGGCAACACCGTGTTTGGTTTGATGGCGCCCTCCCCCAACCGGTTACCATGGTTCGTTTAGGTCCCTTATCAATTGAAGGGGCCACTTGGCCTGTTTTGGCCGGGTATACCCCACATCCACGTTATATGTTGGTACCAGTCGCTGAATTGCGTGATATGCATTCGTCTTTGATACGAGTGCATCGAGCCTTAGTGCAGTATGTTACAGGCAACATCCAGGGAGCCCCACCTGGAGTTGCGGCCCATCCAGCTGGTGCAGGAGGTGTGACCATAAGTCCTGTCATGGTGAATTCGGTGATGGGCAAGCGCCCACAAAATAAGGATGATTTTCCTTATTGGCTTGCAGAAAAATTTGACCAGCTGGAGGCAGTTTTTCCTAACACCTCTCCCGTGGATAAACACAGGATTTTAACGATTAGTTTGCCAAAGACTTAGTCCCCGAGTTGGCAGAATGCAACAACTGGGGTAGGGTATTCGCAGCAGTATATGCGAAGTGTTTCGGCACCCCCTCCATGACGGTACTCCCCTCTGTAATTAAACGAGTGCAGGATGAGCAAGGCCCTGAAGCGGCTGTGGAATTAGGGATGAGACTGGTGGGAGTGTTCGACGTAGTAGCTGAGTTGATCCTTGCGAATGTCAAGGGCGATGCAGTGAACTTTCAAGTAGCTAATGCTTTGGCTTTAGTCCCAGAACCGGACAGGCCGCGCAAATTACCGAAAATTATAGCCCAGGCTTACAAAACTATTGGCAGAAATAGCCTGGGAGTTAAGCCTTTGCTAAATCGCAACAACAATCGCAACAACAACAACCAAAAACTCAATCTGAGAAAGATGAGAAACCAGTCTTTACTAAAAAGAGCTGGAGGTTGAAAAAACAGGGTAAGCAACAAAAGAAACCGGGGTCGAGAGGCGCATCCCCGGTTTCGTCTCTTCTGAACGCACTTATGATTTGCGCGATAGGGCGAGAATTAAATCTCCGGATAGGTTTCAGATCCCTGATACGCGTTCTCCTCGTTCTTCACAGGCACAGACAACTTCGCAGGCCGGTGGAGGAGATTGCCAGGATAGAGGAAGGGGTCGAGAGGCTCCCCAGGGACGAGACCAACCTCGACAACAGGTCAGAGAGAGAGCAGAAGAATTTCAACGTTCTCGCCCGCAATTTCAGAAGAAGAAAGTTGCCGCTGTAACAGCGAGATATGCCACAGACGGTGAGAACGAGACTCCTGAATTGTACGTGGGCAGTGACCCTCCTAGACAGCGCCGCGGAAGTTACCATAGTGCGGGAGACGCTACGTCCTCATGTGGAGGCGACAGCAACTGAAACATTCATTACTGTCGAGACAGCAGACACCAGAGTGGCACCCCCTGACAGACTATTTAATATTGTCATTCAAATTGAAGGTGATATACAGCGTGTAATTAAAGGGATTTTTTGGGACAATCTGACCTCTTCGTACGACATTTTGTTGGCAGAGGCGGATTGGCCGCCCCCATTCGTACTTGCTGCGCATAAAGGGGAGGAGGTAATCCTTCCGAGCTTTTCTCGACATGTCCCAAAGGACAAAGCGGAGGCTCTTGCAGCTGAGTGGGCTGTGTCCCTGGCTCCAGCGTTATACCGCAATCACGTGGGCTGGGATGAGGACTCTCCCCCATGAAATACCTTTGCGGTCGCTGCCACAGCCCCAATATCCCATTAAACGGGAAGCAAAGGCCCCGTTTCCGAAATTCTGACTCAGTTAGAATATCAGGGAGTGATTGAAACATGTGTATCACCAATGAATAATCCCCTTTTCGCGGTTTCTAAACCCGATGGATCGTACCGCTTGGTTTTGGATTACCGACATTTGAACTCTCATTGTCGGACCTTTGCGGTGCAAAACACACATAGTTCTGCGCTTGTAGACAGTCTTGTTCGTAAAAATATAAAACGACACTTGACCTCTCCAATGGATTCTACACGCACAACTTAGCCCCGTAGAGTAGCCAATGGAGCGCTTTTACATCCGGTGGTAAATTATTCAAATTCGGCGTTTACCTATGGGCTACAAGAACAGTCCAGGCGTATTCGCTGCCCGTGTTGTCTCTTTGTTAGACGGCATAGACCCTGATGCATGTTCGTACGTCGATGACATTTATCTGACAGACGACTAACTATTCCTGCATCTTTTCCGAGTGGACCGCATTATTCTAGAATTTGCGGTTTTAGGTTATAAGTTTAACTTTGCCAAATCTCACATTGCTGAATTTACCGTTTTGTTCTTGGGCTATGAGCTCAACAATGAAGGTAAGGGCTTAGCCCCCATTTCCTAGAGAAATGTGCACTTTTGTGCCCTCCTACTACTCTGAAAAACTTCAGTCTTTGCTGGCTTTTCTGAACTTCGGGCGTACTTACATTCCCGAATATGCCCAGCGTATCAAGCCACTGTATGCCTTGATACAACCTAACTTTTCGAAGTCATGCTGGCTTCCGGAGCATACCTCCATTGTGCAGTCTTTGCAGACAGACCTTCTTGAGTCTAAATACTTGTTGACTCGTGATAACCACACAAACCTGGTGATTAGAATAATTCCAGGGGCAGTGGGTTTCACGTACTTAACCTTCAACGAAGGTGACACAGTTCCAATCGCATACAAGTCACATCTTTACACTTCCGCGGAAATGCGCTTTTCCTCTGTGGAAAAAGTTTTAACAGCAGTGCAAATGGCGATTCTTAAGGAACGCGCACTGGCACAGGGAAAACGCATTCTGGTGGTAACACCATATCCTGCACTAGAGGCAGTGACAAAGGCAAGTGTTCCGAATTCTAAAGCTTTGCACCCCCGTTGGATTCAATGGGCAACCTCTTTGACGTCTCCGGTTGTCACTTTCATCTTTGATTCTTCTCTACAGACTCAGGAGTTTTTACAGTATGAATTCGTTCATCCACCTCCTCTGTCATTGCTACCGCTTGAGGATTACGAATGTGTGATCTACACCGATGGTTCGGCACAACCGGCGACGGGTTCCAAGCATGCTTATTCAGCCGCATGTGCTATTGTTGCAGGTACCTTTGTGAACGGAAAGTTCAAATCTACTGTGGTGCACACTCAGGCACTCGGGGACAGTACTGCACAATTGGCCGAGCTGCGTGCATTGGTGCTCGCACTTGAGTTCGCTAATCCGGATGTGACCACTCTGATTGTATGCGATTCTTATTACTGTGTTCAATCTTACAATGACAATCTGTTCTTTTGGTCGCAAAACGACTATAGAGAAGCCAAAGGTAGCACAATTAAGCATAAAATGAGTTGGGTACGGGTGGCAGATTTGCAACAACGTCTGCCCCTCACACAGGTGGTTCACACACTTGGCCATCAGCGGGTGGGTGCACACGCTGTTGGTAACGGTTTGGCAGACGAAGCAGCCAAATCAGCAGTAGTCACGTGTTCAGTGGCAGCAGTTACTAGATCCATGTCGAAAATTGATACTGATATTTTAGCAGCTATTGCTGCAACAAAAGAAGGTGCTAATTACCCTAGGGGTTTTCCTTCCAAATATTCTTATCAGTTAGGTCCCGAACAGGCTCCTTCCGAAGATTGGAGATCTGGTTCGAGAGAAGGTGGAGAACAAAAAAGAATTCGGCCCCTCTTATCGTGCACCGGTTCCAGTCCTGGGCTTGAAGGGAACACGTACAGTAATCCTACCACCACTTCCTGGTCGCAAGGAGAACAGATACATCTCAGTGGAAAATGTCAAGCTACAACATCTGGCCGATCCTGAATAGCGTTACACCAGCGGTCTCTTGCCCTGCCATTTACCGGACAAGTGCTCGTGGCCCTCCTGCCCGAACGGTCACTGATGTTGCCGTTGAGATGGTTGATTTGCCTGAAAGCTCACTCGAACACCCGGTTTCCCCGGCAACGGCGAGGATGAGTATACCTATCCCGATAACGAGTCGGTGGCACACTTACCAACAACGCCACTGAGCCCAACAAGTTATTCTTTTGATTCGGATTCCACCTCATCTATTGTCCCGTCCAAGTTCAGTATTTTTGTATCCTGGTTCAGAGACAAGTTTTTGATTCCCCCTGGACATACATCTGGTTGGTGCTGTTCCTAATTTTTTTGTTCATGTCCATTGGCTTTGTCACGGTGTTTTTCTACTCATCAATGGTCACTATTTACCAGAACGCTCTGCTGTGAACAGTGTCGCTGGAACTTTGGCACCACATTCCTCATCTCACATCATGAAGCTTGACCACCCATTTGTGAACATTTCAGCTTTTCCAGTTGCTGATGGCATCGTATGGGATGCGGTAGATTTTCAGATTCATGGACCGACAGAAATTATTAATGTACCAAATGTCCTTCGAGTTTCGATGGGTGATGTCGTAAAAAGTAATATTTATTCTGATGATTGGGATGTGCATGCCGTTGAAGCATTGTTTGCTGATTTAAAATATTATGCTTCCTTTAATGCTGAAGATTTGTACATGAGTTCTGCAAATTATGCTGATTTGTATTGCTTCCAGCATTGGGGCAACCACTTTGTCCATAAACCAAGTGCACTGCGTGGTCCTTTTAACTACACCCAGTGGGAGCATTGTCCAACACCTTTACCTGGTAGCTCCCAGACTCTTAGAAATAAATTTGCTTATTTTTCAAATTTTGATAGATCGAAACCTGGGTCCTATTATTTTAAATTAAACACACCATCCACTCAGAAAATCATGTTGACCCACACCAAATTGCTATATTCGGGTTCCTTTTTGAGCGCCTTAGCTGTGGGTGGTTATGAGTACTGGAAGGACACTGTGGATTTGAAATCAATATGGGGCTCGAAACCATGGCAGGTGCAAGGCACTGAAGCCTTGCACCGTGCTTGCCTTATCCCGGCCCAAATGGTGTTTCTGAATACTTCCATCTATCAGACTACGTGTTGGGGTTTGGCTACAACTAAACAATTAAACGCGCCTTCCATTCCATCGTTGTCTTCCACTCCAAACGAAAGCTTGCACTTTAATATGTCCCTTGCCACTTTGCAAGCTTTGTTTCAGAACAATTCGTTTAATGTTTCTACGCTTGTTCAGTCACCCTGGTTGGCTTGGCCCATATCATCTACTGCGTGCCAATTGCGTTTTCACGACTCAGTCCCTGGATACAAACAGGATAGACCAGATCCTAGGTTTTCTGACTCCCGTACTGTTACAACATATTCTGTTGGTAAATTATGTAAACAGTGGTTGCAGCACTCTTCCCTGGAATCTGTTAAACAACATGTATCCCTCCTATCTGGCAACATTGATCTGTCCGACTTTATTCTGGGACCCCGTGGTCCACGACCTAAGAGATTCATTTATGAAGCTTATAATGAACTCTGGAAGCTGTCGCAAATGGAAGCTGCTTCCCGTCTACGGGAAATAGACCAAGCAAATTTGGAAAAGGTGCTTGCTGTTGTTGACAATAGTATTAATACCCTGTCTTCCCGCATTTACACGTTAGAGAATATTGTGTCCTCTGTTGTTGATATTGTACAAGATGATGTTTCTGTGTTGTACCATGGTCAGAATCAATTACGTTCAGTTATGCAGTTTGCGTGGACTTTGCAAACACTTAAGTTGGGTAAAGTTCCTTGGCATTTTTTAAACACCACGGCCTTATTTCTGCCTTTTAATTTAACTGACAAACAGCAGTTCATGTCCATGAAGGATGCAGCATACACTCTGTTACATATCGAGAAAGTGGAGCCCTTACCATTCTCTGTGGCGGAATTGGATTCTGCTGTGTGGCTAGTTCATGGAGTTATCGCCTTGCCTTTTTCTTTATTTGTATTTAGCTCGTGCATGAGGCATTATCCTGTGGGCCGTTTCCAGCCCTTGGGAAGTGCCTTCCTGCATGAACTTTGGTCCCTGCCTTTCATGTATAAATGCTTTAGAGACGAAAAGGAAGTTTTTCTCACGGGGGAGGCTTGCGTTTCCACTGTGGGTCATTCCCTTATTTGTAAACACATTAAATTGCACGGGGCTTGTAACGTTTTGGCTCCAAATCTTGCTTGTGTGTTAAAGGGTATTCCTGCTCCGGCTATTTCTCCAACTTTCACTGTGCTTTCGAATGGTAGCTATCTGCTTTTGAATAACCAAAACTGCTGTGGCATGCTGGCCGGCATACCGTATATTGTTACAGTTTCCGACAGGGTTGTCTGCTGCAAAAATGTGCTTTTTCCTCCTTCGCACGACATCATAGATAGTTCCGTTTGGCCTTCCATTCCTACTCTGAAGGCGGATTTCAATAAATTGAGCAGAATAAAGGCGCTATTATTGAATCAGGAGGTTATGCTCACGTCCGCCCGGGAGACATTCATTCTCCAGGTGGCAAGTACCCACAGTGAAATACAGGCCCTTTTGAACACTAACCTCCCACAACATTTCGGTGAACTGATTCACCGTGTTTTTAATGCATCTCGCACTGAGGGTCTGGTACACTTTTTTAAGGTTGTGGGTTCCGGCCTTGTGACCTCTTTTCAAACTATTTTTGGTGTGATACCGGCTTTTATTCATTCCATTTTTTCCAGCGTCTTTGGTGGCTTCCCATTAATTCTCGCTTTGGCGGCTGGTGTACTGCTGTTGGTCTGTTTTCTGCGCAATGGCTGCTCCCCGATGGGCCCTTCTCGACCCAGGTCGGCTCCAGCTGCTCCGTGAGCGCATCCTCGCTGGCTTCGGCGTCCTGCCGTTGGCGACGCTGAGTGTGTCCTATACACTTTCTTTTCGTTTTGCGTATTTCACTTGCGTGCAACCGGTGCTGTCTTGCATCCGCTGTCCTTTCTCCTGGACCATGGATTATTGCCTCTCCAATACGTCGTTGTCTGTTCCGGATTTTGTTCGGTTGGTGGGTCCCTTAGAGGCCCATGAACGGGACTGTTCCGCTGCAGGCTACATGACGCGTGCGGCTGCACTGGGGATTTTGGCACAACGGGATATCTGGGCGGCTGCTCGGAATCTCCTACAACAAAGTTATATTGAGTACCACGCAAGTTGTCCCGCATTGCTATTTGATGCTCCCTCCTGTGAAGAGCATGCCTGCAGTTTTGATTTATTGGACTGGATGGCGTCACTGTTTTCTGACGATTCCAATGATGTCCTCTTAGAGGGTGTGGCGTTTTTCTGCACTCACACTCTGATGGATTAACATGGCCTTCGCTCTCTGTGACCTGCCTCGCTGACTGTATTTTTTCATCTCAAACAATTTTTTTCTTTCTCTTCTCCTTTCCCATTCGTTGTCCTTCATGGGGACTGCATCCACTATGGATGTTTCGGTTCTGCTCAGTCGATTTGAACTCTGCCTTCGTCCTTGGTATTGGCCGATGGACTGCCCAGGGGAGGGTGTCATGTGGTTTGTGGCCTCCTGGTCTGCTTTGCTGCGCTGACTTAGGCCTGGCTGCCATTATGCCTTTTTTGCGCACGTTACTCTAAGCCGTTGTTCTATCAGCCTCTGCTCCTGCCGTGTTATTTTAGAACTGTCTGCATTTTCTGTCTTTCACCTTTTCTCCTGTTCCCTTTGGGCTACGTCTACACAACATGTACAAGGTCGAAAAACAACGTCCCTTGTTCTTGTTGATCTGGCCAGTCCCTCGCACCTAGACATAACACTATGTACAGCTGCCATGGAGAAATTTGTGTGCTTTTAATATTGCGATTCTCACGCTTTAGACACACTTGGAGAAATACCTTTCCAGGGAGAAGAGCTGTGATTGTCTGCTGATGTAGACTTTGCATCTAGACACTGAGGTATGGGGGTTCGCTAGACAATGCCCAGAGGTCTTCTATTTTTATAATAAATTAGCTACTAGCACGGGGAGGGTGGTAAGGTCATTTAGCCCTATATCCACTGCTTTATGAAATGCTTTCCCTGTTTGTATTCTATGGTGTTGTAACTATGCTGCTTATATTATTCTTATGCATTATGCTGATAGTACTGACACGTGTACTGTATCTGAGAGCACGTTAGTTGAAATAAACATTTTAAACTATACAGTGTCTCTTCTTACGCACGTTGTGGACAAGTATGAGTGAGTGATGAAAGGGTGTTCTTGCTACTGCGAGTCCTGAGAGAGAGATACCGTGTTCTGGGTTGTCTAATCATTGGTAACCTTGTTGCTAATGAGACGCTAAGGCTAGTCGGGTTGGGGTTTTAGGTGCTAAGGTTTATGGTTGGATCACCACTATATTCCGAGGTCCTATCATCCTGTGCATAGCTCTGTATATGTGCAGAATCCCTACAACAATACAATGTGTACACAGTGACCAAAAACCATACGCAACAATAGAGGTCCGCGTACAACATGACCCATCGCTAGAACCAGTAAAACTTAAAGTAGGATTGATTCCCAAACTGCCAGAGCCCCTAGTTCTGGGAACCGATTACCCCCATATAAACGAGCTGATAAAAGACACCTGGATCGAGGGGAATGAATGGAGGGAAATGGGCCCTTTCGCACAGTCACCGGATCAGGAACTTATCCCAGTTAAGACTACGAAAAGTAAAAGTCAAAGAAAAACGTAGAAACAGAATTGGAATAGGGTCGCCTTAACCCAAACTGCCACCATCGGGGTCTGGGAACATGTTCAGGGATTTCGCTCAACACAACAAGAAGACCCCACATTACGTGAAGCCTAGAAACAAGCCACCTCACAGGAAGACCCAAACTAAGTAGGTCCTCAGTTTTTCGAAAAGAAAGGGTTTCCCTACCGAAAGGGGGGCCAGTTCTGAACCCACAATTGTTAGTACCCCAGCAATACAGAGACAAGGTTCTTTTCCTTGCCCATAGTTACCTGTTGGGAGGACACTTTGGGGGGGAGAAGACAGAAAAGACGATTCTAGAAAACTTTTATTGGCCTGGGGTGTATCATCAGGTACGCAGATATTGTAGGGAATGCCCTATTTGTCAAAAAAATAGTCGGGCTATGCCCATGAGAGTTCCCCTGAGGCCCTTTCCAGTGATTGAAGAACCCTTCTCTAGCATAGGTATGGACATTATATGACCCCTCCTTCCATCACGCAGTGGGTGTAGGTTTGTTCTAGTTATTGTGGATTACGCAACGAGATTCCCTGAAGCCGTAGCCCTACGACAGCCAAACGCCACCCAGATAGCTAAAGCTATGATCAATATTTTCTCAAGGGTAGGTTTCCCAAAAGAAATTCTGACAGACCAGGGAACCCCTTTTGTATCCCGTCTCATTAAACAGGTCTGCCAACAGTTGGATATAAAACAAATCCGAACAGCCGCATACCACCCACAAACCGATGGGTTGGTTGAAAGGTATAACGCTACCTTGAAGGTCACCCTAAAAAAAACTGTTGGAATTAGAAGCACGAAAATTGTAAGACATGTTGCCCTTAGCCCTATTTGCTCTTCGCTGCAAACAACAGAAGAGTACTGGATATTCTCCGTTTGAGTTATTATATGGGAGACAACCATGCACCCTCTTAGATATGGTTAGGGAGGAATGGGAAGAAGAACCTGAAGGAACAAAACCGCTCCCTGAGTACGTGCTTGGTCTGAAGTCTCGCCTACACAAAATCCGGGGCATTGTTAAGACACGCTTAGAACAGGCTCAAGAGGCTCAGAAGAAACAATATGATAAAAAGGCCAAAGACAGAAGCCTAGCTCTAGATGAAATGAACACAAAATGCTAGGCCAGTGGCAGGGGCCTTATAAAGTCGTAGACCAAGTGACCCCTGTCACCTATCGACTAGAATTAGATCTGAAAAACAAAAGGAACACCCAAATATACCACATTAATCTCTTAAAAAATGGAAGGGTGCAAGACCAGCCATGATAGGGATAAAAGGAGACCGGGATCCCCTGTTTATCCAGAGTATAGACCCTGACCTATTGCTTCAACAGCAACAAGAGCTAAACACCCACTTATCCTCCCTGCAAGAAGTGTTTTCCACAAACCCTGGGAAAATGTCTCTAATCCAACACGCCATCCATATAGAACCCAATAAAATCGTAAGACTACGGCCCTATAGGATACCAGAATCTCGGCGGGAAGCTATTGAGAAGGAAGTGCAGCAAATGTTAAAAACAGGGATTATACAACCATCTAAAAGCAAGTGGAGTTCCTCAACCGTGATTGTTCCCAAACCGGATGGGTCCATCCGGTTCTGTATTGACTTTATGGAGGTCAATATGATATCCCAGTTTGATGCTTATCCCCTACCCCGGGTGGATGAGATGATTGAGCGACTAGGAAAGGCCCAATATATCAGTACGCTGGATCTATGTAAAGGTTACTGGCAAGTGCCCCTACGGGAACAGGACAGAGAGAAAACTGCCTTCTCCACCCCTGGGGGTCTATATCACTTTAAGGTACTCCCTTTTGGCCTTCACGGAGCCCAGGCCACCTTCCAAAGACTCATGAACCTGATCCTCAAACCCTATCAAGCCTTTGCCGCGAATATGTGATGTTACAACGCGATCAAAATGATCGCGTATGTAACATCGCAGTTTTTACAACGCAAGTCGTTACAACGACTTGCGCTGGAGGACGCTGGACTTAGGAGTAGTAAGATTTACTATTCTAACACCAGTCTACGTACAGTAGGGAAGGTGTTGGAATAGTAAATCTTACTATTCCTTAGGTTATAGCGCCCTCCAGTGCAAGTCGATGTAACGCTTGCGTTGTAATGGCAGCGTTCTAAATGCATTGCGGTGTAATCACCGCGATGTAAAGGATGTTTCCCCTTTGCCGCTGTCTATATAGATGACATAGTCATCTATAGCGATACATGGGACCAACATGTAATCCGCCTTGAAAAGGTCATTAGAGCACTAAAAGAAGGAGGTCTCACCATAAACCCAACTAAAAGTCATTTGGCTGCCAGGTCTGTGAAATACCTCGGGTACCTCCTGGGCGAGGGTTATATCAAACCACAAGACGAAAAGGTAGCAGCCATAACTCAAATACCTTTCCCTCAGACTCGAAGAGACCGTCGAGCATTTTTGGGTATCCTGGCTTATTACAGATGATTCATCCCCTCTTTTTCAGACATAGTGCCCCCCCTAACTAATCTACTAAAAAAGGATAGGAAAACAGAAAAAGATCTCAGACAACCAACCCCGGAAGTCACACAAGCCTTCACACGACTGAAACAGGTCCTTACCATCAAACCTGTCCTCCTCAGCCCAGCTTACTCTAAGCCCTTCATTTTGCAAACCGATGCCTCCAACAACGGCCTAGGCGCTGTGTTATCTCAGATAGATAAACAGGGACAGGAGAGACCCATTATCTATATTAGTCGCAAGTTATACCCAAGAGAAAGCAAGTACGCGGTGATTGAGAAAGAGGCACTGGCCATTAAGTGGGCAGTTGAATCATTAAGATAATATCTCAAGGGAAGGGAGTTCCTCCTGTATACGGATCATGCCCCTTTGGAATGGCTGTCTAAAAATAAGGGACACAATGATCGCATCCTGAGGTGGTTCTTAGCCCTTCAACCCTTTCGATTCTGTACCTGGCATCGAAAAGGAAAAGACCAGACCAATGCTGACTACTTTCCCGGTATCTTCTGGACTTTTGTCTTGCAAGCAGGAAAGTTAGGGAAGGGGGATGTCAGGAGGAGGCGAAACAGGAGTCCCGACACAGTCCACAGGACCCCATATTCCCTAAACATAGGCATGAAGAGGAAGAGAAAGGTAACCAAGGGGTTAAACCTTTCACCGTCTCCTCTCCTACACAGACCGAGATGAATCCCGCCTTCAACGGGAACCAATCAACAGCCCTGGGGACCGGGGAAAAAGAGAGCACGCGAGAGCAGAGAGAGAGTCGTCGCGAGGAAGAAGCCGGAAGTAGGAGGAGAACGGAAGACGCGGAACGAAGAACCGAAGAGACTCCACGGCGGCAGGACAACCCGGAGGACGGCTGGAAACCGAGTGAGGGAGCCGAGGAGACGGCGGCCGAAGAAGACGTCCCGGAGGTCTGGAGTGAAGACTGGTGGACGCCCCCAGGAGACACCTGCTTGCCGCTGCAGCTCTGGAAAGTTGCGGCTTCGGCGGTAAGTGAACGGAACGAGGCTGGGGAAGAGCTCAGGGACTGCTGAATAGAACCAGCGGTATCCCGGGGTGAGGGTGTGCACAAACACCCGTAATTAGGGGGGAGAGGAAAGTTGAAATACCCTTAAGGCTCTATGGGTGCATTGGGGAAAGTGTTGTGACATCAGTGTGTAGGCTCAAGGGGGGGTCACGTCAGTATGTATATTGTGACCAACAGAGAGGAAAGATTATTTTGTTAAAACAACAGAGGTTCCAATAGAACTTCTACTTTTGTTGAACGGATTTGTTAAGGAATGAGCTAAAAGAATTACCCTCATTCTATATACCTAATTTCCTTTAAGATTTTCTTTTTCGTTTCGATCACCTTTTTCACCCTTATCCTCTCACCAACCACTAAACCAGGAAAAACAGTTTTGCACGTTGTCTCACCGGGTGTAGGGGACGGTTAGCACCATAAGGGAAAACCACTTTCAAACTACTTACCGCCCACCTTCTCTCTCTTTGAGCCTCCTGGGGAAGCCACCCAACGAGTGAAGAACATCATACAAAGAAGAGAAGAAGAACCTATTATCTCCATAACGAAGAGTACATCCGGATACAGTTGTAATAGTGCTAAGACTTATCACTGCCTAATAAATAAGCCAAAATTGAGCTCCGTATACAGCCTCCTAGCTTCTGTTTCCGCCCATCACTCCGACACAGTATTAATCATTTGTTGGTGCTACCCTACTAATTTTAGGAATTGCATTGTGTTCTAAGGTGATTTTACCCAGGGAAAAATTCTGATCGTCTGCTAAGATTTGATGAACCATGTTTGAGAGAAAACATTTTCTCTCATGGTTTGCTAATGAGGTTATGGAAGGTGCTCCAGATACTAAGGCAGAGGTCTTCAAACTTTTTGATGCCGAGACCCCCCTGTCAAAAACCTTTAAGCGTAAGGACCCCCTCCTGACAAAAAATCCTAGAACTCGGGCCTTCTCATCATTGCCAACTATCGACAACCATAAAGGCCCCCAATTCCCACAGCAAATCATTTGTAAATTGGGGAAATAAATTAAACAGTGTTTAGTAAACCAAAGGTCAGCAGTTGGGGTCGTGGTCAAAGGTGTGGCTAAAAACAAAGGGCCTCATTTATGAGGCATTGGTGTAGGGCAGCGCCGCAAGTCATATTGCTGCGCTGCCCTACGGCAATGTGAAAGGGCAGGAATGCACCTTATTTATGAAATATGGTGCATTCTTGTCCTTTTCCCCCTATGTTGGCACACAAATTGCTGCCTAGAGCCAACATAGGCAGGATGCTTTTTGTGCAAGAAGGGGCGCCTTCCTGCACAAAAACAATCCTGAGAGGGGTTTTCCTCTTTCTCTGTGTGCTGCAGAATGCAGCACACATGGAAAGTGTTAAAAACAAGGAGAAATGAAAACATTTCTCCTCATTACGCCTGCTGTGGGGCGGCGTAAGGTTTTGGCACTGCCCCAGGTTTACATGATTTTGTAAATCTGGGGCAGCGTCGAAATCCATGGGCGTTGTGTGGGAACACCCACCGCAACGTCTATGGAACGCCTACTTGACATAGAGTGAGGCAACGCAGCGACTTGCGCTGTTTTGTCTTACTCCATATCTATGAGGCCATGCAAAGCCAAGCAGGGTGACTTTGTCTCACCTCATAGATATGATTGAGATGCTTGTGCCGCCAAAGCTTAAAAAAAACAGACGCTCCAGCAGCGCAAGCCTCTCATAAACCAGCCCGAAAATATTTTGTTCGTTTTTTAGGTCTTTCCCCATCAGGTAGCTACATATAAAATAATGGGTAGCTTAAAAGAAAAAGAAATTTAAAAAGTTGTTTCTCAGTGGGAAATGCACTATATAGTACATTATAAAACCTCTATTATTTAATGCACTGCATAGGTCTGTGTGTAACCAGAGAGCCACAGAATGAAATTTGGTTGGTGCAGTGGAAAATAGTGACTTGTATATTTTTAGTGCTATGAGGTCACAGCCTGTGACAGAAAGCACTGTGAATTTGTAAGTCATTATTTTATACTTGCATTACACACATTATAAGATAGACTGCTACAAAATGTGCAAAGAGTTTTAGGATAAAATAGAGCTTCCAAAATGTAGATTTGTGTAATATTAGACTATAAGTAATGCTTTTTTTTTTTTTTTTTTGCATAACTGTCCCTTCAACACCTCTTTACACTAAGCGCTGTGTAAATACAGTTATTAACAGCACACACTTCAGAGCCCAGTTGCTAACCACCACACAAAAAAAACACATCTTTGCCATTACAATGCTTGAAGTGATTCGAGCAATTAAAGCCAGAACCACTCCCAAGCATCCTTTACATTTGCAGATTAACTCTTAGCGTACATTTGCATTTCATTCAGGCAAGAAAGGCACCCTGGCTTGAAGGCTTATTTGAAGGATTGTTTTACCTGTCTGCCGGGCCTCTTTGTTTTACAGCACATGACACTCAATTAACTTCAGCTGAAGCATTTTAATGATTGCGGTTGACTTTGTCCAAAAGGAAGAGCACGTTTTGTATTCCAGGCAGAAGTTAGGCCTTGAAATGCGCAACCCCCTTCCCAGGACTCCGGGCCCCCTTGGGAGTCACGCCCCACAGATTGAAGACCTCTGTACTAAGGTGAGAGCACATTCGCTAAAAATTCACACTGCCTTCATCAGCCATGTAAGAAGAAAGTCTGACAATGTAAGTAAAACATGTACCTCCAACAGAAGCAGTAGCCTGTCAGTTGATTTACCAGTGTTCGACTGCAGCCTCCTACAGTGGTTTCATGAACATCTAGAGCACTAACAATCTCAGAAGCGTGGCACACCGGAAGCCATCTTGATGGATTCAAAGCTGTAAAATCTTAAAGCATTTCCTTTAGAAATCAAGAAAATTAGGACATTTGTTTTCTCATAGAAGTTATGGCTAGTACCAGGCAAGCTAAAATGAGCACACATTTTCTACGAGTTCTCAGATGTATTTTCTCATCCATGTCAGTAAAACATTTTGACACTCAAACTGAAACGTACTTTCAACACTAGCAGCAATCTGTCAGTTGACTAGCCAGTGTGCTACTGCAGATTCCCACAGAGTTCTAATAATTAACGAGGAGCTAACATTTGTGTTTATGAAAACAGTGTGGCACTCCTGAAGCTATCTTGATGGAATGAAAGCTTTAAACCCTAAAGCATTTCCTTTAGATATGAACAACATGAGAGGACTCTTTTTGTCATAGAAATTATGGTTAGTGCACTGGAAAGCTACATTTTTACTAGCAGGTGGCAGGGGCAGCACAACACATTGCGGACAGCAGGATGGAGGGTGCAGTGGCATGCACATGAACAACGGAGAGCAGGAGAGCAGGGGCAGCAAGCTGACCACGAAGGGCAGGCTGGCATTGGCAGAAGGAGCACAATGGACCGCAGAGCGCAGGAAGGAGGGGATAGGGGTATGTGCACAGAGAATGGAGGAGAGGGGGCAAGCTGCCCACGGACGTCAGGCTGGCAGGGGCAGGAAGCTGACCATCAAGGGCAGATGGGAGGGGGCTGTGGCAAACAGACTGTGAACAAAGAGCAAACCAGAGCAATCAGGGAGGGCAGGAGAGATGAGGTAGGGGCATTCAAATGGAAAACAGAGGGCAGGAGGGAGGGGCAGGGAGAGCAAGCTGACCACAGAGGGCAGGTCAGCAGGGGCAGGCAATGGATCACAGAGGGCAGAAGGGTGTAGGCAGGCAAACACATACAGAGAACTGAGGGTGTGGGGACTGTGGGTAGAAACAGAGGCAGCAAGCTGACCAAAGAGGACAGTCTGGCAGCCGCAGGGGCAAGAAGTTGACCACAGAGTGCAGGCGGGAGAGGGCAGGTGTACACAGATGGAGAACGGAGGGATGTGTGGCCTGGAGTAGCAAACTGACCACAGAGAGCAGGCCGTTATGGCCCTGGGCAGCAAGCTGACTACGGAGGGCAGGAAAATGGCTGCAGCAAGCTGACCATACAGGGCAGACTGGCATGATCAGGCTCAGCACATCGGCCCACAGAGGGAGGACGGGCAGAGGCAAGAGTCCTCACATGGAACAGAGGGCAGTGCCGGAGGGAGAGGGGCAGAAGGCTAACCCTCGAGGGGAGGCCTGCATGGGCAGCAAGCTGACCCAGAGAGCAGGCAGGATGGGGAGAGGCACGCAGACACATAACAAAGGGCAGGGGGAGTAAGGCAGGAGCAGCAATCAGAACATGGAGGGCAGGCCTGCATAGGCAGGGGAAGCTCAACGGACCACGGATGGTAGGAGAGGCGGGGAGGGGCACACACACTAAGATCAGATGGCAAGGCAGAGGTGACAAGGGCAGAACAACGGGCCATGGAGGCCTGGAGGGTTAGGAGAGGGGCAAGCCCACAGAGTTCATCAGGCATTTGGGAGGGGGGGGGCTGGTGCAGCAAACTATCCATGGAGGGCAAGCTTATATGGCCTGTGGCAGCAAGCTGACCACAAAGGGCAGGAGAGCAGGGGCACGCAGACATTGAACGGAGAGCAGGCTGGAGGGGGAGGGGCAGCAACCTAACTATTTAGGGCAAGTTGGCAAGCGTAGGGGCAGCAATCTGACCATGGAGGGCAGCGGTAGGGGCTCCTAGACGGAGAATGGAATGGGGCAGAGGCACAAACTGAACACGGAGGGCAGGCTGCTATGGGTGGGCCATATTCCCGGGTGGGCCTGGGCCAAACACCGCTGTGCATCGCCAAAGGCATGTGCAGTTTGCATGTTGACTGAATATGATCAAAAACCCCAGCAATTCATTCAAAAAAGCAAACGTTAAAGAGACGTTATTGTTAGGTATATAAATATGAGCTTCCTTTTTATTAAAAAAACTGAAATTCCCTGAAAATGCCAAATGTGAAAGTGACTTTATAGTTAAGTGATGAAACGGGTTAAAAACTGATGTTTATATATGATTCAGTGAACTAACTACAACCTGCCCCCCTTAATTCACTGCTTATGACCTCACATATTACATAACTCATGACATGTTAAATGACATCATTGATCTCATCACTGATGGCATCATCCAATGAATGTAACAGTTTGCTATATACTTTTCATATTGTAATGTATTTAGCGTGGTACATCTAGATCCAATTTTCTATAAACTTTTAGTGCTAAAGGGTGTACCCTTTCGCAGTATGCAGAACATGAAGCTTATCCGTGAAATCACCCACATTTAGTGAATATTGTGCTCTTATTTTACTGGTATTCAGGTGCATAAGTAATGTAATGCCTCAGTAGACATTAAGTTGATCAACCATGTATGTAAAGAGTAAACTTCCACATGTAAATTACTAATTACACTTAAGTGTAAGTTACCTTTGTTAATTGCCCCTGTAATCTCTCTGTAGAGATTAGTGCTATCAGCAATTTATTAAACCTTGAATACAGTTCTCAAGAGGGTTTGATTATTTACCTTAATAAGATAAGCCAACTACTTCACATCAGTGCACTAGCCACTGATAAGGCATGCACAACCAGGTCGTATGCACAACCCTCTTTAGTTTGTAAAATACATTATACATATTCCTGAAAAGAGCAGAATGCTGTACACCATCGAGATAACGCTTACAGTCATACTGCAACTTGAACCATTCGTGAGTCACCAATACATTATTAATTCTTCAACAATGTATAATGTCTCCGAATTTTCACTGAACTAATGGAAATAAATATCTACAACTCCTATATCTGGTGTTCATATAGAAATTGTAAATAGCACTACATG
This sequence comes from Calotriton arnoldi, assembly GCA_963921515.1. Taxonomy (NCBI): domain Eukaryota; kingdom Metazoa; phylum Chordata; class Amphibia; order Caudata; family Salamandridae; genus Calotriton; species Calotriton arnoldi. Next base: position 4,120,934 of record CAWUFW010000001.1, on the reverse strand, counting down.
ACAACTCTTTAACAGCAGCATGTGCAAAGAAATTCACAGATGAATAATGGATTGTAAAGATAAGCTTTAGTTTTCCTCAGATAATTTTACCAACAGGACTTTGATTTAAACTGCAACCTATTTTTAACGTACTTCTGCAAGTCACACTATTTGCACTTAGTCTCTACCTTGTTTAAATGAAGTATTGTTTGCACTTAACAGTTTACTGATAGTTAAAACTGTGCACCATATAACTTTTACCATCGTGAATCTGACTTGTCTCCGGAATTACACATTTCTATTTTGGACATGCACACATGAACATATAGTCAATCTATCTAGATGTTTGTGTGCCCTTTACTACCTACTTTATTTTCTAAAATGATCTAAGGGTTCATAGAGTCATTTAAGGAGCAGTAGCTTTGATGATGTAATCAGTTGTGTCAACAGTAATGTAATTAATCAAGTAATTTGTGATGTCAACTGGGGAGAGGTGTGGCGCAGCGGCCAGAGCGGCTGACTCGTGGAGATCACGGTTCAATCTCCGGCGGCAGCTCAGCTCAGCACCATGTGACTCTGGGCAATTGCTCACTTAATTTTTCCCGACGGCCCCCAGCGTCTTGAAACCTTAAGAGGTGATATGTACGTGTTCAGTGATGTCATTTAACATGTCATGAGTGATGCAATATGTGAGGTGATAAGTAGATTGTGGCGGGGGCATGAGTTAAAGTTAGTTTACTGAACTGGATGCCTGGCCCTCCCTTCTTCCAGTTTCCACTCAGGGAAAGCTCTATTACCTTGTGAGGGGCACTGAGTCTTGCGAGGGAAGAGGTCCGGCTCCAGATGTCACCCCCATTCGAGAGCTATCGGGTCACAACACCAAGATTGTGGAAAATAAATAACTCACTACTCTGTAATTTAGGTCGAATGTTAATGTATGCATTTTCTGTGATGACAACATGAGGAGCCCCACGGAAATGGGTTTTCATGGGGGTTGTCAAAAAATAGAACTCCCCGAGTCCTACACTGTCTCACATTTATACACTGTTTAGTGGGCGCATGCACCTAGGAAAGAAAACTTTTCAATCCGAGAAAAAGTTGATAGAAACTGCTATTTGTGTAGGCCGTCAAAATATTTTTATTGCTTTCTTTCTGCCTTCTGCTCACCAGCTTACCGCTTTGCCTTTGTGCCTGCCAACATGTGGAAAGTTCAGCCCTGTCTCTCTTTTGCCCACAGACACCTTTGGTGGCAGCCATGATGGGTCAAATTGTTATGTCTGACAGGAAAAACTAGAAAATGCACTTGTATGCCATCTTCCAAAATTGATATCAATTAAACACAATCGTTTACATCTAGTAATAATAAGAGCATTATCTTATCTAAAATTTTGGAAGGGATTTTAACTGCTAACTTCAATTCATAAAACATGGCCCTCCTTTAAAAAAATCTGCATCCGCATTGTATGTCTCCTTTTAAAAAATCCTAAACAAAGTGAAGAGAGGATTAAAGGACATTTCTCAAGAAAAGGGGGAATTGATTTCAACAGTTATTCCACAAGGCCAAAATAGAAAAGGTAGGCTTGTCATTGCAGAGTGGAGATCTGTTTCAGAACGGACTTCAGTGAAACTAAACGACGAAAAGTTATGGAATCCAATGCTTACTTGAAGTGTATGGAGAGCGAAGGTTCATAGCTGCACCTTGCTATACGGTTTGTACAGTAATGTGGGAATGTTGTACTCAAACAAAAAGTAATTTACCTGATCATCCTTCATAGACTCCGAGAGCTCCGATGACTAGAATATTTAACAACTTAATTGAATGTGAAAATATGTTTTCCAAAACCTGCATTTTAAAATGTTTTTGAAGTGCGGAAGAAAATTATGCTATATCTAAAACTGAGTAGAGTATTGAATAAAGGTTAGGAGTAATATCAAGATTACCAATAATGTCAATTGAAAGAAACAAATTACTTGGATACACAAGATTACCTAGCTCTATGAAGTGACCGAAAGGTGCCGCGCAGCATAGTGTTTGTGTGTTGGAACTGTGACTTTGGTCGCTCTTTAACATTTACCCACTTGAGCTCGTTCCTTGAGAAACACTTTGAATCAGGCTAGGAGTGTAGGATTTACATAAAGCTTGTTCATTTCACAAAAGTAAGGCTCCTTGGGTAATGGCCCACCAGCTCCTACGTGATTGCCTTCCACATGAGGCTTTCCATATATTGAATATAGATCTCTGGCTAATTTTAATTTGCATTTTAATTAAATGAATAAAGCATGATATAGGATTTACAGAGTTCATGTGAAGACATTTGCACAGTTTAAGTGGAGTAGGAGCATAGAAATGTACGTTTCCAGTATGCTTTTTTATAGCTAGCCAATTAAGAGGGCATGTGTACCATAAAATATTTAATGTGCCAAAATAGTGCTTTGGAGGCTCTTTTTTCAGACTGTATATATCTGTGAACCACATATGTTCACCAGCTTTCGAATTCACGTTCACATTGTCAATAGAGAGGATTGTCTATGCTGCATTGTATGACATTCCTTTCCATGTACTCATGCATAAAGCATATCATCATAAATATATAATGCACTTCCACTGGGGAATATCTTAAGAAAATACATAAATATTGGTTGATCATATTATAAAACAAAGAGAACAGCAAAAGGTAGCCAATATTTTTTAACATTCAGCTTCGAATTATGCACTTTACACATACAATGTTCACATGTCAATTGTATATATATACTGAAATTGTGAATTCTCATTGACTCCAACTGCAAAAGAAAAGACGCTGGAATAAGATGACTTGTCATCAAAAAGTGGCAGATTTTCTATTATCTGATAATTGCGCTTTCGGTTTAAGTTTCATCAGTCAGTGTGGAGTTAAGTTGAGGGTAAATCTACATGAAATCCACCTACATCTGCATATTAAAGTGCTCTACTCACTACCATGAGCAATGAGGACAACAGGAAAAATCCCCGAGGCATACCACATTACCCTATTGAGTGCGTAATGTTGCATTCCAGTTCCAATCTGTGACAAACGATTTTGATTAATTTCATTGTGGTTTGTTACACGCATCTTTTCCCTTAAGCATTTGCTAAGGCCTCGTGGTCTACTGTGTTGTAGACTTCAAACCAATTGAAGAGGTTTAAGACCAAAGGTTGACCTTCACCAAGGAAAGTAAGGATATCCTTAGGATGTCAGTCTCAATCCCTCTTGAGAGATCCGACTTTGGGAAACAAACCTCGCCCAACCCAAATGATAGTGCTTTTCAGCATTTTTTGAATGCTCAGAACTCCAAGCAGGATAGGTAAAGAGTTTGTGGCAGGGAGAGCAACGTTTTTTAAATAGGTAGACATGTTTCAGCACTCCGTGCCTTGAGCTATTTAAAAGGAACCAATGTCAGTTTCATGTGTTGGAAAATAATTGCTATTACTATACGATGCAAGAATGAAACTAGATGTGAGAAATGTAGCTCTGTGAATTCGGCAGTCATAGGCAAATTCTTTATAAAGCACAGTGGGATACGCACCTGCTGTAGATGTATGCGTAGTCTGCAGTTCATAGGTTTGAATCTTTCTTAAATTGCGTCTTGGCATTTATATACCTTTTAACATTGTCCAACAGAATCATATACATTAAGTTGACTTTAGAAAAATGAAAGACCACATACTCACTGCCTGAATTGGATCCTGTGTCCTTAATGTTAACAACGACATTTGAGAACTATTGTGTTTTGCCCCACTGAACTATGTTAATGAGAATGCAACCTATAACCTGCTGGCCCCTCATTCATCTTGTGTGCATAAACTCCTCCGACTCATCTAACTTACTGCGACTGGCATTGGAACCTGTGACTTGCATGTTACTCATCATGTTATCTCTGCAGCGGAAACATTAACCTACAAACTGACTTTCCTGTCAGGATTCAGATGCCTAGTTGAGGATCTCTGTTCGTGGACTGGTGAACGATTCCAGTTTTGACTGTCTTGGTCTGCCAGAGGTATGGGCGACCCCTTCCAGTAGACCCATTGCAGTCGACGCAGAAGGTGCCTAAGCGGAAAGTGCCCTCCACAAGGAATCCGAAACAGATGGAAAAAGCCAGAGGGTAAAAAAATAGTCCAAGTTGGCAGCAGAATTCCAGAAGGAGAGAACGAGGTTTGGATCCAGGAGGCATTTCTCAACAGGTGACACTGGAGAGACTGGAATTCAGGAAACAGTCTAAATATTAGACCCAAAGTTTTGCATGAGGGAACTCTGGGATAGAGAAGGCCTGGTAGAATGAAGATGCTGATGACATCTCCCATGTACCACTCCCCATGGAGAACAAAAGGCATGCAGACGGCATCACTCGCAGGTCGGACGCCGCAAGGTAAGATTAAGAGCACCATGCACAACCTGCCGGTGTGCTCCTTACACCCCCTGTTGGCATCCAGCAAGGCATCTCGCCCACCCAAGAGAAGCTCGGGCACAGTAATTGGGCGCGACGCCAGTGGGAGAGCCACATTTCCTGCAGCTTTTATTGTGCATTGTGAGCTCACCTGTTCCTTAAATGTGTGTGTGTGCACCTTTTTTCAGACTCATCCACTTACTTAGTTCCTTATCTTCCCTCTGCACACCGACTTCCCCTCTCAACTGGCATTACACTTTTTCCGTCTTTCTAATTTATGAATCACACGAACCTGACTCCCAAATCTAAAGGAGTTTGGCAAAGATTTGCCACCCTTGGTGACAATAGTTCAACATGTTCATGCACGTTGAACATATATCTCTTTTCTCTAACGTTTGCCCAAATGTTGAGAGGGTAGAGAGAAGGAGAACGTCAGTTTGCATATTGAAATAAAAATCTTCTAACAAAGCGTTGACGGGACCAAGCTGCTTCCATTTTGGTCTCTCTTTAGTTCCACTTGTTTAAAGTATCCATGAGCTCACAATAGAAGTTAATTTGAGTAAATAACTTCCATATCTGATAGAGATATCTAGCTGCAGATTCCTTACCTGTGAACTTCCAGGCTTCAGGCAGGATCTGGAAGATTTTTTATAGCAGTAGCCCTGTGCACTGATAGGTGGCGTCGGTCAACTCCACGTGATGTCATAGGCATCGGGATTGTCATCGTCATGACGTCCGCATTGCCTATATAGGCACCGCCCCAGCGCGCTGACATCAGTTCTTTTCTTTCCGCGCCACTCAGTGCTGATGCTTCGAAGAGAGCAGCCCTCTGTCAATTTTTGACAGACTTTTTTTTTACTTTTTGTAAAACTTTTTTGGTGTGTACGATGTCCAGCAAGAAGACCCTAGGGCTCAAGCCGTGCGGCGCCTGTCACCACGCCATTTCGGTCACTGACCCCCACCTGGTATGTATGTCTGTGGTGCCTGGAGCGCGACCACGACCCAAAGTCGTACTCTGACTGCCAGCCCATGGTGCTGAAGAGAACGGTCCCTAAAGCTGTTAGCGGCCCGGTGTCTGGCACCATGGAGATCTCCCCGGAGATCTCGCTCCCGCTCCCTGTCGAGAGGAAGGTCCAAGCACCACTCCGGGGGTTCGAAGTCTTCTTCCTCCCACTCAAAGTCATCGAGGTCAGGCAAGCACCATAAAAAGCACAAGAACTTCGCCCCGTCCGTTACCTGCCGAGACCGGAGGAGTCTCGTGTTTGAGGCCCACTCCATGGAGTGGGTGCCTGGGTCAGCTCCATGTTTCCCTGCCTTTCCGGGGCCAGGAGCGACCCCCACCCAGTTAAAGAAATTCCATGACGCCATGCGCGCCCTGACCCTAATGGCGTGCCCCAGAGGCTCACTGGAAGGAGACCCCGTGGGTTCCACGCCTCCGGCCACGGGCTCCTCTTGGATCCGTTCCTGGAACCGGACCAGCACCAGTCTTACCTATTCAACCTTCCCCATCGCCTCGTCTGTTGCCGAGACCCTCAACGTTGCTGGCACCCACCGGCAGCGTTTACCCCATCATCATTCCAGACAACACAGAGTTGGCTGGGCGTCCACCGAGACCGGCGCCGACGGAGCCTTTGAGCTCCATGCCGTGTCCTTTACCTTATTCTGAAGGGCTAGGACTGGATGAAGATTGGGAGGGGCAGCAGGATCCCTTAGAAATTCCACTCTACAATGAGGAAATGGACTGATACAAGGATCTGGGTGATGCCAGCGGCTTGGACACCTGCCCAGAGCCTGGCATGCTGTCTCACCCTAACCCGGCTATGGAGGAGAGGGCTTAATTTGTAATGGTGGTTCGTAGTGCTGCGGAGGTCTTGGACCTGCAGCTTCCTACAGTGGCAGTCAAGACTGTCTTGACGGAGTTCCTGCAGCCTGGTGTCTCCACCACGGAACCCTTGCTGCCATTTAACGTGGCCTGAACAGATGTTCTACTGGGCACCTGGTCCAAACCTAAAACAGGGGAATAGAAAAGAACAGAACTATCACTCGCTGCCATCGCCCTGCACGGGGCGACCCAGATTTCCTCTCTAACCACCCCACCCCAGAGAGCTTGGTCGTCTAAGCCTCTACTTCGTGTGGTGCATTCCCTTCCGCACCTCTGGATAGGGAATCTTTGGTAAGAACACTGCATGCCTCTTGGGCCATTATTCTCATTCACTATGGGAAACAGTTGCGCAGGTGCTGCCACAAGTCCCGGAGGAGGCCTGGGCTGTCCTCTCCCAAGCTGTTGCGGAAGGGAGAGATGAGGCAAAGTTTGCCATATGCTGTGGCCTAGACACGACAGACTCACTGGGCAGAGCGATTTCCTCGACAGTGGCCGTTAGGCGCCATGCCTGGTTGAGAACATCTGGCTTCTCAGGGGATGTCCAAGCCAATCTCATGCCCTTTGATGGCTCTCGTCTCTTCGGAGACAGGGCGGACCCGGCGCTGGAGAGCTTTGAGGAGTCATTGGCTACAGCCAGGTCCTTGGGTCTCTCGACGTCATCCCGGCCTGCGTCCGCCTTTCGCTCCTTTCGTGGCTACAGAAGGGGCTTTCAGTTGGACCAGCCCTACCCCAGCCAGAGGACCACGCAAGTTCTGCAACCTCTGCGCTGCCGTGGACCTGGTTCACCCCAACTCCGCGGGTCGGGATGCCAGAAGTCAGGTCAGGGCACAACCCCTTCCCCCTCCGCCTCCAAACTTGCCTAGTTCGATCCTCCCTGATCATGGATGTCCAGTTGATGGCAGTATACGCCATCACCTCCACCACTGGCGGGATATCATCTCGGACAGGTGGGTATTGCAAATAGTCTGAAGGGGCTACTCCCTCCCCTTCGAGACTATCCCTCCTTCCATGCCTCCAACTTATGATCGGCTGACGGAGGATCACCTTGCCTTACTTCGTGAGGAAGTCAAAACTCTCTTGGCCAAGGGAGCTATATAGAGGGTTCCCGGGCCAGAAATAGGCTGTGGTTGCTATTGCCGCTATTTTCTGGTTCCAAAGAAGGACGGAGACCTTTGTCCTATCCTCAACCTCAGAGCCCTCAACTACTTCCTCAAAAAGGTAAAAGTTCAAGATGCTCACTTTTGCTCAGGTCCTGTCTGCCCTGGACCCGGGAGACTGGATGGTAGCTTTGGACTTGCAGGATGCCTATTTCCACATTGCCGTCCTGCCTGCCCATCGACGCTACTTGCTGTTTACGGTGGGCCACCAGCACTTTCAGCTTACCGTGCTCCCCTTCAGGTTACCAGTGCCCCTCGGGTGTTCACCAAGGTGATGGCGGTGGTCGCAGCCCATCTGCGGAGATCAGGGGTTCCAGTCTTCCCCTATTTCGATGACTGGTTGCTGAAGGTGGGCTCGTCCCAACCAGTTGTCTCCTACCTCCAGACTATGGCGAACCTTTTGCATTCACTGGGGTTCACTATCAACATGACGAAGTCACACCTGACTCCCTCTCAGACACTACCTTACATCGGAGCAGTTCTGGACACGGTGCAGTTTAGGGCTTTTCCTCCCAAGCGGTGAGTCCAGGATATTCAGGCTATGATACCGATGTTTCAGCCTCTATCTTGGATTTCGGTGAGAATGACTCTGAGGCTATTGGGCCTCATGGCCTCCTGCATCCTTCTTGTGGATCATGCCAGATGGCACATACGGGCTCTACAGTGGGACCTGAAGTTCTAGTGGGCGCAGTGTAGGAAAGTAGGATCTGCTTCTTATGGTTACCCCCACTTTTTGCTTGATGTTACACTGTTTTTGACTAGTCTGACTGGGATCCTGCTAATCAGGACCCCAGTCTTTCTGCTTCCTCCCTAAAATGTTATGCCATGTACTTAGGTACACTCCAGATTGGATACTGGGGTACCCTTGTCAGTTCCTAGTATATGGTACACATGTACCCAGGGCATAGGTACCCCAGAGGCCTCCCATGGGCTGAAGCAAGTATTATGCCACCCATGAGAGGCCATGCAAAATTGAACTACAGGCCTGCCATTGCAGCCTGTGTAAGATGTTGCATGCACCCCTTACTGTAGATATAGATTTACTATAAATATAGGTCACTACACTTAAAACCTATCAGTCACCCCTCTAGCAGGCCATGACAATCCTGAAGGCAGGGTGCTGGGTTGTACGTGAGAGGGTGCCCCTGCATTAGCAGAGTACCCCTGCAGCCTTCGGAGACCATTCTCCCGGGTTGTCTGTGACGCAGCCAGACATACAGGTAGAGGTGCATTATATGCTCGTGTAAAATGCTATCTCGAAAATGTCTGCAACAAAACATGTCGTTTTTGGTATCAAACTCCTTGGAATCATACCTCCCACACTGGTAACCGGTGTGGGAGGTATGATTCCACCCTTCTGAAGTGAGATTTGTGGGGTCCCTGGTCTTCCCGGTACCAGCCTTCTTGAGCCGGACAGCACAAAATGGTTGCTGCCAACCAGAGACACGTTTCTGCCCTCCTGCTGCTGAGCCAAGCTCGAGCAGGGGAAGGCAGGACAATAGGCATCCTGTCACAGGGAGGTGTGACCACCTCCCAGACAGGATTTAGTGTATTGGGGCTGGGTGGGTGCACTTCCAAAGTGCCTGAAAGTCTGCATGAGGGGCACACTTGGTGTCCCTGTGCACAGTCCAGTTCAAACCAGTCCTGGGAGCCGTTGGCTCCTGCTCTGGCGCGAAACTGGACAAAGGACAGGGGAGTATCCTTCCCACTGTCCTGACCCTCCCCTGGGAGGATCGCCTGAATCTGTCCAACCCTCTCCGGTGGGTACTTAAGGGCTTTCCTGGCTTGTGGACCCTAGATTTGACGTGAACAAGATTCTGAACAAGAAACCACTGATCTTCGACCGTCTGGACACTCTGGACTTCTCTGGACTTCGAATGGGCCCAAATTCGTCTCCTTTCCGTCCAAAGCATTGTCTGTGCCCGTGCACCATACAAGCCCTGTGCAGGACCTGTGGAGCATCAAGGACAACTTGGGGTGAAGGAGTCACTCTCCTGCATTCGCAGGCACCATAACGCAACTGACCGGTCTGCTGATCCTGAGTTCCTGCGGAATCCGAAGGCTCCAGCAACACAGGAGGTGGGGTCCTACGTTCCTTGAGGTCGAGCTGCCCTCTCACCAAGTTTGCGGCCAGTATCCCTCGTGGGGACCACATAACCCGAACCCCTGTGCACCGCGTACTTTTGCAAGTGCATATGCTTGTTGGCGTCCCCCAACTAAGTGCATTGGTCTATCGATAGCCCCAACCTCTGCACACATTTCGTACAAAGGACTCTGTGCCCTGCAAGCTGTTACTTTGTGAAACTGCTAGAGGTCCCCTCGCGACTCCTGTGCCTTCCGCCTGTGGGTCCATTTGAGGGACAACACTGCTTTTGTTGGGCTCCCCTGGTTGCCCCAGGCCTGCCCTGACTCCCCTTGCTGTGGTGAGTCTCCTGGTCCTTGCTGGGCCAGACCGTACCCTTACTCGACCTTCTTCGTGGGTTGCCGCTGCCAAGGCTTGTTGGTGCTTCGCCGTACACCGACCCCTCAGCACTCGACATCCTTCGTGGGACAGCTCGTATCCGGCTCCTGGTCGTCCTCAACGTCTCTTGGTCCCTGCAGCTGTAGAGTCAAGGTCTCCATCATCACACCTGAAGCACCCGACATCGGTGGGCATTTGTCTACCGAGCCCCTGGTCACTCCTGAGTGACCCAGACTCAGTCCCCTCTGCTTTCAGGTACTCTTCAACACAAGTCCACAGTTGGATTCCGACGGACACTTTTCTTCTGTCCCGCAGTGGCATTTCCGTGAAGTCCTGCATTGAGACCGACGTTGGTTTCCGACACCACTTCAGCCCTATGCACCCGGCTTCCCTGGGATAGGTAACTCTGGTACTACGGTATCCACGGGTGGGGTGGCTCTCAAACCTCCTATGATCCAAAGGGTTTTTTCGTAATCCACTGGGAAGGGTCCTTAAACTTTAAAACTGCAACCCGACTCTCCCATTAAATTGTACGTAGCACGCGGTCGTGTTCTCTCACTGCACCCATCCTCCATGGTGTCCCTACTTACTCACCTTGGGTGGATCCTTGTGGTCCCAGCGATTCTACAACCTCTAGACACTGTCTTGACTCGAGTCGTGGTTCTTATACCACTATTTTAGTATATGGTTTGGTCTCCCCTGGAGCCCACTGTGTATTAGTGCTACTTACGATTGTTTGTGTGCTAAAGTATTGTGTGCTTTGTGATTATCTGCATGCAGCAGATACTGTGAGGTGTTTAGAGTGTTATAATAATAAATATATATTTAATAACTACTGTGTGGTTCTCCTTTCATTTAACCAATACAATAAGGTTGCATTCTGGTAAAGCAAGCTACTTAACATTCCTTCAAGACTAAGCCTGAAGGCTGCTCTCCACAGCTACCACTTGGATAGCTTTCTAAGGTTATCTTTGACCTCTTAAATCACCATAAGGGTTGTTTGGACTGGTGCAAGATGCCCACTTTAACTAGTGGACATCATATACCAGGCCAACTTCTCACACGCAGCATCAGGGGAATCTCACCGATCTCGTTCAGATATCGGAGGGCACTGCAAACGATCTGCATTGGTGGGTGAAAAACCGCGATTGGGTCAGATGCAGACCCCTCTCTCTTGCCCACCCAGATCTCACAGTGGGGCCGGATGCATTGCTTCAGGGATGGGGCGGCCATGTGGGAGAGTTGGAGATCAGAGGACTCTGGTCTCCAACGGAAGCCGGGCTCCACATCAACCTGTTGTAGCTTCGTGCGTTCCGATTGGCACTGAAAGCCTCTTACAATCCCTCAAAGGGAAGCTTGTTCAACTGTTCACAGACAACACTACCGCCATGTGGTATGCAAAACAAACAGGGCGGGGTAGGATCGTGGACCCTCTGTTAAGAGGCCCTGCGTCTCTGGACTTGGCTGGAACACCAGGGCATGTTCCTGGTGGTTCAACATCTGGCTGGTTCCCCGAACGCCAGAGCGGACAAACTCAGTCATCGGTGCCTAGCAGATCACGAGTGGCATCTCCATCCGGAGGTGGCGCAAGGTCTCTTTAAACAGTGCGGAGAGCTTTGGTTAGATCTGTTCATCTCCGAACAGAACGCGCAATGTCATCAGTTTTGAGCATTGGAGTTTCCAAGGCTTCTCTCGCTCGGCAATGATTTTCGTCTCGAGTGGAGCACAGGCCTCCTGTACGCCTTTCCGCCCATCCCACTTCTGTCCAGAGTGCTCAAGAAAATCAGGAGCGACCGGGCCCTAGTCATTCTTGTGGCTCTGGACTGGGCACGGAGAATTTGATATCCTGAGCTTTTGCAATTAAGCATAGATCGTTCGATCAGGCTGCCCCGTCGGGAGGATCTTCTGTCGCAGCACCAGGGGATGGTCCTACCCGAACCTGTCCACCCTCCGCCTCCTTGCGTCGAGATTGATCGGCGACAGTTGACAGCTTTTGACCTTCCTCCCGAAGTCTGTGTGGTTATTCAGACAGCCAGGCGTTCCCTCCACAAAGTAGGTATACGCCTGCCGATGGCTGAGATTTTGTAAATATTGTACGGACCGGTCTGTTGATCCCTGTCTGCCTCCCTTTCTGACATACTTCTTTTTATTCTCTCCTTGGCCCAGCAGGGCTCTGCTCTGGGCACTTTGAAGGGTTACCTTTCAGCCCTGTCTACTTTTCTTCGGTTGCCAGATCAACCGTCACTTTTTAAATTGCCTCTTGTACAGAGATTCCTGAAAGGCGCCTACTCATTTGTTTCCCCCTTTACCGTTTATTAGGACCCAGTGGGACCTTAACTTGGTTCTCATCTTCTTGATGTGTGCACTCTTTGAACCACTGCACAATTGTCCCCTCCGGCTGCTTACTATCAAAACAGTCTTTTTAGTGGTAATAACTTCTGCTAGGAGTGTGAGCGCATTGCAAGCTCTGTCATCTCAGCCTCCTTACCTGACCGTCTTTCTGGACAAAGTAGTGCTCCACACTAGGGCTTCTTTTTTAGGGCAATCCGTCACCTTGCCCACCTTCTATGCTCCTCCGCACCCTTCTAAGGAAGAAGAGCATCTCCACCGTCTGGACCCAAAAAGAGCGTTGTCATTCTACCTTGATCGCACAAAAGAGTTCCGGGTGGATGACCAACACTTTGTTGGGTACATTGGAGCAAAGAAGGGACGTGCTGTGCAGAAGAGGACCATTTCACGTTGGGTCATCCTCTGCATAAAAATATGTTACGCTTTGGCAAAGAAACAGCCTCCTGAAGGCCTTAGAGCGCATTCAACCAGGGCTAAGGCAGCCCCCACAGCTTTTCAGCGTGGTGTTCCGGTTCCATCCCTGCACACGTTCGCCAAGCATTACTGCCTGAACAATCAGGTCCGTATGGAGGGCCTTTTTTGCCGTTCTGTCCTGTAGGACGTTTTGGTTTAAAGTTTTTCCGCAGTCCCTCCTCTGGGGATGGTTTTGCTTGGGTATCTGTTCATAGGTAAGGAATCTGCTGCTAGATGTCTCTATCAGATAGACAAGTTACTTACCTTCGATAACGCCCTAATCTGATCTAGCTGCAGATTCCTTACTGACCCACACATCCTCCCCGCACTCCGGATTCATTTTTAGTGTCAGGGCTGTTTCCCTTCAGAGCTCTAATTGTTTCTAACACACCATAGTCAGTCACTTCATGGCTCCGCGTTTCTGGTGTGGAAAGTCGTGAAAAGTACTGACGTCAATTTGATCAAATGTTTCTGTTGAGTTTTAATTTTTTTCAGTGTATGTATTTATTGTGTGTTTGTTCTGTTTGTTTGAAATTCACACAATTAAAATGTGTTATCTGATTCAAGATGTTCCATGTGTAAAGCTGAAAAGTGAAGAAAAATCATCTCGGGGGGACATTTGCGCACTTTCAACTTTTTAATGTTAGACAAGATTACAAAACCATCTATCATTATTTGAATATGTATTTACAAACATCCACCTGGTTTTCAGACTAGGAAAGTAACTTGGAGAAACCTTCTATACTCAAGAACGCTCTACCTGTGGGATGTTAGTCTAGTTTTTAGTCTTTTAACAGATTGACTTGGAAATGATATGCTTTAATCAACATGCATAAATTATGTTATATGGATGTCTGCAGCCTCAGGCAGTTAGCACATATAATGGAGGAGGTGTCATGATGAAGACTGTACCTTGGGTTTTTATGGATGACAACAAGGCATGCAGCATGGTTTGCTAGTACTTAAGTTCAGGGTGCTGTACTACTTGAACTGTGGCCGCAAGTTTTTTTGGTGGATCACATTTCTATATGCCAAACCTCTGGCCCATGTCAGGAATAACTTTGTGATAATGGATAGCTGGGAACTGTAGAGAAGTGCGAGAAATTGGTGTCCACAGTAACCACTGCTGATTGCTCTGGTGCCTGATTCCCTTGCATGTATGCTACTCTTTTAGGGTCCATGTCTAGCGATTACAGATAGGAAACATATTGCCTTTCTATGTATCCATGGACACAAAGGACTGGGACAAATCAGTTCTGTTCTTGTTAAGTTCATTTAAAAGGAGCAGAAAAAAACTCACCCGCCCTACACTCTTGGTAGGAAACAGGTTTATTTTAGTTCCTGAACCTGGACAAGGGGATTGCTAAACTGATAACACCAATAGACTTCTGGATAGTGGTAACATTATTGTAGATGGACCAGATAGCACTGGAGAAAATGCTCCATGTTGTCTTCATGTTTTCCAAGGATTTATATATGTGTATCTAGTGACTTTAATGAACTAGATGCCGTTACTATCTGTGCGTCCTGTGGTGGGATAAGAGTAAGGTAATGCTGGGCACCCAAAGGTCAGCAAGGCAGAAGGCCTACAGGTCCCATAGGTGGCACACTACTGGCTGGTTGTTGAGCGTTGTTATATTACTAGCTGATTCTCAGAGACACCAATGTTAGATAATGGGCTATTGTCTTGAATGTGTCCATGTGCACAATTGGAGGAATGCCTTTTTACTCATGCCTCAACAGATTTTAAACTGCCTTCCTTCATCCAACTCACGTCACATCAGTGGAAATGGATGACAAAACACACAAGCTGGTACTCCATTTGCACCATCAGCTCATCTAGAGGGACTCCCTAACATTTGCAGATTAGTATAGGACACATACATATGCCACAGAAGGACTAGTAACTGTAGAAAGACGAGCCACTGATTTGTGAATTATAAGTCCATGGATTTCTGGAGCCCCAAGGTAAATTTGACGCCACTCAAGGTTATTGAAGGCAGCAGGAATAGGTTGGACTTGTTCGTTGAAATCCCTGTAATATCCGTCACCCTGTCAACCTTGCTTGACTTGCATGACCGTGTAAACCAACCAAGCCCTCGTAGATGACATTGGAATGCAGCCTCTAGCTGGGAGAAGGACATTTGAGGTGGACTGCATATTTGAGATATCAAAGAAGGAATGGAGCATATACATAAAACGTCTCTTGTAACACCTGTTTTAAATTGAATCAATGTAATATATTGCATTGCACCTACATGGTCCATACAATCTTATACAGTATTACACCTGCCAGGAGCTGAAACCCTTAGATGTGGGGACCCTGGGGCTACATATTTCTATCTATTATGGAACTGTACCAAAATCATAGTGTTTTGGGTATCTGCCACAGACAGATGTATACAGTTTCCTTGACTGACCCCCATGTTTCCCCTAAAACAAGTCTGTTGATAATATCCCCATTCAATGTTCAATCCAAAATGAGAAAGAAATATTCAGCCCTTGCCCTGATGGATATCATTTGTATCTATATATTTTCAAAGTTGTTACGACAATTACATGGAAAAATATTTTTTTTTTCACAACTTTTTTTATTGGAATTTGATACAATACAGACCGGATATATCCGCGCATGGAGCGACATTTACCGCCGTTAAAAGGTACATCTACAACATCTGTGTGCCCACCGGCCCTAATTGCAGTCTGCATTGATAAGGTACAAATTCAAAGAAATTCATATTGGAACAAAACCATAACATAATTCAATATGCATCCATACACCAAGTATTCCCTCACGATCCCGTCCGCTGTCCCTTTAAGTAGAAGTCGTGTTCCACACTGCATCTGCCTGATCTTGTCCATATGGTGTTGTTTCATTGTCTAAGCATTGGTGGGGATTATTAAGTGGTTCCAGTGACAAGCCTCTGTAATCTGCCTATCTTTGCCAAATTTTGGTGTGTTTCTGGGGGCATCCCCGTGCTGTAAATGCTGGGAGTTCCAGTCCCATATTGAAATCCATGCCCCGTTTCCAGGTTCCAATACGGGGTGGTGTATCCGCTTTCCATTGTCTGGCAATGTCTCGCTTAGCTAGAGTGAGCCCCAAGAATAACAAATGTCATTTATATCTGTTCCCTCCTATTCCCTTTGCGCAATGTAGTAGTATAAGCTTTGGGGATCGAGGAAGGTCCCATGCCAATACCTGCGTTAGGCAATCCAGCACTCCACGCCAGAAGCGGTCTAGTGCAGTCCAAGACCAGGTCATATGTAGGAATGTGCCTTCATCCCGTTTGCAGCGGAGGCCCTGGGGGGATGTAATTAACCCCATCTTCCATAATTTGAATCTAGTATATTATGCCCTATGGAGATATTTGAATTGTATGAGTCTCAGGCGTGTGGATATCGCTGCCCCTCTAGGTGATTGTAACGCTATGGAAGGATATTTTGCTCAGTTAAATGATCACACCCTAAATTCAGAATGCAGTTTAGCTGGAAGAAGCATATAGATTCTTATATATTATGTATTACCTACTAGCGTTAATCCTGTAGGTAGTTATAGTTAGGACCATATTTCAATATAAAACGCATTTTTCTGACTTGGCTATATCTTTGGCGCCGTTTGACGAATCTTCACGAAACCCTCCCACAAAACTGTCATAGTGAGTCTTGTTGTGCATGGAAAGTTTTGGGGTGATCCGTCAAGCAGGCCGAGAAAAGGGGGGGTCGGAAAAATACGATTTCCCATGTTAATTCCCATAGGACCTTTGAACATGACTACAGCCTGAACTGCTGGACGAAATTACACCAAATTTGGCAGGAAGGTAAATTTTGGTTCACAGATCACACTTTCAGTTATCCGGTGTAAATTCGTTCAGTAGTTGTTGACAAATTTAAGGGAACGCAAATAAGGATATCTGGTGTTGGCATCCATCTTGGGATTCGGCTTCAGCCGAGTCCCTCAAAAAAGGTTTTAAAAAAAGAAAAGGGGGCAGGGTAGGAATACCCTTGCCCCCTATGTGTGGTCGTGGGGTCTCCCTGTGACCCCAGCAGGGCCAAAAATCACTTTAAAAAAAAGATTGCTGCAAAAATGTGAGCCGCAAATTCGCTGCAAAAACAAGAAAAAAAACAAGTGCAGACTCCTGCACTTGTTTTGAATACAGCCACCGGATGGGCCATGTTCCAGGGGCATTGTTTTTAAAAAAAGGAGTGGCGTGCATGGGCCCCACCTCCTAAGGCTCATTGACCCCTGGTGACACCACCTCCCTGGGGCTTTATTGATAAAAAAGAGGGGGGGCCGCACAGGGTTTCCCTCCATGGGCTTTATAGGCCCTGGGGACCACAACCTCCCTGGGGCTAAAGAAAGTTTGATGGGGGGACCGCACTGACCCCCCCCGAGCCTGGGGGACCAGGACCTCCCCTGGGCTTAATAACACCTAATGGGGGGACCCCGTATATCCCGCCGGAGCCCTGAGACCACCACCTCCTCTGGGCCAAATATTTTTTTTTAAAGGGGAGAGGGGTCACTCGGCTTCCCTCCCGGGCCATATACAGCCCCGGGGACTACCACCTTCCTACCGTAGCCGAGTTTTCTGGCATGCTCACCCCTAGACTTCATCCCCCAACCAGTAGTGCGCCAGGCGGTGCATTTGCAGAGTGGTTGAGAAAGGGGGCGGGCCCAACGAGGTCGCAGCAGTTCCGCCGTGGGGGAATTGTGGCAACAATAGGGGTTCTTTGCCCCCAATGACCCTCAGCAGCCAACGGGACTTTATCCCCCAACCAGTAGTGCGCCAGAAGGGCCCTTTGCAGAGTGGTTGAGAAAGGGTGAGAGTCTCTGATGAGTTCTCAGAAATCCCACTGTGGGGAACTTACTTATGTCAACAATAGGAGTTCTTGGCCCCCAGCGACCTTCAGCAGCCAAGGGGAGTTCCTCCACCAACCAGTAGTGCGCCAGGAGGCGCATTTGCAGAGTGATTGAGAATGGGGGCAGGGCCTCCAACGAGGTCTCAGCAATCCACTGTGTTGGACTTATTGTGGCAACAATAGGGGTTCTTGGCTGCCAACGACCCTCAGCAGCCTAGGGAAGTTCATCCCCCAACCAGTAGTGTGCCAGGAGGCGCATTTGCAGAGTGATTAAGAATGGGGGCGGGCCTCCAATGAGGTCTCAGCAATCCTACTGTGGGGGACTTATTGTGGCAACAATGGGGGTTCTTGGCCCCCAATGACCCTCCGCAGCCAAGCAGACTTCATCCCCCAACCAGTAGTGATCCAGGAGGCCCCTTTGCAGAGTGGCTGAGAAAGGGGGCGGGCCTCTTACAAGGTCTCAGCAATCCCGCTGTGGGGGACTTACTAGTGGCAACAATAGGGGTTCTTTGCCCCCAGCAACCCTCATCAGCCAAGGGGACTTCATTAGGGGTGGCCGAACAATACTCCAGCCGCTCAGGGAACTCAGCGAAATTTGGCGTAGTTTTTTAGTAACTCAGCAGAATCCCGCAGAGTGAAACTCTGCAAGCTTGGTCCAGGCCTACAGAAAAAGAGCATAACCCACTCAGGCACTCATGCACCCACTCACAAAACCACTCATACTCTCTCACACCCACTCACAGATCTACTCAGAGACTCACACACCGACTCACAGACAGAAACTCACAGACCCACTCAGACACTCATATATCCACTTACAGCCCTACTCATACTCTCTCACACCAACTTACAAACCTACTCAGACACTCATACACCCACTGAGACACTCATGCACTCACTCACACACTCAGTGTCAAAGGTTAGTGGTTACAGTTAGAAAATAAAATTAAAATAAACTTACAAATCCACTTAAAAAACCAAAGGCTACAGGAACGTTATGGTTAGGAAATAAAAATTTTAAAAACGTAGAAATTCACTGAAAACTCCAAGGGTAACAGGGATGTAATAATTTGGAAATAGAATTTAAAAAGACTTAGAAATTCACTGAAAAAAACAAAGGTTACAGGGACGTTATAGTTATGCTCAGACTTCACTCATACTAAACCAGTGAAAGTCAGCAGTTATAGTTCCCTGGGCTAACTATAAATTACAACCCCGCAATGCACTGCTTATGAGCTCACATATTACATCACTTATGACATGGTCAGTGACATCACTGATGACTTCTCAAATGACATCACTGATTACATCATCCACAGAACAACTCACACTCCCATACAACCTCTCATACACCCACTCACACACCTGCACAAACACTCACTTATCCATAGAGCCACTCACACCCACTCACTCACTCATAGAGCCTGGTCATACACCCAGTCACTCACCCATACAGCAACTCACACAGCCATGCACTCACCCATACAGCTACCAACACACCAAGTTCTTTGCTTATACAGCCACTCACATACCCACTCACTTACATATACAGCCTTTCATCAGAGCCACTCACTCATCCATACACTCATTCACACATTCATACAACCACTCACACAGCCACTCACTCATCCATGCATCCAATCCAACAGACACTCACTCTTCCATACAGACACACATCAACTCATTTAACCAAACACTCACCCAAACAGCCACTCACTTCCCCATACAGCCACTTACACACTCAGTCACCCCCTCATTGAGCCATCCACTCACTCACCCAGTCACTGACACACCCACTCACACGCCCATACAGCCACTCACACACCCACCCATACAGCCACTGATACACCCACTAACTCACCAATACAGCCACTCACACAGCCACTAAGTCACCCACACAGGTACTCAGACACCCACTTATACAGCCATACAGCCACTCACACACCCACTCACACACCTGTACAGTCACTCAGACACCCACTCACACACAGATACACACCGTCACACAGCGACTCACATAAACTATGTTAAAAAAGGGAATCACTCATCAGTAGTACACAAAGTATACTAATTCTACTTTTGTGGTACCTTAGTATATATGTTTAACACACAAAAACTTTTAGAAAACACTCACAATCACTGGATGATGTCATCAGTAATGTCATTTGAGATGTCATCAGTGATGTCACTGCCTATGTCATGAGTGATGTAATATGTGAGGTCATAAGCAGTGCAGGTAGTTATAATTAGGACCACGTTTCCATAGGAAAAGCATTTTTTGACTTGCCTCTATCTTTGGCTCAGTTTGACAAGTTTTCACAAAATTTTCCTTAAAAAGTGGGGGGTCAAAAAAGTGTGCTTCCCATGTTAATTCCCATAGGAGCTTTAGACACGACTGCATCCGAACCACTGGACGGAATGACACCGAATTTGGCCGAAAAGTAGATATTGGGTCGCAGATCACGCTTTCAGTTATTTGGTGTAAATTTGTTTGGTAGTTGTTGAGAAATTTCTGAAAATTCTAATTTGTATATATATGATCGCTGCTAATTTGTGACGATTAATCGCGAATGCATGAGCCAACAGAAATGCTGTGATTGGCTTGCCGCAACTTGAACAGAGAGTTGCGGCTGCCATTTTACCTCATCAGAACAGTCCTCGGGGCCCAAGCCAAATGGCAGGAAGTGGCATGAGGGGTCAGGTTGCATGTGCCCTGACCCCATGAGAGGAATACAGGGGTGTTTGACGAACCCCTTTAGAATATAATATGTCGAAAAACAGGCTTTTGTTTCTTCATTCGCGATATTTGGGAATTCACCACAACCGTCAGCGCAGCCGCCGTGTAACATTCTGATGAATACGCGAATATACATTGAAACTTCACAAATATCTCTGAAAAAATAAAAAAAAATATGTTTATACACCCACCCTCAGTCTCACTTAGGCACTAACACACCCACTTGAGATGCACTCAGATACTCATGATCCCACTCACAGATGTACTCAGACACTTATACACCTTGTTACAGATCCACTCACACACTCACTTACAGAGCCACTCTGAGACTCAGACACCCACTCACAGACCCACTCAGGCACTGACACACCAACTCACAGACCCAGTCATACAGTCACACATCCACTCATGCACCCACTCAAAGAATCACTCAGAGAATCACACACCCATTCTCAGACCCCCTCTGACTCTCATGCACCCACTCAGAGACCCACTCACAGACTCCTACTCACAGACCCAATCAGAGACTCATGCAACTACTCATAGATCCATGAGACACTCATGCACTTACTCAGAGACCCACTCATATTCTCATGCACTCACTCAGAGGCCCATAAAGACACTCACACACTCACTCCCAGACCCATTGATATTCTGACTCACTCACAGACCCACTCTGACACTCATACACCCACTCAGGGACCCAATGAGAGACTCATGCATCTACTCACAGAACCTGTCAGAGACTCAGACACCCACTCACAGACCCACTCAGACATTGGCACACCCACTCACAGACCCACTCAGACACTCACACACTCAATCACAGACCCACTCATATTTTCATGCACCCACTGACAGACCCACTCAGACACTCATGCACCTACTCACAGACCTACGCATACACTCACACACCCAGTCACAGACCCACATTGAGACTTATGTTTCTACTAACAGATGCAGTGAGACACTCATGCACCCTCTCACAGACCTAGTTGCAGACCCATTCTGAGACTGACGCTCCGACTCACAGATGCACTCAGACACTCATGAGCCCACTCACAGACCCACTCAGACACTTATACACCCAGTTACAGATCTACTCAGAAACACACTGACTCACAAACCCACTCTGAGACTCATGCGCTCACTCACAGATCCAGTCAGAGACTCAGACACCCACTCACAGACCCACTCAGATACTCATGCACCCACTCAATGACTCACTCAGAAACTCACACACCCACTCACAGACCCTCTAAAAAAACACCAATGCACCCGTTTACAGATCCACTCAGACACTCATGCACCCATTCACAAATCCACTCAGAGACTCATGCATCTACTCACAGACCCACTCAGAGACTCATCCACCCACTCACAGGCCCACTCAGAGACTCATGCACCCACTCACAGACCCATGCACCCATTTAGAGAGTCACTCAGATACTCATGCACAGACCTACTCAGAGACCCATGCATACGGTCACAAACGCACTCAGAGACTCACACGCCTACTCACAGACGCATTCAGAGAGCCGTACACCCACTCACAGATTCATGCACATACTTTCAGACTTACTCAGACACTCACAGAGCTACTGAGACAGTTATGCACCCACTCACAGACCCACCAAGACACTTTTGTACCCACAAACAGACCCAGTCAGACACTCATGCAGTCACTCACAGACCCACTCAGCTACTCATGCACCCACTCAAAGACTCACTCAGAGACTCACACACCCACTCACAGACCCACTCTGACTCTCATGCACCCATTCACAAACTCACTCAGAGACTCCTATCCCTACCTACAGATACACTCAGACACTCACAGATATACTCAGACACTTATGAACCTATTCTCAGACCCACTCAGGCACTTATACACCCAGTTACAGATCCACTCAGACACTCAGACACTGAATCATAGACCCAGTTAGAGACTCATGTACCCACTCACAGACCCAGTTAGAGACTCAGACACCCACTCACAGACCCACTCAGACACTGACGCACCTACTCACAGGCCCAGTCATACACTCACACACCCACTTACAGACCCACTCAGATACTTATGCATCCACTCAAAGACTCATTCAGAGACTCACACACCAATTCAGACATTGACTCACCTACTCACAGACCAAATCATACACTCACACACCCACTCACAGACCCACTCAGATACTCATGCACCCACTCAAAGACTCACTCAGAGACTCACACACCCACTGATAGACCCACTCTGACTGACTCTCACGCACCACTCACAGACTCACTCAGACTCCTACTCACAGACCCAGTCAGAGACTAATGCATCTACAACCAGATTCACTCAGACACCCACTCAGAGAGTGGGTATGAGACTCGTGTACCCACTCACAGACCCACTCAGAGACTCACACACTCACTCACAGACCCACTCAGAGACTGACACACCCACTGACAGATCCACTCAGCACGCACTCAGAGACCCATTCATATTCTCACGCACTCACTCAGAGACCCATACAGATACTCATGCACTCACTCACTTACCCACTCAGACATTCATACACCCACTCACACATTCAGTTAGTCACTCACACACGCTCTCATCAATCGGAAAAAACACTCTGCCTAAAGATTTCTTTATAAAGTGCTATAAGTCACTAATATAAGAAAAACAGTCCTAACAGGGTACCCTTCCCATTTATAGTACAAAATACTTGTGAGTTAGGGATATCATATTTATTTATATTCTTTGATCAACATAGTAGAAAAAACATAAAAGACAATAACTGTCCACAAACTCTACAAACATCCTAAGCCGCACACACACAATCTTTCAGGCAAGCAGGCAAACACTGACTCAGACATACTCATACATTCCATCAGGTAGCAGTACATTAAATAGTGCCAAACATAGTCACATAATCAGAAAATAGTTCACATCAATAGAAAAGTCAAACAATATTGGATAATATGGAGAATCCAGGATCAGTTGGCCATCTTTTCAAGGCACTGATACAGTCCATAATCTGGTTTCTTCTCCAGGGAAGAGATGCAAACAAAGGAGGCACAGGGGCTCCAGCGCCGACGCGCGTTTCGGTGTCAGACCCACCTGTGGGTCACACCTTCTTCAGGGCCAAAAGTTTGTGTGCGAGCAAAGGAAATATGAAGCGCCTAAGAAAACAAATATAATATAAGCATGGACATATATTTTGGTCTAGGCTGATAGATCAGGGTGCTAATATTTAGTACATCCCTTATAAAAGTTCACAAACAGAAGGAGGGTACCCGTCAGGAAAAACTGAAGAACAGTGAAACCATGATAGTTTCTATTTGACCATGGAATGTGCACACTCAAAAGAGATGAGAGAAAGTATGTGACAGCCAGTGGATCACTGGCAGAAAAAGAAAATCACCAAATAGCCCATGTGGCTTGTAGATGTGCCGATCACAAGAGTGTAGAAAATAATCGTGACAACTAAAGAACACCCGGTAGTGATACATATAGAGGAAGACTCAAAAAAGGAGAAGAAAGAAAGAAAATTACAGAAAATAACAGAAAATTGCTAAGAAGGCACAAGGGCCTCATGTACCTGGGTTAGATAGCCAGGACGATGGCCCAAAGCAATAAAGGGCTGACAAAAAGACTAAAAATTGCACAAAGGGCTCCACGGTGAGGCCAACAAGATGAATTTATCTACATGTGTATACAGAAAAAAGGAATAAGGCATACTAAGATTAACGGCCACCGGGGACATAGGAATAAAGTGGTTATATCGTATAGTATGGTTAAATGAGAGAAGGTGGCCGCAGCTTACCCAAGTGATAGTGGACGCAGCCGAATCTTCTTGAGGTGAAAAGCGTAACAAGAAACAGAGTTCTAGGCGATATATGGCATGGTTGAGAACACTTGCAAATATGCTTGATGCTAAAATTTCAAAAAACAAAACATGACGATAACTAAAAAAGGAAGACACATAATAACATATTGCCAAATTCCTAGCGCGGCTAATCTATAAATATATGTCAGCAGTGGCTAAGAAATAGACACGCCTAGAGTGGACATGAATATCCTAATGTTCAAAAGAAGGACTGACTGAAGGAAAAGAAATCCTCAGCGGTGTTAGATAAACGGGAGCTGAGAGCCAACCGTAAAGCCGGTAACAATAGACAAGGCATCAAAGGCCCAGAGCGGCGTTATAACAAGTGTCTGAACTACCAAAGTTCATAAAAAAGAAGTAGGAGACCCTCAAATAGCGCGGAGCGTTAAGATGCAGAGGCAAGTTAAAAAACACGGCACGCCAAAAAGGCCTGAGCAAAAGTATACGTGGACACAGGAGTACACAGGCGCAGCCACGAAAAAAGGATTTTACCTTAGAGGAAAGATCAAACGGTGGAAACGACCATCCGGGCAGAATCACGGCGGGCTCAACGCCGAAACGCCAAACACTAAGATAGTCAGGTGCCGGATGCCGGGTTAAATACCTTGCACACGGGGCGGCAAACAGGTAGCAAGAAAGGACTAAGGATGGACTCCTCCCCTAAGGCAAACTTAAAAATGAAAAACGGACAACAGGGAGGGGGAACAGAAAGGAAAAGGTGGGCGCCATGATGGAATGGAATATGGAAATGCATAAATAATGTCCCGGCAGATTCCCTACAATGTATACAGAGGAGGGGGAAGGGAGCATGCACCAAAAATAGTCCAAAGGACATAGATAGGTAGATACATATACAAAAACTAAGCAACAGTAGCAAAAAAGATGGGACAAAGAGTCCGAGCGGGCTACAGAGACACCAAGGCCAGGGGGAGAGAATACTCAAAGGGATAATTATAGAATGGCATTCTCCCAAGGGAGAGATTCATTCACGCCCTTTTCTTTAGTATTGAGGGTCAATATTAAAAAAAAACTCTCTTTTCCTGCGTACAGATGTCAGCTCTCTACCTGCTTGGGGCAGAACTTTTTCCAGAATTGTCCACTTGAGATCGTTTACAGTATGTGCAGCCTCTATCCAGTGGCTGACCAGTGGAGCCGTGTGTTTAAATAGTCTAATGTTTGACTTATGCTCTCCAATTCTCTTTCTGCATTCTCGCCCTGTCTCGCCAACGTACGCCAAATTACAGGCGCATAGAATAATGTACACTATATTCGAGGTGTGACAGTTGGTCATTTCAGAGAGGAAGACCGTTCTTTCATTTACCCGTATGTTATCACTCACAATGGCATGCGGACATGCTTGGCATGATCCGCATCGATGATTGCCTTTGATAGGTTCACTTCCGGTTATGGATTTCTGACATAGGGTGTTGGATTCAGGACTTTTGGCCTTTACCAGAAAATTGCTCAGATTTTTATTCCTCTTGAAGGCAAACAATGGTTTAGGTAGCTTTTGTTCATTGCTATCAATGTTGAGTAGATGCCATTGTGAGTTTACAATCTGTCGCAACTTATGGTTGAAATTCGAATGCTTGGTAACGCACACAAGTTTGTCAGTCTTCTCAGTGTGTTTAGGTCTGAACATGGCATTGCGATCATAGTATCTTGCTCGTTTTAGGGAGACTTTGATCAGTCTGGTAGGGTATCCCCTCATCAACAGTTTTTCTTTTAGAATTTCAGCTTGTTTAAAAAAGTCACCCATATTGGTAGAATTTCTCCGAAGGCGGAGAAATTGGCTGAAGGGTATGCCCTCCTTCTGGCACCGGGGGTGAAAACTGCTGTATTGCAATAAAGTGTTTCTAGCAGTGGGTTTAGTGTACAAGGAGACCAATAGGTGGGACTCCTGATGCTCAATCCAGACATCAAGAATTCCAATTTGGTATTAGTAGAATGGACCGTAAATTTAAGGTTGGGGTCAGCTGAATTTATCCAGAGGGTAAATTCATTTAATGTCTCCTGATTACCCTTCCAGATGAAGAAAATGTTATCAATAAATCGCGACCAAGTTCGAACATTCTCGAAGAAGGGGCCATCTCATTGTAGATGTTACGAGCCTCAAAGTGTCCCATGTATAGACAGGCTATACTAGGGGCACAGGCAGCACCCAAGCTTACTCCCTGGATTTGTTGATAGTAAGAGCCATCGAATTCGAAGAAGTTTTCTCCAAGTACAACTTCAAGACATTGAAGGATAAAGGGCGAGTTGGTTATCGAGGGGTCAGCTTCAAGGATTTCTTCAAGAACTTTCCTAGCCTCTACTTGGGGGATGTTGGTATATAAGGACTCCAGGTTCATGGTAACCAGTAACTCACTTTCGCTGTTATATGGAAGGTTTTCAATCTTGGAGATAAAGTGACCGGTGTCCTTCACATATGAAGTTAGGTTGCACACAAGGGGTTTGAGGAACCGGTCAATGTATGACCCGCCTCTCAGACCAATTGTTTCCACCATTGGAGTAGCCACGGAGCCTTTGTCAAAATACATTGACCGGTTCCTCAAACCCCTTGTGTGCAACCTAACTTCATATGTGAAGGACACCGGTCACTTTATCTCCAAGATTGAAAACCTTCCATATAACAGCGAAAGTGAGTTACTGGTTACCATGGACCTGGAGTCCTTATATACCAACACCCCCCAAGTAGAGGCTAGGATAGTTCTTGAAGAAATCCTTGAAGCTGGCCCCTCGATAACCAACTCGCCCTTTATCCTTCAATGTCTTGAAGTTGTACTTGGAGAAAACCTCTTCGAATTTGATGGCTCTTACTATCAACAAATCCAGGGAGTAAGCATGGGTGCTGCCTGTGCCCCTAGTATAGCCTGTCTATACATGGGACACTTTGAGGCTCGTAACATCTACAATGAGATGGCCCCCTTCTTCGAGAATGTTCGAACTTGGTCGCGATTTATTGATAACATTTTCTTCATCTGGAAGGGTAATCAGGAGACATTAAATGAATTTACCCTCTGGATAAATTCAGCTGACCCCAACCTTAAATTTACGGTCCATTCTAGTAATACCAAATTGGAATTCCTTGATGTCTGGATTGAGCATCAGGAGTCCCACCTATTGGTCTCCTTGTACACTAAACCCACTGCTAGAAACACTTTATTGCAATACAGCAGTTTTCACCCCCGGTGCCAGAAGGAGGGCATACCCTTCAGCCAATTTCTCCGCCTTCGGAGAAATTCTACCAATAGGGGTGACTTTTTGAAAGAAGCTGAAATTCTAAAAGAAAAACTGTTGATGAGGGGATACCCTACCAGACTGATCAAAGACTCCCTAAAACGAGCAAGATACTATGATCGCGATGCCATGTTCAGACCTAAACACACTGAGAAGAATGACAAACTCGTGTGCGTTACCAAGCATTCGAATTTCAACCATAAGGTGCGACAGATTGTAAACTCACAATGGCATCTACTCAACATTGATAACAATGAACAAAAGCTACCTAAACCATTGTTTGCCTTCAAGAGAAATAAACATCTGAGCAATTTTCTGGTAAAAGCCAAGAGTCCTGAATCCAACACCCTATGTCAGAAATCCATAGCCGGAAGTGAACCTATCAAAGGCAATCATCGATGCGGATCATGCCAAGCATGTCCGCATGCCATTGTGAGTGACAACATACGGGTAAATGAAAGAACGGTCTTCCTCTCTGAAATGACCAACTGTCGCACCTCGAATATAGTGTACATTATTCTATGCCCCTGTAATTTGGCCTACGTTGGCGAGACAGGGCGAGAATGCAGAAAGAGAGTTGGAGAGCATAAGTCAAACATTAGACTATTTAAACACAAGGCTCCACTGGTCAGCCACTGGATAGAGGCTGCACATACTGTAAAGGATCTCAGGTGGACAATTCTGGAAAAAGTTCTGCCCCAAGCAGATAGAGAGCTGGCCTCTGTACGCATGAAAAGAGAGGTTTTTTGGATATTTACCCTCAATACTAAAGAAAAGGGCTTGAATGAATCTCTCCCTTGGGAGAATGCCATTCTATAATTATCCCTTTGGGTATTCTCTCCCCCTGGCCTTGGTGTCTCTGTAGCCCGCTCCGGCTCTTTGCCCCATCTTTTTTGCTACTGTTGCTTAGTTTCTGTATATGTATCTACCTATCTATGTCCTTTGGACCATTTTTGGTGCATGCTCCCTTCCCCCCTCCTCTGTATACATTGTAGGGAATCTGCCGGGACATTATTTATGCATTTCCTTATTCCATTCCATCATGGCGCCCACCTTTTTCTTTCGGTTCCCCCTCCCTGTTGTCCGTTTTTAATTTTTAAGTTTGCCTTAGGGGAGGAGTCCATCCTTAGTCCTTTCTTGCTACCTGTTTGCCGCCCCGTGTGCAAGGTATTTAACCCGGCATCCGGCACCTGACTATCTTGGTGTTTGGCGTTTTGGCGTTGACCCCGCCGTGATTCTGCCCGGATGGTCGTTTCCACCGTTTGATCTTTCCTCTAAGGTAAAATCCTTTTTTCGTGGCTGCGCCTGTGTACTCCTGCGTCCACGTATACTTTTGCTCTGGCCTTTTTGGTGTGCCGCGTTTTTTAACTTGCCTCTGCACCTTAACGTTCCGCGCTATTTGAGGGTCTCCTACTTCTTTTTTATGAACTTTGGTAGTTCAGACACTTGTTATAACGCCGCTCTGGGCCTTTGATGCCTTGTCTATTGTTGCCGGCTTTACGGTAGGCTCTCAGCTCCCGTTTATCTAACACCGCTGAGGATTTCTTTTCCTTCAGTCAGTCCTTCTTTTGAACATTAGGATATTCATGTCCACTCTAGGCGTGTCTATTTTTTAGCCACTGCTGACATATATTTATAGATTAGCCGCGCTAGGAATTTGGCAATATGTTATTATGTGTCTTCCTTTTTTAGTTGTCATTATGTTTTGTTTTTTGAAAATTTAGCATCAAGCATATTTGCAAGTGTTCTCAACCATGCCATATATCGCCTAGAACTCTATTTCTTGTTACGCTTTTCACCTCATGAAGATTCGGCTGCGTCCACTATTACTTGGGTAGGCTGCGGCCACCTTCTCTCATTTAACCATACTATACAATATAACCACTTTATTCCTATGTCCCCGGTGGCCGTTAATCTTAGTATGCCTTATTCCTTTTTTCCGTATACACATGTAGATAAATTCATCTTGTTGGCCTCACCGTGGAGCCCTTTGCTTTGTGCAAATTGTAGTCTTTTTGTCAGCCCTTTATTGCTTTGGGCCATCGTCCTGGCTATCTAACCCAGGTACATGAGGCCCTTGTGCCTTCTTAGCAACTTTCTGTTATTTTCTGTAATTTTCTTTCTTTCTTCTCCTTTTTTGAGTCTTCCTCTATATGTATCACTACCGGGTGTTCTTTAGTTGTCACGATTAATTTCTACACTCTTGTGATCGGCACATCTACAAGCCACATGGGCTATTTGGTGATTTTCTTTTTTCTGCCAGTGATCCACTGGCTGTCACATACTTTCTCTCATCTCTTTTGAGTGTGCACATTCCTTGGTCAAATAGAAACTATCATGGTTTCACTGTTCTTCAGTTTTTCCTGACGGGTACCCTCCTTCTGTTTGTGAGCTTTTATAAGGGATATACTAAATATTTGCACCCTGATCTATCAGCCTAGACCAAAATATATATCCATGCTTATATTATATTTGTTTTCTTAGGCGCCTCATATTTCCTGTGCTCACACACAAACTTTTCGCCCTGAAGAAGGTGTGACCCACAGGTGGGTCTGACACCGAAACGCGCGTCGGCGCTGGAGCCCCTGTGCCTCCTTTGTTTGCATCTCTTCCCTGGAGAAGAAACCAGATTATGGACTGTATCAGTGCCTTGAAAAGATGACCAACTGATCCTGGATTCTCCATATTATCCAATATTGTTTGACTTTTCTATTGATGTGAACTATTTTCTGATTATGTGACTATATCTGAAAGAGACACGTTAGTGACAGATTCCTTACCTTAGAATATCCCCAGGCGTCAGGCTGGATCCGGAAAGTTTTTTGCGTAGCAGTACCCTTGCGCGTCGGTAGGCGGCGTCGTGCGGCTCCGCGTCCGTCGTCGGCGTCGTGATCGCCGGGATGACGTCGCGGGCAGTACTTAGACGCCGCCCCTGCGCGCTGACGTCAGTTCTTCTTTTTTCCGCGCCAGTAAGCGCAGATCCGGGAATAGCAGTGCCCTAGTCATTTTTTGACTAACTTTTTGGTGATTTTTTCACTGTTTTTCTTCGAGTCATTTAGGCTCCGAGGTGTCGGTAGGGATGCCCGGCTTCAAGCCATGCGACGCCTGTGGTCGAATGATGTCGATCACAGACCCGCACTTAGAGTGTCTCTACTGTCTCGGCCGCGACCACGACACGAAGTCGTGTTCCGACTGCCGGGCCTTACACCCGAAGGCTTTGCGAGAGCGGTCTCGAAAGCTACTCGAGGTCCGGCAGTCGGCTCCGCGCCGCACCAAGCCCCGGTCACGCGAGAGGTCGAGGGGCCGGTCGCGGAGTCTTCGCCGGTCGTCGGAGTCCAAGTCTTCGCACTCCTCGGGTTAGTCGAAGCACAAAAAGTCTAAGAAGCACCATCGCTCTAAGACTTCGCCTCGCCGGTCTCGCGACTAGGCTGAGGCCCCTGTCGGCAACGTCCCCGCGGCTCCAGAGGTGCCTGTGGAGCCGCCCCCGCATTACCCGTCCTTCCCGGGTTCGGGGGCGACTCCGGCCGAGATACAGAAATTCCTGTCGGCCATGGCCCGCCTCTTCGGGCCTCAAGGCCCCTCCGGTGCGCCTTCGGGCCCCGCGGGCCCTGATGGGGTAGCCCCGGCGCCACCAACGACTCCGGTCCCGGCGCCGCCTGTCTCACCAGCCTCGCTCCCGGCCCCGGCTTCGGCCCCGGCCTTGATCCCGGCTCCGGTGGTACCGCAACCCCCATCGACGCCGGTTGACCTAACCACGCCTCCGCCGACGCCGATGTCCCCGGTGCCGTTCCTGATGCCGTCCGGGGCTCCGGGCGGCGTCGTTCCCCGGTTCTCTCCGGATCCGGACGCGGCGTCGGACCGACATCGCCCGATGCCGGCTCCGGCGCCAATGAGACCTTGGGTCCCTGACGTCCCCCCTCCTCCTTATTTTCTGTCAGCAGTGTGAGTATGATCAGGACTGGGCAGAGGAACTTGGGGATGCCAGTGGTCTGGACACTTCTCCTGACACTGGCATGCTGTCTCCTCCTTCCGTGGCTACGGAGGAGGGAGCAAATTTCGCAACGGTGTTGTGTAGAGCAGCTGGAGCCTTACACCTCCAATTGTCTACAGTGGCTGTCAGGACTAACCTCCTGACGGAAGTGCTTCAGCCGGCATCTACCTCCTCGGAGCCATTGCTGCCGTTTAATGATGCACTGTCTGGCGTTCTTTTGGGCACCTGGTCCAAGCCCGTCACAGGGGCTCCTGTGGATAGGAACGTGGCCCGACGCCATCGCCCTGCTCCGGGCGACCCCTTGTTTCTCTCCCACCCCCGAGAGCTTGGTTGTCCAAGCCTCTGCCTCCCAAACCGCCTTCCCTACCGCCCCTCTGGATAGGGAATCCAAACGCCTGGACCAATTTGGGAAGAAGGCCATTTCTTCCTCCAGTGCTGGCTTGCGGTCCGTCAACACTGCTTGCCTTTTGGGCCGATACTCCCACTCTCTGTGGGATTCGGTGGTGCTCGTTTTGCCCCAGTGTCCTGAGGAGGTCCAGACACTGCTTTCCCGCACCATTGCGGAAGGAAGGGATACGGCAAAGTACACCATCCGTTGTGGCCTTGATACTGCCGACTCGCTGGGCAGATCGCTTGCGACGACGGTGGCGCTGCGTCGCCACGCCTGGCTGAGAACAACTGGTTTCTCGGGTGATGTCCAGAATACACTCATGGACATGCCCTTTGATGGAGTCTGTCTTTTTGGTTCCAAAGCAGACCATGCGCTGGAGCGCTTTAAGGACTCACGGGCTACTGCCAAGTCCCTGGGCCTTTCTGCTGTGCGCCCTCCGCTAACCTCTGCTTTTCGTCCGCTGCCCAGCCACCGGCCCGCGCAGCAAGCGTCTTCGCGTGGCCGAGGACGTGGCTCCCGCCGTGGCGGGTCAGGCAACCAGCGTGCGGGTCAGGCCACCAACTCCGCCTTCTCCGCGGCCTCCAAGCCCTCCTAGTCCTTCCTTTCAGGTGCACAGCACGCCAGTAGGGGGCAGGGTCCGCCATCACCTTCACCACTGGCGTGCCATCACCTCGGACAGGTGGGTCTTGGACATTGTCCGAAGGGGCTACTCCCTCCCCTTCGAGACCACCCCCCAGCCATGCCACCTCAATTCCACCGCATGTCAGGGGATCACTTGGTGCTTCTGCAGAAGGAAGTCACGGCCTTCTTGGCCAAGAGGGCCATCGAGCATGTTCCGACCCCAGAAGTAGGACGTGGTTGCTACTCCCACTACTTTCTGGTGCCCAAAAGGACAAGGAGGACATGCGTCCTATCTTGGACCTCCGGAACGTCAATCGCTTCCTCCGGAAGGAGAAGTTCAAGATGCTCACCTTAGCTCAGGTCTTGACTGCCCTCGACCCTGGAGACTGGATGGTAGCGTTGGACTTGCAGGACGCTTATTTCCACATCCCCGCCCTGCCGGCCCACCGGCGTTACCTGCGGTTCATGGTGGGCCTCGAGCATTTTCAATTCACAGTGCTCCCCTTTGGCCTCACAAGTGCCCCTCGGGTGTTCACGAAAGTGTTGGCGGTGGTCGCAGCTCATCTGCGCCGGGCAGGGGTTCCAGTCTTCCCCTACCTCGACGACTGGCTGCTGAAGGCGGGCTCGTCCCAGGCAGTCGTCTCCCACCTCCAGACTACGGCCGAACTCCTGCACTCGCTGGGGTTCTCCATCAATGTGCCGAAGTCGCACCTGATTCCTTCTCCACAGCTCCTTTTCATCGGAGCAGTTCTGGACACGACGCAGTTTCGGGCCTATCCTCCCGAACGGCGAGTCCGGGATATTCAGGCTATGATTCCGATCTTTCAGCCTTTATCCTGGGTTTCGGTACGGATGACCCTGAGGCTGCTGGGCCTCATGGCCTCCTGCATCCTGCTGGTCGATCATGCCAGATGGCATATGCGGGCTCTGCAGTGGGACCTGAAGTTCCAGTGGGCGCAGCACCAGGGCAACCTGTCCGATCACGTCCAGATCTCGGAGGGGACTGCAAAACAGTTGCACTGGTGGCTCTCGAACCGGCAATGGGTCATGGGCAGATCCCTCTCCCTTCCCCAGCCAGAGCACACAGTCGTAACGGACGCATCCCTTCTGGGATGGGGCGGTCACATGGGAGAGGTGGAGATCAGAGGCCTCTGGTCTCCGCATATCAACCTTCTGGAGCTCCGGGCGATCCGACTTGCACTCAAGGCATTCCTTCCCTCTGTCAAAGGGAAGGTAGTGCAGGTGTTCACAGACAACACCACCGCCATGTGGTACTGCAACAAACAAGGCGGGGTGGGGTCGTGGACCCTATGTCAGGAGGCTCTGCGCCTCTGGACATGGCTGGAACATCAGGGCATATTCCTGATGGTTCAACACCTGGCAGGTTCCCTGAACGCCAGGGCAGACGAACTCAGCCGCAGGTGCATGATGGATCACGAATGGCGTCTTCACTCGGAAGTGGCGCAAGGACTCTTTCTACAGTGGGGAGAGCCTTGGTTAGATCTATTCGCCACCGAAGAGAACGCGCAATGTCATCAGTTCTGCGCGTTGGAATTTCCAAGGCGGCACTCGCTCGGCGACGCTTTTCGTCGCGAGTGGAGTTGCGGTCTGTTGTACGCTTTTCCGCCTATACCACTTCTACCCAGAGTGTTGAAGAAGATTCGGCGCGACCGGGCCCAAATCATCCTTGTGGCTCCGGACTGGGCTCGAAGAGTTTGGTATCCCGAGCTACTCAGTATGAGCGTCGATCCCCGATCCGTCTGCCTCTTCGGGAGGATCTTCTGTCGCAGCAGCAGGGGACGGTCCTCCACCCGAACCTGTCCAGTCTCCACCTGCTTGCGTGGAGATTGAGCGGCGGCAGTTGATTCCTTTCGACTTGCCTCCCGAAGTTTGTGATGTGATTCTGGCAGCCAGGCGTCCCTCCACTAAGGTGGTATACGCCTGCAGGTGGAACAAGTTTGTGGCATGGTGCACAGCAAAGGCTGTGAATCCCCTCTCTGCCCCTCTTTCTGAGGTTCTTCTGTTCCTTCTTTCTCTGGCCCAACAGGGTTCTGCCCTGGGTACCATCAAGGGCTATCTTTGTGCAATCTCGGCCTTCCTCAGGCTCCTGATCAGCCCTCTCTTTTTAAGTCCCCTGTTGTTAACAGGTTTCTAAAAGGCATTACACACCTCTTCCCTCCTGTTCCGTTTGTCATGCCTCAGTGGGACTTAAACTTGGTTCTTACCTTTTTAATGTGCGCTCCCTTTGAGCCTCTACATAACTGTCCTCTTCGTCTTCTTACTTTGAAGACAGCCTTTCTGGTGGCCATCACCTCCGCTCGGCGGGTGAGTGAGCTCCAGGCTCTATCATGCAAACCTCCCTTTCTGTCTGTCCATCCAGACAAGGTTGTTCTTAGGACGCGTCCGTCCTTCTTGCCAAAGGTGGTTACTGCCTTCAACATTGGGCAGACCATCACTTTGCCCACCTTCTTTCCGCCTCCGCATCCTTCCAGAGAGGAAGAGAGGCTCCACCGCCTGGACCCAAAACGTGCGCTTTCCTTTTATATCAACCGCACACAACACTTCCGGGTGGATGACCAGCTCTTTGTTGGCTACGTGGGCGCCAAAAAAGGTCGGGCGGTGCACAAGAGAACCATCTCCCGCTGGGTCACCTTGTGTATCAAAGCCTGCTATTCTTTGGCTAAGAAGGAGCCTCCTGTTGGGCTGCGTGCCCATTCCACCAGGGCAACGGCTGCTACCACGGCTTTAGGCCGCGGTGTTCCGCTGCAGGATATATATCAGGCAGCTACGTGGGCCTCGCTGCACACGTTTACCAAGCATTACTGCCTTGACAGCCAGGTCCGGAGGGACGGCTTCTTTGGCCGTTCTGTCCTCCGGGACTTCCTTGTCTGATCTTTGTTCACAGACCCACCACCGGGGTTGGTATTGCTGGGGTATCTATTCTAAGGTAAGGAATCTGTCACTAACGTGTCTCTTTCAGATGCACAAGTTACTAACTTGTGTAACGATATATCTGTAAGAGACAGTAGTTAGTGACAGATTCCCTACCGCCTCACCCATCCTCCCCGTTCTGCGAACTGATTTCTAGGGTTAAGGACATCCCTTTCAGGGCCCTAGTATTTTTCAGACACCTATGTCAGCTTCTTGCATGGCTCTGCGTTCCTGGCGCGGAAAGTCGTGTACAGAACTGACGTCAGCACGCAGGGGCGGCGTCTAAGTACTGCCCACGACGTCATCCCGGCGATCACGACGCCGACGACGGACGCGGAGCCGCACGACGCCGCCTACCGACGCGCAAGGGTACTGCTACGCAAAAACTTTTCCGGATCCAGCCTGACGCCTGGGGATATTCTAAGGTAAGGAATCTGTCACTAACTACTGTCTCTTACAGATATATCGTTACACAAGTTAGTAACTTGTGCGTTTGGCACTATTTAATGTACTGCTACCTGATGGAATGTATGAGTATGTCTGAGTCAGTGTTTGCCTGCTTGTCTGAAAGATTGTGTGAGTGCGGCTTAGGATGTTTGTAGAGTTTGTGGACAGTTATTGTCTTTTATGTTTTTTCTACTATGTTGATCAAAGAATATAAATAAATATGATATCCCTAACTCACAAGTATTTTGTAGTATAAATGGGAAGGGTACCCTGTTAGGACTGTTTTTCTTATATTAGTGACTTATAGCACTTTATAAAGAAATCTTTAGGCAGAGTGTTTTTTCTGATTGCTCTTTGATTGTTCCCCTGCCCTCTCTGCCTTATATTCGCCTCAGGGGCCCCCTTCTTTATGAGTGGTAGTTATGCAGCCACTGACAGACCCATTCAAACTCTCATACATGCAGTCACACTCAGGGACTCATACATGCTTTTATAGAGTTATTTAGATAGTAATGTATTTAGTGTGATGCTGAGGAACAATTATATAGTTATGAATTTTTAATGCGCTGGTGGCTATTGAATGTCTACTTTTGTTTTGCGATTTGGCAAAAAATTTGCACCGATTAAAAAAAATTTGAAAAAAAACACAGTTAAAAATCCACTGTAACAAATGAGAAGGAGTGAAACAGAGAAATACAGAAATGAATGGTCCATTTTGCAAGTGTAGTGTATAATATCTAGTAGACATTTCAAAAAAACGAAATATGAAGTAATTGGCAGTAGAAAGTAACACAGATAAGTACACAATTTCCAGAAATCAGTGGACTCTTCTTTAAAAAAAAATGAGATTCCATTCAAATCTTTATGTTCATTTTAGAAAAATTAAACCTCTTCATGAAACATTTACAAATATAAACATAGCACCAACCCTAGGTAAAACTCCACTTCATAGCAATGGAATCAAATCTATCTTCAAAAATAGGCACATAGAAACCAAAAACGTTCCCTTTTAAAAATCCATATTAAAATAAGCATCTGAAATCCTTAACATAAGTGAATACATGAAAAGTACATTCGAGTAAAATCTGAACTTCACTTAGTGTAGGGAATGTATTCTAAACTGACAACTCCGTGTACGAGCGGAGACCATGGTTCTGTTCTTTGATTATATTAAGTAGGGAAAAGCGCAAAAACAATAAGACCACTCAGACGCCCACTCATACACCTATAAACTCACTAGCATACCCACCCAAAGATCCAAAGCACCACTTGCACTTCCTCTTACAGACACACACAAGCTCTGGCACAACCAGTGACATACCCATATAGGTATCCATACAATCACTCACTCACATATCCACTCACTCACCCTTACAGCCACTCACACAAATATTTACTCTCCATTACAACCATTCACACCCACACACACACTCAAACAGCTACTCACTCACCCTTACACCTACTCACACACCCACACCCACTCCCTCGCCCATACAGCCACTTAGTCACCCATACTGCCACTCACACACCCACTCACCCATCCATAGAGCCACTCAAACAGCCACTCAGTGACTGATACAGCTACTCACACATACCCACTCACTATCCCACCCATGCAGCTACTCACACAGACAGTGACTCACCCATACAGCCTCTCGCAACTTACTTACTCACCCATAAAGTCACTCATGCACCCACTCACACACCAATACAGCCACTCAGACACCCACCCACTCACACACTGATACAGTCACACAGCCACTCAGATGCGTTTTTGTTAGAAATAGTATGACTAATTTACTACTATAGAAAGAATAGTAATTTAACTTATGCTGTAGCTTAGTATATATCTTTAAGACTCAAGAAACATTAACAAAACAGTTACACTCACTTGATGATGTCATCAGTGATGTCATCAGTAATGTCACTGCCCATGTCATGAGTGATGTAATATGTGAGATCATAAGCAGTACATTGTGGGGGCATAAGTTATAGTTAGCTCAGGTAACTATAGCTGCTGAATTTCTATGGTTTTGTATGAGTGAAATGTAAGCCTAACTATAACGTCCCTGTAACCTTTGTTTTAGGGTTCGGATACAAACTATACCAGGTGCCCTAATTCCCAAACGTTTTTGTGAAGAAGCTGCATAAAATCAAGCGAACAAGGAGACAGACATAAAGGAGGACACTAATAGTCCCATTCTGAATCTTTCAAAGATACCTTTGACAAAAGAGCAAATATCCATCCTGTCAAACGTCCTCTCATTTGTTCCAGCAGGAGCAATTGATTTTGCCCACCTCAAAAGTGAAACAAATTAATTATTTAGTAAAATCATACTCCAGATATAGTTCCACAAAAAGGAGCTTCATACTCCAGAGGAAAAACCAGGACTCAGGAGAAAATCAACATATGGCCCTCCAACATCTGGAATACCAAAAGAGGTCCTTAAATCTGAAAATACAGTTCTTTCCACCATCAATCAACTAGAAAATAAGTCAAGATATTACAAACCAAATGTTCCTAAAGAATAATTGAAGGCGACCTCTGAGCAGAAAAATTCATAGTCATAGTTTCAAGACGTGATTCGATTTGTGAACCCATCTCCAAATATGTCAACTCTTTCTTAAAACTATTCTGCAGGACTGTAAGGTCAAACGCCCAGTAACCAACCGACTTCATTAAAACAATTGAAAGCGCTGTATATGATCCCACAATACAAATTCTAGTCACTTTAGATGTAGTCTGACCTTTCATAAACCTTCCACAGGACAAAGAATTGGCCGACATTGTATTGTATTTGGAAAAGAGAGAGAGAGACCTCAAAGGAGACTGACAGAATTCATCACTACCCTAGCCAAGGTTGCACTAGAAAGAAACTATTTCGTATCGAATGTGATTTAAATGACTAAATCTACTACAATGGACGACTTCTTCACGAAAGAGTTACATATCAGAGTTTGAAGAAGAATTCATAAATGACAGTAGCCTAGTAGAGAACATCACCATGTGGTAGAGGTACATAGACAATGTGTTTTTTGGATATGGGGAGGCTATGAGGAACATGTTTTTTGCTAATCAAATTTTTTGAGTTTATACAAAAACCAATGCAAGGAAAGGGGAACACAAAACAAAGGGAGAAAAAGGGTACACATCATATGCACGGTACTGTTAACATCATATGAGAACCACAGTTACTGTGAGAGATTTGAGACACCCAATAGTATAGTCAATATAGTCTCGGGTCAGCCATTGCCATTCCCAGTTTTTCCGTGGACTGCATACATTTATAGAATGCAATCTTGGGGGTTTCGTTTCTCCAGAGGAAGGCTCATATTTTTTCTGTGAGTCGCTTGAACCAGGTCTGCGGAATGTAGAATGGGAAATTCTGCAGGTTTGTTTACTAGTTGATGCATAATCATCATTTTGAAGAGGGCTACACATTCAAATACAATCAGGGGTAGATTGACCCCAATCCTGTCAAGCTGCCTAAGAGTAAGATAGGCCAGATGGAAGTATTTCGGTGCAATAAGGCGCTGGCGGAACAAAATGACGGTCTCTCTTGGGCCATTTTTGCACTTCTCCAATCACTCTCGTTAAGCGGACTCACCCATCTCTCCCGATGTTCACTCAGGGTCATAAGGTGGCCTGGAGCGTTAGCGATCAAAGATTTGTATATCGCTCAGATTTCACCCTGTCCTAGGTTCTAGGGGGTTGTACTCCGGCAGATCAGACAGCATGGGGCGGTAGGTCACCAAAGCATGGCGCAATCGTAAGTATTTGTAAAATTGTGAGTTATGTAATGCATACTCAGTTTGCAGCTCCGCAAAGGAGGACATATGGGACATCACCTAGCTTGGAAATACCAATAAGGTTCCATCGCTCTAAGCCATTTAGGTGGCCATTTGTAAGAGCGAGGTACCATGCCAAAGTAGGGTCTCCTGCGTGTGTCTATGGTCCCAGCGGATCCAGCTAAGGGCTGCTTGCCGGTACAGGACAGGCACGTGCTTTGAGTTGGGCAGCAACCCAGAAAGGGTGTCCCATACAACAGTCCTTCTAAGTGGTGTCTATCGATCAGGGACACTTCAGGCCAAAAGGTGGGGTTGTTGTGTCCCCCCGAAGAGCCAATCATTAATCTCTTGGATTTGAGACGCCCAATAGTGAAGTCTCCTGTCAGCCATTGCCATTCCCCTGTGTACGTGGGCTGCATACATTTATAGAATGCAATCTTGGGGGTTTCGTTTCTCCAGAGGAAGGCTCATAATTTTGCTGTGAGTTGCTTAAACCAGTTCTGCGGAATGAGGAATGGGAAATTCTGCAGGGCGTATAGTAGCTGAAGCATAATCATAATTTTGAATAGGGCTACACATCCAAATACGATGAGGGGTAGATCGGCCCACTCATTTTCTTTTCCTGATCTAATGTGGCTTTAATTATCACACAATTATATTTGAAAGATTCCAAAAGAATCATATAAAAAATTGCTGGAGGTGGAACAAAGGGATATATATTACATTTTTAATAAATGCCTTAGTAAAAAAAATAGATTGATACTGAAATCATAATGTTCCATGAAATATAATTGCTAAAGGGTTTGAGAGAATACCAGCGTTAAAAAACAGGTGAAAAGCTGAACCCCTTACCATTGCTCATGGGTTACTTGTCAGTCAGCCTTGTAAGGTATGTTAGAATAGAAACGTTTATGCTTGCGCATTATCCTACGTAAGTTAGCATTCGCGGCACCATTTTCTGTTTAGACGCCATTTTGAATCATAATCGAAACTAATCCTTTGCTATTTCTGAGAAAAGGCCTCAGTTAGGTTTCGTTTTTCCAAGGTTGGGTTTTGCTTCGCTAATGAATAGACTATTCTTATTAGCGCTTACCTTTCTCAGTAGATAAAGGCCTTCTCCCACTTGTCTGGCGATGGGCCATACTGGAACAGCCTTGGACTTTGCAACTTTGTGTAAGATATGAGCACAGAGATTGTTTTTTTATTTGTATTCCATTGCTTAGCAGCACTTGCCTGGAAAGTTCCACTATGGGCGTGTTTTAGCCCAGTTACGAAATGTTCATAATGTATCTTTACGCTTGTCGATTTCAGTTCCTCTGCAGCACTCCTAGCGACTGGGCAGACTGGGCTCCGCTCTGAGTGTACTTTGAATAAACAGTATTTGGTTTGTATTCTCTACTGCCTGACTGACTCTTCATTTGGTATGGAAGGCTGAGAGGTGGTCATTAGTGACCCGGGTGACCCGAAATGGGCCACTTCCTTCAGTTGGCGCCCGAACAGGGGCTCCTTTGGGTGATTGATCCATCCTGTTCCGCAGACGGAGGGGAGGCCGAGGATATCATCGGGCCGGACTGACGGTTCAGGGATCCCTGCATGAAGAGTATTGTTTGCTCGCA
The DNA here is from genome assembly GCA_963921515.1 of Calotriton arnoldi. Classification (NCBI taxonomy): domain Eukaryota; kingdom Metazoa; phylum Chordata; class Amphibia; order Caudata; family Salamandridae; genus Calotriton; species Calotriton arnoldi. The sequence continues at coordinate 4,079,751 of CAWUFW010000001.1, read as the reverse complement.
GCTGCCCCTTCCGTCCTGCTGGACGGTGCCTCGCCATGTGGTCATCCTGACTGGAGTCCTGAACGGCGAAACCCTTGGATCTGACCGTTTGGTCTGAAGAGTCGGCAGTGGAGAATTGGTTCGTTTGTGCTACTCATATCAGGTGAGTTTGTTTTGGTTCTTTGTGGATATGGTACCAGTGTGGTTTGAGTTTGGTACGGTCTGAGGACCGTTTTTGATAGAAGCACTTGCAATTGCTTTGCAAGGCAAAAATAACTAATTTGTTTCTTTTTGAAAATGCCTGGTCTTAGTAAGTTCTTGTCTATCTGTTGTCGTTGTTGTTCTGAAGATGCTCGATTGGAAGAAGCTCAGCCGGCGCCTCCGAAGGCACCCCTAATTTTGATATGTTGTGAAGCATAGTCTTGGCCCTATTATGTTTAATACATTATGGCACAAATATACGAGGGACAATGCCGAGTTACAGTGGCCGTTGACAGGCACTTTTGATGAACAAAAGATTGGGTTTTTACAGGAACAGTTATTTAAAAGACTAAGTAGACAGTCTATGTTTGATTCCCTCAGAACATGGCAGAAAGCAGCTAGACAGAGACGCTTGAAGATGGAAAAGGATGCACGTAAGGGGAAGATGCAAACACTGACCCAGAAAGCTGTAGCATATGATAGAGAAAAGCAGGAAGCAGGAGTTGAGTGTGAAGATAGGAGGTTTCGGTTGCATATTGATAAATCTTATCTGGCCCAAGAGGAAACAGATACTTTTGTGGAGGAATTGTTGGACACTCGACCCCCGCCTCCATATGCCCCGCAGAGGGTATACCCCGCTGTTCCTTTACAGTCGCAGCAGCCTGTTGTATCTGCTCCGACTGTTCCCGTATCTACAGCTGTTGTTTCGACGGCTTTGGCCACGGCACCCCCTGCTCCTTCTTTGTCTTCGACATCATTGGCAACTGTGGCTATCAGCACACCTACTGTCTCGACTCCTGTATCCTCTGTTCTCTCTCCTCCGGTACAAGCGCCAGCAACGATTGTACCCGTCTCTTCTGTTGCTTCTCCTGCCATGGTTTATCATCCTCCGACCTCTTTGAGTATTGCGACGCCAGCACGCGGATTTCAGGATAGAGATTGGCCGAAATTTAAGGAGCGCATGGGCCCATTAGTGCGGTCTGGGGTGAGGGATAAAGAGAAACAAGTAATAGCTAATCAGGCTGCGCAGTGGGCTTGTAACGCCATTTATAGTGTGGAGGATGCTTGGGAACTTATGCGAGATTTTGAGCCTTTTATACTGCAACATGACCTTAAGCATATGTCCGCTACGTTGATTAGTCTTTAGCAGCAACTCTTTGGGACAGAAGCACCTCAAATTTTATTTGATGTTAGAAATCGTGTATGTTAGTGATTTGTAGCCAGGTCAGGTTTTTGGAAATCTCACGACTTTAATTGCTTACAGGGAAAGGTTGTATGAGAATAGTCCTAAGTCGGTATCTCAGTTTCCAATGCGGGAGGTTCATCCTATATATCACCCAGAAATACCAGAGTTAACGGATCAGCGCGGTACTGTCACCAGACCGGGTGTAGCGGCCCGTTTTCAGGAACAATGGGTTTATACTCCGTGGAAGAGAAGTGAGGTTCTATCCTTTAAGACTCATTTGCCTGATCCGAGGAAAAATCCCACTGCTTATTATGAAGAATTGACCGAAGCTGCCTCTTCTACTGTAATGACCCTTGCTGATATTGAAATGTTTTTTGGTCTTCTCGTTCCAGTTGATATTTGGAGACAGGTTCATACTCAAGATCATGTTGCAGAGTTGGGTGGCATCTGGGAGCAGATTAAGGGATGGGATCAGGAAAGCATGCCAGGTGTTAAGCCCCGAGCTGAGATACTTGCTTTGCCCTGTCACATTATTACATATATGCATTCTCTTATTCCGCCGAAGAAGGTGAGTTGGGATAAGTTGACGGCTTGTTGACAGAAGAAGGATGAAAGTGTGTCTGATTTCTTTACCCGGTTTGAGGATACGTTTTTGGACTATAGTGGGCAGGATATGTCTATTGAGGGGGCACTTTGGTTGTTTGTTGACAGATTTGTTTCTAATCTGCTCCCTGAAATTGCAACTCGTTTGCAGGCATCTGACAGTACTTGGTCCACCTCTTACCCCTCTGTTATATTAAATATGGCTCAATGTTACGAACATCGAGACCAAGAGGAGAAAGAGAAGACAGATAAAAAGCATAATGAGTTGAAGACGATGGTGCTTTTACAACAAGTGTTTAGGAGGAATGGTAGAGGACGCGGTGGTTCTTCTAGACAGCTTCCGCGCATCAGCAGTCAGCCGACCACGACAACTTTGGGGCCGAGTCAGTGTGCATATTGTAAGGAGGAAGGCCATTGGCGTAGCGAGTGTCCTGTGCTTTTGCAGAAGGTTGCGGTCCCTAGAGGGTGAAGTTCTCGTGGACGAGGTCGTGGGACCGATAGAGCTCAGAATGCTGTGGTCTCACAGAGTCGTTCTGATAACAATTACTTTGATGACCCTCGCGATGGACAGTATTATCATGATGATTACGATACGGATGAGGTGACAGGGATGTCTTATAGCTAGGATAGCCAGGAACAGAGTGAGGGACCAGTTTCTATACCTGTAGATCAGCGTGGTCCTTATGTCACTGCAGATTTGCAAGGTTCGACTAAGGAATTTTTGGTGGACACAGGTGCGACAAAGAGTTCTGTTTCTCGACATTTGGTCCCTGGGGTGACTCTGTCTGGCCACAATGTTTGGTAGGTTTTTCAGGTGTACCGGTTGTAAGCCCCATTTCAGTATTGTCAACAGGAGGTCACCTATTTAAGTCACCTACTGTCAGACGGTAGGAGGTTGACCCCTGAGCGTATTAGTACCATTGTTAAAATGCCCATTCCACAAACTCAAAAAGATGTGCGCGCTTTTATAGGTATCACTTCCTACTGTCGCCAGTGGATACCTAATTACTCCCTACTAATCAAACCTTTGCTTGCATTAACAACGAAAGAAGTACATGAGCCTTTGCCCTGGACTCCTGAATGTCAGCAGTCTTTTGAGCAATTGAAAACTGTGCTTTGTTCGGCTCCCGTGCTTGGTACACCTAACTATGGCAAGCCGTTTGTGCTTTACGTCCATGAGATGGCTGGTTGCCCGCTTTCTGTCCTAACACAAAAATTTGGGGCTAAGCAATGACGTGTGCTTATTTCTCTGCTGTGCTTGATCCAGTTGCGAGAGCCCTCTTGAGTTGTCCAAGAGCGTTCGCGGCTGTGGCCACTTCAATCAGACAATCGGCTGGACTCGTGCTTGATACTGACCTCACAGTTATGGTACCCCATGCTGTGGACACGCTTTTGAATAAGACAAAGACACAGCACCTCACCAGTGCACGTCTTACTGGCTATGAATTGACATTGTTTGCTAAACACATTACAATTAAAAGATGTGTTACCCTGAATCCAGCCACATTACTACCCCTCCCTTCTGAGAATGATGCAGTTAAAACACATGATTGTATTTTCCGAACAGAAGAAGAGAAGAAAGGACGGGTAGACTTGACTGATGTTCCCTTATCTTACCCCCAAGGGGAACTATATGTCGATGGCTCTTGTTCTAAATTACCAGATGGTACCACCACTGCAGCCTACGCTATTACCACACTGCGCACGGTAGTAGAGACATCACGGGTCCCTTATCAGTCGGCTCAAGCTGCTGAGTTAGCTGCCCTTATTCGAGCTTGTGAATTAAGTGAGGGGCTGTTTGTCAATATCTATACTGTCAGCCAGTATGCCTTTGGGGTCGCACATAATTTTGGGCGAATCTGGGCTGAGAGAGGGTTCCTTACTTCCCATGGCACCAGAATCCAGCATGGACAACTCATATTGAGGCTTTTGTCTGCTCTGACACTCCCCAAGAAATTGGCAATAGTAAAGTGGAGTGCCCACAGGAAGGTCACCAATGATGTAGGTAGGGGAAACCCTTTTGCTGATCAGACAGCTAAGGAAACGGCCCGGACAACGATGAAAAGAATGTTTGTAGCAGGTCCAGCTAGGTGGGTTCCTGAGGTTGTCATGTTTGAAGACACCCTTGAAAGTGTAAAGGAGATACAAAGCGAAGCTACGATAGAAGAATTAGCGGTGTGGCAGGAAAGTACAGCACAGTTGAATGAGGAAGGATGTTGGATTGATAAATCAGGAAAACAGAGATGGATGTTACCAGATGCATATGTTCTTCCTGTGGTTACTATAGCCCACGGTCCAGCTCATATTAGTGCTAAAGGCATTTGTAAATTGTTAGACCCTGTATGTTATGTTAAAAATATTTATTAAGCGCGCATACACCAAGCGGTTTCATGGCGCTGTAAGCAAAGAGGAGGCGGCATCGACGGGACAGAAGGCTTACTCATATGCCTGAGAAAATAGCCAAGTCTTGAGCTGTTTCCTGAACTGTGCATAGAGAGTCCTAGACCTTAGTTCCGCAGGGAGCGAATTCCAGAATTGCGGAGCCATGTATGGCAGAATTATAACATCTCTAAGACAGCTGCACACTTAGTAAAGTACTGCATGGTATGCATGATGCATAATCCTGGAAGGGTACCCCTACACCACCCGGTAACTTTGCACAACCTACTTTCCCTTTTGAAGTCCTTCAAATTAACTACATCGAATTAGAGAGATGCAATAATCTTAAGTATGTTTTGGTGGTTGTATATGCATTCAGTAAATGGGTTGAGGCTTATCCCACTAAAGATAATACAGCCATTACGACTGCAAAGGTACTCCTGTACGAGTTCTTTCCTCGTTTCGGCTTGCCCCAAGTGATCTGGAGTGACAACGGAAGTCAATTTTAATGCAAAAGTGATTAAATTGATTTGTGAGGGTCTTCATGTGAAGCAGAAATTTCATGCTGCCAATCATCCGCAGTCAGCTGGTTTGGTTGAGAAGTACAATGGTACCCTCAAACTGAAATCGGCAAAAATTCAGGAGACAACAGGGTTATAGTGGCCAGATGCTTTACCATTAGCACTTTTGTCAACAAGAATGACAGCTCATTCTAGAACAGGATTGTCACCGTATGAGGTCATGTTTGGACTCCCCGCAAATGTCTGGGGCGTCCCGCGGCCTCGTCGATTCTCTGATATTGGGTACCCTGTGTTGTTGGATTATCTTGGCCAGTTAACAGAAAGTTTGCATTCTATTCACCAACAGGTGCGGGAGTCCCTGCCTTCTACACCAGAGGGACCCGGCCGCAACATTCAGCCTGGTGATTTTGTGCTCCTCCGGAACTTTCAGCGAAAGAAAAGTTTGGAGCCACGATGGAAGGGGCCTGAACAGGTCCTGTTGGTGACACTTACTGCTGTGAAGGTTGCTGGCGGTAAGAACTGTCGGAGGGTTCCTTTACCTCTACCCTATGATCAGTGGGTCAAGGACGGCATCGGGGACTCAGAATGCAAGCAGGTGCCTCGGTTTGTACCATTCAGCGATGCCCAACTAACGTGGACGCAGACGGATAAGGAAAATGACAACGTGTTGAATGCGGCTGTTCCTCCAGAAATACGAGCTATCCGGGAGCCGTTGTTCACTGATCCTACAGTACCTGGGGCTACCAGGTACAATTTGCGCCCTCGGCTGAGGGAAATTGCATCTAAGGAGAAAAGAGATTAGGGATGGACTGCATAAGACAGGCTGTACTGAGTTATAGTACCAATGGAGATTTATTAAGCTTGGTGAAGGATTTCTGCTTACTTTAGTTAGTTGTTTGAACATTAGATAGGGAAGACCAAAGTATACCGTGGAGGTATACCATCGTGATCGACGTGGGGAACGAGCTTAGGACAGAGCAAGCTCCACCGCCTGTGCTCAAGAGCGCCAATGTATTGATGAACAATAGTAGCCTGTACCAGTGAGGCTCTGACGGACACTGGGAACTTGTATATTTCTTTCGCATTTTGCCCCCATTTCATCATTCGTTATGCATCCCTTTGGTAGAATGGTTGCTGAGGAAGAGCAGTCAGTGATTCTTGTTGCCCAGCATAATATGGTGTGGACCCGTAAACAAAAATTAACATGTGTTGCTCTTGTGGTCTTGTTGCTAATAATATTGTGTGGGGTGTCATGGGTTTTGGAAAATGATCAGGATGTGCCGTTACGTGCTAAGGTTAAAGTTATTTCCCCACCAAGAAAGAAAAGGACGGTCCCGAGCAATGTGTTTCTAGATACGCACAAGAGATTCTTTGGAGAAGGGATTGCTTGTTACCCCAGTGAGTCCGTCACTAGTTTATGGACTGCATACCCATTATCTCTTGTGAACTATACTTATACTCGTCCACCGCAATTTACAGAGGTGAAGGGAGTATTTGGTTTTGGCTATCAAGGTCCTTTTTTATATTATAGAACGCCACTGGGAATGGGTTATCCAGGGTGTGATAACAATACATATTGCAATAACTTTTACATGGAAGAACAGAATGTCACACTGGTGGGTTGACATTATAAGGAATTGATAGTCACCCGGGAGGCTGGTTATTATCCTGCTTGTTGCCCTATCGTGAATAGTACGGACACTTCTTTGTATATCAATTGTTCTGGAATAGTGCTGTACAAAAATACAATGCCCCTGGTGAATGACAAAGATTTGAGTACGTTTGGGAATGAACACCAGATATGTTGCAGTAGATTATGAAGGACCTATTTATGCACACCCGGGGTTTTACTTTTTGTCTAACGGTACCTATTCTAATGTGCATAATGGTACCGACGATATAGCTCTTGGGATGGTGTTGCCCTTAGGTGTCCCTTGTAAATATGCTAAGCCTAATGTCCGTTGGGTTAAGAGGACCTTGACTAAAGAATTTTGTGAGGGAGTGACCGATATAGAGGTCAATAATTATAGTAATGGGATTACTTCTGGATACATCCTTTCTTCCATTTTCACTTTGGGTGGTACCTCAATGGCCCGGGGTGAGAAAGCTAGAGAATATTTTGGGTGCAAGTTACAAATATTATCTAACACTACCGTGGCTGCTTTACGCGACATCACTACTCAGTTAGAAAGTATGCGAATATATTCCGAACAAACCAGATATGCGGTTGATTTTATCTTAGCCAAGAGTGGTGGTGTATGAGCGGTAGTGGGAGACCAGTGTGTAGTCGGGATCAAAAATATGGAAAAGAATATTACCAAACACATAATAGACATCCTCGAGAATGTCAAGGGAATGGAAAGTGGAAATTGGAGTTGGTCTCTTTTTGGTGGCTGGGGTTGGATTCTTGAAAAGGTGATTTACTTGATTGTGATATTGGTGTTTTGCTGTGCCCTTATTCAGTGCCTTCCCTTCTGTTGCTCTTATTGCACCACCTTTCTCACTCCTAAGAGGAAAATATCGAGTCATGATACCAATGCTGCAATTATGGTGCAGAAAGAGATAGACGACCTAATGCAGATAGATGAGGGCATTTTCGAGACTTCTTCCCTCCTTACAGTCTCCCTTCCCGATACTGAGAATATGGAATGTTCATAAGGAGTTATACTGATGGGTTTTTTGTTTTTCTGATTTTATATTTTTCTTGTTGCCGTTAGAAAATGTTTTAGCTCATGCTAAAATGAGGGTCTGTTAGAATAGAAACGTTTATGCTTGCGCATTTTCCTATGTAAGTTAGCATTCGCTGCACCATTTTCTGTTTACACGCCATTTTGAATCATAATCGAAACTAATCCTTTGCTATTTCTGAGAAAAGGCCTCAGTTAGGTTTAGTTTTTCCAAGGTTGGGTTTTGCTTCGCTAATGAATAGACTGTTCTTATTAAAGCATACCTTTCTCAGTAGATAAAAGCCTTCTCCCACTTGTCTGGTGACGGGCCCGACTGTAACAACCTTGGACTTTCCAACTTTGTGTAAGATAAGAGCACTGAGATTGTTTTTTTCCTTGTATTCCATTGCTTAGCAGCACCTGCCTGGAAAATTCTACTATGGGCGTGTTTTAGCCCAGTTACGAAATGTACATAATGTATCTTTACGCTTCTCGATTTCAGGCCCTCTGCAGCACTCCTAGCGACTGGGCAGACTGGGCTCCGCTCTGAGTGTACTTTGAATAAACAGTATTTGGTGTGTATTCTCTACTGTCTGACCAACTCTTCATTTGGTATGAAAGGCTGAGAAGTGGTCATTAGCGACCCGGGTGACCCGAAACGGGCCACTTCCTTCAGGTATCCAAATAAAGCGTAGATTCCTCCATTATGTGCCATGTCAGATGCCAATCAACTCTGGATGGTGTTGAAAATGGAAGATTCTTATACACAGTGCAAAGTAATGAGGGGAAATATTAGCACCGAAAGAGACATTTTCAAGCCCCTACTCATCAAACCTTCTCTGTTCTGCACACAGAAGAGTTGATTCCCCAAAAAGAGGCTTCCAACACCTCACATATGTTTCTGGCCTTCTGTAAGATAAAATAGTTACTTAACACTCCTGTAGATGTGACAACATGAGAGATGATTTGGTACCCCTTAAATGATTTGTGCCCGCTCTGCACCTTTTTCAGCACTCCTTCACCCCCTTGTGGTCTTTTCAACTAGCTGAGGTATTGATTCTGCCCACAAACGTGCAATTCTGACCATTCAGTCTTTTCCTTTTGCAGCATGCGAATAAAATGTATGTGTGATAAGTTCTCTGTTTGTATTTTTTTTTTTTTTTAACTTTATTTACATTTTGCAATAAGAACAAAACATCAACAATACAGCAACCAGTGCATTATCTTCCACGTTGTGTCTTAGGTTGCAGCATTAGAGGTACAACAAGGACAGTAGGGGTACTCAATCAGTCTAATATACAATACAGTAAGGAACGGATCAAGGGGTAGGTCATTTAAGCTTCAGACACCCACTTAGAGCATTTATTCACCCTGGTTTTCCCTTTCAGATTGGTCTTCCTCATCCGTCCCGCCCTCCCCACCGGCTGAGGCATTGTTATCGGACTCGCTCCTCACCATTAGCCCAGCGTTGCATAATTCCCGCCATTCTGTCAAGTCTGCTTGTAATTTATCATCTCTAAGTGTGAGCTTCATATGTGCTTCTTCCGCTAATGCCCACTCACGAACATCTTTGAGCCAAATTGGCACCTCTGGTCCTCTCTGCCCCATCCATGTTATGGCCACACTGCGTCTGGCTAGAACTAACATTAGTTGCAACAATTTGTAGGGTAGTTTTCGTTTTTTGGGCTTACGTACATGGGTTAAGAGACATTGCAATGGTTCGTTCTGTAACAGCAGGCCAGTAACCTCTCTTATCTTGTGAGCTACCCCCGTCCAGAACTGACTCACCACCTTTGTATTTCTTATTAGCAGGTTTTGTAGTGGACTCTGATGACCTTAACTGTATACACTTGAGAAACGCACAGTGCATTATTCTGCAGAAAGTGCTCGTTTCCTCCCAAGAAAGGCTTAGCTCAGGTAGAAGCGATATTACAACTCTTGAGGCAGTGCACCAGTGGCTTACCCAAACATGCCTGCCCTACTAACCTCTAGAAGTCAATTGTAATAATTTTCCTTAACACCACAACTGCCATTTGCATGCCTTCCCCCTGGAGTGCTATTTCGGGTTCCCCCTGGAGTGTGATTTCTGGCACTCCAAAAATGCCATAGCTTGGCCCCGAATGTCCTGGATCCAGTCAGACTATGTCAAAAGACGACCCTGGTTGCTGCAATACAGCACTGCCTATGCTAAGGGCCTCAGTGCTATACTTTGGGAATAAGGAACTGAATATGGCAAGCTGGGGAGCATAATAGGTAGGGTTGGACTTGGCTCTAAGACTCATGAAATATTCAACTAATAGGAGGTCTGGAACAGAAAGAAGCAACATTATTTCTCTCAAACAGTTGGTCATATATACCTATAAAATACTATACAGCTCACTCAGTGCTGCTTTTGTGAAAGGATGGATGGGGCCTCTCAGTCCTGAAAGCACCACAATGGCCTCTGGCTGCCTTCCGGGGGTGTGCCATTGCCCCATGTGGCCATACAACCCTGAGCTGAGGGACCCTAGTAACCTGGCTGCCTCATTCTGCTGGGGGTCATGGGATATCTCTAGTCTTCATTCTCATTCTAAGGGGACACTCATAACCTAGCTGTCTTGGTCAGTTATTAGTTGAGGTCAGGGGGCGAGGGTAGGTGTCTGTTTTCCGAATACTTTTGCTTTACTCTTCCAAATCCCTCTGCTGATTTTGGTTGGGCTCCAGGTGCCTTTTAAACAAATATATGAGTAAAAAAACCATAACAAGCACTTAAGTCCATACCCTGCTCTGACAGCATGGTGCCTGACTGCATACTGTTGAAAATTACTCTGTCTCATCTTACGCAGTGGGGCAGTGAGTCATGTAGCAGGCAAGAGTTTCATAGTGGTCACCAAACATAAAAGCCAGGGGGCTGTAGTGGAGATGGGACGAGTATGGTTAAAATTGGACATGTATTTCAGGACGGGTGCAATACAGCGGGACTGGGTGTATGGCGTGGTACATAGTCATATAGAAGGATAGGACTTCATTCGGTGGGGGAAGGTGTTTCAGGGAATGTAACTGTACAACCAAGCAGAGTTATAGAGCTTAACAGTCATTCAGTGGGGGCAGAGGGCACCTGATGGAACAGCAAGTTGAACATAACTGGGAGTTATACAACAGAGTTTCATATGAAAAAATGGATACCTCCATGGCAAGGAGTCCTACAGAAGGGTGGGGAGATGTACAGAGCTGCAGGGAGTGGTGCAGTATGATTGTGTTGGTATAGTAGGGTGTGAGTTGTACAGCTGGGCAAGGAGAGAACAGAAGGACAAGGCCTCATGCAACACAGCAAGTTGTGCAGAGTATCAGGAAGCTGACCTTAGTCTGTGGTGTCGGTGACCCAGATTTCCTGGACTCTGCTGGCAACCTTCCAGTGGTGGTCCCCAATGAGGGGAGTGCAGTTCAATGGCAAAAGCTCTTTTGAGCAATTGGCAAATTATTCAAGTTGAAAAAAACGACCCTACAGCACTTTGCCAATAGAAGAAGGTAGATAAAAGGTCAGGTTTTCCACTTCTAGGGGCCACTTGTGTGCTATTGATCCCGGTTCGACGGTGCCTTGGTGTGGTAGGCCGTAGGGAGAAGCCAATAAAGAGAATGGCAGTCTTGCCAGTGCTACAAAAATTCTCGTGATTGGACGGGCCATTGATTTTCAGGAAGAGCTTGGCATCTTCACTCTTCTGCTGCATCTGCCGCTCCAAATGCCGGTGGTAGCAAATGAGATACAGTGGCGGGCAAAATCCATGCGTGCTCAGTCCCAGCGGACCATGTTCACCCAGAGTGGGTTTCCTTTTCAGTGGCCCCACCATGGCCAAGAACAATGGCTGTTGTATAAGGGCGAAGAGAGCACTAATGAAAGGCCATAGCCCTGTCAGACTTCCAAACTGTGTCGAGGGATACATAGCTGCATAGAGACCTCCAGCAGCAGAGTGATTGAATCCTCTCACAATGGTATGTATAATGGAGAGAATCTGTAAAGGCAGATTGATAACAAGAACTGTGACCCCAAATCCCACCAGCAGATGGTTGGTAAAAGCAAAAGCTCTGGTTGGGTTTGTGATCTTTTGGATTTCACAGTCTCTTCTTTTTTGTTTCTTGTTGCCAGATGTGGTGTCTTTATAATCTGGCTCTTCTGTGCCGTCCTCAAAGTCCCTCAACTTCCATTCCAGAATAAACCTGATCACTGGGGCTGTGAGCAGGCAGAGCAGCTGCAGGACACCAAAGGTGGAGGTTTACAAACTCACCATGCTTATCATGGTCTTCAGGTCTACCCCCACAGGATACTAAGGAATGTTGTTCATGGCACCCATGTAGAAGATGAGGTGGAGCTGAGTGATACACATGATGATCAGACTGAGCAACAGGATTGGGCTGAAGACACACTGCATAAAGGATGGTGACGTTGCACTTTTGGGGGTTCTTTGTGGAGCTGCCTATGCTCATTCACCGGCCAATTGTTGTCACTTGCTTGTAGAACTGCTTGCCTGTTATCTTGTGGTCAAAGCCCAGCCAGCTGAACTTAATTTTCACTGTATAGTCCATATCCTCAGGCCGGGGAAAGGCTCCAGGGGCCAGCTGAAAAAGCACTTAAAGAAGACAAGCCCATCACTGGTCGCCCAGACAATAAGGATGGTGATGAAAGAGGCTCCCAGCCCATAGATCACCTCAATTCCGGGAAAGGTAACTGCAGAGGAGGCATATGAGCCAATCCTCAGTGCTATCAAGGTGGAGCAAAGGTCTCCGAACATATTAGGGAGGATGAGCTATAGTCATGCACATCCCGCCAAAGTCATTGAGGGCCAGTGAGACGAAGATAAGGACTGAAAGTTAGTTTGGATTACTTGCTCTGTAAGCAATCATTAAACACGACACTGCAAAGTAAGCGCTGCCCAGCAGACGCAGCTTGCGGGGTCCTACTTGTCCATGACAATACCCAGCTACAGGGTGATGACACTGAGCAGGAAGGAGCCTTCTGTGAAGGCCAAGTTGAGAATTTCTTTCTTTTTTTTATAGACAAGCCACTCATTCAGCTCAATCAGCAGCGACTCCTTCTCCGACTCATTCCCCAAACCTGAGCTGTTCGTAGAGTTCTCTGGGTAGTGGCACAGCTAGGAGTAAAAGCCCTCTGACTTCAGCATAATAAGCAAGGAGCCCCAACCCAGCAGTATGGCTGAGAAAAGGAAGTTCTCAATCACGGCGTTGAAGGCCATCTACCATTTGCGTTGATGGGCCGTTACTAGTGTGGGAGCCTTGTTGATTGTTTGGGGAGGAATCTTTCTTCACAGCTTAGATCTTTGGCTCTGATGGAGCTGTTGGTCCTATTCCCTTTGTTTAATGCTGGTCGGGCTTCTCCTCTCCCCAGACCGGGGCTCCTTGTCTGGCTGCCACTGCCCCTCGGACCAGCTTCCGCATGTTGTGCCCGTCAGCACCTTTCCCTTCGCCCACTTAATCATGTTGTGTTGAGCTTGGCACACTAGGGGGCGGAGGTTGACGCTCCAGGTCAGTGCTGGTTCAAGGGCATTATGGATCTCTAAATATTTGAAGCTGAGATGACGGATCATAAGCTAGGATTGACAGTTGATTGTTGAGGCGTCACATTTGAGGGGGACAAGGTGCAATTTGGCCAAATTAACCCAGATTCCAGAGGCTTTTCCATAGAGATGCAGGATTTGAGGGATTCAAGGCCGGAGATTTGCGGCCAGCTCAGAAAGAGGAGAACGTTGTCAGCGTGGAGAGCAATACTGTCTTTGAAACCACCTTTCCAGCAGAACTCTAATTCCTGAGCATCGTAGCAGATCCAGGTTGCCAGTGGCTCAATTGCCAGGGCGAAAAGCAGTGGTGAGAGCAGGCAGCCTTGCCTAGTTTCCCAGCCAATAGGAAATTGAGTGTAGAGAACACTGCTGACTCTCACATGGGCTCAGGGTTGAGCGTGTAGCACCCTGACGAAGGAGAGAAAGCTAGGCCCAAACCCCATCAGTCTAGGGACTTAAACACTACACAGAATTCACAACTAAAAAGTCATTTATATAGTAATATGCAATGAGGGAAGATGAGACATATACAGGACAAACATTCCAGAACAGTGAAACAATTGCCATAAGTCACCTATAAGCAGCATGTAATTGCTAGTGAAGCAATTTATTTAAGAAGCGCTCTTTGTTTTGCACCTAAGGGTTCGAATTGGGAAGAGCTGATAACATCATTCTAGGGTAGAGATATGCTATTAATCTAATGAGATGAGAAAGCTAGCATATTCACTAATTAGAAACAATATACCCAGATGGATTGACCGAAAGACAGGATAGATGGTTAGATTCTGTCACTATACACCTTTTAGGCTGTGGACGTATTTTTAATTTGGAGACCATACTTCTACTCACAAGGGCAGCAGTGGTCTCGTACTCGGTATTCTCTCACCCTAGTACAAATAATTAGTGTAAATGGAATCACTAGACTGAACCAGCAGCCAGTTTTTTTGTTTTTTTTTATTTTCCAAACCTTCATTGAAGAGAAATTAAGGCATGTTACAGGTTATCACTCCATCAGTAATCATAGTAATGGTTGCACTTACAGATAAAATCGACATTACAGAGCAGTTGATAATTAAATGTTAACATGGCACAGTACATCTACATCTGAGCTATGATTGTTGCATTGTGGAGGGTGTGCAAATAGTCGGGCCCGGGGAGGGAGCTGCGTCCGTGGAGTCATCGCAGGCGAACGGAGCGTCAGTGATCGGGGAGTCAGTTGTAGATTCATCAGGGGTGGCCAGTCGGTGGAGGTAGGAGATGAGAGGGCCCCATATGTCTGGAGGTCTACTAGCCGCAGGCATCAAATCCCAGAATTCGCCAAGGAGTGTCTGACAGTGAGCTGCATCATCCAACCAGCGTTTGACCTGGGGTGCCGGTTTGCGGCCCCAATGGATAGCCACCCGACGCTTGGCAAGCACCAGGAGCATCGCAATCAATTTGCGATTAGCATCTGACACATGCTTGACATAACCCAAGAGGCACAGCAGGGGATTGGGGGCGATGCGCTCAAGTGTAATTTCGCTAATGGCGGTGCATACCTCCAACCAGAACGAGGAAACCCCGGGGCACAACCAGGCCAGGTGCGCGAAGTCCGCGCCGGATGCCGAGCAGCGCACAAATCTGTCACTGTCCATCAGGCCCATCTTGTGTAGTGATGTAGGGGTGCGGTAGAGTCTATGTAGTTATTTAAAATGAACGAGCCGCAGGCGGTAGTTGGGGGAGAGGCGTTTAATTTGGTTGCAACAGTATTGCCAGTGTTCGGGGGAGAGTTCTCTTTCTAAATCTGCACCCCACGCGTTGCGGGGGAGAGTTCTCTTTCTAAATCTGCACCCCACGCGTTGCGGGCGTGTTCCGTGTTGATGGGGGAAGCAGCTAGTGTAAGACCATAGAGTTTTGTGACCAATTTTCGTGGAGAGTTAGAGGAGTGAACAAACTCGAGCGCGGCGTTGGGCTGGGGAGCAAGTGGAAAAGTGGGGTTGTCACTTCTGCATGTTGCTCTGATCTGATAGTAGAGTAGCTTATCGAGTGGAGCAGCATTTTCATGAAGAATGAAGAAGTTATTGTCGGGATAGATGTCGGCGATGGTGTGAATACCTAGGTCAGCTGCGCAGCGGGCCATACCCGCTGTCTGCAGTGGGGGAAATGACAGATTGCTGGCGAGTCGCATGGATGGTGCATAGAGCGCGCCGGTGTATTTACGCAGCCCATCCCAGGCCCAGCACAAACATTCGACCGTGTCGATCCCGCCACGAGAGACTTTGTGCGGCAAAAATAGTGCAGTCTGCAGTGGCCAAGGAGAGGCGAGGTCCGCCTCGACCGCCACATGAGGCTGGAAAGGTGTTGGATGAATCCAGAAGTGGAGAAGACTGGCTTGAGCACACAGCGCGTAAAGTTTGAAGTCAGGGGCCCCATACCGCCCGAGCCAAGGGTAGTGTTAAAATGTCATAGGCGATTCGGGGCTGGCGTCCGGCCCAAATCAATGTGATAATGTTAAAGCGTAGTTTTTGGAAAAATTGTGACGTGAGAGAAATGGGAATATTTAAAAAGAGGTATAGGAATTTAGGGAGTACCACCATTTTAGCGATGGCGATGCGCCCGGCCAGTGATAGGGGGAGTTTTTACCATGCGCTTATCTTGGTTTCGATCCAGTCCATTGTCCTGCCAAAATTGGACCTCCACAGTTCGTCCACATCCCTGCTCAACCAGATGCCCAGGTACCTGGTGGGGCCAGTCGCCCAAACGAATGGGTAATCAGGCGTGAATGGCTTAATCGCGTCCGTGAGTGGAAAAAGGACAGATTTGCTCCAGTTGACCTGGACTCCGGAGAGGCCGCCAAAACGGACAACTTCCCTGGTCATTGGTGCGGGATTCTCCGGAGGCTAGCGGATATATATCGTGACATCATCCGCATACATTGAAGTGACAAGGGCACGAGCCGAGAAACCGATACCCCGGTGTGTGTGATGTTGACGCAGCCGCGCCGCCAGGGGCTCCATAGCGATGGCGAAGAGCATGGGGGAGAAGGGGCAGCCCTGCCTGGTGCCCCTCCAGATGATGATGGGGTAGGTGACCTGTCCGTTTACCCTGATGCGTGCCGTAGGGAGTGTGTATAGCAATTGTATCTTGCGCACAAAGTTTGGACTGAAACCCAATTGAGGGAGAAGATAAAAGAGAAAGGGCCACTCTAGAGTATCAAAGGCCTTAGTGGCATCCAATAAGGCGGCCACGGCCGGTAGGGTGGGATTAATCTGGTGAAGGACCGAGAAGCTAGTGCGCAGATTGTGCGAGGTGGCGCGCCCCGGGATGAAGCCTGACTGGTCAGGGCGAGCGATTAGCGACATGAGCGGAAGGAGGCGGTTGGCCAACAGTTTAGCGTAGATTTTGTTGTCAGTATTTATCAGTGAAAGAGGGCAGTACGAATCGCAGCTCTCGGGAGGTTTGTCTGGTTTCAAGAGAAGGGTGAGCAGGGCCTCGCGGAGGGACGGGGGAAACTACCCCGTTCAAGAGAGTCATTATACATTTCGTCCAGATGTGGGACGAGAAGGGGCGTGTATTGTTTATAAAATGCAGGGGTGAGCCCGTCTGAACTGGGGGCCTTGTCACCCGGAAGTCCTGCAATGACTGTAGAGATTTTCTCATGGATAAATGGCTCGTCCAGGTATTCCCGGTGACTATTTCCAAGCCACAACAGTTCAATGGAATCAAGGTATTGGTCCATAATTTCTCGAGGGGCTGCCGTTCCAGCAGTGTATAGTTGGGAATAGAAGGCAGAGATCCTGGCGAGGATCTCTGTAGGGGAGGTAGTACTGCCCGCGGCATCGTCGCTCAGTGCCGTAATGTAAGAGGAGGCGTGTGGCTGCCGGAGGAGATTCGCAAGGGTCTTGCTGGGGCGGTCGCCCTCGCCATAACGTCGCGCGCGGACTTCTCTGCTGAGAAATGTGATCTCTCTATCAGCCTCCTCATGAAATTCAGTGAGTTTGGCTCTGATCAATGCGAGTGTGGCGGGACTAGGGTCTGGAGATTGTTTAAGGTCTAAAGCCTTAATATCTTTCTCAAGACGTTCGAGGGTACCCCTGATAGACTTCAGCACCCCAAATTGCCGGGCAATACATCCCCCCCCCCCGGATCACGACCTTGAAGGCCGCCCAGAGGGTTGAGGGCGACTCGACAGAGCCTGCGTTGTGTTCAAAATAGGCAATGATAGCGCCGCGTATGTCCTCGCGGAAGGCGGTGTCGTGGAGGGCATTAGGAGGAAGGCGCCACGCGAACATGCGGCGAAGTGTGAGCGGGAGTCGCAGACATAAGCGCACGGGGGCATGGTCAGACAGGGTGCGGGCCACATGGTCCACGGAGGTGGTCCAGGAGGCAATATCACGGATAGTGATCCAGAGGTTGAGGCGGGACCAGGATCCTCGCGAACCCGTAACGCAGGTTCCCTCACGCCTGCCAGGGTATGCATGTCGCCAGGCATCCAGCAGGGAGATTTCAGCCATAATGGAGTGGAGGAGGGTAGTGGCCTGCGGGTGTTGGATGCGGTATCCAAAGCGGTCTAGCGCCTGCGAGGGAGCTATGTTAAGTTCGCCCCCCCAAATCGGAGTGGGGCCCGAGGGAGGATATAAGTTGCCAGACATGTGTAAGGAAGTCAGGGTCGTCAAAGTTAGGGCCACAAAGTGCCGCTAGTATGAATGGTTGATTATAAAATGTACCAGCAAGGATCACATAGCGGCCCTCCGGGTCAATGAAAGAGTGAGTGTTGTGCCAAGGATGGCGCCTCCTGAAAAGGATGAGACGCCGCGTGAGTAATTGGAATAGAAGAGTACGATTCACCCCAGTGACGAGATAGTAGCCTAGATGAAGTCGCAGGAAGGAGGTGCGTCTCCTGAAGGAAACAAACATCAACTTGGTGTCTGAGAAGCTGCGCATGCATAAGGCGTGCCTTACGGTGATCATTCAGACCCCTAAT
Source organism: Calotriton arnoldi (assembly GCA_963921515.1). Classification (NCBI taxonomy): domain Eukaryota; kingdom Metazoa; phylum Chordata; class Amphibia; order Caudata; family Salamandridae; genus Calotriton; species Calotriton arnoldi. Next base: position 4,061,704 of record CAWUFW010000001.1, on the reverse strand, counting down.
GTTCCAGGTCCAAATTGTAGTGTCAGTCATTTAGCGGCGTGAGGGGAGTGAGTATGGGAGTGCCTACGGTCCATGGAGAGAGTGTCGAAGGTAAGTGCAGCAGTGTACGGTGCATTGCGGAATGCATACCACAACAACATGCCAAAATGAAAACAGAACAAAGAACGATGCAAGCCTTTTGCAGGAGGCGCCGGTTTCGGAGCTCTGCGAGAAAGAACCCCAACCCTCCCTCCACCCACTCCAACCCCCCAATTAGGTTGAGCATCTAGACCCACCCCACCCAGGGAACCCAAACTTGGAAAATTAGGTACAGAAATGGGAGTCATCCCAGCGGGGTGCGTGGGCACAGCCGTTCCCCCCAAGCCATATAGGCAGGGTGGCCGAGCATGGTATAGCTCAGCGGGAGGCGACTTAAAGGAGAAGTGTTGTGCTCATGGGAGCGTTTCTTAATTACTAACAAGACGGGCATGGTATATCAACTAACCCAGGGATCACGATCCCCAACAGGCAGCGTGTGGCCGTCCACTGCTAGCCGCCAAAGGGTACAAAAATTGTGGGTACTTGTACACAATGTAGGAGAAGGTAAATCATGACAATCGTAAAAGCAATTCTTTGTTGCGAACAGGACAAACAAGACAAACTGCCCGAGGGACCCACGAATCCTGAAAAGCAGTATGCGCCTGTCCACTGCTTGTCGCCATATCATACAGAGTGTTCAGAATCCGTGTACAGTAAAGGGATGCGTGAGATATAACATCAGACAGAGTGTAAGGAGAACAGCATGAAACTTCCAAAACAATGGGATAGAGCCAGGGATGGAAGAGTCAGTCATTGTCGGGAAACAACCATTACAACGCAGTCATTACAACGCACTACATTTACAACGCAGTCATTACAATGCAACTGCCTTTACATTGCATGCCATTACAACGCATGTCACTACATTGCATGCCATTACAACCCATGTCACTACAACGCATGCCATTACAACGCATTACCCCTACACTATCCAACACTTATCCTACTGTTGCACTCACTGGAGTGGGAATAGTAATTTTTACCCCTACACTATCCAACACTTACCCTACTGTTGCACTCACTGGAGTGGGAATAGTCATTTTTACCCCTACACTATCCAACACTTACCCTACTGTTGCACTCACTGGAGTGGGAATAGTAATTTTTACCCCTACACTATCCAACACTTACCCTACTGTGCCCTAAAAGTATTATGCGTTGTAATGGTATGCGTTGTAGTGGTATGCGTTGTAATGGAATGCGTTGTAAATGTAGTTTCTAAAAATGCGTTGTGATGGCATGCGTTGTAAAATCATGCGTTGTAATGGATGTTGCGATGTAAAAACCGCGTTGTAAAGGCATGCGTTGTCAATGTTTGTGTTGTAACGTGTCCTATTTGTCATTGTCACTTGTGTGGTCTTCCTCCGGGTTGGCGCGGCGGCTTCGTGGTGACGATTTTTGCAGTTGCTTCACTTGCAGCCTTCGAGTTTGTGAAGAATTTAGGTTTCTCCCCAAAGTCGACGCGAAGTTTGGAGGGGTAGAGCATCGCATATGTGATGTGGAGCTGTTGCAGGATACGCTTGGTGGGAAGAAAATCCCTGCGGGCCGCCTGGACCAACAAAGTAAAATCAGGGTAGGACAACGTGTTTCCCTGATGGTTAATCTCGCCTAGCTCCCGGGCCCTACGCAGAATGGAGTACGGTAGTTCAACAGGCGGGCAATGATTGCCCGCGCCGGGGCCGAGGGCCAAGTGACCTGTGGGCCGGCTCAACAATGAAGTGGGTGGACAAAACCGGGTCGAAGAGGTCCCGGAGCAGGGTTTCGAGAAAGTCCAACACAAGGAGATGATGGACGGAGGGCTGAAACTTTTCAGAGAAAGCCCTCCATCTTCCCTGGCGCGGTGGATTCCGGAAGGCCAACGACCCGAATGTTGTTCCTCCGGGATCGCGCCTCCAAGCCTTTGTTCTTGGCGCGAATAATTTCAAGGATTTTGTCCATTTTTAGAAGCTTCTGCGCTCTGGAGGCTCCAGCATCCGAAACTCTTGCCTCGAGCCGATCAATGCGTGCGTCGTGGGAGTCCACCCTCTGTTTTACCTGGTCGAGGTGGGAAGTGAGGTGGTCGAGTTTCGCAGGCCTTTAAGCTAGACTTCACATCTAGAAGGATGGTTCTTAGGCTGTCAGCACCCTCGCCGGGGAGGTCGGTCTGAGTGGATTGCTCGCCAGCGTCAGGAGGGGGCTCGCCACTCCTGCCCGCGCTGCGTCCAGAGAAAGTGAGTTTAGGCTGCCTGGTATCCGTCTTCCCCATGGCAACCTACAGCACAGAAATGGTAGGAGCAGTGAACAGCGTAGGCCGGGACGCGGACCCGGAGGTCGCCTCAGCAAGCGGGGCAGCAGGAGGATACAATAGGACTGCTCCTGAGTAGGTGCGTGCGGGCCTCCGCGGGCCACGAGGATGGTGCAGGAAGGACTGGGGGCCAGCTGTAAAGAAGGCCACGGGCGTAGAGCGGGGGCACTGTGCGTCGCACTATCGTGGGTGACCCAATGCCGGGGCTCCGCCGGCAGCAATCAGTGCCTTCAACGTGGTCGCCCTGGTGCGAACAGGCGTGCGCCGCAGTAACACCACGCCGCAGGTGCAGATGCATATACAAGGCGAGGCAGGGTGGAGGAGGAGGAAAGCCCCAGGTACCGGCCTCTCCCGCACAAGCAGGTCAGAGTGATAGGCGGTAGTGAGCCCGGGGCAGGCCGCAGCATTGCTCTCGCACAGGACGGGCCAGGAAGAGAGTCGGGAGCCCAAGTGCGCCGCCCCCAGTCCCAAGAAGCAAGCAGGAGAAGCGGCACCCCGGCCCACGCCGGTGTAGCCTGGAGGAGCCGCCAGCCAGGCCACAAAGTGAGTCCCCAGCGCATGCAACAGTCTTACTTGGGGGGGAGAGGTGCTGGAGAGCTCGGCGTGGCAACCGCCCCGATCAGGCAGCCTCCGTGCGAGTCGATCTCTAAGGCGGCGGGTCGGGCCAGTGGGCCTCCCAGGATCCTGCCGGGCGTCGGAGCGAAGACAGCCCCAGCCCGCCTCCAGGTCGCAGCACTCCGTCGGCAGCAGGCCGGGGCCGCGAGACTAGAACACCACCGCCCCAGGAGCAGGGCGCCACAGCAGGTCTCCACGCAGGTCCGGGCAGGATCTCACACCGGGCAGGCAGCTCCGCCAGGCACAGCCGGAAGGCACTCCAGCAGACAGAACGGGCCCGAGCAGGCCCCAGGACCTCGTGGGACGGGCAGACAGCCAGTCAGGCCTCAGCGCGGTAAGCGCCCCCGCTGCCGGTTCTTCACAGCCTCCTGACGCCTCAGCGGTGGCACTCGGTAACAGGGCGTATTATCCCGTAGCTGAATGTCTCCCTCAGATAGCGGATGATGCCGGATGGAGTGGCTCGGCCGGCAGAGCTCGCTCAGCGCGCAGCCATCTTGCCGCTGGCGAGACCATGCCCCCACCAGCTGCCAGTTAACATGAGTAGGGTAAATTGCATAGTGCAATAAATCCTAAATATGCGTTTCCAGTTTAGGAACACCCCAAAATAATTGTTCATGGCGCTGTGCCCATAGTGAGTCTCTATATCCAAAATTGGAATCATGTACATGTCAGTGTCTCCACTTCCAAAGGGAGTCGGTCACACAATAAATCTAATTTTCCAGATTATATTCTTATTTCATTTATTACAAAGAATGACATGATAAAAATCCATCTAGCTCAACCAATGTGTTTCGTCCCCTATGTGACAAATGATGCACACTTCTAAAATCCATTGTTCTTTGTAACATAACAAGTAGCGGATTCCAGTTTTGGATATAGAGGCTCTTTATGGACACAGCATCATAAATAATTAAATTGGGTTGCTCCTCCAGTGGAAACAAGGAGTACTGCTTCTGTTTGCAGTCTGTCCTAGACGTCTTTTGGGGATTTAGGTTGCTTGAAAGCAGATCCCACCGGAGTTGGATTACAGAGCTTTGCTGCAAAAGACTCGCTGTCTAATGGTAGCACTGGACTTTTCTTTTAAAATTCCAGCACAACCACTTTTAAGGTGTTCAAAACGAATTGGGAAACACAATCGAGGACAAACCCTGTTGGACCTGGAGAGGATACGTGGGATTTGTCCAGAACATTGCATACCAGTAACGGTTGGTTGTTCTCATTGCTTCCAAGAACTGTGAAGATTAACAAGAAGTCCAGTAGTCTTTGCCGTAACAAATGTTTATTGTGGCCAAAGTGGGTTTCTTTTACTTGAGTTATTTCAAAGTAGTACTATTCCGATGCCTTGCACAACCTCGTCGAGCCGCTGTGCAATCCATACTGGACCGCTCTATGGGTGAGTTCATGGGATTATGCCTCAGCCTGTGCAGACTGATGACCTTAGGACACTAAGTACAGCTCCTCAAGTCATCACATCACCTGGTGCTGGGCACCCTTCACTGCTGACCCACCGCACAAGATGCTGTTCAAGGCACACACTATCAGAGAGAGGGCTTTCAGAGGGATGTTGTATTGTACAGGTCTGGGATCTCTCTGTTCAGCCAATGGTCTCCTTCTGGAGGTCCTTCATTTTCATTCTTCTAAGCTAGAAGTAGTCATTTTTTTTTATTACAAACGTACACTCTGGGATTTCATTACCAGCGCACTGCACTCCTATCGTAATCATTCACAATCCATCCATTTCCCAAAACTCACTCGGTTGCAGTGAACTGCTGTGGTCTGCTGACAGTTTTCAGCAGAGCGCGAGGAGGCCTAGTGATAAGTGTGATCTAACAGTACAACAAAGCATAATCGCAGTCTTTCGTACACAATCAGAAGTCACTGCCACAACTCTGACACGCGTGAAGTGCCGCTTCTCCCACTTACTGCAGTATATTGCTTGATTATATGACCCCTTGAACCTTTTCTAGACGCTCCATCTGCGTGTGCAGTGCACCCTCATGTGTAATGCCCATCTTAAAGCCTGTTGATGTTACACTGGGACAGGCAGATGCAAAGATGCAATAGGAGCGGAAACGATGGTGTTCTCAACAGTTTCGCATTCACTTACCGAAGATTAAAAAATGATTTCGCCCACCCCTAGCAATAAATGACTTACTCTACTGATGCTGTTAAGATGACTTCAGATCTCCACCCTTTGGCCCACCGTTTGCTCCACTAGCTCCCATAGTTCACTATTGATGAAGTGTGGAATGCCTCGGAGGCAGGCGGGCAGCCAGGGCAGGAATGGGAGAATGCACAACGCAGGCGCAGCTCATTGCCACTCACAGAGTAAAGCACATAGGACAGTCTGAGCATGGACCAGCAGTGGCTGGGTGAAAGCATGCACTGGCTTCACTGCTTGGGATCAACCAATGACAGTACAGGTTGCTAATTGATATACAGAGAGCAAATACAAAAATCTTCTTGGAGAGAAAATACACATATGGGTACACAGCTTTCCTTGAGGCATCTTTATCAGTTTGAGGGGTCTGGCTAACAATTCAGACACCATCCTGCAACTTTGCACTGCCTTGTCATATACCCTGAAAAGCTAATTCTGTATTTAACGCTTAGCAAGTACGAGTGTCTTTGCGTGGGTTTTCACTGCTCTAGGCCAGGCTACATTCTATGATCCCACAAGGGAGCACGAGGCCAATTATAGAGCAAATCTGGAGACTCCTGTCGATGGAGGGTGTCTCTCTCACTACTTTATAATTGAGCACTGACCCATTTCTTTTTTTTTTTTTTTTACATTTTTTGATGTATTTAGTCAGCCCTGTAAAACGTTACCTAAGGAACTTTAATTTGGTACTTAAGTTGGTGAATTTCCCCCAGATGTGTACGAGCTGCAGTATGGGACATGAGACATTTTGTAGTGAGATTTTCTTATTTAAATTTTCACAGAAAACAATTAAAGACCATCAAATAATTTCAGAATCTATATTTTTATACCTTTAAAATGCCAACACAAATGTGAAGACATTTATTGTATATTCGACTTTACCTCTGTGGCATTAGTTCTGCCTTATGAGCCCATAGGAATGCCCTGTAATTGTAGGCCACAGTCTTCCGAGGCAACCTGGAACTAGGTCGAGAGATCATTCTAAAACAAACTGCAGTGGCTTCTGATCACAAATCCACTTGTACTCTGGATATGGGACTCACAGTCTTTGCAGGTCAGAGGTCCAAGATTTTGGTGACATGCAGCCTTTGCATATTCCACCGGTTCCATGTTTAGGCATCTGGGTTCGAGCAAAGGCAAACCTACCTACAAACCATAATCATTTAACCCCTAATTGTCACCACGTTCAGGTTCTACTAAGATGTTGTTCTTTACACTACATTGCCATCCATTTTGTTAGAGGACAATAAATTCCCGTTATTTTTCTGTTCAAAATGTCTCATGATAATAATTAGGATTCCAATCTTTTTTGTTATAAAACATAAAAAGTTATCATCAGTACATAGTGGGTCCTTCAGGCACTCCGCCAGGGTAGATCTTTACAACGTTATGTTTTTCTACATGAGGACATGGAGTGCTAATTGAAGACCGAGGGCCACAGATTGTCTTATTCTACACGTGAATGTAGCTTGGCACATACCTACTGCCCACTGAAGGCTGCCATTGCTACTTTCAGTTCTCTGATATGTCTGTTGAAACGTCAGTATCTGTACTTTCAATACTGGTTGTGTTGTTTTAATACTTGGCAAGGAAAGAGAGCCTCTAACTGCAAGGGTGTGTTTCGCAAGTGTGCCCTTTAAGGCCAGAAAAGTACAGCCGCCTCTGTCCCTTCTGTAGATGTTCTTCGCTGCTTTCTCTACGATCCAAGCCTTGCTTTATTCTTCTGCCCGCTGACCTCCGATTCATGATTTACAAAATGGAAGTCTGTACGTCTGATTTACGTGTTTGTTTTTTTATCAAGTCTGCGTTGACGTGGCAGTCATTGCACATTGAAGAGATCTTGGTGTACACGTTCAAAATAACATCAGCCCGTGGAGGAAGCTGACTCCTGCTGAGGCTCTTGCCAGAACGTCCCCTGCCCATTGGAAAGTCTGACAACTGTGAAAGACTAAGTAGGCAGAAAGCAAATACACCTTGAGAGGATTTCAAGCACAGCATATGTTCTCCTGAAGATGCCTGTGCATATGGGATTTCCAGAACATCTGCATAGATTCAAGCTGCAAAGAGCTGACAAAAAATCAGACCTTGGTTTAGTAGCATTATAAATTAAGGAAATGTTGTCTTTTAGTGTTTTTGCCGCATTACATGTTTTTACCGGTATGTTTCAGAGATCCAAACAAATCAAAACAATTCTTGAGGACCTTGCTTTTAACCTCAAAAATCTTGGACGGACGTGAGTTACTGGGACTGCAAGAATTTGCTCTCACTGAGGAGACCCCAGCAACTATAATCAGCTTAACACTACAAATGGAGGAACGATCCTTAAAGTTGCTTATTTCACAATGTTTACTGATAATTTAATCACTGTAGTGATGAATATACTATACCTCTTTGTTACGCCAGTGTGGCTATCAGTACAGCTATAGACTTTGGCAGATGTGCCAAACATATACAACCTATAGTGCGCTCTTACTGAAGAGATGCTGTTCTATTTTTTTTTTTACATTTATTAAAACTAATAATGTCTGTAAATACTTTCCAAAGTAGATCTGCAGATACATGAATATGTGAATGCATTAGTTATTATGAAACAAAAACGCAGTGAACATATATTAACCTATTTGCAACGTATTTCTCAGAAAATAAATTAAACCAGTTAAAATATGCAAAATCTCCTTGGTACAATAAATGCACCAGGTCTATATCACACGGACTGTTGCACATGCAACACATTAAACCACTACGTTTCAGGGTGGGGGACCAGGAGGAAGGCAGAGTGAATCTAAATGCCCCCTGAAAGGCCACAACTAATGAAACCAAGAACCATGTGTAAAGATCCACTTTCCACGCAATTGGTGAAGACAGGGTATCTTTATTGAAGAGCAACAGCAGGTACCTCCAGCTCAGCTTCACAGCTCATAAGAAAATCCAGTAACTAACAAAGCATAACATTCTAACCTAGCAACATGCTGAGAGTTCCATGACATGCAGAGAACTCCACACATTTCCCCCTCACATATTATATTAATATAATAAATATGATACATTTAAAACATTTAATTGTCAAGAACAGGTACTGGAGCACGACATTTACAGACATTACCAGTGCTCCAAGCAGACCCATCATCCAGAATGACAATGTTCTTCTTTACAGATTGCACTTGCATTGGCTTAGAGAATTTACTATCTCCCTTAATAACAACGCCACCACGTTTCACAACAACCCAATCTCCAATTTCCACATCATGACTTTTCACACCCTTCCTGGCATTGTAATACTTTGCTGTGGCTAACTGGCGTTGAGCTACCCCACTTCCTACAGCATTCCGATCAACCCACACACAATCCTTGTCTTTCAACCACCCAGGTACCTCCTTAACGCCAGGTTCACGCCCTTTAAGAGAAATAAACGGTGAAACACCAGTCATAGAATTCGGTGTCACTCTGTATGACCACACACGTTTCTTGAGTTCCTCACGCCACGGTAAACCATTCGAAAGTGACAACTGTATATTTTCCATAATCAAACGGTTGATTCTCTCAACTAAACCGTTTGCTTGGGGCCTGAACATAGCAACTCTCTCATGACTGACTCCCAACTTGCATAAAAACTTTGCATTTCTTTAGATACTAGTTGGACCCCGTTGTCCGACACCAAAACTTTCGGAATCCCTTCATTCAAGAAAACTCTTTCCATAAACGCAATTACTCTCTGCGTGTTCACGCAATCTGTGGTCTCAACTACAAACCATTTGGAATGGTAGTCAACCAAAACCATCATAAATTTATCACGTGACCCAAGTTTAGATATCGGTCCTAAAAAATCAATTGCAACTCTTTACCACGGACGCTTGGGAAATGATACACACTCTAAAGGAGGTTGTCTAACAACTTTAGATTTGTCGGCTTGGGCACATGCATGACAATCTTTCACAACATCCTCAATATCACTATCCATGCCAGGCCACCAATACGCTTGCCGGACTCTCCTTTTGGTCATGTTCCTTCCCAAGTGCCCCTCATGGGCGTGTATCACAATTTTCCCTCTCAATCCAACCGGTGGTACAAACTGACACCTTCTCATTAATTTTCCATCACAAACACTCAACTCACTTTCTACATGATGGTAACTTCTAAAAGGAATATCCTGCATGACACTTTCACTCCATCCCATGGAGACACAACTAACTACACACTGCAAAATCTCATCGTTAGACATGGAATCCATCCATTCTTGCTTGGAGAAGGCAGCTTCCTCACCATTGCAGTTAGTGTTAAACACTTCCTCAACTACATCATCTATATCTGAGGCAACTTCATCAATTGGCATCCTTGATAAATAATCTGCCACTAAATTTTTTAATCCTTTAATATATTCAACAACAAAGTTGTATTCGAGTACCGACAACATCCACCTGGAGATTCTTGGAGTGACACTACCTTCAAGCCCTCTTCCCCCTTTGAATAAGTGAACTAAGGGTTTGTGATCTGTACGAACCTTAAATGGTAATCCCCACACAAAATATTTAAAGTGCTTTACGCCCCAACAACACGCTAAGGCCTCCTTCTCTCTTACTGAATATGTCAGCTCAGCATCCCGTAACCTCCTCGATGCAAACCCAATAACTTTCTCCACACCATCACTCATCTGCGTTAAAACTGCACCAATCCCAATTGCACTTGCATCAGTTATAACAATAGTTTTAGCCTTGATATTAAAATGTCCAAGAGTAGGAGCATTCATAATACTTTTTTTATCATCTTAAATGCATGATCACAATTAGCATTCCATTCAAATATGATCCCTTTTTTCATTTGCACTCTTAAGGGTTCCACTATTTCAGTGAATCCTTTTACAAATTTCGAGCAGTACTCTGCCAGACCTAAAAATGACTTTAATTGGTCTTTATTCTGTGGGGCTGGGGCATCCTTGATAGCTGAAATAATACTTTTCTTAGGTTTGATGCCATCTTTACATATCTCGTGTCCTAGATACGTTACATAACTTTTTTTTAGTTGACACTTTTCATTTTTTATAGTAAGCCCGTTAGTTTGCAATCTTTTGAGAACTTCATCCATTACCAAATCATGATGTTCATTGTCCTTCCCCACAATCATGACATCATCTTGAAAACACAAGACGTTTTTCATGTCCCCGAAAATTCTCTGCATCACCCTTTGAAACACCGCTGAGGCAGATGCCAAACCGAAAGGCATTCTACAATAGCGAAATGCACCCAGCGGCGTGACAAAGGAGGTGAGGTGTCTTGAAGCTACATCTAAATCAATCTGATGATATGCTGCAGACATATCCATTACGCTAAAGACAGTACCCCCATCTCCGAGATGTTGGGCAAAGGTTGCCTGTCCACCCAAATGTTTTTATTTAAGTCGCGTAAGTCCACACACAAACAAATTTTCTTACCCCCATCCTTGGGTGCGACGACAATGGGGGCCAACCACTCCGAGGCCTCAATAGGTTCTATGATGTTTTGTGCAAGTAATTTCTCAAGTTCATTTTTCAAGGGATCTCTCATCAAATATGGCAAACTCCTCACCTTATGCACAACCGAAATTGCATTTTTTTTAAAAATAATCTTGTGAGAAAAATCCTTAAGTTTCCCTAGCTCTTCAGAAAAGACTTGTGGGTATCTTTCTATCAAACTCGACTGATATGTTCCATCAATCTCATGTATTACAGTGGAAATAACAGGCTCTCTTGCATCGGGATTCAGAATTATATTTAGATCTTTTTGGTGTCGCCACCCTAGTAAGTTGGAACCTTGCTTAGTCAAATACACTCGACCATACACCCTTTTACCACTAAACGAAATCACCATCCATTTCAACCCCAAAATATCAATCGTTTTTCCACCATATCCCACAGCTTTAATATCAGGCTTGTCCCAAGATTTGACATCTGCTTCATGTTCCCAGATTTTCGAATGCATATCCATAGACAACTGTTGAACTTGGCATCTTTTGGCGTGTTTCCCCTGACTTTTTGCTTTCTGACCTCCTGTTTTTGACTCTGTTTTTGCTGGTGTAATGATTCTGCGCACTTTCCTCACTGCTGTCCAGTGGGAAAAGTGCAAGTGCTGCTGTAGAAAATGTGTTATGGATTGGTGTTTCCATGATTGGCCTATTTAATTTATGTGTCAGTCCCTAGTAAAGTGCCCTGCGAGTGCCAGGGCCTATAAATCAAATGCTGTTGGTGGGCTGCAGCACTAGATTGTGCCACCCACGCAAACAGCCCGTAAAGTGTAACTCTAGCCTACCATTGCAGAGCCTGTGTGCAGCCTGGGGCTGCCATGTCGACTTGGCAAGTGCACACACTTGCCAGTCCCTAAACCTTCCCTTTTCTACATGTTAGTCACCCCTAAGGTAGGCCCAAGGTACCCTGTGGGCAGGGTGCATTGTATGTGAAAGGTAGGACATGCCCTGGTGTGTGTGGCATGTCCTGATAGTGAAATACAGCCTACTTCGTTTTCACTATTGCAAGGCTACCTGTTCCCCATAGGCCAGAATGGGCAGTTTTTTATTATTACATCCTATGATCCTAACTGACCCAGGGAACATTAGAAATTAGAGTTTAGTATGCCTGAACTAAGAATGATAAAATGCATCTTTTAGTGAAGTTGGTTTTAACATTCTGTGTTTGAAAATACCACTTTTAGAAAGTAGGTATTTTCTTGTCTAACCATCCAAGCCTGCCTCTGCTAGGTTGTGTATTCCTTGTCTGGAGTGTGAGTGACAGGGGCTGGGGGATTCCAGGAGACAGGGTGAGTCAGCCCAGGGCTGAATAGCAAGATCTACATGTAGATGGGTGGGAGGAGATGCACCTGGGACCTGAATAGGGCTGTGCCTTCCCTCCACAATGCTGGCTCCACCTCATGTGGTGTGTCTGATGTCCCTGGCCTACACTGCAAAAGGAAAGAAGGAGTCTTGTCAACAAAGTGCTCCAGGACTGACCAGAACTGGTTTGGACTAGGCAAAGGCCTCTCTGCCTTCAGAGAACAAAGAGAAATTGAGGATAAAAAGGGGACCCAAACCCCAGAATTTTAGAACTCTTTTGGACCAAGAAGACTGCCAAGAAGAAGAGCTGGAGAAGCTGCGAGGAGGAACTACCACTTTGCTGTGTGCTTTGCTGTGTTGGCCTGCAGTGGCTGCTTCTGTCTTGGGCAGTGAAAGGACTGGACTGAACTTTCTGCAATCTACTTTGTGAGTTTCTCCAAGGGCTTGAGGTAGAGCTTGCCCCCTGTTCAAGAAGTCTCAGGAACAGCAAAGACTTCAAGCCCGACGCCGTCTACGATGCCGCTGCCGACTCCGTGTCCTGAAGGCACCGCAGAGGTCACCGTCGCAACGCCGCACCGCGACCCTGGTCTCACCGACGACGCCTGCTGACGCCGCCACCGATCCGCTGCTCGCACCGAGACCTGTGGGCACCGCACTCCGCACCGCCTCGCTTCACGACGACGCCTTGGTATCCCCGACGACGCCGCTCCACGCCGGACTCAATGCCGCTGCTTGCACCGTGGTTTGAGGGCACCGCTCGTACAGTTACAGGATGCACCGCCCTCATCCCGCACCGCACCGCAGCCTTGGCCTACCGACGCCAGTGCCATCGACTCCAGTTCGTCAGCCGACGACAGCGCTTCAGCAACGACGCCGCCGCTTCTGCACCGTGACCTGCCAGCACCGTGACGAGCACCGCCTTCACCTCACACCGCGACCCTGGTCTCACCGACGATGCCATCTGACGCCGCCACCGAGCCGCTGCTCGCACCGCGACCTGAGGGCACCGCACCGCTGCACTTCGCACCGCAGCACCCGATGCCTCCCGACGCCAGCGCTCCTGACTTCAACCGAGAGGAGATCGATCTGCAACGCGTGTGACTTCGAGGGCCCCGACGACGCCTGCACCGACCTCCGGAACCGACGCCTGCGGACGCCGTGTTTTCGGAAGCTCACCGCGAGGTCATCGACGCCCTGCATTTCTGAAAGGTACTGTTTGTGGGTCTTCCCGACACCGTAGCTGACCCGTGACGCCGCGGTCAGCCAGAACTGTTTGGATTTGTTTGTTCACAACGCCATGATAGCCCCGGACGGAGCTATCGACATCAAGGAACTGTTTTTAAGGACACTGTGATAACTGAAGATTTTTAAAGTACTGTACTGTGGATTTTTATCGTTTTGGTCTTGTTTTAAGTATATAAAAATATTGGATATTTTTCTAAACTGGTGTGGTGTCCGTTTGTAGTGCTTACACTGTATTACTGTTGGTTATGTGCAAATGCTTTACACACTGCCTCTAAGATAAGCCTGACTGCTCGTGCCAAGCTACCAAGGGGGTGAGCAGGGGTTATTTTAGGAGTGTAACTCCCTTATCCTGACCAGGAAGAAGGGTCCCTACTTGGACAAAGGTGCAAGCCCTTGCCAACTAGAGACCCCCATTTCTAACATTGGTTGTCAGCGGTGAGGATAGGACGTGTGTTTGCACTTGATTTACACTGATTGGTGTGCACTACTACCATATCGCAGACCATTACGTACCACATACAGGTTCTTTTTCTTTTTTTGGCCTATTTTTTATCTTGCCAGTTTGAACTTGCTACTTCAACATGCCTGAATCTATAGTATCATCAAATGCATCAGTAGAAATTGCCTTTGAGGAGGATCGATTGGAAGCCTACAATGTCATGGAGTTAAAATCGATTTGCAAAAGCCTGAAAGTCCAGGTCAGAGGCCTCACCAGGAAGGAGGAGCTACAAAAGGCACTGAGGGCCTGGGTAGCAGCCAGACATGCCAGTGGGCAATCTGGTGATCTCAATGGAGAGGTGGAGGAGCCTGTTCATCGGGTGGATGTGCTTTTGGGAGGGGGGAACCCTCCAGGCCAGGCAGCAGTAGCTTGTCCCCAGAGGAGCTGGAGGACAGGCGGGAAGCAAGGAAGTTTGAATTAGAGAAACTCAGAATAGAAAGTGAGAGGGAAGACAAGAGAATAGCCATGGAGTTAAGGAAAATGATGTTAGATCATGAGAGAATTATCAAGGAGCTGGAGCTAAAGAGTAGAACCAGCTCAGATGGTGGCAGCAACGCTTCAGCACACACAGACAGGATTGTACACATCCCCAAGAACGTAGGTAAAGAGTACAAAAAGGGTGATGACATACAAAGGTGGTTTCAAAGGTACGAGTCGTCTATTCATATGAATGGGGTTCCTGAAAGGAACTGGGGGGCAGGTTTGTGGCCTCTCTTTCCAGAGGAAGCTAGGGATACCCTGATAGCTTTGGGTAAGGGGCAGGACCTCACCCATGCTGACATGAAAGACGCTCTCCTCACTAGGTATGGACTCACTCCTGAGAAGTACAGGGATCAGTTTAGGTCCAGTAAAAAGTCTGAGGCCAACAGTTGGTTGGAATGTGTGGATATGTTCTGTAGGTCGCTGGATGGTTGGGTGAAGAGCAGTAATGTAACAGATTTTCAGGGGCTCTACAATTTAATTGCATGGGAGCACTTGTCTAGTCTATGTTTTGCAGATCTGCGCCAGCACCTAGTTGATAGTAAGCTAACTGACCCCAGGAAGCTTGCTATGGAGGCGGACCGCTGGGTGAGTACCAGGGTCCACAAGAAAGCGTTTGGGGGAGACTCAGCCAAAGGTGGGCAGGGTCCCCAGCAGAAAAGTGGGGGGGACAAGGGTAAAACACAGGAGTTCTCTAAAGGGCCCCAAACTAGTGCCCAGGGTAAAGGTTCCCATCCCCCAGGTGATAAGAAGAAAGGGGTCCCTACAGGGAAGCCTGTTGAGACCGGCCCCCGCAAGTGTTATGCATGTGACCAGGTGGGTCACTTGAAGGGGGACCCCAAGTGCCCAAAGGGGACACAACCACCCACCGGTGGACAGACCAAGGTATTGGCTAGTGTAGCGCTTGGGGAGGAGGGGTGACCACAGGAGGGTGGGGATCCCGCAGAAATGACCCTCGTCTCACTAGGGGACAGTGAGATGGTCCCAGGAAACCAGGTGCCCCCTAACACAAAGAACTATAGCACCTGGGTGACCGTCAATGGGAACAGGGTAGAGGCTCTCAGAGATACTGGAGCCAGTGTGACCTCAGTCCGGTGTCACCTGGTCTCTGAGAAGCAGGTAGTCCCAGGGGCATTCCACCAAGTAGTTGCTGTGGACAACTCTGAGCGGCAGTTTATGGTGGCGCAGGTTCCCTTTGAATGGGGGGGGGTCTCAGGTCCCTTGAGGGTGGTTGTGAGCCCTACCATGCCTGTAGATTGTCTGCTAGGTAACGACCTGGAGCAGTCCTTATGGAAGGATGTTGAGCTCAGGTCTCACTTGGAGATGCTTGGGTTGCCAGAGTGGGCATGCGTGTCTACTCGGTCAATGGCAGCCAGAAAGGGTGATCAAGAGGACTTGGAGCCTGGAACAATGGCCCAAGTCCCTGCCAAGAGGAAGGGCAGGGGGCGCGGGAAACCGGCCCCCGAAGTTCCCACGGACCGGGAGGAGGCGGACCTCGAGGGGGACGCCCCGGTGCCTACAGAGGAGCAGGTAGCCGAACTGGGAGACATCTCTGAGCTGACCCATTGGCAGCAAGAAGGGGGTCCCACCAGGGAGGAGTTCTGCAGGGAGCAGAACGAGTGCCCTACTCTGGAGGGTCTGCGGCGGCAGGCTGCAGACCAGGCAGCTGGTAATCAGTCCGGGTCACATCTGATCTACTGGGAGAATGGTCTCCTATACAGTGAGCCTAAGGTTGCTGAGCCTGGGTCAGCCCGTGTGCTGGTGGTACCCCAGCGCTTCAGGACCTTCCTACTGGGTCTGGCTCATGACGTGCCTTTGGCAGGACATTTGGGGCAGGACAAGACCTTTGACAGGCTTGTCATCCACTTCTTTTGGCCCCAAATGCGAAGGCAGTCAGATGCACACTGTAGGTCTTGCCAAACTTGCCAGGCAAGTGGTAAGAGTGGGAGGAAGGTCAAAGCTCCTCTCCAACCTTTTCCTGTTGTTGGAACACCCTTTGAAAGGGTGGGGATGGATATTGTGGGGCCACTGGATCCCAAGACAGCCATGGGCAACAGGTATATCCTGGTCTTGGTGGACCATGCCACCCGGTACCCGGAGGCAATCCCTCTCAGGACAACGACGGCGCCAGTGATGGGCCGGGCGTTAATGGGGATCTTTTCCCGTGTGGGCTTCCCCAGAGAGGTGGTTTCTGACAGGGGGACCAATTTCATATCCAAGTATATGACATCCCTGTGGAAGGAGTGTGGTGTAACCTACAAGTTCACCACTCCTTACCACCCACAAGGAAACGGTCTGGTGGAGAGATTCAACCAGACCTTGAAAGGCATGATCAAGGGTCTAACAGAACCCATGAGGCGTAAGTGGGACGTCCTCTTGCCATGCCTACTCTTTGCATACAGGGAGGTGCCTCAGAAGTCTCTTGGGTACAGCCCCTTTGAGCTCCTGTATGGCCACCCTGTCAGAGGACCTCTGAGTTTGGTAAAGGAAGGCTGGGAGGCAGCTCCCAGGAAAACTCCCCAGGATGTGTTTAGTTACATGCTGGCCTTTAGAAACCAAACTGCCCGCTTCAGGAAACTCGCTCAGGCGAACCTAGAAGCAAGCCAGGAAGAAATGAAGAGGTGGTATGACCAGAATGCCACTCTGGTCGAATTTCAACCTGGGCAAAAGTGTGGGTCATGGCCCCAGTGGAACCTTGTGCCTTGCAGGACAAGTGTACTGGGCCATATGAGGTGGTGGAGCGCAAAAGTAATGTCACCTACCTGGTGGATTTGCAGACTCCAAGGAACCCTTTGAGGGTCCTTCATGTGAACCGCCTCAAGCCCCACTTCGAGAGGTCCGAAGTGAGTATGCTCTTGGCGACAGATGATGGGGTGGAAGAGGAGAGTGAGCCTCTCCCTGACCTCCTGTCTACCAAGGAGCATGATGGGTCAGTGGAGGGTGTGATCCTCTCCCCTACACTGACTCAAGAACAGCAGGGGGACTGTCACCAGTTGTTGGGACAGTTCGCCCCACTGTTCTCTCTGACCCCCGGTGTTACCCACTGGTGTACCCATGATGTGGACACTGGTGACAGCCCTCCTGTAAAGCACAAAATTTACAGGTTGACTTACCGGGTCAGGGCCAGCATCAAGGAGGAGGTCTCTAAGATGTTGGGGTTAGGGGTGATTGAGCCTTCCAACAGTCCTTGGGCCAGCCCAGTGGTCTTGGTCCCAAAGGCTGCTGCACCCGGTGCCACTCCAGAACTCCGGTTTTGTGTGGACTACCGTGGGCTCAATGCCGTCACCAGGACTGACGCGTACCCCATCCCCAGAGCTGATGAGCTCATTGATCGGTTGGGAGCTGCCCGGTTCCTCAGCACGTTTGATTTAACGTCTGGGTACTGGCAGATTGCCTTAACCGATGGGGCCAAGGAGAGGTCAGCATTCTCAACCCCAGAAGGTCATTACCAATTTCGGGTGATGCCCTCTGGGTTGAAGAATGCCCCTGCCACCTTTCAGAGGTTGGTCAATCAGGTGTTGGCTGGACTGGAGGATTTCAGTGCCGCCTACCTGGATGACATTGCTGTGTTCAGTTCCAGCTGGGAAGAACATTTACAGCACCTTGAGGGCTCTGCAAGGTGCAGGCCTCACGATCAAGGTCAGTAAGTGCCAGATCGGGCAGGGTTCTGTGGTGTACTTGGGACACCAGGTAGGAAGCGGCCAGGTGGTGCCCCTACAACCCAAGATTGACACCATTCTGGCTTGGGAGCCCCCCAAGACCCAGACAGAGGTGAGAGCCTTCTTAGGTCTCACCGGCTACTATAGGAGATTTGTTAAGGGCTATGGCACCATCATTTCCCCCTTAACAGAGCTGACTTCGAAGAAGCAGCCCAGGAAGGTGATCTGGACTGAGTCCTGCCAGAAAGCTTTTGATGCCCTGAAGGCAGCCATATGCACGGCGCCCGTGCTCAAGGCACCTGACTTCTCCAAAGAATTCATCGTGCAGACTGACGCCTCAGAGCATGGTGTGGGAGCGGTGCTCTCACAACTGAACGAAGAGGGCCTGGATCAGCCTGTAGTCTTCCTTAGCAGGAGACTACTCCCCAGGGAACAGAGGTGGAGTGCCATAGAAAGGGAAGCTTTTGCTGTGGTCTGGGCACTGAAGAAGCTGAGACCATACCTGTTTGGGACTCACTTCCGGGTTCAGACAGACCACAGGCCCCTCAGATGGTTGATGCAAACGAGGGGTGAGAATCCAAAACTGCTGAGGTGGTCCATCTCCCTATAGGGAATGGACTTTACGGTGGAACACCGCCCTGGCACAGAACACGCCAACGCAGATGGTCTGTCCAGGTTCTTCCGCCTTAGTGAAGAGAACTCCCGGGAGGTTGGGTAGTTCTCCCTACTTTCAGCTGGAGGGGACATGTGTTAGACTTGGCATCTTTTGGCGTGTTTCCCCATACTTTTTGCTTTCTGACCTCCTGTTTTTGACTCTGTTTTTGCTGGTGTAATGATTCTGCGCACTTTCCTCACTGCTGTCCAGTGGGAAAGTGCAAGTGCTCCTGTAGAAAATGTGTTATGGATTGGTGTTTCCATGATTGGCCTATTTGATTTATGTGTCAGTCCCTAGTAAAGTGCACTGCGAGTGCCAGGGCCTGTAAAGAAAATGCTGTTGGTGGGCTGCAGCACTGGATTGTGCCACCCACGCAAACAGCCCGTAAAGTGTAACTCTGGCCTGCCATTGCAGAGCCTGTGTGCAGCCTGGGGCTGCCATGTCGACTTGGCAAGTGCACACACTTGCCAGTCCCTAAACCTTCCCTTTTCTACATGTTAGTCACCCCTAAGGTAGGCCCAAGGTACCCCTGTGGGCAGGGTGCATTGTATGTGAAAGGTAGGACATGCCCTGGTGTGTGTGGCATGTCCTGATAGTGAAATATAGCCTACTTCGTTTTCACTATTGCAAGGCTACCTGTTCCCCATAGGCCAGAATGGGCAGTTTTGATTATTACATCCTATGATCCTAACTGACCCAGGGAACATGGTAGAAATTCGAGTTTAGTATGCCTGAACTCAGAATGATAAAATGCATCTTTTAGTGAAGTTGGTTTTAACTTTTAGAAAGTAGGTATTTTCTTGTCTAACCATCCAAGCCTGCCTCTGCTAGGTTGGGTATTCCTTGTCTGGAGTGTGAGTGACAGGGGCTGGGGGATTCCAGGAGACAGGTTGAGTCAGCCCAGGGCTGAATAGCAAGATCTACATGTAGATGGGTGGGAGGAGATGCACCTGGGACCTGAATAGGGCTGTGCCTTCCCTCCACAATGCTGGCTCCACCTCCTGTGGTGTGTCTGATGTCCCTGGCCTACACTGCAAAAGGAAAGAAGGAGTCTTGTCAACAAAGTGCTCCAGGACTGACCAGAACTGGTTTGGACTAGGCAAAGGCCTCTCTGCCTTCAGAGAACAAAGAGAAATTGAGGATAAAAAGGGGGACCCAAACCCCAGAATTTTAGAACTCTTTTGGACCAAGAAGACTGCCAAGAAGAAGAGCTGGAGAAGCTGCGAGGAGGAACTACCACTTTGCTGTGTGCTTTGCTGTGTTGGCCTGCAGTGGCTGCTTCTGTCTTGGGCAGTGAAAGGACTGGACTGAACTTTCTGCAATCAACTTTGTGAGTTTCTCCAAGGGCTTGAGGTAGAGCTTGCCCCCTGTTCAAGAAGTCTCAGGAACAGCAAAGACTTCAAGCCCGACGCCGTCTACGACGCCGCTGCCGACTCCGTGTCCTGAAGGCACCGCAGAGGGCACCGCCACAACGCCACACCGCGACCCTAGTCTCACCGACGCCGCCTGCTGACGCCGCCACCAAGCCGCTGCTCGCACCGCGACCTGTGGGCACCGCACTCCGCACCGCCTCGCGACGACGCCTTGGTATCCCCGATGATGCCGCTCCACGCCGGACTCGACGCCGCTGCCTGCACCGTGGTTTGAGGGCACCTCTCGTACAGTTACACGAAGCACCGCCCTCATCCCGCACCGCAGCCTTGGCCTACTGACGCCGGTGCCATCGACTCCAGTTCGTCAGCCGACGACAGCGCTTCAGCAACGACGATGCCGCTGCTGCACCGTGACCTGCCAGCACCGTGACGAGCACCGCCTTCACCTCACACCGCGACCCTGACGCCGACACCGAGCCGCTGCTCGCACCGCGACCTGAGGGCACTGCACGCCGCACCGCTGCACTTCACACCGCAGCACCCGACGTATGCCGACGGCAGCGCTCCTGACTTCAACCGAGAGGAGATCGATCTGCAACGCGTGTGACTTCGAGGGCCCCGACGACGCCTGCACCGACCTCCGGAACCGACGCCTGCGGACGCCGTGTTTTCGGAAGCTCACCGTGAGGTCATCGACGCCCTGCATTTCTGAAAGGTACTGTTTGCGGGTCTTCCCGACACCGTAGCTGACCCGCGACGCCGCGGTCAGCCAGAACTGTTTGGATTTGTTTGTTCACGGCGCCGTGATAGCCCCGGACGGAGCTATCGACATCAAGGAACTGTTTTTAAGGACACTGTGATAACTGAAGATTTTTAAAGTACTGTACTGTGGATTTTTATCGTATTGGTCTTGTTTTAAGTATATAAAAATATTGGATATTTTTCTAAACTGGTGTGGTGTCCGTTTGTAGTACTTACACTGTATTACTGTTGGTTATGTGCAAATGCTTTACACACTGCCTCTAAGATAAGCCTGACTGCTCGTGCCAAGCTACCAAGGGGGTGAGCAGGGGTTATTTTAGGAGTGTAACTCCCTTATCCTGACTAGGAAGAAGGGTCCCTACTTGGACAAAGGTGCAAGCCCTTGCCAACTAGAGACCCCCATTTCTAACAACAACAGTGTATATAAACTACCTGAATCCACTAACATAGTAACGTTATGTCCATCCAAATTTATAACACAATGAGGCTTACTCAACAACGATGTACTTTCTTTAACAATATCACATTCTAAAATGGTATGATCATGATCTAATTCGAGATCCAATCCATCAACACATAACATAAACTCCTGAACATTCTCACATATATCATCTACTTCTCGTTTTTGAGTTTTTGTCCTACACACTTTGGCTAGATGTCCCCTCTTCCCACAAGCTCCTCACAACGCATTCCTGCCCATACATCTAGGACTAGAAGCTATGTGCCCAGGAGCACCACAGCGATAACATTTAATATTTCTCCAACCAGTTCCTGATACAGCAATGTTTGCATGAGCAGTATCATTAAACTTGCTAGGGAGTTTATTGGAAGCAGCAATATTTGCACGAGCAGTATCGCTAAATTTGTTAGGGACCTTATTGGTACATTTTGTAGATGAATTTGTTACTTTGGTTTCATCCACACATCCTGCTTGTGTTTCTGCACTTTTGACAACTTGTTCCTTGGACATCGTGGGATTGCTACAACTTTCCATCTCCTTTATCCATAAATCAGTATGCTCCAGACCCTTAGCTATTTGAATTGCTTCCTCTAAAGTTGGGTCTTTAATGAGCAATTTCTCTCGCACTCTTTATTATTGGTACACCTCACAATTTGGTCACGTATGAGGGAATCTGCTAAACCCTCAAAGCGACAAGTCAGTGAAAGACCACGTAACGCAGCAACATAAGTTGCAACATCCTCATCAATTTTTTGTTTACGACAAAAGAACTTATGTCTTTCTAATACAACATTGACTTTAGTAGTGAATCTCAAATCCAGCATTTGCATAGTCATTTCATACACATTGCTAGGTTGACCATCCCCCATTCCTAAGGAAATTTCAGGAAGATCCTCGTATAAGCGCCGCCCTTCAACCCCTAAATGGTGAAGTAGAATCGCCTGCCTACGCACAGGACCATACTTATCTGCGCCTGTGGCAAGAATGTAAGTTAAAAATAACTTCTTCCAATCTTTCCAGAGAACAGCAGGTTCACCTGGAGTAGGAAGGAAAGTAGGTGGTGCAGATAACCCTTGATCTGCCATGTCAAACACAGATAGAAGTAAAATATAGTACAATTAAAATGCAACTGAATAGTCCCACCTGTAAGAAAGGCAAACGTTAAATAAAATAACAAACTAAGATAACAAATCAAAATAAGAACTATAAAATAACAAACCAAGTTGTTCTTTGACGATTGCTTGAAGAGATGTTTTATCCAGTTCTTATTAAAATTGTTGTTAATTCAATATGTTGCTTTATTGGCACAATCCAGTGTTGTCTATCCGATGTGTTGAATCCGATTTTTCTCTGTTGAAAGGAGAACGGCGTGCCTCAATGTAAGATAAGGGAATTCTTCCCAATGTTTCAAAATGGCCGCTAGAACGTGAAGTTTACGTCTATTTTCTAAGGGATGTTTTCTTTCAATTAGACCGTTGACAGATTCTTAACTCCGTCCCTCGCAGCAATTGACCCCACAGTTGAAGCTGTTTACGTTCAATTAGACCTTTGATAAACTTTTATCCTTATAATACTTAAAGCCACCAGGAAGTCACACGCAAGATAATTCAAAGGCTCGTGTAAGGCAAGTCAGCACAGTACACACACTAAAAGCGGTAACACTGTTATATCTCAGATACAGTCTTGTAAACAGAATTGCTGCATCTCTAAAGTTTCCAGGAACTTCCAATCCGCAATTTCCACACAGTAGTGCTGAAAGTGGCACAGAGTTCAAAATGTAAATCTTGTCCAGATGAAGTCATTCCGATTCCCTTTCAATTAAAAATAACAAGTAGGCAGTTGGGGAAGGAAATTTCAGTACTCACATTGAAGTAAAAGTAATGGGTCCTTAATAGTATATTCATCCAGGGGTGGAGGTACAGGTCATCTGCCCCCTGCGCAATGTAAAGATCCACTTTCCACGCAATTGGTGAAGACAGGGTATCTTTATTGAAGAGCAACAGCAGGTACCTCCAGCTCAGCTTCACAGCTCATAAGAAAATCCAGTAACTAACAAAGCATAACATTCTAACCTAGCAACATGCTGAGAGTTCCATGACATGCAGAGAACTCCACACCATGTTTGTGAAATACCACCCACGTTCCATTTATGAATGGATCCTCTTTAAACCAAGACAGACATTTTATCTAGAAGTTGTACCATCTTGCCAATTCCCACTCCTCCAAAATTCCCCAAGTTCATTGCTTACAGCTTTAACGCTGTGTTTTAAGCAACAGTAGGTGTTTGGTTACCATAAACTGTGATGAAAATATAAATGATTTACTCAGCGTCAAAACACTTGGAGCATAAGGTAATTTTCTACCCATGTACGTTGCTAGGATCAAATACTGCATTCCATTACAAATCCGTTTTGGGAGAGTACCCAAACATATTGGCTAAACTGATGGTATCGCCAAGTCATTTCAGGTATAATTTACATCTACATTGCAAAAATCATCATAATTTTTCGGAAGCATAATAAACCCTTGGGACCAATTTAATATATGACTGTAATGTTAAGAACGCATTAATACCATTCTTAGATTGTCTAAATATATTGCAAAACTAAATCATCTATGTCCTATCTGATGCTTACGTTTCGCTCTAATCTGAATTTTTCATGTTCTTAGGATAGAGTATTATTTGCAAATAAATTCTGAAGAGGTGATCTGGTGGGATTATGTTATAATCTGCTCGCTGAAATGCTCGTGCATAGCTGGTTTCCCCTATATATTTACAATGTTAATGATGTTAAACACTTAAAACTATCGGGACTACTGTTAAGGTTCCATTACAAAAAAATGCTCTTATAACTTTATGTAATTTTTCGTCTTTAAAAGATACCAATTTAAAATAGTTGTCATGTTTACATTCTATATGAATCCCACATTAAAAGCTGCTGCAAAGCTATAAAATAAGCAATTGTTTAGCAAAATACGCTTCCTAGTTTATCCACAAAATGACCCCAGCCTACACTGTAAACTCCACTGTACTTCTAAATTTACATTTATGCATGTAACCCTGTAGAAGTACAATCGATGTGCAAACAAAGGTAAACGGGCATAAGCAACATTCTCCTCAACATTTCAGAATCTTCACAAAAGTGCATAAGTACTTTCCTGCCCTGTCCTGCTATTCCTACGCCCCTTGAGAGACACCTAGAGGGCACTGCGTGTCATCTGACGGGACCCCGGCTGTTGGCGGGGCTCAGGGCCCAGATCGGGGTGGGCGTCCTTGGGGCCGTGAATGTGGAGGCTTGCTGGTGGCTACAATGGCGATTTCTCATCCGCTCCTCCTTGAGGGGGGGCACGCTATATCCACATACCCCCTGGCCGGTCTGTTACCCTGGGGCCAGATTCTTGTGCCCGCCTGGTTATAGGGGCTGAGACTAAGGGGCCGATTCCGATTCGGGCCGGAAATCTCTCCGACCGAGCCGGACCCGGAGAGATTTCCGACTGAATCGGACTCTAGCAGTCCGACTGAACGAGTACGATGCGCACGTATGCTATCGGACTCGATTCGGTCGGACTCCCATTGAAGTCAATGGGAGCCAGTCGTACGACGCGTACACGGGGGGCTCCCATTGACTCAATGGGCACGACGCGAACAAGGGCGCCCCCTACAGCGTGTGCGCGTCGATGCGGGTCGCGCCGTACATGCACGTGTAGGGGGGACCCATGTGTCCCCCCTGTGTGGGACTCGCGCGGCTACGCTTCCAGGGGGGTCCGACACGGACCCCCAAAGTGCGGCTCTGACAGCTCCTTGGAGCCGGACTGTGCGAGTCGGTCGGAGCGGTCGCAATGCGCATCGTACTTACCCGGCCGGGGAACGTCTCCATAGCGCGGTGCGAGTCGTCCCCGTGCGAGTCGGTCGGAGCGGTCGGGTCCTGCGTACGAGTCGGTCGGAGATTTCGCGAGCGCACGCATCGTACTCGCTCGCCCGGACGCACGTACGATTCGGTCGGGAATAGGGCTCCGAATCGGATCCGGTAAAGCTGAATCCGATTCAGAGCCCTACCGGCCGAGATCGGAATCGGCCCCTAAGTTGGGGAACAACCCGGGCTCAGCTCAGATCCTCGTCTTGGGAAGAGCACCATGGGAAAAGGCAGATCGCAGAGGGGGGCACAGCAGACTAAGATGGATCAGTATACGGCTCAGTGCGGCCCGCCTCGGGAGGACCCACTGCAGGACCCCCACCTGCCGCAGAGACCCAGATCCTCGGCGCCATTGAGGCCTCGAGCGCGGCAGTGCAGACCAAGATCGAGGCCATGTCCCTGGACATGGGCCTCCTGAGGGCCTCTGCACTGTGGCGAAAGGGTTGCTGGTCACCGGACAGACCTTCACGGAACTGCAGGCCGAGGTCTCCACATTGAAGTTGGCCCTCACGGATCTCTCTGCAAAGTCCGCAGCCCTAGAACGCAGGGCCGAAGATGCAGAGGGCCGCTCCCGAAGATGTAATCTATGGTTTATTGGATTCCCGTAGGGAGGTGAAGGGAGGACCCCCGAACTGTTCCTAGAAAATTGGATTAAGGTCGCACTCCCGGCGGCCTCTCTCTCCCCGCTGTTTATGATTGAACGGGCTCATCGGACCTTGGGGCCAGCCCCTCTGGCCGGCGCTCCGCCTCGCATGCTTATTGCTCAGGTCCTGAACTACAGAGACCGTGACTGCATTCTACAGGAGGCCAGACAGATGGAGGACCCTATCTACAAAAACCATACTATCCGTATATTCCCGGATTATACGTGCCTAGTACAAAAACAGAGGATGTCTTTCAATGGAGTTGAACAGAAACTGAGAGCCATGCAGTTACAATACATGCTGCTCTATCCAGCCAAATTAGAAATCATCCATGATAGGCGCACACATTTCTTCACTACCCTTGAGGCGGCATGTGACTGGCTGAAGGTGCGGGGGTGAGGGCCGGTCGCTGGCCTAGAGGGGGGGGGGCACTCCCGAGGGTCACAGCACTCGCGCAGGGCGAGCAGGCAAGGAGAACGAATGGGACCGGCATCTCGCTCCTCACAGAGGGTAGTGGTATGACAGGATGGTTCCCTGGACCAGGAGCGATTGAACTCTGACAGCGAGGATGGGCGCCAGCCTTGTATTGATCCGGCGCAACTGCAGACGAAATGGGAAGAAGAAAGAGCGCTGGTGTAAGTGGTGATCTCCTCCAACTCGGACGCCAGTATGGGCGATATAATGAAAGACACCCCCCAGACTGCTGCTTCCTGACCTGATGCAGCCCTGTTGTAAATATATGTGTAATTTTTGGGGGAGACACTGGGGAGAGCCATCAGGCTGATGTCTGTGAGGAGGGGGACCGTTGGCTTGACTGATGTGTGCGGGTCTGGGCTAGCCAGATGCTTCCTTCTGTATTGGCTCAGGAGGGGCACTGAAAGATTGCGTGGGCGGGCTACTCCCCTTTCCTCCTTTTCTTATACCTTCCCTGCTTGAGTGATTGTGTGCTTGGGATTGCTGAGTCAGAGCATCTGAGTGGGTGTCATGGCCAAGGGTGGGGGGGGTTTGTGCATCGCACTCACTGGTGTGACGGTCGAGACTCTCCCTCAGCCCAGCATGGTAAATTCGATTGGCTGACTGGGGAGTGTATGGGTGGCGCATAGCGTGATAGTGTTACAACCCTTTGATGTGTGAGTGTCAGGCAGCATACGCCATTCTATACGTGGATCTGCAAAAAACCTACGCTACTGGGATTTGAGAGCTGTTTGTGATCATTGGTTGACTCTACATTGTTTTTCTGTTCAGGGTGGGGGTTGAGGGTTGAAATATGATTGGGGAGGCACGTATTGTTATTGCAGTGTTTACCCGGAGGGGTGGGAGGGACTGTTTATCCTCATAGATGTTATTGGTGGCAGCACTGGTGAGGTACTTGTGATGTGATCGTACTGGGTCATAGATTGACTGATGGGCCAGTTTAAAATTGTAACATGGAATGTACAGGGTCTTAATTCCTTTGTAAAAATATACAGAGTCCAAACCTACCTCCGTAGACACGGCATCTACATAGCTATGTTGCAGGAAACACACATATCTGAATCCGAGGCACAAAAACTCCACAAGAAATGGAGGGGCCAGATGTTCTCTGCAACTTACTCCACCTATGCCCGGGGAGTGGGGATTTGGGTGGCCCCGTAGATCTCGTTCAGAGTCCTAAGTTGCGAGATGGACATAGAGGGGAGATATGTCTTGGTACATGCTGATTTGGACGGGTCAAAAATCTGCCTACTGAATATATATGCCCCGAATGTAGATGACTGCAATTTCTTCCTACACTCAGAGACCCTCCTGCTGCCGCATGTGGAGACCACTGTATTATGGGCTGGAGAGTTTAACTGTGTTCTGGATTGTACACTGGACAGACACCCCCTGAGAGTCCACACTAAACCTAGCATGACCACTGCTCTCCGGGGGTTCATGGATTGTTTGGGTTATGAAGACACATGGTGCGTGATGGATGCACCGAGGGAGGCGTGCTACACAGCTTTCAGTAGATTAGACCGGTTCCTACTCTCTGAAGGAGCGACTGCAACAGCACTACAGACACAGGTGCTTTGGCAATTTCCCTCAGACCATGCCCTGTGCTGCTGGAATGGGGAAATGGGAGTGGTCGACCAAGGGTCCCCCTTTAACAACTTCAGCCAGAAGCTTCGAAAGACAACGTATTCCGGGGGCGGGGGGGGGGGGGGCTTAGAGAGCTGACCTGCGCTTACATCGACAACAATTTGGGCTCCACCGCTGGGAGGGGGACGGAATGGGAAGCGTTAAAGGTGGTGACACGTGGAGAATGCTGCTCCAGAGTGGGCTGGCTGATAACACACCTTGAAAAAAATCTATCCACGGCAGGACAGGCCCTGGCTGGATTGCAGGGAGAGGAACCCGTTGGGGAGGCACAGGGGATGGACCTACTACATGCCCAGCGTAGGGTAGGAGAAGTATGGGACAGACAAGACTGCATAGTTTGCTGTGAATATCGCCAATCACTCCACCGCGAGGGGGACAAATCAGGACGGCTATTTGCATGGCTGCTTAAGCGTGATCGCCCCCGATCATTCTCACACTTCGACGGGCAGATGGGAGTCCTGTGTCCACGCAGACCAGCATTAATTTCCTATTGCACGCTCATTTGTCAACAGTGTATAGTGAGGATGCTCGGGCTGACTTGATGGTCGTGGGATGCTTCTTGGATGACCTTGAGCTCCCCTGCCTCACGGAGGGCCAACGTGACGGTCTAAATGAAGAAATTCACCTGGAGGACCTCAAGGAGGCAGTGGCCAGCATGGCTCGCCGTAAGGCTCCGGGCCCAGACCTTCTGCCAGTGGAGTATTTCCAGGCCTTTGCAGACCTTCTGCTCCCTCGCCTGCTGGAGACACTGCAGGAGGCTAAATGGAAGGCAATTCTACCACCATCGATGATGGAGGCCCAAATCGTAATGCTCCTTAAATCAGGTAAAGACCCTCATATGCTTGGCTTCTGTCGGGTCTTATCAATGCTAGGCGTCAACACTAAGATATTGGCTAAAGTATTGGCGATGCTACTGGGTAGAGTAGTGACCCACTTGGTCCATGGGGACCAATGCAGATTTATGCCAGGCCGGGATGCGCATAACAATCTGCAAAGATTATCTCATGTTCTGCACGCGACAGAGAACATGAATATACGAGCCACTGCCTTAGCTTTGGATATTGAAAAGGCTTTCGAAACCCTGCCGTGGGACTACCTATGGGAGGTTCTGACACAAATGGGCTATAGTCGGGATTTTATTTCCTGGGTGCGCCTACTCTACTGCCAACCGACCGCGAGGTTCGCAGTGGTGGTGTGATCTCTGACATTCTCTCTATAGAACGGGGCACGAGACAGGGATGCCCATTGTTCCCACTCCGTTTTGTGCTGGCAAAGGAACCATTGGTGATCCGACCACGACGTGACATGACTCGCCCTGTGTCGTTGTGGACGGCCGTACCCATGTCGTGTCCCTATATGCTGACGACGCATTGCTTTATGTCACTCACCCCGGAGAGGCAATGCCTACCCTTTTGGACGTCTTGGCGACATTCTGAGCGGTATCGGGGCTAAAGGTCAATAACCAGAAGTCTGTTATATTCCAGCTGGCAACACTGGCTGGAAAGGAGGTCGCAGACCTCCCCCCCCTGGAGTTTAGGTGGGAGTGCGACCATTTCCCTTACCTGGGGGATCCAAGCTGCACACTCAGCCGAGGCTCAATACACCTTGAATATGGGAGCGGTTCTTTCTGGTCTGAAGTCCTCCATTAGTTTCTGGAATCTCTGCCCCCTGTCTCTTATGGGACGTGTGGCCTTGGCCCGGATCGTCCTGGTGCCGCGCTGTCTCTATGTCCTCCAAAACTCATTTTGCTTAATTCCTAGGACCACCTTCGATGCCCTTAACAGTCACCTCATTTCCTTGGTATGGGCTGGGAAATGTAGCAAGGCAAAATTAGAGATTCTGAAACTGGATATGGATCTGGGGAGTTGGGTCTCCCAGACCTGCACCTCTATTATTTTGCAGGCCTCCTCTAGTACGCAGCACAGTGGTGCGCGGAAGACCCAAATAAGGAGAAAGATCTCTTGGCAGACTGGGGGCGGGAGGCTAATCTCCCAAGATGTCTTATGATGGGTTCCGGGACTCCCCTGGATTATCCATCCTCGTTCGTCAGGTTGCGTGGGCCTGGGAACGGGCGGTCACCCTGGTCTTGCATAGGGCTCCTTATGCACGGACGCTCCCCCTACAGGGGCTCCATAGTTTCCACCATATACAGTCAGTGATGGATTTGACAGGATGGTTTGACAGTGGCTGTTTGGCAGCAGGTGATTATATACCACAACGGGACCTTTCTGTCTTTCGCCGATACAAGAGACTGCTTTTAGATCCCGGACAATTTTTGCAATATGCAAAATTATCTCGCACACCCTGCGAAATATGGACCACTTTTCCATATGAAACTGAAGAATCTCATATCTTGTTTGTAATCCTAGACCCAGGCTCCCTCAGGGGTCTGATTTCCCACCTGTATGGGGCTCTGAAGGTGGACCGTAGAGTCGATGTCTATCGGGTTCAGGACAGGTGGTCGGTGGACCGACCAGTACCTCTTATTGAAGGGGAATGGAAGCAAGCATTTGCACTGGTTCGTGAGGTGGCCAGCAATGCTTGCTTCAAACTCACGCAATTTCACTACCTGAACCGCACATACCTAACCCTGCACCAGTTGGCACGGTTTGGCATGACGTATTCCCCGGCGTGTCCCTGCTGTGGCTTTGAGCCCGCGACGTTTACACATATGGCATGGGATTGTGCCCAGCTTCGGGTCTTCTGGTCAGGTGTGCTGGGGACACTGCAGGAGGCCCCAGGAATCCGGGTCGAGGCAACGGTCAAGCATTGTCTTTTTGGGGCTCTACTGGTTCCCAAATCTAAGACCCAAATGCAAAACAAATTCACACTACTGGGACTTGTGCTAGCCAAATGCTGCATCGCCATCCATTGGACGCTCCCTGCACCCCCTAGACTGACATGATGGAGAGCCGACGTGCGCAAATGGGGAGTAGCAGAGGAGTGACGTTTACACTTAGTTTACGCTGACGAGAATGCCAACTGGGATCTGGAAATGTGGGGGGTCATGCTGGAGAAATTACAGAGACTGGGCAACCGGGAGGGGACATGGATGCCCCCGTCCCAGTCGAGGAGCTCTGGGTCACAGTTGCAGACGACGCCTGATACCCTGTCAGATTAACTATCACCGGCTGGGGGGAATGGACGGATGTGTGTATGGTGAATAGATGGTTGACCCCTGTGGACTAGGCTGGGGTGGGCCAGATAATTGGAAGACTCCCCCCTTCGGGGAGGAGCGATGGTCTTCATGGAAGCATGATAATGGTGGTTGGGACCCCGACATATCCGTGGCACTAGATGGTTATGAATTGGAACAAATGCCACGCAGCGTAGCCCTGTCAACCTGTTACACAGTATACTATGGGTCCATCCGGAGGGAGAAGTGAGCCTGTCTATGTCTCTTAGGAATTTGTATGACATATTGCCTCTCCCAATGCTGCCTCGGTTTTCCTTTCTTTCTTATATGTTTGGTTATTTGTTTTTTGACATCATTCATGCCCGATATGTTAACATGCAAAAACAATAAAGTGCACTGATGTTGTATACTTTGCAATAAAAACAAGTTTAAAAAAAAGTGCATAAGTAGGAGGCACGTCCCAAGAACATGTATCATCAAATTAAATATTAAACCACTGACGTTTACCTTAACCTATCTTTATTCTGTTAGTTGATGCATAGCTTGTCTTTTGACCACAGTCCCTTGCTGTTGCATATTACAGACTGCTGAACTTGTCTACTAATAGCTTCCTTCTCTTAACTTTGGGTGGTGTAGATTTGGTCTTAACTATTGAAGTTTTGATTCTGTTCTTCAGAATTGAGGCAGAAATAACATGTTCTATTCTGAGATTAGAAGTGCATTGAAGACTATTAGGCCAGATATAATGGTAAAGTGACTTAACTGATGTAGTCTGTTGAGACATAAGAATAGTGTCATTCTTTCTGTCTTGCTGAATGGCAAGAGAGCTAGGGAAGTCATGAAAATATGGATGTCAGTCTGTTCATTGCGAAAGTGTTTTGAGGTTTTGCCAATTACTCAACATTGTGCATGTGTTGGACTTATTTGTTAAAGTTGAGTCAATGTAGATGTCTGGTGTAGAGGACCAGCATTGATAAGTGCAACCTAAGCCATGATTCAAAAAGAAAATAAGGTAATCATTTAATAAGTATTGTACCTTTCAATATTTAATTTCGGCAGCATAAACACATAAATACCATAGTATATTGAATCGGGAACAGTTTTGCACCAAGACTCTCAGCGTATTGCAAAATAAATTTCCTTATTTAATGACAATGGCTCTGATTCACAAAGGTAAATATTCATAAGTATATTTACTAACATGTATATTGCTCCTGCACTTAGGTGTAACTCTGCACTTTTTTGCTATTCACAATTTCCAAGTGGAGATTTACACCTAGGTATAGACTTATATGTCTTCCTACAACAGAATTTACACATATAAAGTTTCTATTAGTAATTTTCACCTGTTGATGGCAATCTCCCCCACTAGGATGGAGACCTCCTTATGGGTAAATATAGGAAAAGTTAATTAAGTACATTATTTAGAAAATAACTAAAATATTTTAATGTATAATAAATGTAAATTAATTTAAAATATTTAGTATTAATCTGGAAATGTTAGAAAACATTTTACAGCACATTAACCCATTAAATTAGATGTGTATTAAATAATAAAACGTAAATAAATTAAGTTAATTTAAAAATGTTCCTTTATAAACAATAATTAAAACAATATTCATCCTCAGTGACTGACATTTGTATTTAATATTTACTAAACGTGGCTCAAAAGTATATATATTTGATTAATGTAAAAACTTCTGACATTCTTTAAAAAAGTTTAACTTTTTTAAAGTAAAGCTTGTTATTACATTAAAAAAACAGATATATATATGTATATATATTTATTACTTAAATAAATAACTTTCCATGTTGATCTCAATTTATTTAAAAGAAGTTCCTATGAGGGGTTAGTTTAATTCTTCGCTTTCATTGTTTTCTATAGAAGTTTGTTGCAGTACCCGTCATGGACCATGTGTACAGCTTGACTTACTCCAAGGCAGGGTGAAGTACATTTATGCCTGTTTTGACACCTTTTGGGCTGCAATTGCCTTACTCTTTTGTGGGTGTATGTTTAAGGTTTCAATCATTTTTTATTGATCCTGGTAGCAATGAGGTAAGTCTGGTAAATGATTTACACCATCCACTCATTCCGAATGTCTACTTGTATGAATTCCGCAGGACGCCAACATGTCATCGCAAACTGTGTTGTTCTCAATGTAAGTTCTGGATGTCGAATTACACGCTTTCCGTGCTCACGAGCGGGGACAATCTGTGCTCCTCGCTGATGCATGTCGTCATAACTGCGTGCTCTCATACGATGGTTTGTTCATTTACCAGACTTACCTTTCACTGCAATGTGGTATATAAGTCGGACAACTACATCCTGATGAGCCCCTATGAACGGTTTGAGGTCGAAACATCGACAATTCTCCCAATTGATTGTGGTGAGGGTTCACAAATTAATGGACTGTTCATTCAGTTGTATCCCCTTCTCATTTGATTTTGGTTTTGCCAATTATTTCACAACAATTGGACTTAGAACAGTGTCTTGAATGCTATATGTTGTAAATATTATCACTGTAGGAGTACTGTGTCATCTGCACTTTATTCACTAATATCACTATGTACTATATCGTACTGCACAGATTGTTGTAATACAATTGTGACAGAAATCCAGAATTATTTTCTTTTGTACAATTTAGTTGTAAGAGAACTACATTCCTAATTTTTTCTGGGATTCCTCTGAGATTGAGATGAGGTCTCCTAATCCGAATGAGTCCCACGTTTCTATTTGTTTATAATATATATCAAGTTGATTTAGCACAGTGTCAACAATAGTGTCCAATATTACAATTGAATTGTTTCCTTGTTACTCATGGTGTAATGCAATTTTATTTAGGAGCAAATCTGGAACCTCACATTCAGTCTATTTATTGAGGTTTAAATTTGACTTGCTCCCATTAAGCACAAATCCATTGAGTAAGGAAAGGGGAGTACAGGGGCCGCAGAGTTGCCAATTCTGTAACGCCATGATACAAGATTTAGTGCATGTACTGTTTTTCATTGAGGCCTAGAAAATGTTGAGATCGAAATATTTGGTACCAATTTGGAAATAATTTCCTCCTCGACACACGATGAGGCATTATTTTTAATGTTTGACCCACCGACTGTTAATATATGTTATTGACTAAAAAGCATTTTTATGTCAATTTTAAAAATTTTAACTAGGTTTTTGGACCAGTTTAAAATTGTTTGAGGTAAGCACTTAGCACTTCTTGGAAAAGGTATTATTGGTGGTAGCAAGAGTGTTTGTGTTTTAACTATGATATCAAATGATCTATCTATAAATTTACATGTTTAATGATTTTTCTTATCAAATAACAATTTGAGTTGGGAGTGAGTGGAAAATAAATAACTGTATGCAATTTTATAACTATGTTACCAGTTGATGTATTTGTAAAACATTTTTTTTTAATGATTTTGTTTTATCAAATAACAATTTGAGGAGGGGTTGAGTGGAGGATATTTAATAACATGTTTTAAATGGTTAGTCTAACTTGTAATTATAGGATGATGCATTCTGTTTGCGATTTCAGTGTCTCTGTGGATTCACTGAGTATGTAAATAAATAAATAGAGACTTTCCAGGAGCCATATTGTGCATTTTCAGCACCCTTCCAGCTCCCTTTGACATGCCTTCAGGCTCCAAAGATCCAGGACTGGAGTGGCACCACTTAGCAGGATAGACTCACAGATGACAGGTCAAGGTGGTTGGAACCTTCTGTCCCTGAGGCTCAAGTTGGGAGGTCACTCTGGTGGTCCTGAGTTCAACAGATGCAGGTCCTCTCCTTCTCTCCCAGACAGGAGGTGCAGCAGGCAGCAGGTCAGCACTGTAAGGCAGCAGTCCTTAAGAACAGCAGTCCAGCAAAGTGGCAGTCCTTTCAGCAGCACAGCAGTCCTTCTTCCTGGCAGGCTATCCACAGGTCCAAAAGTGTACTGAAGGGTTGTTGCCTGGGGTCTGATATTTATACCTGGGCATTTCTTTGAAGTGGGACAAACTTCTAGAGGTTTCCCTTTGAAGTTCACAGGTTTTCTACCTCTCCTGCAGTGGCTCCAGAATAACTACAGGTGGTATCCAGGCCTTTATGTACAGGCAGGACACCGCCTATTCAAGTGTAAGTAGTGCTGTGTCCAGCTCTGCCCTCCCACCCTGCCGGTGATCGTCCATACAGGCACACCTAGGCTCTCTATTGTGTGTGGCCATCCAGGAGGAATACACAAAGCCTAACTGCCAATTACACCCAGTCATGTGACCCAGAGACAGGCTGCAGGCTCTAAATGACTAAGGAAGGAAAATGCCTACTTTCTAAAAGGGGTATTTTCAAAATTGTAATATAAAATCCGACTTCTCCATGAGAGAGGATTCTTCATTACAGTTTCAAAGACACCAAACATGAACTAGCTGCCTGCTCCCATTTGAACATTACCACTTATTAAATGTAATAAGTTAACTCCAATGTTTTTCACTACCAGAACATGTAAAACTAAAAAGAACAAGTCCCACATTTTACATGCACTGCACCCTGCCCTTTGGGCTGTCCAGGGCCTACCCTAGGGGTGCCTCACATGTATAAAAAGGAAGGTTTGGAATTTGCAAAAGATTTATTTTGCCAGGTTGACATGGCAGTTTAAAACTGCACACACAGGCTGCAATAGCAGACCTGAGACATGTTTCGAGGGTTACTTAACAGGGTAGCAGAATCAGTGCTGCAGGCCCACTAGTAGCTTTGGATTTACAGGCCCTTGGCACAGTTAGTGCCACTTTAATAGGAACTTACAAGTAAATTAAATATGCGTATTGGGTTTAAGCCAATTCTACCATTTTTTAAGGTGAGAGCACAAGCACTTTAGCACTGGTTAGCAGTGGTAAGTGTGTAGAGACCTAAAGCCAGCAAAAACAAAGTCAGCAAACAGGAGGGTTGAAGACACAAAGGTGATGGGAGATTGTTGGGTTAACCAAATTCTGTCCTTTTCAGGAAGTTTTATGCCATGGCTTCCAGTTTGTGGAAACCAGGTACTCTACTGAAATGATCATATTCTTCTAATGATAGCAGGAAAGAGTACACAAGATTTTCAAACCTGCCAAGAATGTAATTTGCAAAAAAGTGTTGATTTAAATTCATCTATTCCTAGCTTCACACCTGGAATTTTCATATTCTGGTGGATCTTTTGGGTCAGGGTCTCAACATATAGTGCAAAAAGCATTGGAGACAATGTGCATCTCTGCCTATTTATGTGTCTTACCAGGATCCTTTCAGAATTCTTGTCGTTTAGACTAACTATGACTGTAGGCAAATAATAACCAGTCAATGCCATCTTTAAAAAGTGAAGACCTAGCCCCACTCCCCAGGCCAACTCTAAGAAGGTCCATTTGACCATGTCGAAAGACCTGATATCTAGAGAGATGAGCAGCACCCTTTTTTCCCTCTTATCGTCAGTGTCAATAAGATGTATTGCATTCTTAGTATTGTCTGCCACTTGCCTGCCTCTTGGGAATAAATCCAGCCTGGTCTGGATGATTTATTTGTGACATCATCCCACCAAATAGATTGCTCAATATTTTAGTGAAAAGTTCATGTCCGTGTTGAGAAGTGAAACCAGTCAGTAAGAACCATATCGCTTAGAAGGAGTAAAATCCTCAGCTTTGTCACTAAGGGTGACAGAGCTCCTGTTTCTGCAAAGTTGTTGAAGTCTTGACTGTGTATCTCAGAAAGTTTGGCCACATTGTTTTAAAGAACAAAGAAGGGAAGCCATTTGGCCCTGGAATCTTCTGAGGCTTATGAGAATTGATTGCCTTGATTACATATTCCTGAGATTTGGGAAGCTCGAGTTTCATCCTGGAGTGACTCATATTTTCTTTAGGGAAGATCCTCTAAAGTAGTTGAACATATCACATGCTCAACCCTCTTCCTTAAAGTACAAGATGCTGTAATATTTTCTAAAGACCTCTAATTTGATCCACTCACCCGAATTGTCAGCCCTAGATCCGTCTGTAATGCTATTAAGAATGATATATTGACCATTGACTCCATTTTGCATAACTGACTCCATTTTCTGTGCTGACTCCATCTTGTGTAACAGACTCCATTTTCTGTGCTCGCACGTAGCTGCAAAGTGGGGAGGGGATGTTTTCGCTCTTCACTTGTTTTCGCTCTTCACCGATCAGAGTGAACTGGAACATGTTGTGTGGGATGCGTGCTTGGTACCTTTCATGGCAGAGATTGTTGTTGCCAGAGAAATGTGTGGAATGTACAGCTCTGTCTCGGAGTCCAAATACAGGGGCCTTGCCAGCTTCTGTCTTGACCTTGACACAGACCAGTACGGTCAGCTCGGTTTTTCGCAACAGAAGAAAGGGAGCGAAGTTTCTAGAACCTTCGCCTCATGTTGAGTAAAAGGTAATAAAGGTGGAGGATCTTGGCAGGTAGATTGGGAGCTCACTTATGGGGCAGACATGTCATCACCAGATAATCTGGGATTTGCGTCCCGATCACGAGTCCTGCCTGGTCGTCAACGGGCTCCTCCAGCTTGAGTTGGCAAGGATGTCGAGTGAACGATCGGTGAGGTGTTACTTTCTTTGTATATATAATTTCTAAGTTTCTCTACTCCATGTATATATGCTACATGTTATTCTGGGTTTGCGCCTATGTTACTTGATATTTGGGAGTCTGCATTAACCGATATATTTTGCCTTCCTTTCCAAAGCATTGAATTAATAAATATGTGTGTGTCACTTTAAATGCACCTGAATTTGTTTTCTTGCCTCACCTTAAGAGAGTGCTGGGTCTTGTTTTATCGCCTCGTCTTTTGGGAGTGCTGTTTTACGTGTGTTTTTTAGTGCACAGTGCATTTGCTTCCTCTCGGGAGTGCAGGGTTTAGGTGTGTCAAATTAGAAGCACAACACCGTCCTAATAGACACTATACAAATTTGTGCATGTTTCTTTCTAAGTTTGTTAGCCAGCTTCCGGCTTTATTGCTCCTCTTGAAGTACTTCTGTTGAAGCCTGGCCAAAGTTTACTGTGCCTTATTTAGTTATAGCATTCTAATTTGCCCACTACCTCGCACCTCCCAACCTACCCTGGAGCCGGGACGGCTCTAACCCAGATAAGAGAATATTACAATTCTCTTCATAGTATCTGTGGGTCTTCACCTTCCCCTGGAGCACCCTTGGGTCCCAAGGAGGTGCACAAGGCTGTGACTGTGTCCACACTGGCGGTTCGCCCATGGCTGCAGTTCGGCCTTTGTATTCCAAATCTGTTTTGACGCTGGTGCACAGCTTTTCAGGGTTACCACCTTCGGCGCCTGGGTCTGGTCAACCGACTCCAACAACTGTGTAGGGTTCTGGTCTACCGACTCCGATGACAGCATCAATGGCGCCGCTCAATGCTCCACCATTTCCCCTCTCCGACACTGAGACACTGCCTCTTCGGCTCTAGACGGCGTTGGATGTGGCGCCGGTGAAGCCGCCCGTCTTAAACTCTTTTCCTCGGCTCTCTGTAGCCCTCCCTCCTGTTTTTCCTTCTGAGGAACATTTTTCTGGAGGTGATGGAAAGGGTTTGGAGTTTCACCATCCCATCTCTGACATGGTTCAACCTCCTGTGGAGTCTAGCTGGTTGATTGAGTTGGGTGAAGCTAGTGGCTTGGAGTCTTCCCTGCCTTGGGGCTCCTGTCCCCTCCTGGTTTGGCTACTGAGGCGAGTTTCTCACTGGCGGATATGCTCAGACGAGTTTCTGTCATTTTGAATGTGACACTTCCTTCTGTGGAATTGACGATAGATCCCTTACTTGTCGTCCAGCATCAAGGCCATTTCAGGGATAGAGCCGGTGTTTCCTTATAGTGAGGCTGTTTTTGATATTCTGTTGGGGGCTTTGGCTAAACCTGAAACAGGGACCCCTGTAGATCGCTCCATTTTTCGCAGACACCATCCGGCCCCTAGAGATCCGACATGTCTCTTCAGACATCCAACTCATCATAGTTTTGTGGTTCAAGTTGCTTTGGCCGCCCAAAATGTTGATTCTTTCCCTGCTGTCCCTCCCAAAAGAGAGGCCAGAAGACTAGACACTTAAGGCAAGCATATTTACTCCTCCACTGGTTCTGCACTGCGATCCCTCAATACTGCTTGTGTACTTGGACGCTTCTCCAATACATTGTGGGACTCATTGGAGCGCCTGCTGCCCTCCTTTCTGGAAGAGACCCGGAACAGTCATGTTCCGTTAGTACGGGATGGACAACAAGTGACTAAACTAATCATTCGCTGTGGTCTAGATACCACTGATCCTGTAGGCCATGCTCTGGCCTCTTCAGTGGCTCTATGTCGGCATTCCTGGTTACGCACCTCCGGGTTTTTTCGAGGCTGTTCAAGCCATCTTGATTGACATGGCTTTTGATGGTGCTTGTCAGTTTGGCGCACATGCCAACTCTGCTTTGCAGCGATTTCGAGATAGTCGGGGTGGAGCAGATTCTTAACTCTGCCGTCTGGTTTCCTAGTACTCTTGTACTCGGTTTGTTTGGGGAAAGTTTCCTTTTTCATTCACATATGAGCAGTTCACAGGACGGAGCCCATTGGCTTTTATTTTCAAACCCGCCTTTCTAGGGTGACACTCGGTGAGGTGTTCGTGCTTGCTGCAGGTACTTTTATTCTTCTTATACTGTCGGTGACAGCTTAAGTTTCCAATTATCTGGGACTTA
Organism: Calotriton arnoldi; assembly: GCA_963921515.1. Lineage (NCBI taxonomy): Eukaryota > Metazoa > Chordata > Amphibia > Caudata > Salamandridae > Calotriton > Calotriton arnoldi. Next base: position 4,022,136 of record CAWUFW010000001.1, on the reverse strand, counting down.
TGTTATTTTGTGGCCTTATGTGCGCCTATTCTTTCAGTCTAATTTCTGAAGCTAGTTTTTTCTACTTGAATACTTATTCGATAGAGGGTATTTTGCTTCCGTTGTGCGAATGCACTGTTGCCTTGTTCTACGGGGACCATCCTCTGTATGCCTTATAGGCATTTTGGGAGCTACTTCTGGTGCTTTGTATCTCTTATAGGGACTTCAGTTTATCTGTCACTGATCACAAAGTGCTTGTGAGTTCCGCAGTGCACTCGGGATATCTCTTTTATCCATAGGGCATTTCTTCCCTTTAATGGTATCCTTCTTTCCATATAGGAGGTAATGAAACTAGTGTCAGAAACCTAGGCCTGGGTGGATTTTTAGTTCTGACCTAAGACCTTTATTAGTGCGTTGGTGCTTCTTGTTGTTCTACTTTTGCTATGCATTGGCAAGAAGATTTCCTGCCACTGATCTTTCAGGTTCCTTCTTAGGCTATAACTTAGTGGTGCAATAGGTATCGGAAGCTCCTCTAATGCATTGGTTCATATCCTTTAGGTGTTATTTTTTTACCAATTCAGTTCACATCCACAGCATTTGCTAACCGCATTTGTTGTTCTTCAGATTTCACCATCTCACCCCTTTTATCTGTGTTGTGGCTCATTTTCATCCTCAGTTGTCCTTCTGGAACATGGGTCCTTTAGACATGGATCCATTTCTTTGAGGACTGATTTCCAAGAAGGCTGGGGTCTCCCTTAGCATTCATTTCCTGAACATTCTTCTACCTCCTCATAGGACGTGAAAAGGATTCTATCCCTCAAAAGTCTGTTATACCACTTTTGTCGTATTTGGCAAGTTTCTTCTGCTTGAAGGGATTGTTTCTCTTTTTCTCCCTCTCTTCCTTTGGGAGATGTTAGTCTTTTCCTCTTTTTTAGTGGTGATATTGTAGAGGTTTTGCTTTGTATATATCCTGTCTCCTGTTGTGACATTTCTTACTGGCCTCGATCCTTGCAATGCTTGTGTGCACTGCCATCCAATATTTTGGTTTTTTAGGTCTCGCCTGAGCCAGCGCATGCGCTGGTCTGGCGAGACGTTTTGTAGTGTGGGCTTGCAGAAATGCGACCACAGCTTTTTGGCTGGCATCGAGTGTGCGGTTACGCGCACAATGACAAGCAGAGGTGCCATATGGCTTTCCTCTCTCGTCATGGTGCGCGCACACCACTCGCCAGCCTGCTTTTGCCGTTGCGCGCATTCCTCGCGGCACCCTTTCCTTTCCTTGCTCTACCAAGCGCCTCGCTCCGCCCCTCCCTCACCACAGAGCGCGTCTCCGCGATCGCGATCACTTTCGCTTGATCGCGATCACTTTCGCTTTTACGGCCGTTAAAGTAATGCGGCCGCGCGGCCAATGCTTGTTACAAATACCATTCAATGTATATTACTGCGCTACAGTGCATCCAATTTGATCAAACCGTACTTCATCTGAGTTACTTGGGTTAGCTCACAGATGTTAATGTGTTGTTTTCCAAAGCATAGCACCCATCCCATTATGCGCATTCTTCAAGTGAGCGAGCGGTGCCATACAAGTACAGTGTGTGACTAAAATGTTGGCGAGACTACTCTAAGGAGGGCCTAGATGTCGGCTGCTGATACTCATTGCAATGACTGATAGTAGAATGGGAACCTACATCTGACTGGCATGCAAGTCAGTCATGTTTTCACTCGTGACTAGGCATGACTAAGGAACACTCTCCATTCCGTGGGATACAAGGGGCAACTTTGTGCCGATAGTATCTGTTTTACGTAACATCTTTTTCTCACTTGATTGCGTGTCGGTGGTTAAATGGCTGCTGTCTGTCCATCGCTTCAGAAATGTAGGCAAGGCGCAAAGAAATGGAGAGTCTGGAGGGATGGTTCGGGAAACGAAGAAATATGTAATTCGGTGCGTAGGTTAAAGGCTTCCTGGGGAAAGTCGAAAGCGACCCAAAGCTGGGAGCTTAGTATAATAATAATAATATGAAAATAAAAAACCAAGGCCAAAGCATGCAGAAGGAAACGTTACTTTCGGCAAGAATCTGTGAATAATTGTGCAGGAAATCAGAGAAGGAATAACTCAGCAATTTACGGATCTAGGAAGCCACATCTATTTGAAACTTCACAAGCAGTTACTAAATGGAAGCCTTTACAGACATCGCTTAACATTAATACTAATACAAAATGGATTAGTGTGAACCAAACACCAATCTGAACTTGTAAAAATATAGACAGTCAGATTAAGATGTAGTTAATCCATTAATCTTTAGTACGACGAATACACAACAAACCTGCAATTTAATTTACAAAGCAAAAACAAAGGGATCTAGAAAGTGGCTAGTAGTTTCTTCACATCATTCTACCTAATGGATACGTCACATCATCCTGGCCACTTGTCTAGGGCAGGCACGACCATCCTATCCATAATTTAGGAGTGATTTTCGCTGGTGATAGTCCATTTATTCCCAAAATAAATGCTGCTTCCTGAACTGAATTCCATCACCTTTGTCTGCTAGAGGGGGTTCTCCCCTGTTGCACAGCTTTGAGAAAATTGCCATTATCCCTGCCATGGTCATATCATTGTTTGATTATTTTAACAGCCTGATGTCCGCACTTCATCACCCTCAGAACTCCAGAGTCCAAAATCCTGCAGCGTACCTGACATTTAGTCTGAAACAACGCTACCTTATCACCTCTCCCATGAGATCCCTTCATTGGCTGGTAGTAAATGAAAGAGGGCCCTTCAAGGCACTTTGCCTCGTTCAAAAGGCGTTCCTTGGCTGTGTGTCCAATGACCTCACAAAACTTCATCAACTATAAATTTAAAATCCTTCCTCTCACTCTCCCTGGGGTACCCTTCTGCCCAAACATAAGATGATACCAGCACGAAGCAAGCAGACTGGTTCCGAGAGCGCACAGCACCTTCTTTGTGTGTGCTCACTTTGATCCAACAACCAGATGAGTGAGATAGGGGAGAGAGGAAAGAAAAGTAACAAGCATTGGCATAGCCAATAGGTCTCGCTTTTGGGACCTTATAAGTATTTAGTTATGCAGCACAATATCCTTGGTGCAACAACATCAACTGTTGCATGGCTAAACACTTATAAGGTCCCAAAGGCGAGACCTATTGGCTATGCCAATGCTTGTTTTCTCACTTTGTGGGATTGATCCCTTCATGGCTATGTACTCCATCTTTTATCAGAAGCTTCAGTCAGGTCTTACTGCCTGATTTCTCTGTCTATTGGATGGAAATTGGTGGTTTGAGGCCTTCTGTGTGTTGACCTTAATTTCGACTATATCTTTTGATAGGTACCGGTGGTGGTCTTCATTCCCTTCATAGTGGAGTTTTTACACCTGCTGTTTTCTTTTAATTTCCATTCCATTCGTATACTTTATTTCGGTCGAATAGACCATAAAAGTGCATGTGCAATAAACTTGCAAACATTAAAACAATCCTAATAAAATGGGCAGACCAGTTAGTGAATATACAAGTTAAAAAGTTTCACAAGGTTCACAATACAATAGCCTCAAGCAGTCCATAGCTTGTTGCATCATTAACTCCCCTCTCACAACATCACCAGCCCTCTGCCTCGCACCAGCAGCCAGCTGAGTGAATATTTCCCCCCTTGTTAAAAACAATTGTGACAAGAATCACTACTCACACGATATTAATAACATCTAAAAACCGTTTGTAAATGATATTAGCTTTAAAAAGTTTGGAAGGAATGAAATTTAAAACCACATAGGAGAAAAAAAACAATGCATTGGCCTAAGACCGTGAGGTGGACTTCAAGGACAACCTGCGCGCACACCACATAGAGGTTAAAAATCACGACAGTGCATATACAATTGGCATGTGGGTGCCATATTTCAGGATCCTAATAGTCCAAAATCTAAATTGAATATATAATTTCCTGGCAAGAGCTGGTTGGATGTCATCCACGAAAGACTCTAATGTATACTGGTCCTTAATTCTCATAAAGTTGGCAGTTAAGGATCCAGTTGCTGAGCTCTCCTGTAATTCAGCAAGTTTGCCCACCCTATAACACCTTACCAATTCAGTTCTTGAGATTACAGGGCACACTTCCTCGGGGTTACTCCATAAGCTTGATCTACCCATCATACTGAATGCATCCTTGACATCAACAGACCATGCTATTTTTCCTGCGCCCGGAAGTCTCAGTACCTCCTTTAACTCTGTCCTATAAGCAGCCAGTTTCGTGGTTGCCCACAGACGGCGCCAAAACGTTAGAGGTCTAAGACCAATCTCATCCGCGATTGGTCTGATTCCTAGGTCGAAGCGCAAGGGAGTGAGTGGAGTACTGGGGGGAAGACCAAATAGCTGCCTCATTAAGTTATTCTCTGTCTTATTCATTTTTCTTAAAAAGCAATGCCCCCATAGTTCTGCCCCATACATTGCAGCACCCCTTGCTTGCACTTTATAAATCACTACTATTGGCCCAGCTGGTTTGTGGAAAGAATTCCTATATAGCTTTGCCAGCCTCCCCCCCCCATAGTCTGTGCTAACTTAAGACTTGCTTTAGCCATTTGCGGCCCCCATTCCAGATTTTCTGTTAGGGTAGCACCTAGGTAGTCAAATACCAATAACCTCTCAAGCATGATGCCATTCAAACAGGGATTAGATCGTGTCATACTGGCTGGATTGAACACCATAAATTTAGTCTTCTGCGTGTTAATCTCCAGCCCCCTGTTTTTACAGAAGGCATCAAAACTATTGAGGATTCTCTGGATGCCCATGGGTGACTTCAAAAGCAAAAGAGTGTTGTCAGCAAACATAATTGCTGGCACTTTTCTGTGTGCTAGCTTCGGGCATCATTATCCTTCACCTCGATGAGTTGATCGACCAGTGCATTGATAAATAAGCAAAACAGGGTAGGTGCGAGCACACACCCCTGTCTTACCCCTCTATTAACTGGGAGTGGAGAGGTAAGTTCACCATGTTTCCCAAACCTAATTTGCACATAGTTGCCTTCATGAAATCTCATAAGCATACGCCAAAGATAGGTAGGGCCCCCCAGGTCACTAAGTACAACTCATAGTTTGTCCCTGGGTACCAGATCGCAAGCCGTTTTTAGGTCCACAATTATTAGATAGAGACTGCCACCCTCTAATGTCACTGTTTTCCAATATAAAAGTTGGAGTCTATATATTTGGTCAACGGTGGAGATGTTTTTCCTAAAGCCGGCTTGGTACGGACTCAGGATTTCATGATCATCCATCCATACCTGGAGATGATCCAATAGTACCCGTGCAAATATTTTCTGGGTTACATCAATCAAACTGATGGGTCTGTAGTTGGTGGGCAAAAAGGGGAACCCTTTTTGAATATTGGGAGAATTTCTGCACCAGCCCAGGTTGCAGGGATCGCCATTCCCTGCAGAATAGCATTAAATAATACCCATAGATAGGGTCCCCATATTTTTGGTTCTCCCCGAAAAAGGTCCCCTGGTATCTTATCAAGCCCTGGAGCTTTGCCAGGGGATATCTTGCTTATGGCATTTGCTATTTCGATCAGGGCTATCTCAGGGGCCTCTTTGTAAGTAATCTGTAAGGAGGTGGTTGCTGGTTCTACACTGGGACCCTCTGCTTCCATGGTGGTGTATAAAGCCTGGAAATGTGTCTTCCATGTGTCTGGCTCTATATTTGGCTCTATGTCTGACTTCCCTTCACTACAGCCTGTACTGACTATGCTCCAGAATGCCTTCAGATCTTTATTTGATTGGGCAGTTTTTAATGCATCCCATTTATCCAGGTCCCATGTCTTTTTTGCTTGGTAGATGCTATCTCTATACAGTACCCTCTTTTGCTTAATTTGGCACCTATCCTTGGATTTGATGGCATCTATCAAAGCCTGCTTAGCCACTTGACAACTACCATCAAACCAAGATCGATTAGCCTTTTTTTCCCCTAGAAGATCCTTTTGGAAAGAATATTTTAACCAGTTTATATGTCAATGCTATATGGAGCTCTGCAACTCTGTTTTTTTCTTTAAACAAACTTTATTCATCATCTCCAGGTAAGATACAAATAGACAAATCATATAAATGTTATTTTCTTCATAAGAGACCCATATACACATGCGGTATAGTAACAGCACACGAGCAAGACATACCAGTGCGCGTTCATGTAATACAGACATAGTCTCACGTGAAAGGGCAGTCCTTGGAGCAGTCGGCATTATGACAGATTATTCCTGCATGACGTGTTTTGTAGCAAGTATCATATTACCTGTGTAAATAAATAGACAGTAACACACGTTTAATTAACACCCCTCCCCCGTCCTGCGCTGGCGAGCCACATCTCCCCACAGTGTTCCCAGTATCAGGTGCTGATGACCAGTGTCAAAATGAATACTGGTAATAGGAGCAAGCCTAGACTAAGAAAAAATGGAACTTCACTTATACATATAAGAAGCTACAACAGTGGAGTACCCAAATTGAACGTCAGAATATCGAATGCCTTAAAAGATTCCAACAATTGGTCCCAACTCATAGCGATCAGTTCCTTCCTTAGGCCTCTATTCTCTTCCCTTTGGATCGCTACACTCTCCGCCATACCCCATCGCTCTACTTCATCCTTCCAGCTAAGTATTGTAGGGGACCTGGGGGATTTCCACCTCTTGGTGATACCATGTTTCGCAAGGAGCAAGGCTAGGTCCGCAAACTTGGTTTGTACTTTAAGTTCTTTACGTTTTTTGTATAGACCTAATATACTCGCCTCCATTTTCTGCCATCCCAGGTTCCCTACTACAGTCTGTAGGATAGTGAGTACACCTCCCCAGTATGTCCTCAAGGCAGGACAGTCCCACAGCATATGTAACAGGGTGGCATCTTGCTCAGGGCATCTAGGGCAGTGCGGCAGGAGGGCAGGGAAAATGGCATGCAGGCGATGGGGGGTCAAGTATGCTCTTTGTGTGATCATATATTGAATGAACTTAAAGCGGGAGTTACGGGAGACCCTTTTTGGATATTCTAATATTGTTGCCCACTCCTTGTCAGACAGTGGCCTACCAATATCCAGTTCCCACCTGGAACGAGTTGCGGCGAGTGGGGTAGGACGGTGTGGACGTATGCCCCGGTAGAGCCATCTAGTTAAGTGGCCACCAGTCCCCATAAGGTACATCAAGTGAACCAGCTCATGGGTATCGGGTTCTACACCATGAGGCGCCCAATATTTTTTAACATACCGTGTCAGGCTCGCATAAGTCAGAAACAGTGAGTCTGTGACACCCCTCTCATTTATGAAATCAGAATGTGTAAGTAGCATTTTGTCACCAAACATGTCGCCCACTGTTGTCACCCCAGCCTGCGTCCATGGGTCTAACCGTCGAGAAGTAAGTGTGCCAGAGGTAGTTGGGATGCCCAGTAGGGGGATATTTGGCGAATATGCGGAGAGTGTTCGTGTACCGTAATGCCTGCTTCCAATAAGTGATAGCAGTTCTAAGAAGAGTGCCAGCTGTGTGATGTAATGTGCCGCTCGGAGAGAGGAGCCTATGCAATGTGCCCTGAGCTAGCATGTGCTCCGAATATGCAATCTCCTGTAAATTACGCCCAGCTAGCCAGTAGGAGAGCCATTGCAGCTGAGAAGCTAAGCAGTAGGCGTAGAAATCAGGAGCACCCATTCCTCCAGCGTCGGATGGGAGCAATAACTTCGCTAAGCTCAGGCGCCTTCGGCCCGAGCCCCAAATTAAGGAAATCAGGAGTGTATTTAGGGCTGTGAAGACAGCTCTAGGGATAACCACCGGCAGATTAACAAAATAATGCAAAAGACGCGGGAGCATGACCATCTTAGAGATTGCCAACCGTCCCGCTACCGAAAGAGGGAGTGAGGTCCAAAACACAATTTGTGCCCTTAGGGACCGGATAGCCTTATGTAAGTTGCCGTCAATTAAATCTGTTTTATTTCTGTACACCTGTATCCCCAAGTATTTAAAAGTGTGATGGGCAACAGTTATCGCGCGATGTCCAAATGGTATAGTCTGGTCAATTATATTAGAGCCGAAGGGGAAGGCTTGGAACCTTTCATAATTAATGGCTAGGCTGGCTATGCGTTCGAACTGTGCAAACAAACTTGCTACAGGGAATAAATTAGTCCGCAGGTTCCTAGAGTACAAGATGATATCGTCTGCATAAAGAGACAGAGCATGATGAGTATTATTAAGGACTATCCCCCATTCCCTAGAGGAAACTCGAAGTTTGTGGGCAAGAGGTTCGAGGGCAAGGGCGAAAAGGATGGGAGAGAGGGGGCAGCCCTGTCTAGTGCCACGTTGTGTTTGGTATGGGTCCGAAATGTGCGCTCCTGTGCGCACCCTCGCTGTGGGAAGATGGTATAACAATTGAATCCAGCGCGTGTAATCCTGCGGGATCCCAAATTTCGATAATGCAGATAGCATATAATCCCAACTCACCGTGTCAAACGCTTGAGTATGGTCCAAAGCTATGCAACCTGCTTCAGAGGTCTCCTCACTACAGGAAAACATTATACTACAGAGTTTATGTATATTCAAGGAGGTACTGCGCCCGGGGACAAAGCCACATTGGTCAATATGTACCAGTTTCAGGATTAAGGGTTGTAGGCGATTCGCCAGGATTTTGCTCAAAATCTTAAACTCCGTATTCAGCAGCGAGAGAGGGCGGTATGAAGCTAGTAGAGAGTGGTCTCTCCCAGGTTTAGGGAGCGAGGTTATTAATGCTTGTACTGTGAAAGGAGGGAGTGTGCCCGTCTCGAAGGCCTCTATATATAATTTATGGAGTTGTGGGGCCAGTTGTTGTATATAAGCTGCGTAAAAATCCACAGGTAAGCCATCCAACGCTGGAGTCTTGTTCCTAGGGAGGTCTCTGATTGCAACCTTTATCTCCATTAATGTGATAGGGTCAACCAGCATTTTCTTGTTCTCGTCTGAAACCTGTGGCAGTTCCATTGAGTCCAAGAATGTAGCAACTTCTGAGTGCGCAATATGTGGTGGGGCAGTATATAATACTTTATAATAGTCATAAAAAGCTGCATTAATGTCCATTTGTGTAACAGCCCTAACATGTCGGGAGGACCAAATCGTAGCAATAGGAGTGGGGGGAACAGCATTCCTCAGGATCCGTGCCAGCAGGGTACATGGCCTATCAGATTCTGCATGTGTTTTTTGTAGGTATGCGCGATAGTCATTATACGCAATTGCTCCAGTAATTCCGCATATTTAATGCGTGCTTCCTGGAGGTCGAATTTAGTTGAGGGGTCCCGAGATACCCTAGTCTCAAGTGTGTGTAAACTATCCTCAGTGTCTTGCAACTCCCGATGTATCTGTTGTCGGGCACCGGTGGAAGTGCTAATAGCTGTACCCCTTATCACCACTTTGAATGCCTCCCACTCCAGTCCCGTAGAGGAGGAGGTACCCGCGTTCTCAGAAAAATAATAGGTTATGGCGGATTCGAGCGCCGCACGATAGACTCCGTCCTCCAAGTGACCGGGGTTAAAGCGCCATGTGGGCACCGGCGTGGGGACACGGCCCCAGGAAAGTGTAATCTCTAATGCACTATGGTCCGATACTGTTTTGCCCACAAAGGCAGCTCCGGTGGACCGGGTGACGAGCGACAGGCTACATAAGATGTAGTCAATCTGCGTGTGCAGGTCATGGGTGGCCGAGTAAAATGAATACTCTCTCATATCCTCGTTATGTTTGCGCCAAACATCCGCCAGGTCCCACCCTGTGCCCAATTAAGTAATGTCTTCGAGTGACGTAATGACTGTGCCCCGGCCAGAGGAGGGTGGGACCAGTCCATGAGTACATCCGCCACCGCATTCAAGTCACCGCCCTCTGCAACTCTGTTTAGAGGGGATAAAATGCCATCTAGAATTGTAATGTTTCCCATTTCCATTAGGGTCAGGATGATGGTTGAGTATAGGGAGGCCAGCTTGTCAAGGGAGTGTTGGATTACCGCCCACTGTATTCTTCTCCTATTATTGGAAAGTGTTAGTTCATCTGGTGGAGTACTGGGAACCAAATGATTCCTCAAGTCCAGCAACTCTGGTTCCATAATCAGAGCGTTGTGGTCGCTGTCGTGTCGAGGCAAGACAGCAAAATCGACTACCCTATGCCATATCCTGGCTTCCACTAGGATGTAGTCTAACAGGGAGGATTGGCCAACTCTGTTAAATGTTAACTTCCCTGGTGTATCAGATTTTGTGCGGCCATCACAAGCTCTTAGGGAGTAGTTTAGTGTGAGTGAATTTATCTGGAGTGCCAGCGGGGACCATGCCCTGATTGGCGAAATTTGTGGATCAGGGATTGCCCTGCACAAGTATTCTTCACAAAAGGTTACATCATTAGGATCAATGAGGGGCTCAAATTGGCAATTAAAATCCCCACCTACAACCAACCACATGTTTGTGGTGATTGTGGGAATAAAGAGTCCCAATTGGTCAATGGTTGAGGATTCTTGGCTAAGACTTACAGGCCGAGAGTAGACATTAATGAAAGCAATTCTAATCTTTGAAGAGAAGGTAAGTGATATGCACTGGATATCATTGGAAGGAGACTTCAGCTGCTCAACCGTGCAACCCAAGTGTGTACCCACCCATATGCAAAGGCCCCCAGATGGTCTGCCCCTTCAGGTACATTGAATGACGCACACCCCATCTGAAATGCATCTTCCCGTGCCCATGTTTCCTGGAACATACATACGTCATATTGGTCCACAAAAAGCCCCCAATCTGGGCAGTTCAACTTACATTTCAGGCCAGCAACATTCCAGGATAGAACCCTCAGCTTATTTAATTCCTTAAATTTTTCTTGATTGGCTGCATAAGTGTGGGTTTTGGGGGGTTGAATTTCCCTCATGTGGGCACAAGGGTGCTTCTCTGCCGGCCTTAGTGGGGCTCCTCCACGCAGTGTAGTATTGTCTAAGGGAACAGGGCTTGGGTCTACTGATGTTCCTAGTACACTGGTCAGAGATCGTGTTGCAGGGGAGCGTATAAAAGGGTCCAATGTATTACCAGCTTGTAACAGATACATGACCAAAGGCTCTTCCAGTGCACCTTCGCTGCCCTCGGCCTTCTGATTTGCTTCAGGTTGCTTCTTCACTGCTTCTACCCCTGACCCATAGTGGGTAATTGGGCTACACTGGCCACTGCTGTGCTCTTCTGTCTCCCTGGAAACCCTCGGGCTGTTAGTCACCTGGGCTGGGTTTTGTATCTTTGCTTGTCAATCTACTTCTTCTTACAGAACCCCAAATCTATTGGCTACAAGTATGTTAAATAGCAAGGGTCTGGGAGGTTGATGCCATTGGCCCGGGAACCGTTAGTTTTGAGACCACATGCCCAACTCAGAGCCATTATGAGCCCTAGGTGGCATTTGACCAGGTGTATAAAAATAACCCAACGCAAAGGGCCTAATTACTGTAGCTAAGTCCTGACTACAATGATTCTTACTTAAAAGTCTGCGGACGGTCAAGGGGTTTTTAAAATAAATAAAAACACAATCCCCTTGCTTATCTTTTTGTCTGTTGCCCACCCAACTGACTCTGCGGACTATGAGGATTTACCCTGCTCTATCATAAGCGAGCTGTCTGTGCCTCGCCAACCAAGATTCAAGATTGTTTATTGTTTCAGTTAGTTAAAACCACTACAATACAATTTCTATAATAAAACTACAGTAAAAGTTTTTTTTCTATAAAACCTAAAAATCGTAAAAGAATCTTTTGTTTGACAATTATTAACACTCAGTTTTGTATGGAGATGTCGTAATTCAATTAGTTAGTCTCTTAATAAAAATACAGATATTTTCCAGGTGCATTATTAATAAGTCTTTACAAGAGTGAATATTTCTCCAAATGTTCTTGCCTTATTCACCATTGTATCCCAGAAGCGAGTGCAATCTCAGGGCCGGTCAGTCTTGTTTGGTATTAACGAGCGATGCTCCACAATCATTTCCCTTTTTTAATTTTTTTATTATTTTAAAGCTTGCGTATGTACGGAAAGGAACTTTATTAGTTTACAGTTCAGTGTAACGTCTGTTGGGTCCAAAGCCGCTATAATTGCAGATCTGCAAGTTTTTATACCTCTGGTATTCATGGCTTGTTTTAATAAAGAGATTTGCGCTTGTGATAATTTGGGGCATATGCAGACTAGGTGGACAAAATCCTCTTTGCTACTTCCACATAGTCTACAATCTTTCGGCCCTTTGTGAACCCATGTTGGCTGATCGGCAGTAGACGGCAGATTGCCTAAACGCAAAGCCATTAGTTCCAACTTTTTGTAGAACGAGATGTTTAGGTATGGCGCTGGGGTAAGTGTTTTATAATTAGTAATTACCATCCAGGCGTGTTTTCTCTTACCGGTCGCCAACCAAAACAAACATTTATTCCTCAAATCAAGTTGGGTTTCCCTCTGGCCGCTTTTAATTTCAGGTACACCTGTCAGTATAATAACATACGGAGATGAGGCGGGAGGTAGATTTATGATAGGAAGACTCACCCTTTCGTCCCTTCCCTCTATGCCCCCCTCACCCCCACCCCTTCTCTGCTCAACGTGGGCCCATATGCGTGCAAGCTGTTTTTGTTTATTCCCCTATTGGGTTGTGCTGGTTCGTTGCTCCTAGCCTCACAATTAGCACTCCCAGAGCCCGAGATGGTGGTGGGGTGTTGAACATACAGTGAAGCTGGCCTGTCTATGGGTGTCATACTAGATTTGTCTGTCTGGCAACTGATATCATCCGAGTTCTCTTTGCTTTTGGAAGACCTTTGTTGAATTTTTTTCTTTTTGTCCCCACCCGGGTTGCTTGTTTATGTTTTCTGTTCTTGGATGTGCCGGTTACCACACCCCCCTTCCGTGTGACTACTTTAGGTACAGCTCCTTCCTCGTTACATTTAACTTGTGGAGATAGCAGGGGAGCGGTTACCCTAACTGGGGTAACTGGTGCAGTTTGGGGGGGAAATGAGTCGATCGAAGAGCAACGAGTGGCAATTCCTGAGGAATCAAACGGAAGATTTCTCATGCCTTAAGAAATGGGATAATGCTAAGAAACTTTAATTCTTGCATAGTTGTTTTTGATTTGCCAATGCAACCTAACCATGATCATACCATGCTTAATTTTCAGTTTTATTATTAATTATTTTGCATAAATTGTGTATAATAAGCCCTGGTTTGGCGGGTTCGTGGGCGACTTTCCATTTTTCTCCTGAGACTCCGACCAGTTATTTTGAGACTTCTTTTTCACTTTCTTAGGATGCTGTCATTACTTTATGAGTTTGCCACTTAGAATCTACCTAGATTTAGTTGCTTAAATTGGGGATTTTGCTATGGTTTGTCTGTATTACTGTATTTGAGCCTTCATGAAAGTTTATGCATTACTCTGTATCGTTTTTATGAACAATTCTGTAATAAATCTATTTTTCCCTATTCTGATCTAGAATCTAGAGTTATTAACTGGTTCTGAGCTTTATTCAGATTTTTTTACTCTACTAAATTAATGTTTGTTGGGGAGGAGAGTAATCTCTTACTGCTAAATCAATGTGAGTAACTCAGAGCCGAACAGCCCAAGGTAAAAATCGGGTACACAAAATACTGGGGTTCAACCAATTATTGCGGTTTGGCTCCCACAGTAGTACATGCTGTAATACTATTTTAAACATACAAAACAGTGATGGATGGAATGCTTGAATTAATCTCAGCCACTGGTAATCACTCAGGCCGCATCCCAATCCATTGTTGTTTTGCACACCATGCCACCTACGTTTGGACCAAGCTATATGCAAATCAGTCTAAACCTTGCTCCAATAGGAATTGTCCAGCCCGAACTGCAAAGCCAGGGCCTCCCTGAACCACAACACAAGCAACCCAGGACCGGTTTCACCCTAGTTATGGGCTTATCAGCCAGGTACAGATTGGTTCCACTGACACAGTGTGCATGGGACCCTCATCTGGGCATACCCGTGCCACTTAGGGCGACACAATAAGTATACAAAATCATGATGAATGGAATGCTTGAATTAATCTCAGCCACTGGTAATCACTCGGGCCACATCCCAATCCATCATTATTTTGCACACCATGCCACTTCAGTTTGGACCCAGTTATATGCAAATCAGCCTTGACTCTGCTTCAATAGGCACAGTCCAGCTTGAACTGCCAAGCCAGGACTGGTTTCGCCCTAGTTATGGGCTCAACAGCTTGGTTCCAGTGACACAATGTGCACGGGACCCACGTCGTGGCATTCCCGTCCCACTTAGGGTGACACAATAAGTATGCCAAACAGTGATGGATGGAATGCTTGAATTAATTTCTAATTTATACACTGGAAAATGCAGTTTGTGAATGAGGCCACAAGCCTCAACAGAATAACAAAAGTTTGAGAAAACATGAAGTGAAATGAAATAGGAATGTACCAATAACCAATTGTCAACATTAGGAAAGTGCACAATATATTAAAAATTAGCTAGTTGGTATAACAACAAAAGAACAACCAAACAGATTCATTGTAAAGATGTCTCTGATGCAGAGAAGTTTCATGCGGCCCAGATGCTAATTCAAACTGTCATTATAATCAGAGAAAGGACTTAGTGAAACAAGAAAAGTGTAAAGTGCACCAAAAATTTGACTGAAAGACTAGAATCTAAACACTTGCCGTGTCACAGCACAATCAAAATGCATGATGAGTGTAAATGTCCAACTGAGATTGTAACATGGACCTATTGTTCTTCTTTACAGGCCACAGCTATGTCTAACTTGGCTCTGCATTTCATGAAGTGCTCTAAATCAATCACCAATCATTCCATGCTGCGAATGAATGCATGTTGTGGGTGTTTTGGTGGTGTATAAGAGACACATTTTGAATCTTCTATCTAATCATAAATTAATGTTGTGAAATTCTACACCTCACTTAGGCAGGCTTGCCACTATGTTTTAAGAGTGTGCGTTATACAAAATATCACATTTTTAGGAGCTGCAAATGGAGAGATGCAATCAAGATTAATAGTTTTGAAGCCACATCTGTTGTGATCATCTGGGATAATGTGTAGAAATCAGAGACACCCCATTGTGGTCAGGAAGAAAATGGCTGTCTGTTATTCTTATACACAGGGTCACTGGAATTATGCTGCATGGGAGGACCAATTATGCAATAGGGTTGAATAAATTATGCAGCATCAAAAGGCAAACTACGTGGCATAATGCGGCACATTTTGTGATAGTATTACTTCATTATTTTATCATGTTCGCACGTTTAACACCAGTTTAACAGCCAAGTTGACCGGTCAACCTTTGTGAAGGGCCTTCCACTGCTTGGCAACACATGTTGCTAAGGTTTTAGCAACTTTTGAAACGCTTGAGCTAGAAACAATTTTTATGATAAAATCCACAGATTATGCAGCAGATGATGGATTATGTGGCAAATTCAGAAATCCTTAAATCGCATGATTACTGTGGTCATGGTTATCAGTGGTGGATCTACCGAACGGGAGTGGTGGGTCGGGGTGGTGGTGAAAGAAAATAGCACTCTAAAAAATTGCCGAAATGGTTCGTACTGTGATGCTCTTCGGTGCACTTTCCATGTGTGGCTAGGCATTATATGCTTCGCATATTTTAACCCCATTAATATGGGTTGTAGTCAGAAATGGTTTGACCTGTCAGTGTGGGTCACCAGTTGGCACAGTCCTCCTGGGTATAGTATTCTATCTATTTGTACATGTCCGGCATGCACTGTCCTCCCTATGTTTCAGTCTCCATGCATCCTTGAGTCCCCAATCACCCTTTCATTTTGCAACGCCCTGGTTCACCTTAATGGGTTGGGTGCTCGGCAGGGATCTGTCTAGCCCCATATCTACAACACAGTTGAAGTTTTCACCTAGGGCCATAAGGACTGTGGCTCGCAAGCCAGTTCCAGAGATAGTTTGCAAAGGAACGTTAACTGGTCTTGGTTTGTAGCACATATGCTCCCAAGCATTATCTCATTACTGTGCAAAGAGACTCTCCCTGTCTATTTGAACATCAGTGACCACAAAGGGGACCCCAGGTCTGGTCCATATCAACGTTTGTCTTGTTATTCTGCATGTAGTTGCGTTTGCTTAATTAGTTTGCCAATAACATTTAGCAATTAGGCTATGGTTTTGTTTTTATTTGAGTGTTAACTTTGTCTGTCATCATTTAGGATCACTTCAGGAAAACTTTGCAGGAGAAAGAGAGAGCATTTATTTTCTACTTAACCCCCATTTCCCCAACTTGATCACAATGCTGGATAGTCTTAGTTCATAAGAGGAGAGTTACAATATATATTGTAACAGTGATTGTGCATTTTACTGGTTATCTGTTCTAATGCATATAGAAGAGTTTGGATAAGTGAACACCATTCAGTTGGGTAGCAATGCCATGCGTTAGGCAAGTGACATTACTCACACAGATTACATTGACTATCATCTCTGGTCCCATACTAGATCAATATTGGTCATCTTGACAATATAGAGAAATTTGGGCTATACAGTTGTTGTCAAAGCATAGCTCGAACTTAAACTACAGAATGTACCATTGGAAAACAATCAGAGATTCACAACTGGCACCCTGACCCAACCAATTCGACTACATTCAAACCTAAATAATTAAAACCCCAATTGTTGACTTCACATATCAACTCTCTTGTATTGAGATACTTAGGTTTAATTTCCTCCTTGGAAAAGTCCCAAGAGGGGACGAGACACATGTCTGGTTAGGTTTAGCTTAGGAATAATTAACATTATAACTTATGTTTACAGTTTGTAAAAGAATGATTAAATCAAACTAATTCTATACTGTAAGCAACATTCAGTTCTTTAATCTAATGTGGTGTGCTTCCAAGTAGAAACAATTGTAATAGTTGGGTGCAATATCTTCATCATCACACACCTCTACACCGTTGCTAATATGTGTATTAGTTATAGGAATAGTCTCTTGCGTAATTATAGCCTTATTACTTCAAAAATAGAAGTTGTTGTGGATGTGCATAGCATTGAACCACGGCTACTATTATAGTAGTTCTCTCATGTACCATTGTATACACACATCATCATTCACAACTGAGCACCATCACACGTAAGCACACACACTAGTATGCAAATAGTTTAATGGAAGCTTGCATTTCTTCTGTCTGTACTGCACATGTTTTGTAGAGGAGGGAGCTTTTCCTGCGGATGCCTAAGTGAAAGCTGTACTCTGTATCTTACTGAAGGTTGAGTAAAACTAGTACTATATAAGAGCTTTGCCAGTGATTATTTTAATTTCTACTCATTATACCACAAAATTCCCAATAATGAACTGTTTTGGTAGTCATTGTATGTGACTGGTTCAGTGTTACTTCAGAGAAAATTACAGTCTTTGTGCCAGTGGCTGTTTAAAGAGGAGGTGACTGGAAATAGACCTCTCTTGTAACCTTATAAATATTAATCTGGTGTTTATTTATTAGGATGTAGGCCTGAAGTTACTTATATGATACCCAAAAGAGACAGAATATCTTAAAAAACTATTTTTTGACAGCAAACCTGGGAAAATTTCCATCTCCTGTTGTTGATATTTTAAAACATCAAAAAGAAAGATTTTCTTCAGTAATAAGTATGCGAATATTGGTGTCCAAAATTGTTGAGAAATCTAATTAACAAGGGGAAATCGTGAAAGTCAAGTAAATGTGGCCTTGAAGTAAAATTTAATTTCTAGAGCTAACAAGGATTTATGATTTGTCAGAGGAACAGGGAACTAGATATAGTTAATTGAATAATGTATTTTTCGGTTAAGTTGTGATGCAGCGTGAACGCTGTTTTTTTTTTTTAAAACATATTTTATTAAGTTTTTAGAATTTACATCCGTGAGGAAATAGACATTTATCACAGGTGTATCAGATTTCGCAGTACATCAAAGTAAGGAAAACCATTGTGGGATACAAGTTGTATCATTGTGCGTATTTTACAACATTTTAGAATCACGTTGGTCATTTCTTGTTAAACGGTATTGTACATAGTAAGTACCACATGGTCCAATTATTACTACATATCTGGAATATTTGAAACCTAATGAGAGGATAATCGAAATGGAGCAATTAAACTAACTGTGGTATCTTGCCTTCTTCTCTACTCTGTCCTTTCATTGTGTCCTGTACTTTGCTGCTCAGCCAGTCTCTGTGATGTCATGGAATGTTGCCTCTGTGTATGTTCAAGTGTATGAGTCAGTTTATCTATGTAGGCTGAGCAGCAGGGTTGCTGCTCCCGGTGGGGCTTACTATCTTATACATACATACTTGGGTTAATATGCTGTTTATCCTACTTCAACTCCTGTAACTATTTCCTAAGAATAAACCTGGAACTTGGATACAGCTACAACAGAGTCATCTTATTTTTATGGAATTCCACACTGGCTACGAGCTGAAAAAGTTCCCATTTGAGAGAATAAGGACTTCACTGAACTTAAAGAGATCATCTTTGTAACTTAGGACAAGAAGTGAAACGTTTAAAAATTACTTTCTTGCGTCTGGGTGCCCCACCGGTGTCTGGTTCCAACGGACAGTCTCAACCCAGAGCATTTCATTACTTCTAAATTATCTGCAACATACTTAAAGGACTACCTAGTTTACTGCTGATGAGTCAGCTTACTTGTGAGTGACTGTTCTGCTGCTGACTATCCTCTGTCTTTGCTATTTGTGCCAACCTGGTGTTCAAAAACTTTCTACTTACAAAAGCGCTACTTGGACTGCGTGGGAGTCCGTGTCTTGACAGCCTCAGCCCAGGGCATGTGATCTGACGCTGCCTAATGATAATTAATTTAGCGTTAACAAGGACTTGTGCTAATTAAGCATTGTTTAACTCTTGCTGAATCAACCTGGCTCACACTTAAAGGACGTCCCGGTCTACTGCCAGTGAGCCATCCTGCTAACCTGTGAACGAGTGTGCCTGCATCACTTCTACAGTCCCACTACTGCGTTTGGATGTTTTTCGTTTTGTGATTAAAGTTATGTGTACTCCTTCAGACGGGCATTTACTTGAAGTGAAAAGTACAGAACAGTACTCTTACAGTTTGCTATGGCATCTTAGCAATTTATGGATATCGCTTTTCTGGCTTTGAAGGATATCGCTTTTTCTGGCTTTGCGACGAGTGGAACTGTGTCTGAAGAGCATTGCTTATAGTATTTAGAATCAACAATACTCTTCCCAGTTTGAGTGACGGTTGGTAAATCTCCCCTCCATCTGCATCTTTCAAGCAGCTCTGGCGTTCGGAGAATCATCCTTCTCGAGCCCCATCTCGAGCTCCTCCATGACGTCTTCCTCCTCAAGTCCATGGAACACAACCACGAGCCTATGGTACAAGCACTCGTCATCGCGCGAGGTCACACAGAGTGACCTTACGTAGCGGCCATTTTTTATTTAGGCTTTTGCTACCTGGTATCCTGGCAACAAGGTATTATTGCCTGGATTGTTTACGGAGTGTCACCAACTTCCTTGCTATAACAGTATTTACCTTACTAATCTTCTCATTCTTTGGCGTTCCTAGTGTACTTTCTTCAGCGCCAACTGCACACGGTGATGTGCACACCTTCATGACTTTCCAACAAAGATTGTGCCTTCTTTAGACGTGTCACTATTCCTATTAATCTGCGGTGGCACACACACCTAACGTACGTTTTAAATGTTTATTCTGCACGGCATTACAGTGTTCCTTTTATCTGAAGAGTTAAAAGTGCATTTATTCTTATTTCTCCTATCCTTTATCTATACTGTATTTTTGTCTAATGTACTCCTTATTTTATTCTTATGATGCTTATCTCTCTTGCTTATATGCTAGACGTTTACTATGTTTCACTAAATTTGAAATCTGCTTATGTAATTTTTTTTTTATGCTTGCTAGTGTTGAGCCTACTATGGTATCCAATCTAATTACTTGTGCGGAGCCATGATGAGTTTAAATCGTATGTTCTTATTTAAAAAAAACATTTTTTGTATTGCCATGTGCTACAATTGCTAATTTTATTGCATCCTAAACTGCAAATGCCAATGTCATTACATGTATTTTCTTGTGTGGGCTAGTTACCTCACAATGTAATTTTACATGTTTCTTTAAAAAGTGCTGGGTTTGCTTTGTGCAGGGCATCCTAAACTATTGTGCTGAGCCATTAAGGTGCTCAATTCTGTTTGTGCTGGGATTGTTTTTTTGCAGGGTATCCTAAACTATTGTGCTATTTTGTTTAGGCATGCTAGTGTGCTGAGCCATTAAGGTGCTCAATTTTGTTTGTGCTGGGATTGCTCTGTGCAGGGCGTCCTAAACTATTGTGCTATTTTGTTTACGCATGCTGGTGCTGAGTCATTATGGTGCTCAAACCTATTTAATTTGTGCTGAGTCATTTAGGTACTCAATTCTATTTAAATGTGCTGAGCCATTTGGGTGCTCAATTCAGTTTATGCTTTCTTGTGATGGGCCATTAAGTTGCCCAACTCTTTTTACGCTTTCTAGTGCTGGGATTGCGTTTTGCATGCATCCCAAACTATTGTAGTGGTAAATCTTTATTTTAAGTGACTTGTTGTGAGCATAATTTTTGAGCTCGTTGGGGGAGCACCTTACGCTTTCATCATTGCTTGCGTTTTCAAGTGATGGCTTACGGAGCACGTTCGCTCCATCTTTCCATTTGTTTTTGTCTGGTGGTGGACTGAAACCACGTTAAGTGAGGTTTTTCACTTATTATTTGCATTTATTGTTGTACACCATTCTTTTGGTTGTTCTGGGTGATGGGACATTTCACTGAGCTTAAACCCATTTCTTTTTTGTTTTATGTTATTAAACACTTCTCCTTGCTGTGGAAAGGGGGGTGTGTATGTGTTCTGTCTCTTGTATTCCTTTCTATTCTGTTTTCTGTGCTCTCTTTCTTACCGCTCGTTTCCTTAGTTTTTATTGTCTCCGTTAGGGAGGGAGATATGTGGTATCTTGCCTTCTTCTCTACTCTGTCCTTTCTTTGTGTCCTGTACTTTGCTGCTCAGCCAGTCTCTGTGATGTCATGGAATGTTGCCTCTCTGTATGTTCAAGTGTATGAGTCAGTTTATCTATGTAGGCTGAGCAGCAGGGTTGCTGCTCCCGGTGGAGCTTACTATACCTGTACATACATAGTAAGTACCACATGGTCCAATTATTACTACATATCTGGAATATTTGAAACCTAATGAGAGGATAATCGAAATGGAGCAATTAAACTAACTGTGGTATCTTGCCTTCTTCTCTACTCTGTCCTTTCATTGTGTCCTGTACTTTGCTGCTCAGCCAGTCTCTGTGATGTCATGGAATGTTGCCTCTGTGTATGTTCAAGTGTATGAGTCAGTTTATCTATGTAGGCTGAGCAGCAGGGTTGCTGCTCCCGGTGGGGCTTACTATCTTATACATACATACTTGGGTTAATATGCTGTTTATCCTACTTCAACTCCTGTAACTATTTCCTAAGAATAAACCTGGAACTTGGATACAGCTACAACAGAGTCATCTTATTTTTATGGAATTCCACACTAACCCTTCCCCGAACTCGTCTGACCCTACCCCGATCTCACCAACGTAACAGAGAGTTCCACCAATGGCTCACATCATCACATTACACATTTGAATATGCACACTTGGTATTATGCAATCATAGGACTGTGTTTAGAATTACATTGTATACTTGGCAGGGTCTGCGTTATTGGTAACTCCTACTGGTCCTGTACTACGGGGACCGGTGCTGGCGCTAGTGCCTTGAAAGCCTCCAAAATTATTTCCCAGTCCATAGAAATTACCTTTTTGCGTAGCCCGCGGGCTTCCTCTCGCTGATTTGCCACGCCCTCTGCACTTCCCCATCTCACCACCTCCCCGTGCCACCCATGGAGTGTTGGGGGTTTAACTGACTTCCACCGCATTGTGATAGAACGTTTGGCCATGAGTAGGGCTAGGTCTGTGAAGCGAAGTGGTTCTTTCTGCGCCCTGGAGCGCCGGGTCAGTCTTAACCGGCAGTTACCTGCCGTGCTCAGCACAGGAATCCCAGTCGCAGAAGCGACCATTGTAATCACTTCTGACCAGTAGTTAACAATCACTGGGCACAGCCATAACATGTGAAGCAGGTCTGCCTCCTCTAATTTGCACCTGGGACAGTGGTGTTGCGTGGTTGGGAACATGCGCTGCAGACGGTGTGGGGTGAGATATGCCCTATGTAGCACCATGTATTAGATAAATTTAAATTTGGCGTTCCGAGGGATTTTTTTGTGGTATTCTAAGATCATGCACCATTCCTTGTCTGTCAGCTCTTTATCAAGATCCATGGACCATCTATTACGTAAGTCCGTCAGTGGGATTCAAGTGTGTGTTTTGATGCCTCTGTACAGCCATTTGGTGAGGTGGCGTCCTTCCCCCATTAGATAGGTCATATAGACCAATTTGTGCTGTGCAGGTGCCTCTCTGTGCGGGGCCCAGTGTTTTTTCACGTATTGGATGACCGCAGCGTGCGTGAGGTATAGCCTGTCAGTGACCCCGTTGTGTCTGGTGAAGTTCCCATGGTCCATGAGGGTGCCATCATCGAACAAAGTGCCAACTGTAGTAACTCCACCCTCAGACCAGGCAAGGAGTCTCCGTTTGGTAAGTAAACCAGTAGGAGTGGGGATGCCCAGGAGCGGTGTGTTGTCAGAATATGGAAGGCAACGACGCGTGTAGTGGAGGGATTTTTTCCAGTACGTGAGCGCAGTACGAAGGAGTATCGGGCGCCTGGGGGTATAGTAGCCCGCGGTAGCAATAATGTGTGTAACTCCCCTCGGTCGATTTCAGATGGTGTGTAATCTATTTCATGCAAATTACGTCCTGCCAGCCAATATGACAGCCATTGGAGTTGGCTCGCATAGCAGTAGGCACGGAAATCTGGGGCACCCAGGCCACCCTTGTCTGTGTCCAATTGTAGCTTAGACAGTCCCACCCTACGACGGCCATTACCCCATATCAGGTCAGACAATATCAGGTCCAGCGATGTGAGTGTGGGAGTCGGGATTACTACTGGCAAGTTGGTGAAGAAGTATAGCAGGCGGGCCAGGACCACCATTTTTGGGATCGCCACCCGGCCCATCACAGAGAGCGGTAGTGAGGACCAGAATGTTACCTGTGACCGGAGTGCCCGGATAGACTTATTTAGGTTACCTTCTGTAATATCCGGAGCGGTTCTGTAAACTTGTATGCCCAAATATTTAAACGTGTGTGTAGCGACTGTTAGAGAGTGTTGCCCAAACTGGATCGCCTCGGGGTGTACCCCGGGGTGGAAGAAAAAAGCGTAAGATTTATTCTCATTTATAGTTAGTCCTGAGAGTTGTGCAAAGTTAGTAGAAATGTCCAGCGTCGGTGTCAGGTCTGTGATCAGGTCTTGGTGTACAGTATGATGTCATCTGCATAAGCAGACAACACATGGGTGACATTTCCTAGTCTTATACCCTTCTGTGCTGTCAGCAGCCTTAGTTTAAGGGCCAGGGGTTCTAGGGCTAACACAAATAATAATGGAGACAACAGGCAGCCCTGACGGGTGCCCCTGCCAATCGGGTATTCCCGCGAGATGTGGCTACCTGTGCGGGCACTCGCAGTGGGAGCTGAGTATAATATCTTAACCCATGTCAGGTAGTCTGGAGGTATACCAAATTTTCCGAGTACCTGAATCATATAGTCCCATCTAAGAGTGTTGAAAGCCTGCTTCAGGTCTAGAGTAATACATCCTGCGTTATGATTGTCTGGTGGAGTTGATTCCATGACATGGTATAGCCTCCGGATGTTAAGAGAGGTGCTACGCGCTGGCACAAAGCCGCATTGGTCTGAGTGGATTAACCTATGCAGGTAGGGAAGCAACCGGCACGAGAGGACTTTGCTCAGTATTTTATATTCAGTTGTGAGTAGGGACAGGGGTCTGTATCCCGAAATATCTGTTGCAGAACGGCTGTGTTTGGAGAGGGACACCACCAAGGCCTGCATTGTAGTGTAAGGTAACGTTCCCGTATCTATCGCCGCTCTATACAAGCGCTCTAATTGTGGTACTAAGGCGTCTGAGAATGTGGCAAAGAATTCGGCCGGCAGGCCATCAAGGCCAGGGGCCTTGTTCCGTGGGAGGTCTCGGATGGCCTCTTTAATTTCCGCACTTGTGATGGGACCGGAGAGATCGTCTTGTGCCGCTTGGTTTAGCTTAGGGAACGGTAAGTCAGCTAGGAATATTTGAAGGGAGTCTTCGTCCAGTGGTGGGGGCGACTGGTAAAGCGATTGATAGTATTCGCAGAAAGCATCATTAATTTCCCGCTGCGTGTCCACTGTGGCCCCACCCATCGTTGTTATCTCGTGTATCGGGGGGTCATCTCTAATTATGCGCGCCAAAAGTGGGCCAGCCTTATCAGCTTCAGCATGTTTTGTGTGTGTGTAAGCAGTGTAGTCAATGTGCCTTAGCGTTTCTAGTAGCTCTGCGTGTTTTATTCGAGTTTCTTGTAAGAGTGCTCCCTTAGTAGGGTCTGTTACTACTTCCTGTTCTAATGTGTTCATGGAATTTTCGACATCTTTTAGGCTGTTGTGTATTTCCTGCCTAACCCCTGCGGTAGTACTAATGGCTATCCCCCTGATTACCGTCTTAAATGCATCCCATTCCACCTGGGGCGTGGAAGCAGTACCAGTATTTTCTGCAAAGTAATGAGTAATGCCCGTTGACATTGCATCACGGAAGACAGAGTCCTCAAGCATTTGAGGCCACAGCTTCCAGGTGGGAACCGGGGTGGGAATTCTGCCCCAAGCAAGGGTGATCTCCAAGGGATTGTGATCCGAGAATGTCTTGCCAAGGTATGTAGCATGCGTAACCTGGGTGGTGGTAAGAGCCAAACAGAAAATCCTGTCTATTCTAGTGTGTAGTTGGTGCAAGTGTGAGAAAAACGAATACTCTCTGCTGGCTGGGTTCTTCAAACGCCAAACATCCCCCAGCACCCAGCCCTCTGCCCAATTACACAGTGCATCAGCCTGCCTGAGAGATCCAGCCCCCTGGAGAGGGGGGTGCGATCTGTCACTGTTGATATCCATCACTGTATTATAATCCCCACCAGTATCCATGGGTATGCTGCCCAGGACGCCAAGCCAGGGTTGAGGCTCAGGAGAAATTTGTCCTGTTCAAAGTTGGGGGCGTATATGCTACCCAGTACTACTTGTGTGCCATCTAACTTGCCTCGCACCAGGATGTATCTTCCTAAAGGATCCGCGCGTTGCTCCAGTACCTTAAAAGGGACCCCACTCCTGATCCATATTGACGCGCCTCGGGCAAAGGTGGGGTATGACGTGGAGAATACCTGACCCCTCCATTTCTTGCGCAATTTAACTGCCTCGACTGCGGTTAGGTGGGACTCTTGTAAGCAAACTATGTGTGCACGTCGCCTGTTTAATTGTGCATGAATTCTGTGCCTCATATGAATAGCCCCCAGACCCCATACGTTCCAGGTCATTACCTTGTAGCTATCTTGCATGTGTATACGATCTGTGTCAACACTAGGTGCATATCTAGTGTGGGAGTAGCGTTGGCGTGTGTAGCAGCATAAGGGGTGGGCCAGACTTCAATAACTCCTAAACTATAACATTTAATACTCGGTCCAGCAGCTAAAACTGTGCTGGTCCAAACCATGTGCATAACAGGGCTAACAGTTAACAATGTAGTTGTTGCTTTCGCCTTAGGGTGCATTCTAGCAGTCTGCCTAGTGAGGTGAAGACATTGCGAGCTCAACGCAGCCCGGACCACACATAGCAGCAATAATTTCAAGATCGGGACATCGGAGTGACTTATGCGCTGCAGTTACAAAAGTATAGCATTCTAGTACATCTTATCTATTGTACGTTACATCCTACTACATTTATATCACTATCCCAGAAAACCTTCAGCAATTTGAGGCGTGATAGAGCTGAATAATGCTAGACTACTCTCGGAGTCAGAGTGGACCGAGTTGTCTTCAGAGGAGTCCGATGATATTTGGTGTGTGCCGTCTCGAAACTTGCTGGCCGTTGCTAGTGCCTCCGTGCGGTCCTTCAGGGCCTGTTCTGGCGTGGGGTTTCCAGCCCGAGATATGTTGCCAAGCTTCGGGCGCCTCGATCGCCTGACCCGTTTCGGCCTCGGAGAAGCAGTGATGCTCTGTGAAGAGGGTCCGGACCCCTTTGGGGGAAACATGATTTCGAGCCATTCTTCCGCCTCCTCCGGGGTGTCAAAAAACTGCATTTTTTGTTCTTGTATTACCTTTAATCTGGCCGGGAATAATAGAGCATACTTGATGTTCAGTGCCCTGAGTTTTTTCTTGGCGTCTTGGTATAGGGAGCGTTTACGTTGTACCAGGATGGTGTAATTCGGGTATAGGGACACACGCTGGTTTTCATATTGGATTTGGGAGAGTTCCCTTGCTTTCTGCAACAACGTGTCTCTGTCTCTGAAGTTCAAGATTTTAACAATCAGAGGACGGGGTTGGGCCCCAGCCGTCGGCCTGCCAGTAGGGAGTCTATGCGCCCTTTCAACACAGAAAAAATCAGAGAGGCCCTCTGGAGCTTCGTGGTCTCTAAACCATTGTTCCATGAACTTGGTTGCATTCGAGCCCTCACAGCGTTCTGGTAGTCCTATGACCCGGATGTTATTGCGTCAGGCCCTCCCTTCCGCGTCATCTTTCCTATCCTGTAGCCCAGTAACTTGTCGTTGAAGGTGCGCTATTTGCTCCCCATGTTCCTTATGTTGTGGTAGTGTCTCCGCTAATGCCAGTTTATTATCTTTAACAGTGGCGGCAAGTTTAGTATGATCAGCCTTGAGGAGAGTGAATCCTGTTGTCAGGGAGCCAATTTGCTGCTCAATGGCCTTTCTTGAGTCCCGAACTTCCTGCAGTATGAGATCTAATTTATCTGGGGGGGGCTCTAAGTCAGTAGGCGGAATACTGTTCGTCGTTTGTGTAGAAGAGTCTTTATCCTCCATTGGCTGGGTCTCAGTGGTGTTATTATCCGGTGTCTTGCCTCTAGGGCGCCCCATTATGAAGAAGTAGCTTGTGGTGCCCTAATGGGAGGTCCTCAGCGCGCACTATGGACTGGCTCCCACGGTGGCCTTGAGCTGGGTCCTCGAGTCTCAGCAAGGGGGGGAAACTCGAGCGCCACAGGTGGAGAACTTTTCTTTGGGGGGGGTTAGACAGACATCCCAGGTGGACCCTTGGGAGCAGCGTGCGCCCGTAGTGGTATTCTTATAGGGCCTAGTCTCAGGGTCTCACACACCACGCACACAGTCCATACCTGCACCAGAGCTCTTTACCCGAGAATGGTCTCCGCAAGGCAGGCAGGGCAAGTGTTGTTGCTCCAGTAGGTCAGCTGTGCCGCACTCGCCACCCCTCCAGCGGACGTACAGCAGTAGGCCTCAGTGTGGGCACCGGCCCTCTCAGCGGCCGTGCGACAATCTCCCTCTGAAATGCAGCAGGCGGCCAACAGCGCCCGGCCCCACAGCATGCGCCCACTCCCCACCGTCAATAATGTAGATCAGCCCTTCTAGTTTCCTCAGTAATGATGACGGCAGTGCTGCAAGTCGACGAAAAGGCCCCACTCCAATGCGGCCTAGTCCCTCTTCGGCCTAGTCCACGGCTCTCTGCGAAGACCCTACACCAGAAGCCCCCAGCAGTGATCAGGTTGTTCGGCACAACCGCGCCGCAGATGTAAGGGCTCCGCCCGGGATGTACAGCAACACCGCCCCTCACAGCTCTCGGCCACCCCCTCCACTCATAGGACCAAACTCCGCAAGTCCAGATCGCAGTTGCTATGCACCGTCGCAGGCCTGCACGATAAGCCTGGATCCGCGTTCAGCCCTCGACAGTTGAGGCCCGCAATGGCGCTTCAGTAATTCAGCATGGAAGGGGGGGGGGGGAGGGTAGTAGGGCCAGTCCACAGTCGCACCCCGTCGAAAGTCGGCCCAATAGGCACCACCAGTGTTTTCAGCCCAGCCGGGTCGGTCCCACACAGCCGTCCGCAGTCGCCCTCAAGGAGCGTTCCAAGAGTCCCAGTCGCCACCTCCCAGCTCAGACGCGGGTAATGTAGGCCTCACCCTTCGCCGCAGCCAGCACTCCCAGCCGGCATCGCGGCCTCAGCGGATTCACTGCTCCTCCGTCATTCCAGCGCGGCCAGGCACACCCATTGCTCCACTACAGCGCACCGCGAGGCAGGAGACGGCGCCCATCCGGCGCGGGGAGCGATCCTCTGCAATGCACTGCCAGTCCGGTGCGCAGGAGAGGCGACCAAGCGGACCAGCGGGGCTCCTCCCACAGCGCAGGCCGTGGGCAACAGCCAGTCGCAGGCCCCCTCGTTCCGGGACCCACGACCTCCGAATGACCAGCGGCAGCTACAGAGGTGAGTAGAGGGGGGCCCACACCACTGTGTCCATCCTCCGCTTCCACCGCCTGCAAGGATCACTATTCTCCGCCCGCAGCACCTCTAGTTCTGACCATGGCCCACACGGCCTCCACTCAGCTCCCGGGTCTTCTCATCCGCCGGGCAGAGCGACCGGACCCCTGTATGCAACTCACAGCTATGGTGTCTCTTGGCCCCCAGCAGGGCCCTCTCCGGGATTTACAAGGCCGATGTCGACCAATCTAGTAGGATTAAAGCCGGATTACATCGGTCCGGGCGCGGAGCTCGCTCACTGTGCGACCGCCATGTTCGGCGGTTAACCACGCCCCCCCCAGCGTGAACGCTGTTAACTAGTTTATGAGATTAAACATTGGCTATGGCAACAAAATTACACACGAATGTGAATGTGCACATTGCACACGCTAAATGAAATGAAAAAGATATTGTTTAAAGACAAAATACAAGCACTGTAAAAGAGTGTTTTGAGCTGTAGAAATAGAAAAGAATTAAAAATGTCCTAGCTATTGTAACGGAAAGCTTCAATTCTATTAAGGACTGGGAGGCGAGGGTTATGCCTTCTTTCTTCACTTTAATTTCACAGCAGCCATCATATTAAAGACAATACAAACTACATTTCCCATGAACCCTTGGGAAAAATGTAGTATAAAAAACAACATCCAATCAGGAAACAGTCCCGAAATTCAAATCAGGAGGCCCCAAGAGCCTAACATAGTCCTTCTTCACTGGCCCTTCACCGTCTTACGTCACGCGAAGTCAGCCGTTGGATCACCTTAATGAATCCTGTTTATTTGCATCAGATCTTATAAGGACAAGGAACATTGTCACCACCTAGGCATTTAACCACTAAAGCCTGTGGGAGAAATTACAGCAAAAGCAGTTATTGTGCATTCGAGTCAAATGCGTCCAACTAGACAGTTTTAAACTCAAAGTGTATTACTTACTCATATACAGGGAGGGCGATCTCCTGAGGGAATCCCTAGGGTGGGATAATCCTCGCCTCCGAGTCCTTAATAGAATTGAAACTTTCCGTTACGATAGCTAGGAAATATTTCATTCTATGTCAGGACTGGAGGCGAGGACTATGCTAGTTTAAAGCTTGCTCACCACGAGGTGAGCCATGTTAAGCACCGGCTTGAAGTAAAACCTCTTAAAGGTAGAGTCCGAAGACCAATCTTCCGCATTGAGGATATCCTCCAAACGGGCACCCAAGCCAAATGCTTTAGAGGCCATAGCGCCTCGTGTCGAGGGGGCTCCAAAAATCCAAAGGTCAATACCAGCTTCCTGCATTACCCACCTAATCCACCTAGCTATGGTGGGGGAAGAAACCGCCTTAAAGGGCTTACGTAAGGCAATAAAGAGTTGCTACTCCATGGGAGGACGGAACTCCTCAGTCATTTCCTCATATGCCTTTAAGCACCGGACAACACTCAGCTTAGGAGAGTCTGGGAATTCTGGGTAAGTAATGACTCTTGTGTGGCATTTCGTTCTTCTGTGGAGAGGGAAAGTTACTCCGGTTGGGGAGAATATTCTGCCTGTGATATCTAATGCCCTCACGTCAGAGACGCGGCGGCAAGAGATGAGGCAGAGCAGCATAGCCAGCTTAGCAGACAATTCCTTTCTGGACAAAAAACCATTCGGCTGCCAGGAAAGGAACAGATTGAGAACTTGGTTTATGTCCCAAAGGGCCGAGTAGCGGGGCTCCAGAGGTAGGGAGAGCCTGATACCTTGTAGCAGTCTGCATACCAGTGGGTGTTCCCCCACTGACGCCTCATTGATCGGGCCTTGCCCGGCTGAAATGGCTGACCGGAAGGTGTTAATCGATCTATAAGCCAAACAGCTAGAAGCTAAATGAGCTAGAAAATTCAGAATGTGCACTACATCCGCGTCCAGGGAATTAAGGCTCCTTCGCAAACACCAACGGGACCATCTGCCCCATGCGGATTTGTATCTCTTGACAGTGCTGTCTGCCCAAGCCTTGGACATGAAGGTTTCAGCCTTTTCCGAAAGGCCTGGCACCTCCCATCGTCTCACGACTTCAGTCCTGGAGGAAAGCGTCTGTGGCCACCGCTGGTGGGTCCGCCCTCCAGCTGAAGAAGCGGGGAAGCTGGTGGTCCAGTCTCAAGGCAAAAAGGTCCACCGTGAAAGGACCCCAACGGTCGCTCAATGTTGCAAAAAGTTCTGGGTTGAGCTTCCGAATACTGGAATCCCTGAAGTTGCAGGACTGGAAGTCCGCCACCTGGTTCTCCCGGGCAGGGCAAGTACTCCTTGGTGACCGAAACCTGATGGTTAGGCTTTCCTGTTTTCAGTTTCTATTTTTGGTAGATTCTGATGGGGTTTTTTCAGTGTTTTCCAGTGATTTCAATACCTTAAAAAACAGTGGTTACACATTTTCGCGCCATTAAAAACAACAGAAACCGTGTTTTTCCGGTGTTTATGGAATGTTTGCTTTTATTATTGCTTGCTTTCTGCACTGATAGTGCATGGTATAATGACAGTGTACATACTGTGTATATGTGGTCCACTGGTGTGAGACCAAGTTTCTGAACTTTCCTAAAGAACAAAAGACCTTGCTTTATCTTATTAAGAGTAGCACATTTTTTGACCTCCTAGGACCATGATGCCTTCTGGTAATACAGTGCTGGACAAATACGTAAACACAAATACGTATTCGAGACTCTTATAGGAGTCTTAGAAAGCAGTAAATTGAATTACTTCAAAACTAATTTGCATTAATACATTTGATGCCAATAGTATTACGAAAGCAAAGTTAAATCTCAGGGCCTGTGTGAAGTAGAGGCTGGAAATTAGCTGCCAAGGTGGGACTAGGTGCCTTTTATCTACTGCCACATTTCATGTTTCTAGAAGTAATACATCTTCATAGAGGGCTGGGCTGACAGGGATTGATGCATAACTTAAGCTTGAAAGATTTAGGCTTCACGTTCTTTTATTATTTAATGGCTGATGGAGAAAAACATTTGAAGTGGAAGGAATAGTGTGGAAGCAAGACTGATGCATTCCTTGGTCTCTCCACAAAAAAAACACATCCACTGCATGATACAATTAATTTTTCGTGCCTTTTGCTCTCTTTTGAATGAAAAGCACCCTGCATGCCCATCCCATTATTGGCCTCTTTCAGTAGCGTGCATTCTGAATCCCCATGCCATCTTTTACTTATTTGCTATAATAATAGACATGTAGCACTACCATTCAGAACCTGCATCACTCTGGCACGAACATATTTTACATTGAAGGTATTCACATAGTTCCTCGTTCACTAAACATGTATCCATTCCTGGGATTTCCTTTTTTGTAAACCACGTTTATCATGTGTATCATTCTGGTGCAGTCACATGAAGCGAACCAAGTCTGCAGCTTTGATCCCAGTTTGGAGGTACTAATGGTTGTAATAATGCTTGCACACCATAGCAGGTCAGTTTTGGCACCCCAGTAATCCTTAAGTGACAAAGGTGAATAACGTACGAAAACAGTCTTTTCGCCTCTCCCAGCGCATTCTTCTGTTGGCACAATTTCCTAGCGGTAAGACCTAGTGTGAAAAGCGTGTGCCAAAGTCATCAATCAGTGAAAGCTATTTCCATTCATCGTGTAACACGCACAAAGTGAAAAGATAGGCGCAGAAATCATCTCTGAACAATTTTTCACTTTTGGACCCAGGGCTGGCTTTTGCCATGGCATGGGCGAGCTGGGCCGAGGCGCAAATCTTCAGAGGAGTGAAAAGAACTATGTGCATAAAGGTCCTACAACCAGAAACACCCCCTACCTTGGCTCGAGTGATTCAATTTAAAGTACTTTCAACTATTCTTAACGTGCTGCAATCTATGTATTTTAGCACCTATTCACCCCCCTACCTTGCCCTCCCATCTACCACTCACCCTCTGCCGCCGCTGACCTGTGAAAAGGGCCTGCTGCCGCATTTTTTCACCAGCAAGGGTGGCATATTTCCTTCTCGCCAAGGGAGCAATTGGAGCAAGGGCCGCTTCTGTGTTCACCTCTCAAATGGGGCCCTGTGCGTTTTTGATGTTTTAAATAAAAGCCCCGTATTAGAAACATAATGACATAATTTAGCATCTGCTGCATTATAATTTGCAGTTTTTAATACATTTTCATTCTTAACTAAATGGCCTTCTTAAGAGGCGTCAACTTTTTCTGCGGGGTCTGGGTGGCATCCTGAAATTCTTTTAAGCCCTGGGACACCTAACTTTGGTGCGCAATCTACAAGGAGCCGGCCTGGGTTGGTGTCCCCACAGGCCTCTGGGGCCTAAACAATACTGACCCTGAAGGGCGTATGAAAAAATGGTGCCAATACAGACTGCAGCCAATTATGTTCCCACAGGCTGCAGAGCGTGAATAGAGCGCGATCGGCCTGAAACACAGAGAAAAAGCTCGATCTGCTTACAGACCCCACCGGGGCGTCTATCTCAGGCCGGCAGTTCAGGCAAACATGGCGCGCCGAGTGAAACCCCTTTGTGAGGAATTTCAAACGTACGCGCCGTGTTCGCGCACCGCCTCCAGCACCCTCTAGCGGCGGGAGGTCGGAGGCTGTCATCGCACCAGAACGGGCCGCGTAAGAGCAGAGAACGCTCTCGCGGCCCTGAGCTGCTAATAAAAATGGAAACAAGTAGCAGCAACTGACGCGACAGCGCCGCAGGAACAAATTAATTAAATTAAAGTCAAGCAGGGGCGTGGCCAAGCGGTCTGACATGGCGGACGCGCTTTAGACGAGCTCCGTGGGCCCGTTAAAAATCCTCTTGTTATCCTGCCCATCAGCCTCCGCATTGTACCCCCAGTCCCCCCATCTATATCCCTTGTGGCCCGCGGAGTAGTTGAACTGCTGACCTGAGACCAATTGCGACCGGTGGAGCGGTGACTGGGCTCGCGCCGTGTTGCAGGCCATCGCTGTATCTCCTATACGCATACGCGGAGCTGCCCTGGGCCGGATGCACTTGCCGCTGGGGCTTAGCTGCTGATCCTGCGGCGAGGACCGGATCGGTTGACGACCCCGGACCCTGCGGGTAAGCTTTGGTGCTGTGGCTGCCCGTGAAAGTTCATCCCTGGCGGCCTGGCGCGGGACGTACAGACCCTACCTGACTGGCGGCCGCGTGCGGGAGTCTTTGGCGGCTCCGTGGGAATTGCGACGGAGGACGGCCTGGTAATCTGGGGCCTGCCATTGTGCCGCCGCATTCTCGAGACCCAGCGGAGGCCGACGCTGGGTCCTTTCGGACTGGACGCCGTCGCCCCCGGCGGCCCTGCTGTTGGTGCGCGGTGCACCGTGGCGATCCTGCAACGTGCCGGTGGCGCTGGGACATAGGTCGCGGCGGGAGTGTCCTGGAAGGCGGCGGCCACCTATTCGAGGATCCGGCCGTGAAGGAGCCTGAGGTGGCGGCCATCGTTCCCTCCGATCCCTCCCTACGTTGGGTGCGGTGGGGATACTCTGGCGCCGCTGGGGTGAGTCCGCGACACTCTCTCTTATTCTCCCAGCGAAATCAAGGTGGGGCGGCCCGACTGGAACTGTGGTTGTGGGGGTCCTCCCTGAAATTGCAGCTGAGCTTCCTGTTGCCCTACGTGCCCTCTGAGATACCCTCGTTAGGCTTTTGGTGGGGTGGGGCAGCAGTGTGGCCGACCTGAGACCCTGTGGGGCCCCCCCTGTCGCCCACGGAGGGGATTGTGAGAAGGGAGCACATAAGTTGACTCACTGGATGCTGTCACTTACGCGATCGGACTGAACGCTGTGGCCCCCACATATTGCTGCTCGCTGCGGTTTGCCTCTCCGTGTGTGCTGTGAATGGGAAGACCGCGCTGTGCTCTGTTGTGCCCTACCCCTCCAGGCCTTGGCTAAGGTGCGCAGGTGCCCGACGCGCCTGCTTGCTTGGGACCCAGGGGAGGCCTCTTTGTACCGTGCTATGACGACGTTGGGCGGATCAGTGACACCCAATAGGGGGGTATGGAGGTACCTACACGCGGAAGCGGCCGGGCTAGGCCTGGTGCGGCCTGTGTGGGGGTTGCCTTCACGCCTGTCTTCCCGCCAGTTTGGAAGATAACAGAGGCCTGGACTCCTTGCCCCTCGGGAGACGCTAGTATTGTGTTGGCAGACGGAGATACTTTCGCTGTGCCCTATCGTTTTTCCCCTGGGCCATCGCACAGACACCGCCATTGAAAATGACTCGAGACAAGTTGCAGAAACAGAGTACGCTGGATTGATACATGGGGCCTGGGGCGCAGGCGCCGGAGTCGTCGAGCCAGGGCCCTGCCGGTCCAGATAATGCTGCATTGATGGTGGCGATAACGCAGTCTCGTGAGGCGCTGGAGGCTAAGATTGGAGAAGTGGGGTCGGATGTTGCGCTCATACGCCAAGAGCTCCATAAAGTGGTGGACAGGATCACAGAGGCCGAAACTCGCATCTCAACCACGGAGGATACTGTTGCGTCCCTTCAGATGCGGGTGACCTCTTTGGAATCCATTACGAATCCATTACGAAGGGGCTGGCGATCAGAGCGGAGGACGCTGAAGGTAGAGCACAGAGAAATAACCTTCGCTTCGTGGGCTTTCCGGAGGGATGCGAGGGCAATAATATGGAGCAATTTCTTGCAGAGTGGATAGCGGGTTGGATCCCCCACACAGCTCTGTCACAATGCTTTATCATTGAACGTGCGCACCACGCCTTGATGCAAAAGCCTCCGCCGGGGGCCCGGTCACAACCCATCATTGCCAGACTCTTGAACTTCTATGACCCCGATGCCGTCCTTGCGCAGGCGAGGCTGGCTGGCAAACTCCAATTTGAGTCCCATCATATTTTAATCTTTCCGGACTACACGCGACTGGTGCAGCAGCGTCGCTAGTCATTCACGGCCGCTAAGGCTCGGCTGTGAGACCTCAAAATCCAGTATGCACTGCTCTTCCCAGCCCGATTGCGGGTTGTCTACAAGTTACGTACACACTTCTTCGACACTCCAGAAGAGGTCTTTGCCTGGGCAGATGAGAGACAGCGGCCAAGGCCGCATACCCCGCCGCGGTTCGACTCGGAATCATCATCCGGAGAGGCCACACGGCAGCTGAACAAACCCAAAGGGAAATCTACTCGCCGATCACGATCGAGACGCCGCTCCAAATCACGTAGTGCCTCCAGCTCCCGGATAGAAGATGCTCGATGAGATTCATCGCCATCATAACATGGGGTTTGAGGACTATAACGACAACATTTACTAGGCTGATGGCACTGTCCCCGGACCTACGTAAGGCCTTTTTCCCCTCATAACTCTCTTCTCAGTATCTGAGAACTTTATTTATGACAGGGGATAGTTTCTTGGGGATTCCTTGGTATGGGGTTGCGCTCTGCTCCCGTTGGGGCAGAGGTACGACACCCACCGCGACAGATGCTTCAGCTGTTTTGAGGTATTGGGTGGGTAGGGTGGGGGAAGGGTTGGGTTTGTTAAGTTTTGTTGAAAATACTCTGTCATATTCGTTTTTATATATGGTCTATATGCCCTATGACAGGCCGAATTCCCACACTTCCTTTAGATACTCTGCCCTGTGATGGACCCTATTGGTAGGTTACACGTAGTCAGTTGGAACATACAGGGGGCATTAGATAAAATTAAAAGAGGTGTGGTCCTTCGACAGGCCAAACGTGCCGCAGCGGATGTCCTCTTGCTGCAGGAGACTCATCTTATGGGTTCCAAGGCGCTATGTCTCGCCCGCTTTGGCTATATTCAAATTTTTCATGCGGGGTTTGCCAGAGGCTCCTGTGGGGTGGCGATCCTAATTCATCGCCGGATTCCTTTTTACATGCTAAAACGTGGTCCGACCCCCAGGGCAGGTATATTATTGTGACTGGCTCACTGCATGGAGAGTCCGTTACATGCCTATGGGGCTCTCTATAATAGGTGGGGATTGGAATGATGTAGTGAATGTGGTTCAGGATAGATGGAGACCACGCGTCGCACCGGAGACACTGAGAGATACATGCCTGCAGACACTGGTGAGGGACATGGGGTGGATGGATACATGGAGAAATCTGCACCTTACTACTCAAAGCTATACATATTATTCTGCGGTCCATGACTCCTTCTCCCGATTAGATTATATATTTATACCAGCCACATATTATTAGTGAATCGCTGCAACAGATATATTACCCTGGGGTTTATCGGATCACTCTCCAGTGGTCCTGACTCTGCGCTTGGAGCTGGCCCATCCCCCCTTTCGGTGGCACCTATCGTCCACAATATAAAACGCACATATGTCAGACAATTACGGATTATTTTGCTGACAATGTGGGCACAGTGCACTCTGCAGCGATCATTTGGGAGGCTATGAAGCCAACCATTAGGGGCGCGGATATTGCATATTGCGCTGCTCAGCGGTAGAAGCGCCGGGAGGCATTGCTCCAGACCGAAGCCCAGCTGTTGGAGCTGGAACAGAGGTGTAGAGGAATAGACGGCGGGCAGATTCGCCGCCAACTTCTTCTCCTGCAACAAACTTATGCTGACACACTGCGCGATGAGGCCAGACAGGTTTGGTTGGCCTCCCGCAGTAGAATTTATCAATGGGGTAATAAATCGAGTTCTCTCCTACACCGTTTGTGTCAAGAGGCTCTCCACCCGGTAAATATACTGGGTATTCTCTGCAATGATGGCCAAACACTCACAGATCCTGCGCAAATTGCTTCCAGCTTCGCGACTTATTACGCAGAGCTCTATACCCCTAATGACACCCTGCCGGAATCCTTGATTCACCAATATCTTGACGATTTGCCCCCTAAGGCCGTTTCGGATGCGGCACGAGCAGATCTAGATGCCCCGCTGACGGTCGAAGAACTGAGCGCTGCCCTGGTAGACCTGCGCTCAGGTAAAGCACCAGGCTCGAACGAACGGCTTCCCGTGTGAGTTTTATAAGTCGTTCCAATCTCAGTTCCTTACTCACTATCTGGAAGTGGTACACATAGCCCTCGAGAAGGGGAGACTCCCGCCGGACTAGCGACATGCTGAAATTGCGGTATTTCCTAAGCCCGGCCGACCTCCGGATCAGCACTCATCGTATCATCCTATTTCATTGCTGAATGTAGAGGCCAAATTATTGGCCAAAGCTCTGGCTAATCTCATCCTCCCTTATATGTCGGATTTGGTTCACCCAGATCAGGCCGGCTTTATGCCCCATCGAGCGACCCGTCACAATATTCGACGGGCTCATAATGCAGTAGCGGCGATCGAACAACTGGATGGCCCGGTGGCGTTGTTGCTAGCCGACATAGATAGAGCATTTGATTCGCTGGGATGGACCTACTTGTTTGCCCTCCTACAGCGCCTAAACATAGGACCACGACTCATGTCCTATATTAGACTACTATATACCGACCTTTCGGCCTCGGTTAGAGTGGCCGGTGCGGTATCGGATCCCTTCCCTATAGGACGCAGCACCCGACAGGGGTGCCCTCTCTCCCCGTATTTATTTGCATTAGCAATGGAACCGCTGGCCTCATGGGTTCGAATTGATGCGCAGGTGAAGGGATTTGAATGGCCGGGGGGGTTCTTGGATCGGATCGCCCTCTATGCAGACGATGTTCTTTTCTTCTTAATGGATCCACGACGAACGGGACCCCGAATTCTCCGCATTATGCTGACATTTGGTCAACACTCTGGCCTATATATGAATGCTAAGAAGTCGATACTGTGGCCCATTCGTGGTGGCTCAGAAATGGGCACTTGGACGGCGGAAGTAACACTGGCCACAACCGGGCTGAAATACCTCGGGGTTTACATCTCGGCCACTCAGTCGGTGTCGTGGAATAGAAACATTGCCCCCATCTGGACGCGCGCACAGGCTGAGATGGAGTCCTGGGCGCGTATGCCCCTCTCCATATTGGGAAGGTCAGCGATATTTAAAATGGTATCCCTCCCTCGCCTTCTCTACCAACTTCAGAACCACCCCTTTCAGATATCTATCTCCTGGTTCCGGCAACTCAATTCCAGATTAAGCCGCTTCCTGTGGCATGATCAAGCTGCTAGGGTAGCACTTAAAACGTGCTTCCAATCAACATATTGTGGAGGTATAGCGACCCCTGATATCCAATCATATCACGCAGCCTCTCACCTCCTGGTCTTGAACGACTGGTAGTATAGGATTGGCTATGACCCAAGTGGAAAAGTGGCTTATGGGAGATGTATTGCCCCATAAACTTCTATACACACCAAAAGAGCTACGGAAACTGCCGCCTGCCACGCATGTGGTCTTCGGAGTGTGGAAAGAATCAATGCGCATGTTGGGGTGGTGGAGACGATTGACAAGGGAGACACCCCTCTGGCAGAGCGGCCTTATGTCACAAGTGTCCACATTAGTGGGGTTTAAACAATGGGACGCCATAGGCATTTCCACGTTGGGGAATGTTATGCGCGGTACTACCATGAGATCCTTTCAGGAGCTCAGAAATGAGTTTGCCATGCCGCACACACAATTTTATAAATACCTGCAACTGAGACATGCCTTATCCCCATATATTGCACATTTGGAATTTCTCCCGGAGTTTAACCCAATTGAGGCAAAGGTTTTTATGGGGGATTTAGGGGATCATAAGACTGCAAAGATATATCAAACATTAGTGACGAACCTCTCCACGACTTTAGATTCACTTCGGAAAAATGGCAGACGGACTTGGGTCCCCTCGATAGTGACGATTGGACAGAGGCCTTGGAATCCCCGAGACATGCTGCAATAGCATCTCGCCGCAGACTTATCCAGTTTAAGTATTTGCATCGTGCTTATTTTACCAGATACCAGCTTTGGAGGGCGGGGCTGATAGATTCCCCTATGTGCCTACGATGTGGCAGTGAGGAAGGCAAACTTCTGCATACGATTTGGGATTGTACCGCACTTGGAAGGTTTTGGAGGGGAGTTACTCGTTGTTTATCAGAAGTGCTGGGTTGGGACATACCTCTCTCTCTTAAGCTTGTTCTTTTGCATGTCACGGACGAAATTGGGGGAAAATCTATAAAAGACACCTATTATTCTTGGGTTTTAACCTGCAAAAAGAGATATAGCGAGGGCATGGAAGGATCCGGCTCCGCCTAAATTGGGTGCTTGGAAGGCAGGCCTTGTCTGGTGTATGGGCCAGGAACAGCCTATCTATAAAGCGCGGGGTGCCCACAGAAGCACTTTAAAATATGGAAACGTTGGGCAGATTTCAGGGGTCTCCTACTAGAGCCTCCCCCACCACAACCTGCATAAGTGGAAACCATTTGAGGACATATCACAGGACAAAAATGTTGCTACACCAGGTTATGACATACATGGAATGGCTTGATGGGTACGATCTTTGGTCTATTATTCGGTATAAGACACAGTTGTTTGTAATGTTGGGGGCTGTCGTTTACAGACCCGAATTGTCTGTTTCTTTGTTTCATAAATGCTATATAGAAGTCACCTGCTCGAAAACTATTACACCGATTAACCTATACTCTTAGTTGTTTCTTTGTAACAAATGTGATTACTTTATTTGATGACTCAATAAAAAAGAGTTTTTGGAAAAAAAAATTAAACTCAAGCAAAGACAAGCATAACAGACGCGGTAGCGCCGCGCAACAAAGTCAATGATAAACACTGGATAAAGTCGGAAGCAAAACAATTCAATAAATACACACTGGATAAAGTTGTTATCAAAACAATTCAATAAATACCATCAAAAACGGAGTGTAAATACACAATTAATGCAAGGAAAGGTATGAGGTACTTATCTCAGCTGCGCAGCAGCAAAGAAAGAGGGTGAAGGGCCAGTGAAGAAGGACTACGGTAGGCTCTTGGGGCCTCTTGATTGGATGTTCGGGACTGTTTCCTGATTGGATGTTGTTTTTTATACTACATGTTTCCCAAGGGTTCATGGGAAACGTAGTTTGTATTGTCTTTAATATGATGGCTGCTGTGAAAATAAAGTGAAGAAAGAAGGCATAATCCTCGCCTCCAGTCCTGACATAGAGTTCACATATTGTGTGTTTAACATGTTTAATAATCATTATACTGAAGGCTTAACAATGACGAAATAAACAATTAATAAAAATATGCACTGATAATATGCAAACGAATGTAATCTAAAATGATAAATCATAGACGCATGCATACATGAGTCTCGATTTACCTGTGCCACTTTTATAACTAATGTAAAAGCCATTTTTAATGCTTTCATTGTAATGCATCATAGAGATCGAAAAGCTGGTGCAAAAGCTTCGCCTTTCATCTTACTTGAATGAAACTTTCTGTGTAGTTGCTTTACATTGATAAAAACCTAGATTTACTGAAACGACAAAGATTATGTGTTTTATAAAAATATTTTACATGTAGGTAGTTTGTGGTTCATAGCAATAGGCCATATATGGACTGAATATTTCTATGCAATCACTTATGACAACTTATGATACTTGATTATTTGACATGAATACTTGATTGAATTTATTATGCCTGGATCTAATTGCATATTTGTTTATTTAGTAGAATTGCATTGCCTTTATTTGCAATAAGTGACTTTTTCCTTTTATGATTGCATTTTACTTTATTTACTTTAGATTCTGCTTGGCTATTAATGTGACTTTTTCTGTATTATTCACATGACATTCCTGATACCTAAAGGATACTTTTTCAACACTTCGAAATTATCTGAAATGTGGGAACCTAAACTTATGACACCAGTACATGAAAAGCAACATTTCTAAATTGTTCTTTGTGGACTAACCTGTGTTGCCCGGAACAGACAATCGATTCCCATGGATTGCTTAGGAAATTTCTCTAAAGTATCTTCTTTTGCACCCTGTAAGCGGACGTCGGTCACATGGGTGACAGACCATTGTGGGGTGACAGTTGATGTCACCTCCGGATACAGCAAATAATATATTATTTGAAGAGACTCTTAGGCCGGAGTGAGTAGAGGTTAACATGGCATCTCTTGGACACTTTCTTCATCGCATGCTGAGACTCTCAGAGACATGCTCTCTGACTATTGGACTGAGACATCCTTTCCTTAGCAGTCCTCGTTTTCCCGATGCTGAGGCTGTTGATGCTGACACTTCCTCTCCCTTACTACCTTTGGAACTCATGTCAGTGAGGCTCATTGCTACTACTGGTTCGCCAGTCTTTGACTCCTATTCCTCATCCTCACTCTGACTTAACTTTAAGCTTATCCTAAGACAAGTTTCTTGCACTGTCCTCCTGCCTTTATTGGTAGTAGGAATTCCCCTTGCTTAGCGAACTTTATGGACTCTGTGGCTAAATATTAGGTTTTGGATTTCCTTGTCAGTTGCCTTTTGACTTATATCTGCTTATGTGTGGTTTCATACTACATT
This sequence comes from Calotriton arnoldi, assembly GCA_963921515.1. Taxonomy (NCBI): domain Eukaryota; kingdom Metazoa; phylum Chordata; class Amphibia; order Caudata; family Salamandridae; genus Calotriton; species Calotriton arnoldi. Next base: position 3,980,401 of record CAWUFW010000001.1, on the reverse strand, counting down.
TTTAATTGCTGATCAAGACTCATGAATTATTGCCTAAAATGCTGATTCTTGCTTTGAATTATAAATTTGTTTAATACAATAGCAAAATGTGATCTTTATTTTCTGAGTCTTCTTTAAATCGTAACATTGAAATGTTCTTTCCACAAAGAATGTGCATAAATTAGCTCAGATTCTAATGCATAATGGTGACAGTCCTAGATTATTCTCAGAACACCAGATTCTTTTGTTCTTGTTCTGCACTGCTACGACAGAACCATTGCTTTATATGATTTTGGCCCGACTGAACTTCTTTAGGAGGTTCGGGCTTCCCATTGCCGTCCTATACATCTACAGCATGATCTTGAGAGTAATATACTTGAATTTGATTTGCAATCTATGAGTTGGTTACCTATTAGTTGGTTCTCATTGAGTAGCCAATGGAAGACACCCTCACCCCTCAATGCGATGAGCAAGGTCCATCAGAGGACCAAAGCCTCTGCGGGTGTGGATAGATATCATAAATAGATAAAGAGAGATTAATCAGTAAGTGTATATGATTATAGGCCCAAAGTAAAGTAAACAAGCATTTGCAATGCAATAGGTCTCGCATTTATGCGAGTTTGAGCTATTGGCATTGTAAATGACAATGCCTTTTATTCATGTTTTGGTCTTTTAAACATAAATAAAAGGCATTGTCATTTACAATGCCAATAGCTTAAACTTGCATAAATGCGAGACCTATTGCATTGCAAATGCTTGTTTATCTATTTATCCAGAAAGCATTGCAAGCTTAGCATTTTATCTGTGTCGGAAATGTAGGTTGTTTCTTTCTTGTTAATCCTCTCATAAGGTTTGACAATTTTTGTCAGAACCTGCCAAGAAGCAAGGTTTACTGTGATTCCTGACTCAGCTTCCAAATATGTGATCTACCTCTACACAGCATTCCGTGGCTATGGGACAGGGAGTAAGATGCTCTTCAGCATTTCACAGACACGTAGTCAATCAGTTGGGGTCCAAGCAACACGGCCTTCTTAGGCCAAGTACTTTTGCTGGGCAGTAGTGTCTCTCTCACGCACCTGCCACCAGTCTCTTCCAAGGACACCACAGATAACCGCAAATAGAAACACTTCTCTTAACACAGTTCTATTTGTTATAGTATGAAGGAATCCTCAGATTCATTATACATTGTTTCCCTGCTAGTTTGTCCTACATTGTGCAACCTTTCTCAGCCCCCGCCAGACCCTTCCTCAGACAATATACATACTAGGCATCTTGAATTTTGGCTGCACTTGCTCCAAAGTATTTGAGATCACCTGTTGGCAATCTCAGGGAAGCGTTTTGCCTCTTGAGGTTGAGTGTTTGCCTGGCGCTGCTTGGAACTGCTCGCGTTTGGCGCTAGATTAGTATCTGTTGAACCTTGCACTTTACTTGGAACTTTCTAGAACTGGAAACCAACATAGATACAGCAAGGTGAAGAAACGCTTTTTCAAGCGCACACACTGCATTTAAAGGGCATTTAGATGATCCTGTGCCAGTTACTTTCCCGTTGCCGACCGCTGTTCTTCCTGCAAGACAGCGTTTGTGAGTGGGTGAGTTGTTTTTAGTGAGAGAAAATGTGCTGCTCTGGAAGCGTTTTGCCTCTTGAGGTTGAGTGTTTGTCTGGTGCTGCTTGGAACTGCTCGCGTTTGGCGCTAGATTAGTATCTGTTGAACCTTGCACATTACTTGGAACTTTCTAGAACTGGAAACCAGCATAGATACAGCAAGGTGAAGAAACGCTTTTTCAAGTGCACACACTGTATTTAAAGGGCATTTAGATGATCCTGTGCCAGTTACCTTGTCGTTGCCGACTGATGTTCCTCCTGCAAGATGGCGTTTGTGAGTGGGTGTTACCGCTGCTCCTGCTGAATAGTGGGGGCGGGTAGAGGAGGTGTCAGGCGAGTCCGGGAACAGCACGCCTGCTACTATGAAAGTGAAAACGCGGGTATGGCACGCTGTTCAACAGTAAGAAATCAGTGTTTCTAAAATTGTTTGTGGCAAAAGCGTGGCCGCCATTTTAACTATGCAGCGCATCCGCTTCTATGAAAGGGAAAGTGCGGTATGGTGCGCAGTTAAAAAGTAATACATTCAAAGTTTGTAAAGTTGTTTTTAGTGAGCCGCATAAGAAAACAAAAGCTCGGTCATCATTATTCATATTAAGTGTGGTGGGCACGCTACTACGGCATGGCGCGCTGAACGTAAGCAAAGCACGTCGTGTCTGCAGTAAGAGAAACTCAATGAAGAAAATAGTGCTTACAAGACTAAATAAGATGTGCTGTGTAACAACCGAAGTAAAGGGGCCAGTGGCCATTTGAGGTTACAAATGAAGACAAGGCAGAACTACGGAGGGACTAAGAAGCCTACTAACCAATCAGAAGCCTGCATTTTCGAAGGACAAATACAGAAGCCAATGACAAATATGGTCGGAGAGTCGGTGGGGCTTCTATAGTCAACTACAGCAGATCGTCAGGGCAGCGCATGCGCACTGGCTCAGGCTCGACCTGAAAAGAAAGAAAAATAATAATAAAATAAAGTTGTCGCTGCAACAGTTGCTAAAGATAGCAGACTTTTTCAGGCTAAAACAAATCTTATGTAATTTTGCCAAGGTATACAATGTTGGGCAGATGATAGTCACAGGTAGAATTAAGCTCATATTTCAGAGCCTTATAGATCAATAAATGATGGACAATGTCAGAGGCTTACACATCAACAATTAGCTGTTGGCATTGGCTCAAAGAGGCACAGCCATTGTCCAAAATTTATTTTCAAGTAACTGGAATCAGTTTATTTCTAAACTCCCAGTTGAGAACAGGCTACAACCAGTGCTTTAAATGGAAATAAAGAAGTGCATGTACTGCTTATTCAGAGAACCTGTTTACTCCCGAGAAGTGTCAGTACTCTCCTACTAAAATGCATGGCAGCAGTGCTGAGAAGTGCAGGTACTCTCCCTTTCAAATTAAAGAAGTGCAGGTACTCAGTACTGGAGAGTACCTGCCCATTAAAGCACCAGCTACCACCGATGGGACGCAGCATTAGAATGAGTATATATTTTAATAAGAATGTTGTCTAACTAAATTTGAAATGACTTGGTTCTTTTTGGAGATGTGGTTCGTGACGTGTGTCAGCTGAAGGACTGTATAAAATCGGATTGTTATGTGTTGTTTATGTGTATGGTTTCATTTATGAACTATATTTTGAGTACAAAAATGTAAAATGAAGAGAAATTTGAATTGTAATTATATGTGGCTGCTAAAACAGGATTAGTGAGTTTAAGTAGCAAAAGGTGAGGTTGAGGTCATGTAGTTCAACATCTCTCTCTCTCTAGTTCTGATATGAAAGTTACAGTGGTGTAATTCCAGCATTCTGTATCAGTGCCTTTCTCCAGAACCTTATTGCAAGGATGTATCATGATTGAAATAAACACATACCTAACGTTAATTAGTTGCTCAGTTTAAAGATTATCTGTGCATGGTGTGTTTGCCTGCAGAATTTTCATTTCTCATCTGATGCATTGTATTCTGGTACCTCATGTTTCTTAAATGGACTCTTATGACAAGAGGATCTTGTTCAGACTGTTTTATCATTGTGATATTCTTATGAAATTCACGTTTATGGATATATTTTCTTCCTGGGGCAATGTAGATTAGTATTTCCAAAATTATCATTTCAAGTCCATCTATGTCAAGGACTGAACCCTTAGAAGGTCTGTTAACTTTCGTTCTTTATTGCCTGAGGAAAGGGTGACTCCTTCCAGTGGCCATGGTGCCACCATCCACAGAATACATCATGTGAAAGATGTCAAGTTTCTCCTTTAGAGGGTCACAGTTTATGGGAAAAAGTCACAAAGGACAAAAACAATCTCCTTGTAGCTCTTGAATGAAGAGCAATGCAGAAGTAAATAGCAAGGTTCCAATTTCTTCCTGTCTTCAAGGAAGAGGAATAAGTCAAGCAAAGATATCCAGCAAGAGATGCAAAATAAGCTCTCAAACCATAGGGAGCAAACATCAAGGACTGTTATGTGCTGGATTGAGGCCCTAACATAGGTGCGCCGTTTCAGAGGCACAAATCCTTCGTGCCACAATGACAGGCAGGCCCTTTCACCCACTAAAGGCCCTTTCACCTACATTAGCCCTCCCTTCACAATAACGAGCAACAGAGGCTGTCCCTTATCTGACGTGTGCTCTGGGTGCAGAAGACGGTCCATCCTAAATACGTCATCTCCATGTCCAACAGTGACTAACCTACGTCACAACGAGTTCTTAGAAACAGACCCTTAAGCTCTTGGGATTTTCCCTAGCACAGGATTATTGATTTCTCCAAGAACTCATTAAATATGCATGAACCACTATTCCCTAAGGGTTCATTCCTGACGTCTTCCTCTGACCGACTTTACGTCAATACTAACATTCCAAGGCACCTATCAGGTATAAATACACCTCCTTTTGCCCAAGCAAACCAGAGGGGACCGAGACTTCCATGCCGACACTCTGACCTGAGACGCTGCAACCTGCGTCATGCCACAGCTCCAGCTGGCAGAGGTCCATCCACCCATCCTGGGGTGTCCAGCTCGAGATCAGGATGAAGTCCCACTAAGGTAATGGGGTTAGACTAAATCCTAGGGGGATTCTTGGCTCTCTAAGACCTACACACATGCTAGGTACACTTAGGTACATCTAGTTAGGCATCATAGGGGTATAGGCTTTATCTTAAATGCATTCTGCATTTCATGTATGTGTTCATTACTATTGCACAATGGTAAAACTGTACCATGCATTTTTATTTAACTGCACTGCTGGCCAAATTTCTCTGCTACTGTCCAACAGTTGTTGCAGCACATATTACCAGTACTAGAATAACAACTGTGCAATAAATTTTATTGTAAACACACCCAACTGTTTCTTCTATGTACTTCTCTGAGATGAGTGACTGAATGAAAAGTAGTATATTGTTTCCACGATCCTGAAGGATCAGGGTTTTATGTTATGTGGTTGCCAGAAGCTATTCCCTTCTTGTTGTCAAGAAGTTTCTAGTGGCCTCTGAGCTAGCTGGTACACAGTAATTAAGTTTAATATACGCGATAGGGGCATACCGACCTCAGTCCTATGCCAAGCCTATAGTGTATGTTATTCCAATGCGCAGAACCTATCAGGGAAATAAGAACTACACTACATGGCGCCCAACTTGAATTTGGCACTTATTTAACAGTAGAATCTGAGTAGTTCAGTCATGCTTATTCTCAGAGACCCCTACTCACAAAACGCCAGAGACGTCTGGAGTGGCTAGGCACAAAATTCCGCCACAGCTGAGTCGGCAAACTTCCTATGTATTGGCTGTTGGTTAATCAAGCTTAAAGGAAATAGTTCCCGAACAATTGTGCCTTTTAAAACCTTATCTTAAAACCCTTTTTTAGGACATTTTGTTTTCACAACACAATGTCTGTCGAGGCAGCTGCTCCTGTCACTGGGACACAGGTCTCAAACGACGAAGAGGAAGCAAATGCAATACATTTTGCACCCAAAATCAGGCATACACTCACACAAAAACCCCTCAGACATGGTTTAACAGACCGAGGAGGTACAGTGATATTAATAGAGGCACACGAAGATTATCAAACAGATGTATTCTATTCTTGGGTTACATTCCCAGCAGTGAATGCAACAACTCAGACTTTTCATTCTTACATACATGAAAAAGTCCCAGCGGTCTACACTCAGTCAAGACAACACTCAAGTTGCAATTTGGCCAAAAACAAATGTGTACACCAACGTTTTTCAACAAAAGCATCAAATAATAAAAGCTTCAACGTTTTTCAACAAAAACATCAAATAAATGCTTCAACGTTTTTCAACAAAAGCATCAAATAATAAAAGCTTCAACGTTTTTCAACAAAAACATCAAATAAATGCTTCAACGTTTTTCAACAAAAGCATCAAATAATAAAAGCTTCAACGTTTTTCAACAAAAACATCAAATAATAAATGCTTCAACGTTTTTCAACAAAAGCATCAAATAATAAAAGCTTCAACGTTTTTCAACAAAAACATCAAATAATAAATGCTTCAACTTTTTTCAACAAAAGCATCAAATAATAAAAGCTTCAACGTTTTAAAAAAAAACATCAACTAATAAATGCATCAATGTTTTTCAACAAAAACATAAAATATAAACTTCACCATCTGAACGTTTTTCAGCAAAGACATCAACTATTAACTTCAACATTTCAACGTTTTTCAACAAAAACAGCAGAAATAACTTCAATTAAACACGATGCAATTTCAACAATTGATCATACAGCTACTGCCTATTTCATTAACTTTGATACGTTTTCCATGGCTCCACGTGAACAGGAAGCGAAGCCAGCCCAAAAACAAACAACGAACATGCAAGTACAAACTTTTGAACCTTTTCTTTTTCCAAAAGATACATATCTGGTTTCACCATGGGTAGAACTATGGAGTATTTCTGGGTTAATCTTTTTCTGTTCTAGCTTTCCTTAGAGCTAGCTTTTAGTATGACTCTTAGTGGACACTTTCTACAACACGGGATCAACATAAAACTGAAGCCACGTCCATTTTCAATTCAAATGCAAAAGAGACTTATAAATGTATATGCCTGAACAAGCCTTTGTATTCTAAATGATGTATTTAATCATCCGGTTTTTAATTCTGATTAATGTATTTTGAACTTTCATTCATTTTCATTCATTTTATCATTCATTCAGTGATGTCATTACCTGCAGTACATTTTTCTGAAAATTGGGTTACTGATACAGTGAATAATATGCTGTTTGTTTTAGGAATAATTGCTACATTTTCAGATCATGAAATGTTAGAGATTTATTCTGGAACGTTGCCAAACACCACCAAACACCATCGCACGGGGTGGAATAGTTGACATACATCAGCAGGGGCAACATTAGATGCCATTTACAAAACAACAGGACAGACCTAGTTAGGAAAGTATGGGTGGTTTGGCCTTTTGACACAAATACCTGTCACAAAAATGATTCCTGAACATCACCAAGGGACTCAGTATACATAGGCCAGACCTACGTTATGTACAGATAACATCCAGAGGTAGTGAAAGCCTACAGTGTAGGGAAGTTGTGCCTTTTTTTGGCTAGAAGCCCCAACACTGACAGTAGTGAAACAAAAGTTTCCTTTGTAAAATTCAATGCTTTAGGCAATCTGAAAACCATGCTTGTGCAGCACTTTTATTTTTCATTTCACATCAGCTAAAGAAATATTTTTTCTTTTTTGCAAAATAGCACTCTTAAATACAGACTGCCCCTCTTTCCTTTTTGATAAATTTTATCTTTCACATACAAGCAGTGTCATACACCTTGGGAATACCTCACAAACAGGAACTATGCTTCTCATGGTTTCTAATATTTAAAAGACCAGCCTGAAAAGACTGCAACTGCAACATACCTGTTCTCTGATGCCTGTTTTTTGCAGTGAAGAATGCGTGGTCATCATCTGTCTGACACTTGCAAAGGAAACACCAGCGGCATTTACCACCAGGCTGGAACTGCTGAAGTCCCATGCTTGGCTGTGTCCCAAGCGTATTCCCATCAAACCAAAGCATTCCTTGCAAATCCAGTGGGTGCCTTTTTGCTTCCTTTAGCTAGCACCAAGGTATCGATTACAGCACCGGCTGCCTCAGAACCAGCAACTGGCTGCACTATTCTGTGCTCCCACAACGATTCTGCGAGGTATTACAAAGGTCCGTCCCCTGCAGTAACTAGCAACAGAAATGTTGTGTCTCCCAGCAAGCACTTTTTATCTCTATTTTGCTAAAACATGTCCTGAAACACATTTTTTCTCTTATTGTTTCAACTCTCACCGAGTGCTTGGAGCTTTCCCTCTAAATTGACCTTTTTTTTTTTCTAAAGAAAGCATGGTCTTCTGAACAGCTTGTAAGAGTTTTCAATTTTATAAACAGGAACTTTTATAAGTAACTACTGACTCTAAGAGAGTATTTTTAATGACACTATAGATGTTTCCTGTCTCCACAGAGTCTATAGTAATTTTACATATTTTAACAGCTGCTATTTTTTCAGCTCATAAACCACTCTCATGCAACTACCTGCCAATTATATGCAAATGCCTATTTTAGTCACGTAGTTTGCTTTTAATGGGTTATTCACGATTGCCCATAGATTGGAGTGGGTGTTATGTGCTGGATTGAGGCCCTAACATAGGTGCGCCGTTTCAGAGGCACAAATCCTTCGTGCCACAAGGACAGGCAGGCCCTTTCACCCACTAAAGGCCCTTTCACCTACATTAGCCCTCCCTTCACAATAACGAGCAACAGAGGCTGTCCCTTATCTGACGTGTGCTCTGGGTGCAGAAGACAGTCCATTCTAAATACGTCATCTCCATGTCCAACAGTGACTAACCTACGTCACAACGAGTTCTTAGAAACAGACCCTTAAGCTCTTGGGATTTTCCCTAACACAGGATTATTGATTTCTCCAAGAACTCATTAAATATGCGTGAACCACTATTCCCTAAGGGTTCATTCCTGACGTCTTCCTCTGACCGACTTTACGTCAATACTAACATTCCAAGGCACCTATCAGGTATAAATATACCTCCCTATGCCCAAGCAAACCATAGGGGACCTAGACTTCCATGCCGACACTCTGACCTGAGACGCTGCAACCTGCGTCATGCCACAGCTCCAGTTGGCAGAGGTCCATCCACCCACCCTGGGGTGTCCAGCTCGAGATCAGGATGAATTCCCACTAAGGTAATGGGGTTAGACTAAATCCTAGGGGGATTCTTGGCTCTCTAAGACCTACACACATGCTAGGTACACTTAGGTACATCTTGTTAGGCATCATAGGGGTATAGGCTTCATCTTAAATGCATTCTGCATTTCATGTATGTGTTCATTACTATTGCACAATGGTAAAACTGTACAGTGCATTTTTATTTAATTGCACTGCTGGCCATATTTCTCTGCTACTGTCCAACAGTTGTTGCAGCACATATTACCAGTACTAGAATAACAACTGTGCAATAAATTTTTATTGTAAACACACCCAACTGTTTCTTCTATGTACTTCTCTGAGATGAGTGACTGAATGAAAAGTAGTATATTGTTTCTACGATCCTGAGGGATCAGGGTTTTATGTTATGTGGTTGCCAGAAGCTATTCCCTTCTTGTTGTCAAGAACTTTCTAGTGGCCTCTGAGCTAGCTGGTACACAGTAATTAAGTTTAATATACGCGATAGGGGCATACCGACCTCAGTCCTATGCCAAGCCTATAGTGTATGTTATTCCAATGCGCAGAACCTATCAGGGAAATAGGAACTACACTACAGGACAGAAATGGCAGCAAGAGGGTGATGAATGCAATAAAAACACAAGGGAACAAGTGTGCTGCGATTCATCCATCACTCGTAAATGCATTTTTATATATATTTGAAACATGAACTGTGAGGAACCTACGGCAGAGCTCCCTGAACAGACCAACCTCTTGGAAAGGGCAGTACATTAGGCTTGTCCACACCCTGTCCTGTAATTCATGATGTCGGACTAACAGACAAAGAAGAAGCCCATTGCTGCACTAACAATCTGACGCTGTGCCCTGATTGTGATACAATCATCTGGACAACCACGGAAACACTGGTGCAATTCAGACCACAATGACACAGCACACACTGAGTGCAGCTTCTACAACATGCTGCTTAACTGTGTAGTTCTACTTCTTGATACCCGCAAGCTCTGGCAAGCTCTTCCCATAGGTGTAACAATCTGGTTGAAAGCCATTACATTGGTTATTTTGTTTTTTTAATCTTGGCAACATAATTTCTGATCTGGTTGGTGCTGAGATGTCAAACTATAATTGTAGGAATATGGATGAAAATGTGCATCTGTTGGTACCAGCTGTCCCAGTCTGCCATTTTGTTAGACTTCCTCTGAAAGTGTCCACTGTTTTGCCATGTCAATGTACAATTTATTGAATTCAGTGTTTTATCCCCAAGAGTGCACAAGCTTTTGCCATCAGTGTAATTTTATGAAGCATCCTTTTTATTTGGTCTTATGCAATAAAAAAATAATGAATAAAAAATACATGTATACATACATCGATAATAGGATTTTAGTTCAGCCCTCATCATCTATTGGTCTGACATTCACATTTTGCTTCCGCTCACCACAGCATTAGGCAAATGATCAGCTACTTCAGCTCTGGGCTTTCTTGCACAGTCACAGCATTTTGCCTAACCACATATGCAAATCCACATAAAAATAAGAGCACTTCAGTGCCAGGGCTAGTGGTTCTATTTTTTTTACTTTGCCTATGCTTTTTTCTTTCTTTCTTTGTCTTTATAAGGTCGAAGCCTACCAGACAGCACAGCTGTCTGATTTACAAAGACTTCTTGAGGACATTCGGAAAGCTTCCCTAGGAATGCATTCCACCCATTGCTTACCGTTGGCTTTGTGTTTTGTAACTCATAGTTGTTTGCTTTCTGTTTGGTGGCTTTATGTGTTTTAGGCTCTCCAGCGTGTCTTTGTCCCTCCTGTGTAGCATAGCCTGTTTATTTATTCTTCCACGAGTTCCCGCTTTCTGTAAAAAAGGCCTTTACATTTTGTTCTTATCTTGTCACATTTGCTGTGCATTCAAAGACAGGGGTCATATGTTGGGCTCTGTCTTCTGACAGAGCTTGGTGTTTACTTTTCTTTCTCTGACTTCAAAGTGAAAGGTTTTATGTGATAAAATGTTAAAATGTTGGTGTGCTGGAAGAAGGCTCTAAGATGTTCTTTTTTTCAAGCACACAACAAAATCTAAATACTTGTAAATGAACTGTTCAAATATTTCAGAATATGTCAGAATTAGGAAAGCACTAATGAAGCAATTTTTTTTTTAATTCTAAAATGTGGTGAAAACAAATATTTTAATACGATCAAAACAAACCAATACAGTTGGTGATGCCATTTCCACACTTTATCGTTTTTGCGCTGTATAGTTTAATCAGTAAAACTGTATGTCTGTGCAAATGAAATGGTCATTTCAACTGAAAACATTTGTCTGTAATGGCAGTGTGCTACCACACCCTTTACTCCGCAACACTCTTCGACACTGTACCCACGTCTATGCTACGCCACTCCGCTCTATGCCATTCCACGTCATTCCACAACACTTTTCACCACTCCACTCCACAACACTCTACTCCACTCTACACCACTCCACTCCGTGCCAATTCACTCTAGGACATTCTACGCCACTCCACTCTACAACACTCCACTTTTCAACACTCCAAGCCACTCCACTCTACTTCACAACACTCCACTCCACGATACTCCATTCTCTGACACTGTACTCTCTTTCTACGACACTCTACCCTACTCTATGCCATTCCACTGTTTTGACGCGCTATGCAACTCTACTTTATGCCACTTCCCTCTCGACCACTCTATGCCATTCCATCGTACTCCACTCTACGACACTCTGTGCCAGTCTACTCCACGACACTCCACTCTATGACAATGTATGCCACTCTTCAGCACTCTATGCCACTCTACTCCACTCTACACCACTTCACTCTAGGGCACTCTATGTCACTTCATCCTGTAACACTCCACTCTACGACACTCTACGCCACTCTTCTCCATGACACTCCACTCTACAACACTCTATGTCACTTTACTGGACTCTACGCCAATCCATGCTACGCCACTCCACTCTGCGCCACTCCACCCGAAGCACTTCATTCTTTCCTAAGCCACTCTATGCCACTCCACTCTATGCCCCTCCATCACTCCACAACACTCCACCCCCTACTCTACTCAGTGCCTCCCTACGGCACTCCACTCCAATCTACCAAACTTCACTCTACTTTACTCCACTTTACTCGACTCTATTCCCCTCCACTCTACTCTACTCCATTCCACTCTACCCCACTCTATGCCACTCTGCTCCACTCTATGACACTACACTCTACGACCCTCCATGACACTCCACTCTATGACACTTTACTCTGCGACACTCTACGCCACTCTACTTTACGACACTCTACTCTGCTCCACTCTACAATCCGCTCTACTCTACTCCACTATACTCCACTGTAAACCACTCTACAACCCTCCACTCTACAGCACTCCCCTCTACGACCCTCCACTTTCTGAGACTCCACGCCGATTTACTGTACGACATTCCACTCTACGTCACTTTACTCTATGACACTCCACTCTACGCCACATGACTTGATGCCACTCTGTGCCATGCCACTCCACTCCACTCCACTCTACACCACTCTACGACACTGTACTCCACTCTACAACACTCTACTCCACTCTATGCCACTCTGCTCTACGACACTCTACTCCACTCTGCAACACTCTGTGCCACTACACACTGCTCCACTCTATGTCCCTCCACTCTACGCACTCACTCCACTCTGCGCCACTCTATACACTGCGACTCTCCACTCTGACACTTTACTCTACGACACGCCACACTTAACTCTATGACTCTCCATGCCATTCTACACCACTTCACTCTACGCCCCTCTACTCTACAACACTCCTCTCTACAGCACTCTACTCCATGACTCTCCACTCTGACACTCTATGACACTCCACAATAATCCATTGTAATCCATTCCACTCTATACCTCTCTACTCCACTCTATCCCACCCCACTACATGCCACCCTCTTCTACACCACTAAATTTTAGCCATGCTTAACTGCAGCCATGCTGGTGTACAGCATGGCTAAAATGCATTGGCAAAAAAATACAGCTCTTGCATAGGCACGACCTGTTAGCTTTGCCAATGCTTTTTTTTTATTTATTTTTTTTAAGTTATCCTTGTGTATTTAAACTGTATTTCATGTTAAAGTAAATTGATGCCAGTGGTGCCTTTACTTTGTACTAGTAAGAAGCATATTTTCCTGTGACGCGTTCAAACTAGCAAGGTTTTCTGTATCTGTTCTGAGTGCACCTGCCTGCTAGGAAGTAGTTCTAACGTTCTATTAAAATTATATGAAATAGTTTCCTTTTCAATTTGCAAGCATATGCCTGCCACATATAGGTGGATTTCTTTTTACTTTAAAAAAAATAAAGAAATTGGTCTAGTCCTTGTAATTACAAAAACTAAAAAGAAATGTAAGAATCACACGTGCCGGGGAGAAACCTGTTGGCTTTGCCAATGTTTGTTAAATGTGTTTTGAATGGGCAGGTTTCCGCTACATATGTTGTCTATATTTTAGAATGTAGCTGAACTGTTGACTGCCGTCGTTAAACACTAGCCAGTAGAAGACAGCCTGATATAAATTGTTTGTTTGAAAATGCCCAAATCGGTTGCTTTGTGAGACAGCATATTTATAATTCATATTATAAGCATCATACTTAATAAAAAGGAACCTCATCCAAGGCAACAAGAAGGGATGTCTTTATTTTCAAAGGACCAGATGATAAATGGATTTTTAGCCAGTCAGATTCTTTTAGCCAATGAAATGGCATTTTCATGCATGCTGCGCTCAAGTGATAATTAATATAGTCTAATTCAGGACATGATGGCTGCGCTGATGTGCTGTCATCAGTGCCCCATGTTCAGATCTAGCCTTGACGGTGGATTAATACCCTGGAACAGGTCATCATGCGACGATACTCTACTGCATTCCATTTATTGCCTTCACCCAAGCAAAGTATTGAAAGATGAGGAAAAGAAGGAAATAATTGCAAATGAAGAGTGACTCTAGCTGTGAAGAGAACATATGTTAGGCTTGGCTGAGGCATCTGAGGCATCAGTGAATTCAGTCATTCCATGATGAGGCGGCACTGGGGCTGAACGGAGCTATTTGAAAATGTGATGCATTTTATCTCTACTGTATTTGGTCTGTCATCTTTGGAGGGGGATTTCGGGTAATTGAGAGTCATCTCCAATCTACATATGTCAAGGTTGAAGGGGGAGCACGGTGAATATTTTTAGGGATGGAAAGAAGCCTCTAATCGTGTATACATGTGCAATAACCCAACATAACTTCATGTGACAAATATGGGACGTGCAATTATGATTTTCAGAAATGTTCTCATTGACTGCGCAGTTTGTGGTAGCAGGCGGCCTACTTACCTATCAAGCCCCAAAGTTCAAAGTGGCATTTGTAAGAGGCACCTCAAAAGATTCCAGGTAACTTCTCAGCGTTTAGTTTTATATCCATAGGCTTAACCTAGGCTTTAAAGGAGCATTTTCAAGAGGCACTGAGATATTTCTAGGTAACTTTACAGTTAGTATTTTTATACCAAGAGCCACGAGACAGGTTCCTCATATCACACACAATAGCACGAAGCAAGCAATTTGTGTTGGGTGAATTGTTAAAAGTGTCAAATAAAATAATTGCTACACGAGTGTGGCACACTTGCAGATGTTTGTGTATTGCCCAAATACAATGGAACGTCCTGTGATGGAGTGACCATCCAGCTCTTCAGCTGTACAATATTGTTGAGCAATATGGGAGATGCGTCTGAATTTTCGCCACTGTCTGTCTCCGCGTTGGATAAGTACATAAACAATTAAACAAGAAGATCAATGGAAGAATTTTTTTATAGTTAAAGGATCACAGCTATAAATTGATATTTGTTTTAATACAGGGTTATATCTATGCCAATTTAAGGGCTCATTGTCAAATCCATTAGGTTTGTCCTTGCAAATCTTGTGCAATGGTTATTTCCTGCTTTAAGTTTTTATATTGTAATCATTTGCCACAAAAAAAGAAGAAAAAAGAACACGTCTGGGACTAATAATGGCAGCCATATACTTGCAATAAACATTTTAAATTAAAAAATAATCATCTCACATAATTTTAATAGAACAGTATTGGGTGCTTGGTGGGAGGCAGGTTGCACTTGGAACAGGTATAGAAACCTTAATGTGCATCACAGGAAAGATGATTCTTATTAGTGAAAAGAAAATGCACTATTGGCTTTGAATTGCTTTAACCTGACGACGCAGTTTGATCACACAAGTATGTCTATTTGTCTCTTCAGCAAGCACACAGATTTCTTTATGTGGGCACCAGGGAAAGGGGTGGAAGGTGCTGCATCGGCCATAACCAGAAAAGTGTGCTGCAGGGATGGGGCATCGGGCGAAACTGACAATGCATGCTCCGGGGAACGGGACGGCAGAAGAGCATCGTGGGGGCTGGTATTGTGTGTGCCCGGGAAAGGTGGTTGTATATATACTGAGTGAACATGTGTAGTGGAAAGTTACATTCACACATCTTACCCTATTAAGCATGTATGCAAGGCCCCATGGGGGTACACTCGGTCTATAGGCTTCACACATGAAAAGCAAATTGTGAGTACATTTGAATAACTCTAATAAGCCCAATGTATGAATATGAGTTAATGTCGTTTAGGATGCATGGGACTCAGAGCTGCATTAAACAGGGATCCAAGTCTTGACAAATACCATGGATCCCGCTGGGCCCAACAGAATGAAACATGTCGACAAAAATGATGCAGAAGTATTTAACCTGCCAGGCATCGACTTTTAACCATCTCCTAGGTACTCGCCATATTAAAGATAAACTT
Organism: Calotriton arnoldi; assembly: GCA_963921515.1. NCBI lineage: Eukaryota > Metazoa > Chordata > Amphibia > Caudata > Salamandridae > Calotriton > Calotriton arnoldi. The sequence continues at coordinate 3,964,839 of CAWUFW010000001.1, read as the reverse complement.
GAGATATCTAAGTGATTTTTATTTCCTATGCATTATCCCCGCCCTATTCCCCTATTAAAATTGTAGGAAGCCAATTGGTCATTATAAACATTTTTGATGAATGAGGAGGCCGAGGATGAAGCATGACACCTGGGTCAATCAATCAGGGAATTGTAAGTGCGCTACTCACCCGTGAGGGTCTCAAGGCGCTGGGGGGGGGAGGGGAGGGCGGGAGTCAGCAGTGCTGTTCAGCCGAAGAGCCAGGTCTTGAGCGTCTTCCTGAAGGGGTTCTGGGAGGGGGCGTGTCTGATGTCTGCCGGGAGCTCGTTCCAGGTCTTGGCCACGATGTAGGACAAGGATCTTCCACCTGCTTTGGCTCTGTGGATGCGCGGGGTTTCGGGCAGTGCGAGGTTGGCTAATCGGAGGTTTCTTTTGCGTACGTGGAGGGTGACTCTGTCGTTGAGGTATTTGGGTCCGGTATTGTGTAGGCATTTGTAGGCGTGGGTGAGGATTTTGAAAGTGACTCTCTTCTCCACGGGTAGCCAGTGGAGCTTCCGTAGGTGTTGGCTGATGTGCTTGTGTCGGGGGATGCCGAGGACGAGTCTGGCGGCGGTGTTCTGTATCGTCTGGAGTTTGCGGCGTAGGGACTTGTTTATGCCGGCGTAGAGTGCGTTTCCATAGTCCAGCCTGCTGGTGATGAGTGCGTTGGTGACTGTCTTCCTTGACTCGGGGGGGGGGGGGAAGGGGATCCATTTGAATGTCTTACGGAGGATGCAGAGGGTGTTGAAGCAGCTGGAGGCGATGGCGTTGACCTGTCGGTTCATGGAGAGGGATGAGTCGAGTATGATGCCGAGGTTTCTGGCATGGTCCGTGGGGGTCGGTGGGCTGCCGAGGGCGGTGGGTCACCAGGTGTTGTCCCATGCTGAAGGGGTGATTCCGAGGACGAGGACTTCTGTCTTCTCTGCGTTGAGCTTTAGGCAGCTGTTGGTCATCCAGACTGCAACGTCCTGCATTCCTTTCTGGAAGTTGAGTCTGGCGTTGTTGGGGTCCTTGGTGAGGGAGAGGATGAGCTGGGTGTCGTAAGTGTAGGATACGATGTTGAGGCCGTGTTGTCGGACGATGGCGGCGAGGGGGGCCATGTAGATGTTGAAGAGGGTCGGGCTGAGTGATGACCCCTGTGGGACTCCGCAGGTGATTTCCGTGGGATCGGAGAGGAAGGGCGGCAGTCTAATCCTTTGGCTTCTGCCGGTGAGGAATGATCGGATCCAGTCTAGGGCGGTTCCTTGTATGCCAGCGTCGTGTAGTCTGGCTACGAGTGTGCGATGGGAGACGGTGTTGAAAGCTGCTGATAGGTCGAGTAGAATCAGGGCTGCGGAGTGTCCTTGGTCCAGGAGGGTGCGGATGTCGTCTGTGGCGGCAAGTAGGGCGGTCTCGGTGCTGTGGTTGCTTTGGAATCCGGATTGGGACGGGTCGAGGACGGCGTTGTCTTCGATGAATCTCGTCAGTTCCGCGTTGACTGTTTTTTCCGCAACTTTGGCAGCAAAGAGGAGAAGCGAGATGGGCTGGTAGTTCGTGGGGTCCGTGGGATCAGCTGAGGGCTTCTTAAGCAGGGGCCTGACTTCTGCGCGTTTCCAGTCATCTGGGAAGGTGCTTGTTTCAAAGGTGGTGTTAATGGTGTGTTGTAGTTCGGGTGCGGTGGCGGATCTGTGGTATATGTGTGGAGGGCAGGGGTCTGTGGGGTCCCCCGAGTGGATGCCTTTCATGGTCGAGGCGGTGTCTTCGGCCGTGATCGGCGACCAGGAGGAGATGGTTCGCCTAAAACCGAGGTCCCATATGACACTGCATCTTAAAGCACTACATTGGCTCCCAGTTAGGGAGCGGATACAGTTTAAGACCTTAGTAATGTTCTTTAAGGCTCTTCATGGTAAAGGGCCCAGCTACCTTACAAGACGTGTTGGTTGGTACACTCCGACTAGGGCACTTAGATCAACAGCGGGGGCGCTCGCCTGCGTCCCGAAGGTTCGCCTGGCGCGCAGGGGTGGCAAATCCTTCAGCCTCTTGGGGGCACAGGCATGGAACAAACTTCCGCTGCCCCTGAGACGTGTGAGAGATCTGATGAGTTTTAAAAAACTGTTGAAAACTTGGCTCTTTGGAAGCTAAATCATCTTTGGGCCAGCAGCTATGTGATTCTGCAGCGCCGGGACACTCCTTTTGGAGTAGCTGAGCGCTATATAAACTCTTTCATTCATTCATTCATGGTGGGCTGGCAGGTGTGTTTGGAGGGCGGGCCTGCTGCGGAGTCTGGCGAATGGTCGATGAAGTTGTCGTAGAGGTTTTTGATCTTGAGGTGGAAGTAGGATCCGAGCTTGTCTCAGAGGTCTTGGGACGGGGTGATGTCCAGGGCTTCGCTGCGGGGGATGGTGAATTCCTGGATGACACTAAAAAGTTCCTTGGAGTTGCTGGAGTTGGCGAGGCTAGAGCGGTCGACCTCGAAGCTGGGGAACCGGGTTCGAGTCTCGGCAACGACGCTCAACATCCTGTGATTCTAGGCAAATCACTTAGTCTCCCCGTGCCTAACAAAAATCAATGTGTCCTTGTGTAACGAAACTGGTGCTCATGTAAAGCGCTCTGATACCCGATGTCTCGGGTCTAGTTCGCGCTATATAAAACTCTAAAAAAAAAAAAAAAAAGAAGGACCTTTTGGTGGTTCTGATTCGTTTGTGGTAGTCCGTCATGGCGTCCTTGTAGGTGGTGTAGTTTCCCGGTGTCTTGCTGTTTCTCCAGTTCTTCTCCAGGCGTCTGCAGGTGCGTCTGGCTTCTTGGAGATCGGTAGTGAACCAGGCGGCTTTCCTGGGGCGCTGTTTGTCGGGGTTGCGTAGTGGGGCGAGCTTGTTCTGCGCCGTTGTAGATCCAAATGTGGAATTCCCTGGCTGCGAGGTTGGCGTCGGATGTCGCAGTGCGGTTGTCTCGGGTGAGGGTGGAGTTGAGTTGCTCGTCGGTGACTTTGCTCCAGTTCCTTTGCGGTGGGCGTGGGGCAGGTTTGGGTGCCTTGGGTTTGTCGACGAGGAAGTGTACGCAGTGGTGGTCGGTCCATGGGGGTTGCGTTGTGTGGCTGAAATGGACGCTGTTTCCTGCTGTGAAGATGGGGTCAAAGGTGTGTCCTGCACTGTGGGTCGGTGGGGTGACGAGTTGTTTAAGTCCGATGTTGGCGAGGTTGTCACGGAGGGTGGTGGAGTTGGGGTCGCTGGGGTTGTCGAGGTGGAAGTTCAGATCTCCGATTAGTATGTAGTTCATCGAGGCGATGGCGCGGGGTGCGATGAGGTCGGTGATGGTGGCGGCGAAGGGGGCCGGGGGTTCTGTAGGCGAGGGTGCCGTGGAGTGTGGAGTTGGGGCTGGTCTGGATCTGGAAGTGCAGGTGTTCGGCGGAGGGGAAGGTTTCGCTGGAGGTGGTGAGGCGGAGGGTGTTCTTGTGAGCGATGGCGAGGCCCCCTCTCGGGTGGTTGGGGTGGTCCTTCCTCTGGATCTTGTATCCGTCCGGGATGGCGGTGTTTGAAGGCTTTCCTTACAATTTTTTGAATTTGCTTTTCGTGTTGGCCAGAGAAACTGGATACTATATGGTGCACCCCCAAATTGGAAATGTTCCTATATACACCATATTCTTTCTACACTGGGAATGTTTTTTGTTCCTAGTTTTCATCCAGGCCCATCTGGCGCCATATAGTGGCATTTCCTTGTCAGCTACCTCATTAATAATAAAACGATTTTAGATTTGCATTCTAAATCTAGAAATAGATTTTAAAGCGTTTGCATAAGCGTGGTACCGAAGGAATAATGTTCCCTCTGATGCCCCCTTGTCAAGGCACTTCCAGTGTCACCACCACGATACTCACTGCCACCAATGCATCATGAATCACCACCAACACTGCCATTGATATCATTAACTACCCCATCACCAATATTCCCACCACCGATACCTCCAAAACCACCACACCATCAACCAGACCCATCATTGCCAAAGGCACTGAGTCTGTCTTTAATATCCTATTGCATGGAAAAATAATTTCTGCATGTCTACATACCCATTCACAGTAAATCCAGATCTTTGCAAATGATTGTTTTGTCTTGCTTTTACTATTTGTAATTGCAGTTATAAAAACACGCGCTGCTTATTGACGTCTGGTATGTTTTGCGTTAGAAAATGACACCGGGGAGAGGATCTATTTCTCCTGGTCATCTTATTCTGTACACTTTTGGATCGAGGAACCTGAGATTGTAACACAAAGTAGCTGTTCTATAGCATAAAGTGGTGTATATGTAACATGGTATAATGCTGTGAGTCATGGTTACTAAGCAGCACTGTTCGTGCTTCTGGTCCTCCTGACCAGGTTAAGTTTCACATATTTGGCTTAGCAATGATTTAGCTTACTTACATGATTAGATTTCAACTCTGAAGGTTAGCTTAATATTGGTCAAACCAGCATGTGAACTGGAGCTTATCGTTGACCAGATCGTGTCCCTTCTGCCCCAGGTGAATACAGAGTGAGGAATTGATTTTTTTAAATTAAGTTTCTCTGTAGAATTAAAACATTCATTACAGATAATGATCGTGAACCAGAAACACATGCACTTTGTCCTCTGGGATAAACTGTGGTAAAGTCTTGGCCTGTACACCCTTTAATGTCTCATTTGCCGAGACTCCAGTGTGCTGCAGTCACGTTTCTTTGTAGGATGTCACAGTTTTTTTTTTCATTTATCAAATAGAACCAACTTTTTTTTATGCAGTGTTTGCATTTACTCAATTTATGCTGCTCAATTTACCAGCCTCGAAAAGATGGAATACTGAGTGTGCCGTCGCGGGATTCAAACGAGTCAACTTCAGATCCCTGCATTTGTCAGTGGTGAGTGTTCAAACCATGACCCATTTCTTTAGTAGTGACACCCCTCTACTGTTCCTCGTTTCTACTGCTGTGTATTATGTAGTTAACGCATAGATGTTCAACATTCTGCAGTGCTTTGTGAAAATCTAGTGTTGAACAAATGCAACAAAATTGTGCCGCACCTTATTTGCAAAGCGGTATGCGCCTAAGATGTTGAGCAGGGTCTCGCCTTCCAGCATAAAGCTCAATGGATAAACGTGATTACAAAGGTGAGTGGCATAGTATGAGTGATTGCTCTGAAAATACACATTAAGCGCGAAAATAACGTGATTCTCCTCCTACCCATTATTTTCACCTGTTTTCATTCGACGCCAGGAATCCACGCAGAGCCAGGCTGTGCAACTTTGCAGTTTTAGTCGATCTGGTTTTGCGTGGAATCCAAGGTGTGTATGCGCCGATAGAGACAAACGAGGGAGGTGGTGGTGGCCAGCTGGGGGTGGAAGGATATAGAAGATGAATTTAGAAAGAAGTACCAGTCAAATGCAGCGAACGAAAAACAAAGGACAAATCAAGTTAAGACATAAACAGGGGCGAATTATTTGGACAGTCTAATGCATTGAGAACGAGATTATTCATTCATTGAACGAACTAATTATTCAAGAGGCTGAATCCAGTTTATTGATGTTTAAAACAGTGGCAACGTCAAAATGGTGACTGTTGTTTGTCAGTCATTTGCCTTGTGACACAGAAAAGCAAAAAACGATGGAATGGAGCGTGGCTGAGTGAATTTTTAGTGACTGAGACTAATTTAAACATTTAACCCATCACTTTTGTTTCTGCTAGGTGAGTGTGCCTAAGGAGGAGGCATATGGCCAGATGAGAGTTCGGGAGTCGAGCTATATCTCACTAGTGAGGCTGAACAAGGCTGGACTTGCTTGTATTCCCATTCAGAGGGAACGTGGCCTAGCAGATCAATTTAGGGTGTCCTTTTTTGGAGCTGGAATAAGTATGATTTGCAGATGTGTAATCCCTGCTTGTAATGGCCCAGACAAGATATAAAACAATGGACTGCAGTGCGCCAGATTGATCGCCAGGGACTGAGATTAATTTCTGTGCATGAAGTTAATTATTCACCAGAACAGGTCTGCTCTCTGACAGGTATTTCTTGTTTTTGGAGGTTGATTGTGCATGCTAGTGAAAAGTAAGGTAGGGATGACTGAAGAATCTCGAGTGCTTGTTGCAGTGTCCTCCCTCTTATTGCCCAACCTTCTGGGAAAGAAGGGCTATTGAGTCTTAAGATGCTCTTGTCTTGACGGCCATATTCAAAGGTTGACGAACAGTAGTTAATATAAGATTCCATTGATTTCAAAATGCCACGTATTGACCGACTAATGGACTAGTTCATTATTTTTGATGGTGCAGTCTGACTTACCTAGCACAGGAAAGGGCGAGGATAAATTAAGATTTAAATAATAGAAATCCCCACTTCTCTTATGAGTGTTAGTCTATGGTTTAACCCTTATTCGGATTAGAAAATATGTTTTTTCCACACTTTTCCTATTTTGCTCTTTTTTTTCTAGTGAATATTCTTGTAAACATGCAAATCTTTGTGCTTTGCTTTGACCCCTTCTACTGAGCAAGTGTTAATCTTGTGTGTACGTTTGATCTGGATAAAGCTAATGGTCTGCTATTGATTGCTACTTTATATTCATTAATATGCAGTCTGTTGTTTCACCTCGTTTACTTTTTTAAGCTATCTGATGTTAAGCTCGATACGTCCACATTTTGAAAGCGCAACGCATTTGTATTCAAATATAATACTTATACTAGCGTTTATAAATTAAGGGTTTATCCTCAAGGGCAACACAGAGAAGTGATTTTTGTTGAAAGCAACAAAAAAAAGAAACAGTGATTGTAGTGATACCGAGAGTATATTCTTAAACAGCACCCAGCGAGCGCAGAGGGTGATGATAGTAAGGAAGATGTTGTTGACAAGGCAAAATCATCAGTCGGTCTTGCCTATAGAATGAATTTTGTAAAGGTAAGTCTATGGAAGGCATTTAGATTTGGAGCAAAACATGTCCCCAGGTATAACGTTCCACATTCCAGGGGAGAAGCAAGAGGCAGCTTGTGTGAGAGATAGCCTAATTAGGAGAAGAATGGTCATCTAGAACATGAAAGTAGCAACTGGAGTGCTTATCAGAGTGGTATAGAGCAGAGTGGTGTAGAGTAGAGTGACATAAAGTAGAGTTTCATAGAGCAGAATGGTATAGAGTGGCATACAGTGGAGTGGAGCTAAGTGGAGTGGTGTAAAGTGGCGTAGAGTAAAGCGGCATAGAGTGGGGTGGATTGGCGAAGAGTCGCGTAGAGTAGAGTGGTGTACAATGAGTGATGTAGAGTAGAGTAACGTAGAGTGGCCATGTGTGGAATGGAGCGGCATAGAGTAGAGTGGCGTAGCGTAAAGTGGGGTGACATAGTTTAGAGTGCCATAGAGTAGAGTGGTCTAGAGTGGCATGGCATGGAGTAGAGTAGAATGGTATAGAGTAGAGTGGCTTAGAATGGAATAGAGTGGCATAGAGTGGAATGGAGTGGCGTAGAGCAACGTGGCGTGAAGTGGATTACAGTGGAGTTGATTGGGGTAGGGTAGAGTAGAGTAGAGTGGAGTAGCATGGCATGGCATAGAGTGCCATAGTGTGGCATTGTGTGAAGTGGAGTGATGCAGAGTAGAGTGCCATAGAGTGGCATTGTGAAGAGTGGCATAGAGTAGAGTGTCGTAGGGGAGAGTGGCGTGGAGTAAAGTGGAATGGAGTGACATAGAGTAGAGTGCCATAGATTAGAGTGGTGTAGAGTATAGTGGCATGGAGTGGAGAAGAGTGGAGTGGCGTAGAGTATCAATTTGTAGAATGGAATGGCGTGAAGTAGAGTGGTGTAGAGTACAGTGAGGTAGAGTGGAGTGGGGTAGAGTGGCGTGGAATGGTATAGAGTGGAGTAGAGTGGCATAGAGTAGAGTGGCTTAGAGCAAAGTGGAGTGGTGTAGAGTGGTGTAGAATAGAACAGTTGTGGGTGTAAGTAACTAAAGTGTCAATAGAGATTTCAGATAGGGTGGAAGCAGCATAAATAAGAAGCTGTATACCAGTGTTAAAAGTAGGAAAGCACATTGCACATCCAAGAATAATACCAATTCAATTCAATTCAATTCAATAATCTTTATTCGGATATAAAGTGTCCATAAAAGCACAAACAAATCTCACAGAGTTAATCACTTAGACATTTACATAAAAACATCATCTGAATTTAAAACATACATCGAAGCTTTAGCTATATAAAAATGTAATTCAATAAATCGTCATAAAATTGTCACAGATATATCAAGTTATATATATGGCAGCATCATATAATAAAGTGCCAAAGTGCAAAGTGCGGATGGTTTTGGGAGAAGTAACAGCAAGGGGAAATAAGATATTAAATTCCAAGCAGAAAAACTCCACACATTTGAATATCGGTCCGGATCCAAAGAGCATATTTCTTTAACAGCTTAAAACCAAGAAGTTCATATAATACAATCGGGTCCACTTATCGGGGGTTCATAGAAGCACGTGAACGAATAGCCATTTTCAAAAAAGTACAAATACAAAGTATTAAGTCTTCCCCATTAAGCTGAAGAATAGTCCCATATGCAACCTTGAAGTCCGTTATTCCACTGGCCCTAAAAAACGGAATCAAAAGTTGCTTGCTGTACTTTTGATAGAAATTACAAAAGAACAGAAAATGCAGCATGGATTGCTTACCTAAATTGCCACAGGGGCAAGGCGTTTCCTCAATGTTAGGCTGAAAGCCTAAGGGGAAACACAACAAATATTTTAATGTGCCAGATCTAAGGCGAAAAAGCAAACTTCGTTCCCAACGAGTAATATCTCTTAAAAGGTAACTAACTGGTAAATAAGAGGGAGGGCCTCCGTCGTCTACCATTAATATATAACGTGCGACGGATACTTTAGAAAGCTTTTGTGCATATCTTATGTCCCCATAATATTTATATATAGCTTCACGAATAATCTTTTTATTAATTCCTTGTAACTGGTCTGGTTTATGAAAAATGTGTCCAAGATTTACCCTAGTTAAACTTGCCCTCACTTCTGCAAGCCACTGTATATCTCCGCCCTTATCACATTTTAAACAATCAACTATAATTTCCCTGGTTAGCGAGGCTGCCGGATTTTGCCAAACCTTCAACCAAAACAGGGCAGGGCGGGACCTAATATAATCTTCTAGATAAAATAATTTTAGCTCATTATGGCAGACAAAGGATGAAGAAGAGATAGGTATCCCCAAAATTCTCCTACAAAATCTATTTTCTTCAACCTGGACGCTTTTGGAATTTATAAAGCCCCAGATTTCAGCCCCATATGTTACAGTGGGTACACACTGTGTTCTGTAGATTTTGAGTAGGGACAACACTACCTCAATTCTTTCCGGTTGGGGGAGATTTAAAATTGAATTAACTGCCTTTAAAAATTTACTCCGACCATAAGCCAGATGGGATACCCAAGATCCATTATCTGAAAATTGTAGACCCAAATATGGAAAAGTGCGTGTGCGTAGCAAGGTTTCAGAACCAGAATTAATAGCATTAATAAGACATTTTTTAGGACCACAACACATTAAAAAAGATTTCTAAAAATTCGTACAAAGGTTCAGGCCATTCATAAAATCAACAAAACCCCTAACTAACATTCGCAATGCATTGGGTGTACGACCCATTAAAACAGCGTCGTCCGCATATAAAAGGGCGGGCATGTTTATTACCATTAATCATTGGGACATCTGTAGTCAGTTCAGACAGCACATTGTGTAGCTCATTAATATATAAAATAAACAAGAGTGGGGCTAAGACACACCCTTGTCTTACGCCTCTTCCGACCACTATGTCCCCTGAAACTGCCCCATCCGTGCTTATTCTCACCCTTGCCCTTAGATCCCTGTGTAAATATGCTAAAAAGTACACTATATCCTCATCCAACCCGTAGTTTAAAAGGCATTTCCAAAGCCGTGATCTATTAAGAAAATCAAAGGCCGAGGTGAGGTCCATAAATGCTAGGTAGATGGGGCCGTGTCGAGCTATGGTGTATTTACCTATGATCAAATTAAGGTTAAGACACTGTTCCACCGTTCCAAGATTGCTTCTGAAACCTAGCTGACATCTGTTTAAAATGTTTTCCTCCTCGGCCCAGATTCTGATTTTGTTAAATAGTACCCTCCCCAATATCTTAAGGGTATTATCAATTAAAGAAATTGGTCTATAACAACTCGGGTTGGATCTGTCTCCCTTTTTAAAAATTGGAACGATAACAGATGTAGACCATGTATTGGGGATTTTGGTTATTGTCAAATTATTAAAAACATTAAGTAAAAGAGGGGCCCAGAACTCTGACCTAAATTTTATAAGGTCAATGGGGAGCCCATCTGGGCCAGGGGCCTTGTTACCCAGACTTTGATCAATAGCATCCTCTACCTCCGATACTGATATTTGAATTCGGGTGGCAATGAAATTATCGTCGGTAGCTTTACACTGGGGCGTAGCAGCATATATGTTGGAAAAATGGGCTAACCAAGCTTCACTCGTTATGTTACAACTTAACGGAGTGAGTGTATTGCCCAGTGATCTCAGTGACTTGGCCGCTGTCCAAAAACCATTTGAGTTATTAAATCTTGCAGCACAAGCCAAGTTGTTCCATTGTTCTTTTAGGATCTCATCTTTCCTCTGCTTAGTCACTCTTTTGTAAACAAGCCTCAATGATCTAATGAGGTTAGGGTCCCTAGGGAAGCTGAGAGAGCAGCTCTAAGCTCTCTGTTTGCCCGAGAGCAAATGCTGTTAAACCACCTAGGGTTAGAATTGGATGCAAGTGCTGGCCTTGAAATCAATTTTTTAATACCTACGCATAATTGCACAAAAGCAGAAACTACCTCTGGATTAGAATCAACGGGTGAAAGACAAGTCTCACAGAGTGATCGATAAGTTTTTAACATTTTATGGAACACACTACTGTTATCAATACCTTTCCATTTGACCCTTAGATTGTCTGTAGAGGATACTAGGTTACCGGCCCCTATCTCTTTTCTAGGATCAGGTCTGGGAGCAACCCTAAATAAAACTGAAATTGGATTATGATCCCCAAAAGTGGATGGTTTAACCTCTGCTTTAACTAAGTAATCTTCTAGTGTGGCCGTTATAAAAACGTAATCTATTGTTGAGGCGCAGCCATGACCTCTATAAGTGGGTATTGGACTATCCCCATTATTTGTAGCTGCGATATCCATTACACTTGATAGACTACTATTTAATACATGGTCCAATAACTCAAGCCCCCTTTTGCATGGATTGACCAGAGGGTGACGGGGGGGATTGAAATGTTTCCCCCTGCAATCTTTGCCTTAAAATCACCACCCAGACAAATCCCTGCAAGTCTTTGATTTCCTATAAGATTAGGTATATCCAAAATAAAGTTAAAAAGGTTAATAAAATTCATATTCGGTGTGGTTAAAAAATCATTATTGTAAAAATTAATAAAACAAATCGAAACCCCCCGTGTGTATATCAAGGCTTGGATGTTAGCATTTTTGGTGGGGATTGTTTTTACACTGCCACCCGACGCAATGCTCACCCAGATGGATAAACCACCCGAGGGTCTGCCTTGTTTAGGGGGGGGTGAAGTAATATTAAGGCATTCATACCCTTCAAGATATAACTCTATTGTTGCCCAGGTCTCCTGAAACATTAAGATATCATATTTATTTACCGTCTTGACCCAATCGTCACTACTTAATTTAGAGGCCAGGCCGGCAACATTCCAGCTTAACACATGTAACATTGGGTCATAAGGCTCAGAACCGTCATTTTCTAAGATAGCCACAGGCTCGGAGCCATCATTTTCTGGGATAGCCAACATAGATGTTAAAGGGGCAATATCAATAAATTTTGGTATAATTGACGGTCAATCTAAGCTGTCAAGATCAGAGAGGGCAGAGAACCTATTTACAGAGAGATATGAAGGGGTAATTAAAGGTTGCAGCTCAAAGTTTGGTCTATAAAAGAAGCCGAGAGGCAATGCCCAAATATTTGTAGGCAAGGTGCAATTAATCTCCTTTGCCGTCAAAATTGATCTAACAAGTGTTGGTCGTCGAAAATTAATAACAATACAGTCTCCTTCAATAGTCTTTTCTGCCGATCCGAACCCAACCAACCCTACGTACCATTATAATATCATTTATGTTAAACCTCCTGTACCCTTTATGTTTAGCCAGCCAGTCAATACTTTTATTCTGTAATTGGTCCCAAGACTCAGATTTGTTCTTCTCTAATGGGGGAACCCCTGCGAGAATCAGGACATACAGACAGGCTGCTGGAGGTAAACTTAAAACATCTTTGCTTGACTCAGCATACCCATTGGGAGTAATATTAACAGTATTGGCAGGAGTTATAGAAAGCGCTTGATTGACAATTTGACTGGATGAATGAAATGTAGAGTTAGAGGCTAAGTTTTGGGTATTAACAGTGTCACGGCCAGGTTTAAGAGAGATGCAGTCTTTAGCTTTACGACAGGTGTCACAAGAGACTGAAGGCTGCGTGGAAATTATAATCCCTTGTTGATCTTTAGGATCTTTAGGAATTCCATCACTCAAGGTCTGTTTTTGTGAGTGCTACTACCCTGTAGAGATGACTGCTTGGGTACCATACTGGGCGAGTTTAGCTTATTAGTTAAAGATTCTAAACGGTCGAAACGCTTCCATAAAATAGCGAAATTCTTGTCTACAAGCACTTTAACTCGTTCGTACATTGTATCTATGATAATATCAATAGCAGTATCCCCAAGAGTAAGATTAGAAAAAGGTGTCGGTGCAGATTCAGTTTGAGTGTATACAGAGTAATTTAATGTCTCTGAAGGTGTTAAATCATCCGAAGCGCTTGCAGACACTAAGTCGGATGGAACTGACGAACCCTGAATCCATGTAGTTAGCACAGTATGTTGAGAATTCAAACGTGGGGGTTGTTTCCGTTTAGAACAGACTGGCTTTGCTGTTTTCCTTTTCCTTTTTGCCCCGGTGACTTCTGGGGTCGGGGATACATTCACAATTGCCGATACAAGAGTGTCCCTAGAGCAAATCATAGATGCAGGATCCTCCATTACTCCAATATGTCCAGAGGCCACAGATCCCCCAGCCCCCAGTTCGCATTCTCGGGCTGGTAAATATAAACTATGATCAACTTGTGTGGGCAACATTAGTTGAGAGTCACTGTTATCAGTATTCTCAGTTTGTAGCGGAAGATGGGGGTTTGTTAAGCCCAGGGACAGGCGCCTCTCAGTTAACTCAATTTTGGTGCTGACAATATTAACTGCTCTCTCCAGCATACTATCTATAGATGTGGTATTACGCAGTGCTGGAGTAATATTGCGTTTACCCATGACGAATGCTGCCCCAGACATGGAACTAGTATGATGCCCCACTCACCACTGCAAGGAGATGACAGGGGGTTGGCCCAGCCCGGCCTCTGACTGCCCCGGACGGGCACAGACGGGCCCGCCCTTGGTCCGGGCTTCGTCCGGGATGCGTCCCGCGTCGCGGTGGGAGAGGCTGCGCTATGAGCGCGTTGGCCCCGCCTCCCCCTCACTCGCGGCAGCTGCGGAGTACAGCGGTGCACTCTGGGGGTTGCAGTCCACCCCAGAGTGTAAAGGCTCAAGTGGCGCGGATGGCGCGACAATAGCGGCGTTACCCCTGGGACCCTCGTCCCACCAGGGATAATAAAAAGATGCTGAAGTACGGCGGCAGCAGGGAGGCACCATGGACACCACGAGCAGCAAGAGAAAAACCCGCGCCGCGGTGGGAGAGGCTGCGCTATGAGCGCGTTGGCCCCGCCTCCCCCTCACTCGCGGCAGCTGCGGAGTACAGCGGTGCACTCTGGGGGTTGCAGTCCACCCCAGAGTGTGAAGGCTCAAGTGGCGCGGATGGCGCGACAATAGCGGCGTTACCCCTGGGACCCTCGTCCCACCAGGGATAATAAAAAGATGCTGAAGTACGGCGGCAGCAGGGAGGCACCACGGACACCACGAGCAGCAAGAGAACAACCCATAATACCAAAATGCTTATAAAATAAAATAAATAGTGCATTTTTCTAAAAGACGAGGGAGAACAAAGAGGAGGAAAAAAACATGAACGTAGCCCGTGGTCCAGGGAGGAGCTAACACAAAAAAGGAAAAGAAGCCTACGGGAGCTAAGGTATCGAATGACTGCAAATGTGATTAACAACAAAACAACTATGGTATGCTGTGGGTGGGTTGTAAGCCCACTGAATTGTAAACAACCCAGCTCGCAGCACAGCACATGCGCTATGTAGGCGAGACTTAAAAACACAACATGAATTAAAACATAAATATTAGAAGTAAAAGTGTTTTGAAAATGCAATACTTGAAAATGACTTGGGGGAGAATAGTGAGATGCCATTAACCACAAATAAGGGCAAACTTATCACACACCTCCTGGTAGTAGCTAGGCTTGCTCTAGCTCAATTTTGGAAACAACCCATAATGCCCCCACTTCATATTTGGTGGGGTAAGGAGTAGTCTATATATGTCTTCAAGTGGCTAACCACAATCGTCCACAAAATATGAAAGGGGCGATAACTGTGACCCGGGAAGGGTCCCCCAACTTTACCAAAGCAGGCCTTCACGAGTTGTCCTCAGACTCAGATCACCCATCTTCAGCTGTATTAACTGAGTAAACGAGCAAGTGATGGAGATGTGAGATTTCATATGACAAACTGTAAAAATTATATCATCAAAGGTGTGATGACTGTATATCCTGTCCCCTCTTCCCTTTCTCTCCTGTTTTGTGATACAAGCTGAAAATAATGTTGTTAAAAAAAAAAAGAGCAATACGTTTGTGTCCAAATACCAACTTTTCAGTTTCTGACAATGCACACATTGTGGTATCAAATATAAATGTCTGTTTGTATATTGGCTCTGTTGCAGGTTTTGCACTGCCCACAGTGTCTGTTATTTATGTGTCTATATATATGTGTGTGTATATCTATATATATATATATATATATATATATATATATATATATATATATATATATATATATATATATATATATATATATATGAACAGTTTGTCATCGATGCCTTTCCTCCTCCTCTCGACGTCGGTGCCAGCAGCGGTAATGACACCCGCTAAAATTATCACACAACGAAATATCCGGGAAATCCTGAATAAATCAAGCGGCACACCACAAGGACAGCACACGAAAGTATATTATTGAGCTCAATACGAAGTGGCCTAATGGGCTCAATTCAGGAGAAGAGCTAGCAACCCATATTGGATATAGATGAGGGGGTGGTCTTATATCCCTTTCTGACCGTGCACTTATATGACTCTGTTCAGCTTTGTCTGATTTTAATTACACTTCACTTTTAATATGGGAGGGATGTTGCAACATTCTTAGGGAATACAGCCTTGGCAATTTTCGGATATGATATATGGGCATTGGCCTATCATGTCCCCATGGTGGGTTCGGTTAGGCTAGATTGAGCACGATAACCTGATTCCCTTAGTATTGAATGTTGTCTCTGTCCCTGCCAGTAGAATTCCTGTTCCAGGTTTTGGATTTACCTATTTATTTATTTTTTGTTCACTTAGGTGTATCACATTTACTTAGTACCTGCCCATTGTCTGTTGCATAGTTCAGGAATAATTATGAAAATTTCTTGTGCGAAAATTTTTGTGCGATTTGCATAACCGTGTTTATTTATGAACATGAACGCATGCTCGGCATTTGCCGAATTGATTGTGACTTTTAGGCCTTGCTCACTCATGAGATGCAATTCCTTGGATTACATTTCCCATGACGTGGTTGAACTGATTTTGCTCATTGGATGCTATGGGGGCATTTTCATAAATGTATGTGTTAACAGGACAACGGCCACAATGTGACTATTTTAATAATGCCCGTATTTGTTCATTTATGAGATGAAATTTTGTGGGGTACAGTACCCGTGATTTGGTTGGATTAATTAGGCTCGGATAGAATGGGGGCTCTGATATTCTAATGAAATGTATCTATTAGGAGTACATCAGTCGCAATGTGACGTTTTTATTTTTGCCTGTATGATAGAATGTTGTATCAAGGTACATTACCCAGGAAACTGCTGCCCCATGCGTACCAATCACAAGGATATGCATGTCCTTATGTGGGTAATTATGATATGAATTGTGCAGGATGGGCAACGTTCATTTGCAGTTTATCTGCCTTCATTTTAAAGAATAGAAGGCAACATCGATAAGAGATGCTGACAGTATAGTCTGTCCTCTATATCTGGTAAACTTTGAGAGAGCGGGCAAAACCTTATATTTATTTTTAAATCGGTAAAGGTCAGCATGCCCTGTATGTTTTATCTAATTTTAAATTTAATTGTAGTTTTGCATCGCTTTGCACAGTATTATGAAATAATAATGTTCGTTTTCCATCACATTAGAAATTGTAATGAATATTTTTTCTATGTTCATGCACTGCAACCCGTATTTCTATGGGTAATTGGGCGCAGGTCACACAACTAGAAAAGGCTTCGCCGAAACGCGTCGTTGTATGCACAATAAACTCTTGTGCTGTCCTTGTGGTGTGCCGCTTGATTTATTCAGGATTTCCCGGATATCTCGTTGTGTGATAATTTTAGCGGGTGTCATTACCGCTGCTGGCACCGACGTCGAGAGGAGGAGGAAAGGCATCGATGACAAACTGTTCATTACTTTTCAAAGCCGTTCCCGCCGCTCCCTGGAATTGACTGATCTATTGTGGGTAAGCGAGCGTGGTGGGGATGTTGTGAGAGTTGCATTAATCTTGTGCCGGAGGGCGGGGGTTGATGTCAGCCTCATTCATCCTTTCACGTAAAGCACTTGCGAAGCCCACGATCTTTTGAATTTGGAGCAGACGTAACGCCTGTGCCTGTATTGTGCTGGGCGTCCGAGGACACGTTACCTGTACACTGAACTTCTTTTAACTATGAGCGAATGGGAAACCGTCAGGAAGGCTGCAGCCATCTCGCTATTTGACGAACAATTAGATTCTGAAAGCATTCCATCTGTACCAGGCATAAGTGGTAACACGACAGAGCCATCATTGAAACAGAAGCTTGCTCTTCTTGAAAAACTAACCAAAAGAGAGCTTAATAAATGGTGGGAAGTGACCTCTTTGACCAACTATATTGAAGTCAATAGAGTGCCCAGAGGACTCAGAATATCGATCATTCCAACGTATGAAAATCCGAATCCAGAGTTGCTTACAGAGTGGTCTACATTTATGGCGAAGACATGCCAGGGCATGATAGAAATGCTGATTAAGTATGCGAAAATTGATTTGGATACTACACGCAAGGAACTAGCGGAATTAAGACAAGAATTGGAGAAATTAGAACAGATAAGGCGGTGATTGATTTTTGTAAACAACTTGAATTAAAATTGAAAAACTACGAAGAGGCCATTAAAGCAAAGAAACAGCGGAAGTTTTTACGTGACAAAAAAGACTATGCCGAAGGTCGGATTCTAACCTACGCAAAACGTTTTGATTGGGCGCAAAGAAACTTCCATCATATTCAAAGACAAAAACAACAGGAATCCATATCTACGGGTTCAAGCTCTGACCTCAGCTCTGACACTGAAGCGAGAAGTGTCCCTTTAGGAGTACGTCCACTGACTTTCCTCCACGAATTCCAGATCCTAAAACAGAAAAAGGATCAAGAGGAGAAACCACAGGAGAAAACAAGAGGAAGAGGAAAAGGTCCCAAAAGAGGAAGAGGCGCAAGAACAAACAAAGATTCAGAGTGAAGAATAGACGAGGTGGAAGGACAATCCCCCCCACTCATCCAACTTCGGTCGCTATCATTTCTAAGAAATCAGTACTGAATCTATCATCTAGATCCCTCACAGAGGAGGAGGAGTCCCTGCTACAATTAGGTTTATCCTTTTGCCCTTCATATAATATGGATTTTGTTACCACACGTATCGACCTTTTCCTGTATATTCGGAAATTAAAATTGATGAAGATTTTCAAAATGGCCAATGGTTAAAAAAATACAAGGTCTAATTATACTGGACTAGATGAGACATCGGATCTGTGTATCGGAGATGTGGATTTACTCTTAGATTTAAGCAAAATGGAGGAAAATTTGTCAGATCTAACTGAAAATGAAAAAGAAAAATGCTTATCGAATTGGGATTTAGACCTGATGCTTCCTGTAAAAGTGGATTCAAACCGAAATCTAATTTTAATCCTAATGTCCCATTTGATAACATCGAAGCCTTTAATGCCATTATGATCCATGAAATAAACAAACTAAAGGATACACCTCCGGAACCAAGACGAGATAATTTAACCAAATCACAACGAGTAGCTCTCAAGGGATTATCTGAAGATCAAAGTATAATCGTGAAACCATCGGACAAGGGTGGTAATATTGTGGTTATGGATGTCCAACAGTACGATCAAGAGGTCATAAGACAATTACAGGACACGAAATGTTATGAAGAGATTGGAAGGGATGCCTACACTTTATCCGTCACAAGATATCATGACTTATTGAGAGACTGGTGGGCTGAGGGTCTTTTGGACAGGGATGAGTACCTATTTTTGAAAACAGATAACCCACGTATACCCTGTTTTTATTTATTGCCTAAAGTGCACAAACATTTAACGAGACCGCCAGGCAGGCCCATAGTTTCCTCCAATGGAGCACTCTTGGAGAACACGTCAATCTTTCTTGATCTGTTTTTAGCACCTTTTGTTGTGAAATTACGGTCCTATTGCAGAGATAGCTCTGATTTCCTTAGACGTATACACGATGTTATGTGGGAGGAATCCTACAACATGATAACGCTAGATGTGTGTTCGCTATACACATCCATAGACCAGCAGCAAGGGGTAGATGCATGTATGTATTGTTTTCGGGAACGACACATTTCATTCTTTGACCACACACAGATGCTGAGGAGCATGATGCTGTATTGTTTGAGGGAGAATATCTTTCTCTACAAGAAGACTCTATACCGACAAAAATCTGGCACCGCTATGGGCACCTGTTTCGCCCCCAGCCTGGCTAATCTTTTCCTGGGCTGGTGGGAGGAACAGGTGGTTTGGACTGACATTAATGAGAGGTTCACCGAACACATCCCTATCTGGATCAGGTACATTGATGACCTGTTCCTGATATGGGATGGGCCGGTGGACCTAGCACAGGAATTCATTATGGAGTTGGGTAGGAATGAGCTGAATCTAAAATTTACCCACAAGATTAGTTCCACCTATTGCGAGTTTTTGGATGTAGCAGTTGCCATAGAAAATGGACAGATTGTGACTAGCCTTTTCGAAAAGACACTGCTGGCAACACGTTGCTCCACGCTAACAGTAACCATCCTGTCCCTTTACGTAATAGCATCCCGTATGGCGAATTCCTGCGGGCTCGCAGGAATTGCAACACAGAAGAGGCCTTTAAGAAGGAACGACAGGTTATGACCGAGAGGTTCCTTCAGCGTGGATATAAGAACAAGGTTATCACAGCAGCTAGCAATAGAGCCAGTAGTGTCACACAAAATGAAGCTCTTTTTTCAATAGAAAAGAGAAGAGCTAGGTATAATAAGAATACAACAGAGGCGCCTAGACTAATTACCATCTATAACACTCAATCCAACAATCTGAAGCAAGCTATGAAACGCCATTGGGGTCTGGTATTCACTGATCACGTAATAGGATCGTCTGTGGGCACCACACCTTTAGTGACTTACAGAAAATCAAAATCACTAAAGGACCACCTTGTTCATAGTTACCAAGACACATCCAGCCCCTCTACCTGGCTAGGAATGCTGAAGGGATTCAGGAAATGCAACTCCTGCAAAGCCTGTAAATTTAGCCACAACAAAGACAGCTATATGTCAGGTAAAGGTAAAACCAAGAAAATCACAAAGCTCATTACCTGCACGAGTGACTTTGTTATTTATGCTTTACAGTGCCCATGCGGCCTGAAGTATATTGGAAGCACAAAGTTGCAATTAAAAACGCGGGTTTTGCAGCATATGAGAGCTGTCACTAATGTCGATTTGAGCTATCCGGTGGCCAGACATTTCCAAGCGAAACATCAAAGCAATTGCAATCTCTTGGAGTGTTTTGGTATTGATAGAGTTCTGCCACATCCCAGGGGAGGTGATCGTGAAAAACTTCTAAGAGTGACAGAATCAAAGTATATTATTGAGCTCAATACGAAGTGGCCTAATGGGCTCAATTCAGGAGAAGAGCTAGCAACCCATATTGGATATAGATGAGGGGGTGGTCTTATATCCCTTTCTGACTGTGCACTTATATGACTCTGTTCAGCTTTGTCTGATTTTAATTACACTTCACTTTTAATATGGGAGGGATGTTGCAACATTCTTAGGGAATACAGCCTTGGCAATTTTCGGATATGATATATGGGCATTGGCCTATCATGTCCCCATGGTGGGTTCGGTTAGGCTAGATTGAGCACGATAACCTGATTCCCTTAGTATTGAATGTTGTCTCTGTCCCTGCCAGTAGAATTCCTGTTCCAGGTTTTGGATTTACCTATTTATTTATTTTTTGTTCACTTAGGTGTATCACATTTACTTAGTACCTGCCCATTGTCTGTTGCATAGTTCAGGAATAATTATGAAAATTTCTTGTGCGAAAATTTTTGTGCGATTTGCATAACCGTGTTTATTTATGAACATGAACGCATGCTCGGCATTTGCCGAATTGATTGTGACTTTTAGGCCTTGCTCACTCATGAGATGCAATTCCTTGGATTACATTTCCCATGACGTGGTTGAACTGATTTTGCTCATTGGATGCTATGGGGGCATTTTCATAAATGTATCTGTTAACAGGACATCGGCCACAATGTGACTATTTTAATAATGCCCGTATTTGTTCATTTATGAGATGAAATTTTGTGGGGTACAGTACCCGTGATTTGGTTGGATTAATTAGGCTCGGATAGAATGGGGGCTCTGATTTTCTAATGAAATGTATCTATTAGGAGTACATCAGTCGCAATGTGACGTTTTTATTTTTGCCTGTATGATAGAATGTTGTATCAAGGTACATTACCCAGGAAACTGCTGCCCCATGCGTACCAATCCCAAGGATATGCATGTCCTTATGTGGGTAATTATGATATGAATTGTGCAGGATGGGCAACGTTCATTTGCAGTTTATCTGCCTTCATTTTAAAGAATAGAAGGCAACATCGATAAGAGATGCTGACAGTATAGTCTGTCCTCTATATCTGGTAAACTTTGAGAGAGCGGGCAAAACCTTATATTTATTTTTAAATCGGTAAAGGTCAGCATGCCCTGTATGTTTTATCTAATTTTAAATTTAATTGTAGTTTTGCATCGCTTTGCACAGTATTATGAATTAATAATGTTCGTTTTCCATCACATTAGAAATTGTAATGAATATTTTTTCTATGTTCATGCACTGCAACCCGTATTTCTATGGGTAATTGGGCGCAGGTCACACAACTAGAAAAAGGCTTCGCCGAAACGCGTCGTTGTATGCACAATAAACTCTTGTGCTGTCCTTGTGGTGTGCCGCTTGATTTATTCAGGATTTCCCGGATATCTCGTTGTGTGATATATATATATATATATATATATATATAGAGAGAGAGAGAGAGAGAGAGAGAGAGCAAGAGATACATAGAGAGAGATATATTCACTGACAAAGCTAAAGGTTAAAGTAAATTTATCGTTAGGTGAACAAGTCAGTGACAACAGTAAAATTTTGAACTTTAAAAAACACAGAAATTCACTAGATATAGTTAGCAGAGCTAACTATATCTTGCGCCCTGCCATGAACTGCTTATGACCTTACATATTACTTCACTCATGACATGTTCTATGACATCATTGATGATATCACTGATGATATCTCAAATGACAATTGCTGTGTGGTGATTGGCCAGTTTTTAGGTCCCATCCTGTGAGTGTGAGCGTAGAACGCAGCCATTATTTCGCTGGCCATTAGTGCCTGTTCAAACAGTGCTCTCCTGGGGATTTGGTGTAGAACAAACTGACATTTCCCTAGACACTATACAATGAATTAATCAAACAAGTACAAAATTAGAATACCAAGAAACAGGTATTATGTTAGACGTATTCAAGTACGTGAGTTAAGGACCAAAACAGTGCTGATGGTGTTACATACTAAGCAAAAACTAAACTGATTGTGTGAACAAAAAACAAATAAACTGACTTTTGATAATCAAAATAAAGTTGTTTACTTCAAAAACTGTAATAATGACATAGAAAGAACATTGCATGCATGTTCATATGTCACTAAGTTGATGACGTTTCAACTCTCTCAAAATACCAGGGTTATCGTCAGGACAACAATAGTGAGGAGTTGCCAAGGTGGCTGAAAGGTAGTGCGAGAAAAGAAATTTAGTCCAGAGTAACCACCATGGGTTTATGCGATAAAAGTGTGTGAAGACAAAACTTACTCAGCTAATTTTTACATTGAAGTTTGCCTATGAGAAGTAATGGTCCATGGTGGGTTCTAATGGGGAACTAAACATCACACTTGCAAGCCCAAGCTCCCTAACAGAGCCTTGGTATATCTGTTACATACAGAAATCTGAAACTGCTCATGTGTGATAAACATTAAACATGCATAGCTTTAACTTTGTATTACCCTTTGCTCTGAGGGTCAGGAACTATGCAACACCACCTCCTGCCCCACAACTAAAAGGTGACTGCTAATATTTCTGCACAGGGTGTTCCCTGTGCCATCAAGGATGGGTCACCATTAGTGGTCCTCCATTAAACTAAGGAAGCTTTCAAAACCCAACAGCCACTGCATAAAATGGACGAAATACACACCCCTGGTTATCACCATCCATCCAACTTAGTAATATTCAACATACCCACAGCTCACCAATGGAAACAATCACTTTAATCTTGTACAATCCAGGTGCTGGTGGGAGTTTCAATTGTACATTATATATGTTTGTCCCTGATAGACATGGCATCTTTGGCGTTGTTTCCCCTGACTTTTTGCCTTTTCCTCCTGTATTATTGATGATGTGCTGGATTTCGTTTTTGCTGGCTTAGATGCTTTGGTCACTTTGCCAATGCTGATCAGTGTCAAAGTGCAAGTGCTCCCTATGTAAATTGTTATTATGATTGGCTATCCCTGATTGGCATATTTGAATTACTGGTAAGCCCCTAGTAGAGTGCACCAAGTGTGCCAGGGCCTGTAAATCAAATGCTACGAGTGGGCCTGCCGCACTGATTGTGCAACCCACATGAGTAGCCCTATAAATGTTTATCATACCTGCCACTGCAGTGTCTGCACACAGTTTTGAACTGCCATGTCAACCTGGTAAGTGCATCCACTTACCTAAGTGCCAGACCCTAACCTTCCCTTTGCTTACATGCAAGATACCCCTCAGGTAGGCCCAAGGTACCCCCATGGGCAGGGTGCAGTGTGTGTGAAGGGTAGGACATATACTGGTGTGTATGACATGTCCTGATAGTGAAATACTGCCAATTTCCTTTTTCGCTATTGAAAGGCTTTCTGTCCCATAGGATAGCATGGGAGATATTTTGTAACATCTTACAAGTACAACTTCCCATTGGGACAAGATGGAGGAATAAAGTTTAGGCTCTCTGAACTTGTGAATTTATTAACACATCTTTTAGTAAAGATGGTGGTTAAATTGTGTGTTTGAAAATGCCACTTTTAGAAATTAGGCATTTTCTTGTTTAACCATTCTGTGTGCCTCTGCCTGTTTGTGGATTGACTGTCTGGTTTTGGAGTGACAGGGGCTCGGGATGTGCATTCACTATAGTCAGCCACTGGGGGGGGTTGAGTTGTGCCTAACACTTCCTGGATGACTCAGAGCTGAGCTTAACCCGTTCGATGCGTCGGACGGCCCCTGGCTGTCCGACGTCACGGTGGGCGTGTGCGGAGGACGGCCAGGGGCCGTCCGAGACACGCCCACTCATTATTTAACCCGCACTGCGGCGGAATTCGCGCCGCGGTCAAGGTGTTAATAGGCCTTGGCTGCATTTAGAATAGTGGGAGGAGTTTTCCTTTCACCTGAATAGGCCCTGTCTCTCTTGCACAATGCTGTCTCCACCCCCTATGGTCATACTGCACCAGTGAGGACAGATCTGGTTTGGTCTGGGCTCAGAGACCCTGGCACAAAGAGGAACAAAGACAAAATGTAGTGGACTGTAAACCAGAGAACTTTAGTTCACTTCTGGACTCAAGAGAAACCTATGCCAAGAAGAAGAGATGGAGAGCTGTGAGGAGGAGTACTGCGCCTTTGCTGTGTGGGGTTGGCCTGCAGTTGCAGCTTCTGCCAAGGAAAGGACAACTACTGGAACTTTGCTGAGAAACCTGCTTGAAGAAGAATCTCCAAGGGCTTGTGTGTGCTGGCCTTCTGTTCTGAATTCTCAGGGACACAAAGACTTTACCCCCAGCTCCCCTGAACTCTACTGCTGAGAGTTCCGACCTGCCAGGAGGTGCCTGTTCCAGTTTTGGGCCTCTGGAGGTTGTTCCTGCTGTTGGGAGCTGGAAGAGACTTCAGAGAAGCAAGAAAACCCATCACTGATGCCGTCAGCCATGACGCCGTGACCTGCACTGAGTCCAGGGGCACCGCTCGTGAAGTGCACAACGCACCACCCTGCCTGCACCACAGCTCCGACGCCCTTCGACACCTACCGATGCCTGCAGTTATCGGCCTTCCCGACGCCAGCGCTCGCACCGACTCTGTCACTGCCGGAGCCTGCATCCAGTTATTGCGGCACCGATAACCGCCTAGGGTGACTCCACGAACTCACCAACTGCGCACCACCTCACCAGAACTGACGCCTCACCGCCGACGCAACCGACTTCCCCTGTCCTGGATTCGACACGTCGCCTCCTCGCGGACATGACGCCTCGCCTCCCCCGTGGCAGCCAGGAAGCCGGCCTCGACCTCGGCACCGACGCCTCACCTCCACGTCACCTTGCATCGTCATAGACATAGTTTTCCAAGGTACTGTTTGTTTGGGGGTCAGTGTGACTCTGTGCCAGACGCCGCGCACCTTGCGGTCGGCGCCGTACTTTGGATTTATTGCTGTCACGACATCATAAGAGCCCCAGGTGGAGCTCTTTGTTTTCTACAAGCTTTATTTTTGAAAGAACTGTTTTTAAGTGCTATTTGACTACATGTATGCTGGAGTTTTGTCGTTTTGGTCTTGCTGAGTTTAAATAAAGATACTCTATTTTTCTAAACTGGTGTGGGGTTATCACTATGTTACTGTGTGTTTTGAGTACAAATACTTTACACATTGCCTTTTGGATAAGCCTGTCTGCTCGTGCCAAGCTACCAAGGGGGAGAGCAGGGGTTATCTAAAGTGTGTATCCCCCTTACCTTGACTAGAAGCAAGGGTCCCTACTTGGACAAAGGTACCTACCTCTGCCAATTAGATACCCTCAGTTCTAACATTGGTGGTCAGCGGTGAGTATTTGAACTTGTATTTGTACTTGACCCACAGTGATTGGTGTACATCACTAGCTTAGTGCAGACCATTACGCAACCACATACTGTTTTTCTTTTTGGTTTTATTTTTGTTAACCCTTAAAGTATCCACGCACCATGTCGTAAATGCTAAACCAGCAAGTGAGGCTGCAGAATTGGAGTTTGACATTGAAATGTTGAGTAATTACAAAGTAGATCAACTCAAGAAGTCCTGCAAAAGCTTTGGGTGTCCTATGAGGAGCAACTCTAGGAAAGAGGACTTGCAGAAGGCCTTGGGGACCAGGTGGGAAGCCAGAGAGGCTGGGGAGAATGGAAACGAGGATGTGGATCTGGATATACAGAGCCAGCAAGGGGAATTTGGAGCTCAAGATCTGCCAATTGGGGGAGGGCCCCTAGACCTGGCAGCAGCGTGTCTTCTAGAGGTCTGTCCCCAGAGGAGCTGGAGGACAGGCGACAGGAGAGAGAGCACCAGAGGGAGCTTGAAATGCTCAAGTATGACATGGAGACCCAGAAACGTGCAGAGAACAATGCTCGTTCCTTGGAGGAAAAGAGATTGATCCTGGCACATGAGTTTAGCATGAGGGAACTGGACATCAAGGCCAAACAGGCGGAGTCCAGTGCAAATGGTGGCAGCGTACAGCCAGTGCAAGGGGGTAAGGTATACTTCCCAAAGACCATGCCTGTTGACGGTCTGCTTGGCAATGACCTGGAGAGTTCCCATTGGAAGGAGGTGGAACGCCGGGCTCATTTGGAGATGATGGGTCTGCCTGAGTGGGCATGTGTGACCACTTGGTCTATGCCAGCCAGTAGGGGTAATCAAGAGGACCTGGAGCCTGAAACAGTGGCCCAGGTGCCTGCTAGAAAGAGGAGGGCCTGTGGGCACAGGAAATCCGCTCCAGAAATTCCCACGGTCCAGGAGGAAGCAGACCCTGAGGGGGACGCCATGGAACCTACAGGGGAGCAAATGGCCGAACTGGGAGACCTGCCTGAGCTGACCCATTGGCAGCAGGAAGGGGGTCCCACCAGGGAGGAGTTCTGCAAGGCGCAGATGGAGTGCCCTACTCTTGTTGGTGTGCAGCAGCAGGCTGCAGACCAGGCAGCAGGTGATCATATAGGATCACATTGGATTTATTGGGAGAATGGTCTCCTATATAGTGAGCTTAAGGTTGCTGAGCCTGGGTCAGCCTGTGTGCTGGTGGTACCCCAGTGCTTCAGGACCTTCCTACTGGGTCTAGCTCATGATGTGCCTTTGGCAGGACATTTGTGGCCCGACAAGACCTTTCACAGGCTTATCACCCACTTCTTTTGGCCCCAAATGTGAAGGCACACTGAGACACATTGTAGGTCTTGTCAGTCTTGCCAGGCAAGCGGCAAGAGTGGAGGGTAGTGTAAGGCTCCCCACCAAACATTTCCTGTGGTGAGCACCCCTTTCGAGCAGGTGGGAGATATTGTGGGGCCACTGGAACCCAAGACAGCCTTAGGCAACAAGTATATCCTGGTCTTGGTGGACCATGCCGCCCGGTACCCGGAAGCTGTCCCTCTCAGGACAGTTGTGGCCCCTGTGGTGAGGCGTGCATTGATGGGGATCTTTTCCCGTGTGGGGTTCCCCAGAGAGGTGGTCTCTGACTGTGGTACAAACATCATATCTAGGTATATGACATCATTGTGGGAGTAGTGCGGTGTAATGTACAAATTCACCACTCCTTACCATTCCCAAGGAAATGGGTTGATTGAGAGATTCAACTGAATCCTAAAAAGCCATGATAAAGGGTCTTACAGAACTCATAAAACGTAAGTGGGACGTCTTCTTACCATGTCTATTGTTTGCCTACAGGGAGGTACCCCAGAAATCCTTATGGTTCAGTCCCTTTGAATTGCTGAATGGGCCCCCTGTGAGAGGGCCTCTCAGTCTCGTGAAGGAGGGCTGGGAGAAAACTTCTGGTAAGACCCCCCCCCAAGATGTGTTCAGCTATATGCTGGCCTTCAGGAACCAGACTCAGCGCTTCAGGAAACTCGCTCAGGTGAACCTGGAAGCCAGCCAGGAGGAGATGAAATGATGGTACAACCAGAATGCCACTCTGGTTGAGTTTCAGCCTGGCCAAAAAGTGGGGGTAATAGCACCAGTGGAGCCCTGTGCTCTCCAAGACAAGTGGGCTGGACCATTTGAGGTGGTGGAGCGCAAGAGTGAAATAACTTAATTGGTGAACTTTCAGACTCCTAGGAACCCTTTGAGGGTCCTGCACGTGAACCGGACTCAAACCTCACTTTGAGAGGTTTGAAGTGACAATGCTCCTGGCTATAGGTGATGGAATGGAAGAGGAGAGTGAACGTCTTCCTGACCTCCTGTCTGCTAAGGAATATGATGGGTCAGTGGATGGAGTGAACTTCTCTCCCACCCTGACCCCAGAGCAACAGAGGGACTGTCGCCAGGTGCTGGGACAGTTTGCCTCCCCGTTCTCCCTGACTTCAGGAATCACCAATTGGTGTGTCCATGATGTGGACACGGGGGACAGTTTACCTGTAAAACACAAAATTTACAAAGTAACTAACAAAGTCAGGGCCAGCATTAAGGAAGAGGTTTCCAAGATGTTGGCGTTAGGGGTGATAAAGCCCTCCAGCAGCCCCTGGGCTAGCCCAGGAGTCTTGGTTCTGAAAGCTGCTGCAACTGGTGCCACTCCTGAACTCCGGTTCTGTGTGGAGTACCGTGGACTCAATGCCGTCACCAGGATTGACGCACACCCCATTCCCAGAGCTGATGAGCTCATTCATCAGTTGGGAGCTGCCAGGTACCTTAAAACGGTTGATCTCACGTCTGGGTACTTGCAGATTGCCCTGACTGATGGGGCAAGAGAGACGTCTGTGTTTTCAATGCCAGAGGGGCACTACCAGTTCCGTGTCATGCCCTTTGGGATGAAGAACACCCCTGCCACATTCCAGAGACTGGTCACCTAGGTACTGCATGGGCTGGAGGAATTCAGCGCTGCCTACCTGGATGACATTGCTGTATTCAGCTCCAACTGGGAGGAACACTTGCAACACCTCTGCGAAGTGTTGAAGGCTCTGCAGAAGACATGCCTCACTATCAAGACCAGTAAGTGCCAGATAGGGCAGGGATCTGTGGTGTACTTAGGGCACCAGGTAGGAAGCGGCCAGGTGGCGCCCCTAAAGCCTAAGATCAACACCATTCTGGCTTGGAAGCCCTCCAAGACCCAGACAGAGGTGAGAGCCTTTTTAGGTCTCATCAGGTAATACGGACAGTTTGTCAAGGGGTATGGCACCATTGTTCCCCCTTTGAAAGAGCTGACTTCAAGGAAGCAGCCAAGAAAAGTGATCTGGACTGATGCCTGTCAGACCCCTTTGATGCCCTGAAATCTGCCATGTGCACATTGCCCATGATCAAGACACCCGACTTCTCCCAAGAATTTGTTTTGCAGACAGATGCTTCAGGGTATGGAGTGGGAGCAGTACTCTCACGACGAGGGCTTGGGTAAACCTGTAGCTTTCATCAGTAGGAGGCTGCTTCCCTCGGACCAGAGGTGGAGTGTAGTTGAAAGAGAAGCTTTTGCTGTGGTTTGGACGCTGAAGAAGCTAAGACCCTACTTGTTTGGGACTCACTTCCGGGTTCAGACAGACCACAGGCCCCTCAGATGGTTTTTAAACTTGTTTTTATTTCAATACTGCACAAATATCACATTACATATTAACCCATTAGGCCGCAGCACGTCAGAGAGGGGTAAGGAAAAAAACACCAGTTCACCTACACTCCAGAGTAGCAGTACAGGGTGTCACAGCAGTCTGCATGTATGCCCATATGCTCCGCTCGGCAGCTTCATTGCTGGGCGGCATGGTATCTGTGTGGCATACAGAACAGTTCCCATAGAGAAGGATTATGTGCAGTATTAGCTAATATAACTTGGAATGAAAGAAACAAGAAAAAAGAAAAAAGAAAAAGAGAACCTTGGCAGTGACTGGTGGCGAGCGCTTGCCCCAGAGAGGAAAAAGAAGACCCAAAAGAGGATTATCAAGCGGCAGGCAGAGGAATCGGAATGTACAGGGGCGAAGCCCCTCTGCTCCCCGGAGAGGGCCACAGTGCTGCATCGGAGCGAGGGGTCATCAAGAGATGTTACTGGGCAGCAGTCCAAAACAGTACAGTTTGCGGAGATAATGGCAAATGTCGGCTGCTATGTTGGGACCCCCATCAGAAGCATGTATGGGAAACTGGCTCTCTTGCATACTGCTAAACCTACTGCCCAAGTCGTTAGCCCACCCCACTACTAGTCCAGACACCAGCACTTCGGTTCACTCATCCCACACAGATACAGACTGTACAATAGCCCAGTCAGTCCAACATGGGGTCATCCTCCAAGGTTGACGCAGGGCTGGCATGGTCCAGTGTCTGCATGGAAGCCTCAGCCCCCTCGCCCCGACCATCAGCCGACTGCATGCTCTCCAGCATATATCCCCACGTTTCCAAATCACGCCCTGCATTCTCATCCGCGCATACGGCTCGCAGTCGGCACTCCTCAGCCATGCCCCATTCGCACAAGTCTGCCCTCCACCTATCCAGCCGGGGGGGGGATAGAGTGGGTCCAGTGTTTGGCGATGCGGCGCTTAGCCAATACAAGGCCCAGAAGAGCAAATTGATATCTCATACGAGTTCCCTTCTTGGGGACCGGGAGCACACCTAATAGACACTGCTTAACTGACGCTTCAATGCGCACACCTGTGGCTGTTCGTAGCACCCCTTGCCAATATAAATATAATCGGGCGCAAGCCCAGGTCATGTGTATGAATGTCGCCGGGGCCACGCTGCACCGGGGGCATGCCGAAGAGCGCCCTGCATTAAAGCATGCCAATCTCTGAGGCGTTAAATACGTGCGATGCAGGTTAAAAAAAAACTGGGTGAGCTTAAACCTTGTGTTACTCGCCACATCACAGACCTGTGCGAATGCCCTCCTCCACTCACCCTCGGTGAGCGGTGACGGTAGGTCTGCAGTCCATCTGTCCTGTATTTTTGTCACCTCAACCGTACGATCCTAATTCAAAGCTTTATATATGCGGGAGATCAATCCTCTAGTGGAACCCCGATCAAGCAGCAGCGCTAAGGTCCTTGTCTCCTCAGGCTCTTCCGGAAACGAGGTCCATATTTCACGAACTGTGCACAATATTTTTGCATATTGTAAGAAATAACCATCCGGCACTTGGAACCACTCCCTCGCCTCATCAAAGGATAAGAAGGTCCCGTTAATGTACATATCTCCAGCTGTTAAACAGCCCCCCTCATACCATTTCGTGAGATCCATGACGGACTGGATCCGATGGGAACCCTGAAGCCACTGGAGAGTGTCCGAGCGTATGGGGCCCTATGCACAACCATGGTAACAGCCTGCTCCCAGGCCTCCGCAACCTGCCGGATTACAAACGGGCATTTTGCAGGGTTCCGGGAGCCCATCATAAAGTATCTCGGCGGTTCCATCCCGTTACCCCAGTCTGCCAACATAGCCTTCTCTGCATTGCGGCCCTCGGCACACCACTGCGCGGCATATTGCAGCAGCTCCGCAAGATAATAGAGACTAAAGTCCAGGAGACCTAGACCCCCCCGAATCTATATCCAATTTGAGTACCTCAAGTTTTATCCTGCTGCATCCTCCGGCCCACACCAAAGAGACCAGGAGACTATTCAAGGTGCCAAAAGTGGATTTTGGGATACAACAGAAGGAGTTCTGGAGGGCAAAAAGACAACGGGGAAGCATAACCATCCTTGCCAGGGCCACCCGTCCCATAACCGAGGGGGGGAGTCTGTTCCAGAACCGAATGGATTCCCTCAGACCCGCAATGACTGCTCCCATATTCAGGGCATACTGAGCATCCGGCGAATGGGCCACCTGTATGCCCAGGTAGCGCAAATGATCACACTCCCAACCAAGCTCCCCAGCGGGAAGAGCCGCAACATCTCCAAGCCAAGGCTGCCAGTGGGAATATAACTGACTTCCGGCAGTTAATATGCAAGCCCATACCGTTCCGAAAGAGGCCAATATGCCCAGGAGTGCAGGTACTGCCTCCTCCGGTTTGCAGATGCAGAGAAGTGTGTCCTCCGCATAAAAAGAGATTACATGGGTATGACCATCTACGGTGATGCCCCACTGGGCCATATCCCGCTGTAGCTGGATCGCCAATGCTTCCATCGCCAGTGCGAAAAGAAACGGGGACAATGGGCACCCCTGCCTCGTGCCCCTCTCAATGAAGAGGCTTTCCGATATCAGGCCGCCATTACGGGCAGAAGCCCTCAGCTTGCAATAGAGGAGGCGAACCCAGGATATACACTCACGACCCAGCCCCATTCTCCTGAGGACCTCCCACAGATACTCCCACCGCAGGTTATCAAACGTTTTCTCAATGTCTAGGGCGACGACTGCCGCCCGGGTATCGCTATCTGCCACTGAGTGTAGTATGTGTGAGAGGCGACGTACATTCATGTGTGTCCCTCTCCCCGGCATGATCCCGCATTGGTCCTCGTGGACCAGGTGTGTTACCAGTCTGCCCAGACGTGTCACCAATACCTTGGCTAGCAATTTGGCATCGACCCCCAACATCGACAAAGGTCTGTATGAGCCAGGGTAACATACGTCTTTACCCAGCTTCGGGAGCATAACAATCTGCGCCTCCCTCATAGACTGTGGCCAAAATCCTAGTCGCTTGGCCTCTTGCAAGGTCTCTAATAGTCGGGGGAGCAGAAGATCAGCATAGGTCTGGAAGAACTCTACCGGGAGGCCATCAGGTCTCGGGGACTTACAGCGGGCCATACTCTGCACCGCCCCCCCCCCCAGTTCATCAAGTTGAATCGCTACGCCCATATCGGCCACCTGTACCTCAGTGAGGGAAGGGAGGGGCACATAGTCCATAAACCTCTGAACCTCGGTCGCAGTGACACAGGGGCCCTCCTGATACATCGCAGCCAGATGGTCTCGCAGCAGGGAGTTAACCCCAGCCTGTGTAATGGCAGTGGTTCCATCTGGGCGTCTAAGCGTCTGTATGAGCGGGGGAGGCCGTTCCCCCTTCAGCAGCAATGCCAACAACAGTCTCCCCAACTTGTTATGTTATGTTAGATATATTTGTATAGCGCATGGCTGCCCCAATACCAGAGCGTCCCAGCGCTGGCGGACGGAAGGCCAGGGAAGGTGAAGCTAGACAGATGAAGAGACGGCCAAGTATGGTCAGTTTCTGAATGCCCAAGGGACATGTGCGCACCCTGCGCGCACACCGTGGAGCTAGATGGACCCCTAGATTGTCACCTTCCCTATGCAATAGCTGGCAGTATTCTCGCCTAGTGAAACATTCCAGCCTATCCCACACCTCCTCAATGTGGCGCTGTGCCTGTAGAAGTGTCTAATTGCGTGGCTCCGGTTCTTGTCTCCTATGCTGCAACCCCTCCGCCTAGGTAGGCTCTCTCTCCAGACGTCGCCTCGTACCCCCAACTTTGGACAGACATTCTCCTCGAGTCACCACCTTTAGTGTGTCCCACTCCACTCCCCTACTAGCAGTGGACAACCAATTGGTGTCAAAGTATCCCGCAATAGCCCCCCTAATCTCCTCCCGGAGCACCATGTCCTGGAGGGTCTCTGGATGCAGGCGCCACGGTGGAGCCCTTGGTCTGCAGTGGTCTACCCCCCACTCCAACAGCACAGGGGCATGGTCTGACAGAAAACGGCCCAATAAGTGGGTCCGCGTTGCGGCCGCAGAGGCTTTCCTTGAAAGTAAATGGCGATCAAGGCTGCTAGAAACAGCTCGGGAGGGCGTGTAGCAAGTATAACCCTGTACTTCAGGGTGCGTTTCGCGCCAGGCATAGTGGCCGACATATTGGGCTTAGTATGGAGCCTCGGGAGATGTCTAGCCAAATTACCGTCAAGCACACAATTAAAATCTCCTTCCCATATTATCGGCACCCCTATGTAAGGAAACAGCAACTTCTCCAGATCCAAGTAGAACCCACCATCATCCACGTTCGGGGCATAGACATTCAGCAGACATACCTCCACACCATGTGGAGTGCCATGCACCACCACATACCTTCCCTCTATAGCTGCTGTGTAGCCATGTACTCGGAACGGGACCTGTGGGGCCACCCAAATCACCACTCACCTTGCATATGTAGAGTAAGTGGCTGAGAACATCTGTCCCCTTCATTTCCTATGTAACTTTTGAGTTTCGGGGTCTGACAGGTGTGTCTCCGGCAGCATCGCCACAGGCGCCCCTTGTCTGCTTAGGTAGGTCTGTACCCTGTAGCGCTTCACAAAAAAATTGAGCCCCCGCACATTCCATGTTACAAATTTAGATTTCCCCATCCCTCGTAACCGGGGGTCACCCCTGCTCCGTCTGCCCACCGCTCCGCCACCATTGCAGCCGCCAGATAACATAATATTAAAAACTGAAACTCCCCACACCCCTGGGTAAACACAGCAAAAACAAGTCATGCATCCCCAATCATTTTCAACTCCCTCGACACCCACCCATGTCCCCAATCCCCAATAGTACACTTAAGCCATCCCCACACACCCAACAATGGTGAAGGATGAACAATAAATCTCAGCTTGTGTGAGATATAAAACAACACCAGACACCACCCAGGCACTCAATAGACAGCGAACTGCGCTAATCAACACACTTCCATACACTACACAATCAGTCACCAAAAAAACGCAGTGCCAGGTTGAGCAGGTGTGTGGCACGGCCACACAGTGAGATCCCCGATGACACCCTCCCGGCCTCGGCCACCACTCGCATACAGGCATACATCCAATCACTCATCTGACATTCCCTTTCGCACAGCAATGCAGTCAGCAGATTAAATAAATGGAAAGGGCGATAGAGGAGAAGAAGGCGAAGATAGGAGAGTAGCAAAAGAAGGGAATAGCGAACGAAGGAGGGGCGTCCGCCCACCATGTATCAGTACCCATCCCAATCACACCATATATTGGCCGGGAGCAACAGCTATCAACGCCGAATTTTTACAGTAATCGACTCAGCTCCCCGCCACCAAGGCCAGGCGCAGGACCCACTCCTCCAGCAAGTAACATCCCATACATATGGATCACCAGTCTACGGCCAGTTCAAGGATCATCAGTTTGAGGGGTCTCTTCCACCACATCCCCCATACTAGCATCAGAGTTAGAAGCAGTGACTTCCTCCACTAGGGCCCTCGCAGCCTCACGCTCGGCCTGTTGCAACAGCAAATCAACCCTGAGCGACCGTCGGTCCTCGTTACCAGAGTCCAGATTTTCCAGATCCACGGAACCATCATGGCGCACCATCACTCATTGGGTCGAACTGGAGACTCGCCTGGCTCGTCTACCCTGTCCACCATCTTTCTGTGCGTTTTTGTGTCAGAGTTCCGTGCAACCGCATCCCCCCTCCCTGGTTCAGAGATCTTCCTTCACCTCGCACCTCCAAATAATCCCATGTGGCCTCCGGGGATGTGAAGAAATGGGCACGGTCTCCATGAATAACCTTCAGCTTTGCAGGATTAACAAGCATGTACTGGAGGTTCATCGCCTTCAATTTCTGCATCACCCCCCCCAAAGGACGCCCTCTGTTGTTGCACCAGGCGTGTGTAGTCAGGGAAAATTTGAATTATGTGATTTTCAAAAGTGGGGGCCACATCGCGGCGAGCGGCTTTGAGGATACAGTCACGATCCCTGTAGCTGAGGACCTTTGTGATAAGAGTTCAGGGCAGGGCACCTGCAGGGGTCGGCAGTACAAGGGCCCGATGCGCACGTTCAGTCACAAAGATTGCAGATAGTTCCGCCGTAGGCAATGCATCCTTAATCCAGTTTTCAAGAAAAAGTTCCGGGGCTCCCCCTTCTCCTCCTCCGTAAATCCAACAAAACGAAGATTACATCTTCGGGAACGGCCCTCCGCATCCTCTGCTCGGCGTTCCAGAGCCACGGATTTAACGGATAAATCAGTGATGGCCGCCTTCAAATTAGAGACCTCACCCTGCAAATCAGCCACAACCTGTTCAGTCGCAAGGGATCTTTCTGCTACAGTGCGATGGTCACCTCACAAAAGTCCGACATCTAGGGACATCGTATCGATCTTGGCCTGCACGGCCGCGCTGGAGGCCTCTATAGCTGCAAGTATTTGAGCTCCAGCAGGGTCAGACTGCATTTTTTCACACCCAGGGAGAGACTCATGTGGGGGATCTGCCTTCGAGGCACCCCCCTGGGCTGTGTACTGATCCATCTTTGTTTGTTGTACCCCTCTCTGTGGCCTGTCCTTGCCCATGACTGTGCGTTCTGAGTCACAGAATAGGTGCAGGCGGATCTAATGTCCCACGAATATGGCACCACTATCTTCATAGCACCTCGCAGTGTAGGGACAGGCTGCGTGTCACGGAGGACCACCTCAGGCGAGCAATCGCAGAGTCCAGTGCAGCCCATCGTGGCAGCCCCCCAATGTGCGACATGTTCCCATGATTTTCTTTCTGCCTAATCACCCTGCCTCCTCTCTTCAGCGCTGGGAACCCATAGGGCAGCCAAGCCCTTTACAAATCCCCAAAACATAAACATAGTATTATACAGGAGCACGGGGTCCAATTATTATCCAAAAGGCAAGGAGGGGACCAGTTCACTCAGTGCCAGGTAGAGCGCGTGTGTTAATATGCAGACAGTAGCCTTGGCGAATCCCCACTACCATGGCCTTCTCATATCTACTATGCCAGTCCCTTGGTGTAAATCTACCAAGTAAGGTCCCTTCCACAGTGGCGATCACAACGGGGAGCTCTTGGGGTCACCAATGCATCTACAGGAGGGATTTTAGGGAAAATGCTGTGGGCCAGGGCTACCCCAGTCCTAGGTCGCTCCCTACCTCGTGACCAGCATCTGTCCTGGGTCAACATGACAGAGCCCAGGGGCCTCGATCCAGGCGACTTCCACCCTCCTCTGGCCTCCAGAGACGTATAGTGCAGCCAACAGGGTGGGGGGGATGGGAGGGGGGGGAATTAAGGTCCACAGCAGTTACCCATCAGCGATGAGCCAGGACCCCCGTTAGGGCCCGTCCCCCGGGAAAGACCACCTGGCCTCCTACTGCACTCACCGGCCCAACCAAGCCGCAGTACTGGGCCAGCAAGGGCCCGGTCAGCCGACGCGGTCCGCGGTTCCACGCAACTTCCAGCCATGACTGGAGCCAGGAGCATCGATGCAGGCGCAACCCCGCACCAAGCCCAAAGCTCGCTCACCAAATCTGCTTAGCTGGGGTGCAGGCCCAGGCAATCCAGTCGAGGTGGCAGCCCCGTTTTAGCGGACTCTGTCTGTTAATCAGTATCGCCTCACTTAGCCTGTCTCAGGGCCCACGGCCCACACGCAATATGCTTCTGCTTCCGACGAGTGGGCTTCAGGTGCAATTCAGCCTCCGGGGCGGGGCTCAACCAAGCCGGCCACCACCGGCACACGCCCGGCTCCGCCCGAGCCGCAGGCACCAGAAAGCCACAAATTCGGCATCCCCTGCCGCGAAGCCCGGCTCCGCTCAACCCCCACTCTCAACTCTGTCCGGGGGTGGCGGGATGGGCTGGAGAAATGCTGGATATTGGACAGGCGGACTGCAGAGCTCCTCAAGCTGCATCCGCACCGCCCGCCAGCTTGGCCCTTCCCGGTCCCTCAGATGGTTAACGCAAATGAGGGGTGAGAACCCAAAACTGTTTGAGGTGGTCCATCTCCCTACAGGAAATTGACTTTATGGTGGAACACCACCCTGGTACAGAACACGCCAATGCTGATGGTCTGTCCAGATGTTTCCGTCTTAGTGATGAGAACTCCCAAGAGGGTGGTTAGCTCTCCCCACTTTTCAGCTGGAGGGGACACGTGTTAGACTTGGCATCTTTGGCGTGGTTTCCCCTGACTTTTTGCCTCTACATGCTGCATTTTTGATGCTGTGCTGGATTTTGTTTTTGCTGGCTTAGATGTTTTGATCATTTTGCCAATGCTGATCAGTGTCAAAGTGCAAGTGCTCCCTGTGTAAATTGTTATTATGATTGATTATCCCTGATTGGCATATTTGAATTACTGGTAAGCCCCTAGTAAAGTGCACTGAGTGTGCTAAGGCCTGTAAATGAACTGCTACTAGTGGACTTGCAGCACTGATTGTGCCAACCACATGAGTAGCCCTGTAAATGTATCTCATACCGGCCAGTGCAGTGTCTATGCGCAGTTTTGAACTGCCATGTCGACCTGGCAAGTGCACCCACTTGCCAGGCCCTAACCTTCCATTTTCTTACATGTAAGACACCCCTCAGGTAGGCCCAAGGTACCTCCATGGGCAGGGTGCAGTGTATGTGACAGGTTTGACATGTACTGGTGTGTGACATGTCCTGATAGTGAAATACTGCCAATTTCTTTTTTCACTATTGAAAGGATATCTGTCACATAGGATAGCACTTTGTAACATCTTACAAATATAGCTTCCCATTGGGACAAGATAGAGGGATAAAGTTCAGGCTCTCTGAACTCAGAATTTAATAACACATCTTTTAGTAAAGATTGTCTTTAAATTATGGGTTTGAATTGCCACTTTTAGGAAGTATAAATAGAAAGAGTTGTGTTGCACTCCGATGTGACTCGAAATTTTAGGCTAAATAAAAGCTGGTAAACTAATTCGTAAAGCTTTGTGTGTACTCAGTGAGGGGGCTCCACCCTCACCCCCAAGTGAAAATGAAGAATGTACCTAGAACAAGTGCTCTAGACACAGTCTGCACTACTACTTCCCGGCAACGAGAGTAAAAACTGATTATATCTCGTGTGTAATCTTTAACAACATAAACAGGAGTGAAATTTACTCTGATCATCATCCATCAAAAATGTTACACATTGTACCACTCATAAACAAAATCTTGATCAAGTCAATTTAATTGCAAAGACATGATTCTTGACAATGAGTCTTTCACATGGAATGTAGTCTTGACATTTATTTTTTTATTTAGACGGTTTTGTATAGCGCGAACAAGACCCTTGCGGGTATCGGAGCGCTTTACAGGGCAAATATACGTGAATGACATATACATAAAATACAATGAATTATGTGAATACTGTACTGGTAACTATTAGAAATAAACACATATCTACAAGAGTATATAAGAAAGAGTTCAAGTGAATTTGGACAGGAGAATCGATTTCACTTCTTTTTTGAAAAAGGCAGCGGACAGATTGAGTCTCGTTTCAGGGGGTAAGGCGTTCCAAATCCTGGGAGCCATACCTGAGAAGGTACGCTTGTATGTTTTTTCCTTGGAGAACCGTTGTGGTTTAAGTAGAAGATTATCGGAACTCCTGGTAGATCTGTTACCCCCTGATAGTACTAGTTTCTCCGCTAGGTATCTCGGGGTTTTGTGATGCAATGCCTTATGTGTCATACAGGCGATTTTTAGGTGGATTCTGGCCTCAAAAGGTAACCAGTTGAGGGCATGAAGGTCAGGGGAAATGCGGCAGTTTCTTTTGGTGCCTGTGATGAGTCTAGCGGCTGTATTGATTGAGGCTCTTAGCGGAGCGGTCGTTGATTTGGGAAGGCCACAGAGAGCGACACTCCCATAGTCAACTCTGGGAATTACTAGGGTTTGAACTGCTTGTTTAAAGTCATTTACGGGTATGAAGGGTTTAAATTTTCTCAGGGTGTTCATCTGAAAATTTGCTCCTTTAGTTGCAGCGCTGATGTGCTTCTGCATATTTACCTTATTATCCAGGGTTATTCCTAGAGATTTAGCGGAATCAATGATGAGAGGTTGACCGTCGAGTGCAGTTAGGTGCTTCATCCACTCGCGGATGATGGTTGTTTGGTTGGGAGGAGCGATTAAGAGGAATTCTGTTTTTAGTGTGTTTAGTTTTAAATGCTTCTTTGCCAGCCAGGTCTGTGTTTTATGGAGCGTTGAGTTAAGGGACTTGATGTCTTCAAGGGAGTGGACCTTAATGTAGAGTTGTGTGTCGTCGGCGTACATGTGATATTGGATATTTGCGGTGTTGAGAAGCTCAGTGAGTGGTTCCATAAACAAATTGAAGAGTGTTGGGGAGAGGGAAGATCCCTGGGGTACTCCCAGAGTAACTGGGGTGGGGTTAGATAAAGATTGGTTGATCTTGAATCTTTGTGTTCTATTTTGGAGGAAGGAAGTGAACCAGTTTAACACCGTTCCAGATAGTCCCATTCTATGTTTCAAGAGGTCAAGTAGGTTGTCGTGTTTGACTGTATCGAAGGCTGAGGATAAGTCAAGTAGGATTAACAAACAGGCTTTGTTTTGATCCAGTATTTGTAATGCGTCATCTATTATGTGGGTCATGGCTGATTCGGTGCTGTGCCCTGATCGAAAGCCTGATTGGAATTGGTCGAGCAGGTTGAAGTGGTCTGTGTGGTTACTAAGCTGCATGTGGACACATTTTTCGAGTAGTTTGGCCAAGGTCGAGATGTTGGATATTGGGCGGTAGTTATTCAGGTCTGATGGGTCCGCTGATGCTTTCTTTAGGATGGGGGATACCTGACCAGCTTTGAGAATGTCTGGGATGGTTCCTTGCAGAAGAGAGGTATTTATAATCTTAGTCCATAGGGGCACTAGCAGTGGAATGAAGGTCTTTAAGTGGGATGCTGGGAGAGGGTCTGTGAAATGGTTGGAGGGATTCAAACCAGTGAGCGTGTTTAGGATAGTTTCTTCGCTGTAGAAGTTGAAGGTGGTCCAGGAGGCGTTGTTCTTGAGGTCGAGCTTTGCAGAGCACAGTGGGGTCCCTGGTGTGGTCATTGAGGAGATCGTGTGTGGGTCGGTAAGGGATAATAGATCGTTAAGTAGGACTGTCTTTAAGTTTTCATTCTTTAGAAACTAGCAATGAGATTTATCCCAATGCACTACGGGCTATAACAGTAGCTCTTCGTCAGGGGTATCTACAATCAAAAAACATATAAGAAAATTTATGAAGAAATTCAACATCTGACAATGTTACATATTAAACCTCATACCGTGAGGGACAATTCCCAATATGTATGTGTGAAATCTGCAACAGACCAGTAAACATCAAGAGAAACTCCAACCTAGTTAGATAGAACATCTAGGTAGTGGACGCCTCCATTAGTCTCCTGTTGTGACACGAAGTGCTAAGTAAATCAGCTTAGTGCAAAAGTACATTAGAGGAAAAATGAGGATGTGACAAAGAGTGTCAGTGCAATGAAGCGGTTAATATGAGTACTCTGCCTGCGGGCCGCCGTTTAAAGACAAAAAAAAGTTAAATGCTTAGAGCGAGAGCTAGTATCTTAGAGCCGAAGCGTGAAATCTCATGTTGGAATGTGTATACGAAAGCCGCCATTAACAACAAGCATGCATTGTTGGTGCCGTAAATAACGATGCAGTGGTGATAAGCCCGATAGTAAAAAAACGCTACCTTGTAGATGTGCAGTCACTGCTGCAATAGCAGTGATTGAAATCAACGGTAAAAAGGCTGTTCGGTCAAATCTGGACCCAGCTTCTAAAAATAAAAAACTGTATAGAAATTTGTCAAGAAACCCTCGAAAGTGAAATGAGAAAGTTGTTACCAAATAAAAATGTAAAACACGTACTTGCCCCTAAGTAAAATCCTTTATGGAAATCCTTTGTGATAATTTCTGGCACTCGTAAAGCGCAAGACTTGGTCTTGCATGAGATCTACATCCAACTAAAAAGAGAAAGAAAGACTGCTAGAGACTTAATCCTGACGTAACTATGAATAAATGAGGTATGTGATCCTATCCACAACTCAAACTCTTACCCAATGATCTCCGTAATGAAGTTCCCCGAAAAAAAGGGGGGTCTGGAGTAAACCGCAGCGCTGCCAGTTTGGTAAGCGCACGTATCGCGAGATACGTCCCTTAAATAAAACATGCAATGGAAAGGGGAAATATGTGCAGTAGAAGGGGAAAAAAGACTTCTATCGTGACAATAGTGAAGTGCAGGAAAGTGAACAATAAAGTTTATTGAAACAAACATGCTGTTCCAAGTACCCGGCTCTAGGTGTTCTGGTCGGGTTAATGAACATGTCATACTACTCCATGCCTCTAGAAGAAAATTCAGCAATGGTAACAAATGGATGATGGATCGACGT
Organism: Calotriton arnoldi; assembly: GCA_963921515.1. NCBI lineage: Eukaryota > Metazoa > Chordata > Amphibia > Caudata > Salamandridae > Calotriton > Calotriton arnoldi. Next base: position 3,923,295 of record CAWUFW010000001.1, on the reverse strand, counting down.
ACAAATGGTATGGTTCAATATTATAGCTAGTGCACAATCTCCTGTAACCAACTCAATAATGCCCAAGTCAGAAATAAGTATACAAGACTTGATATGCATCGCAATTCCATGGGATAGCATAACACTGTGCAATTTATGTGGCACAACCATAGTAACAAAGTAGCGTTGCATGATTTCTCTAAATATCTGTTGTTCTAATACATATTGATGGTAATATAAACTAGGGATATATAGCATTAACTGAAACTGAACAAAATATGAATCTAGCAACATATACTGTCACATAACAGATGACATAGGTTAAACGTTTATAATAATGTGAAACCCATTATCCAAAGAAAAAGTATGACACAGAAGATACATAAACATCATGTGACTTGTGTTACAAAATATGAAAAACAAGTGAATGCAATTGAAACCACCCTCCGAATTTGAGCAAAACAAGATGAACAAAAACAAGATGAACAAAAACAACTAAAGTGACATACAATATCGAACCCACCCTATACTGAAGTAGAAAAGATAAATAGAAAGTTATCATTGAAGGCTAGCAAGCTGACACGTGAAAAAGAAACAATATTGAGACTAATGGAGATCAAAAAGTCTGAACAATTATTGGTGAAGAATGTGACTGCTGAAATTGTGTAAAATAGTGAGACTATTAAAGGAAGCAGGAAAGTTCCAATTTGTCATTCAACCCAGTGGTGTTGAGAGTATCCAAAAATCGTATCCAGTAGGTTTCACGTTGTGATAGTAACTTCGTCTGATCCTTGTCTGGCTGCTGTATCACTACCTCTAAAATCGTGAAGCGAACCTGGGCGATGTGGTGTTTGCTCTCATTCCAATGAGTCGCTAAAGGTTAACACAAAGTCTTGGTCCAAATGCGACTTTTGTGCTCTGTGATTCTCGTCCTGATCTTCCTTTCTGTCTTGCCCACATTGAATGGCTCACAAGGGCACTTAATGGCATATATTACTCTTTGTGTGTTGCAATCTGCTGTGTGGTTCAAACTGATTTGCTTGCCTGTACATGGATGCGCTATGCTCTTACCTACCAACACGTTATTACAGTGTGTACAGTTGTAGCATTTCATCATGCCTCTATGTGCTGTTTCATTCACCTTCTCTGGTTTTGATAGCAATTCTTTAAGGTTTTGGGACCTTCTATAGGCAAATAAAGGCTGATTGGCAAATATTCCCATTACGAGCGACAGAGATTTTCACGAAGGATTTCCTTGAAGGATTTTACTTAGGGACAAGTACATGTTTTCCATTTTCATTTGGTAACGACTTGCTCATTTCACTTTTGAGCGTTTCTTGACACAGTTCTATATGTTTTTTTATTTTTAGAAGTTGGGTCCAGATTTGACCAGACAGTGTTTTTACCATTGATTTCAATCACTGCTATAGCAGCAGTGACTGCACATCTGCAAGGTAGCGTTTTTTACTATCGGGCTTATCACCACTGCATCGTTATTTAGGGCACCAACAATGCATGCTTGTTGTTACTGGCGGCTTTCGTATACACATTCCAGTATGAGATTTCACGCTTCGGTTGTAAGATTCACGCTCTCGCTCTTTAAGCATTTAACTTTTTTCGTCTTTAAACGGCGGCCCGCAGGCAGAGTACTCATATTAACCGCTTCATTGCACTGACACTCTTTGTCACATCCTGATTTTTCCTCTAATATACTTTTGCACTAAGCTGATTTACTTAGCACTTCGTGTCACAACAGGATACTATTGGAGGCGTCCACTACCTAGATGTTCTATCTAACTAGGTTGGAGTTTCTCGTGATGATTATTGGTCTGTTGCAGATTCCAAACATACATATTGGGAATTGTCCCTCACGTTATGAGGTTTAATATGTTAGATGTTGAACTTCTTCATAAATGTTCTTATATGTTTTTTGATTGTAGATACCCCTGACGAAGGGCTACTGTTATAGCCCGTAATGCATTGGGATAAATCTCATTGCTAGTTTCTAAAGATTGTCAAGACTAGCTTCCATGTGAAAGACTCATTGTCAAGAATCACGTCTTTGCAATTAAATTAACTTGATCAAGATTTTGTTTATGAGTGGTACAATGTGAAACATTTTTGATGGTTGATGATCAGAGTAAATTTCCCTCCTGTTTATGTTGTTAAAGATTACACACTAGAGATATAATCAGTTTTTACTCCCGTTGCCGGGAAGTAGTAGTACACACTGAGTCTAGAGCACTTGTTCTAGGTACATTCTTCACTTTTAGAAAGTAGGCATTTTCTTGTTTAACCATTCTGTGTGCCTCTGTCTGTTTGTGGATTGACTGTCTGGTTTTGGAGTGACAGGGGCTGAGGATGTGCATTCACTATAGGCAGCCACTGGGGGGTTGAGGTGTGCCTGGCCCTTCCGGGATGACTCAGAGCTGAGCTGACGAGGCCTTGGCTGCATTTAGAGTAGTGGGAGGAGTTTTCCTTGCACCTGAATAGGGCCTGTCTCCCTTGCACAATGCTGTCTCCACCCCCTGTGGTCATACTGCACCAGTTAGGACAGAACAGGTTTGGACTGGGCTCAGAGACCTTGTCACAAACAGGAAAAGAGACAAAATGGGGTATAAGTAGCGGACCTTAAACAACAGAACTTTAGATAACTTCTGGACGCAAGAGGAACCTTTGCCGAGGAGAAGAACTGGAGATCTGTGAGGAAAAGTACTGCCCCTTTGGTGTGTGCTGTGTGAGGTTGGCCTGCAGTTGCTGCTTCTGCTAAGGAAAGGACAAAGACTGGAACTTTGCTGAGAAACCTGCTCGAAGAAGAATCTCCAAGGACTTGTGTGTGCTGGCCTCCTGTTCTGAAGTCTCAGGGACACAAAGACTTCACCCCCAGCTCCCCTGAACTCTACTGCTGAGAGTTCTGACCTGCCAGGAGGTGTTTGTTCCAGTTTTGGGCTTCTGGAGGTTGTTCCTGCTGTTGAGAGCTGGAAGAAACCTCAGAGAAGCAGGAAAACCTATATCCGACACCATCAGCGATGCTGCCGCGACCTGTACCGAGGCCAGGGCCACCGCTCGTAAAGTGGACGACGCACCGCCCTGCCTGCAGCGCAGCTCCGACGCCCTTCGATGTCTGCCGATGCCTGAAGTTATCGGCCTTCCCGACGCCAGCGCTCGCACCAACTCCGTCACTGCCTCCATCCAGTTATTGCAGCACTGATAACCACCGAGGGTGACTCCACAAACTCGTCGACTTCGCACCAGAACCAACGACTCACCCCCAAAAGCTCGTCAGCTCAATGGCTTAAGGGAGCCTTTTCAAACAGAAGCCCAGGGCCTGTAAAATAAATGCTACTAGTGGGCCTCCAGCACTGGTTGTGCCAGCCACTTAAGTAGCCCTTTTAAACATGCCTCAGGCCTGTCATTACAGCCTGTGTGCAGTCTCAAACTGCTATTTCGACCTGGCAAAATAAACCTTTTGCCAGGCCCAAAACTTCCATTTTAATACATAGAAGTCACTTATAGGGTATACCCTAAATAGCCCATAGGGCAGGGTGCAGTGTATTTGAAAAGTTGGACATGTACTTTTCACTTTTGCATGTCCTGATAGTAAAAGGCTCCCACATTTGTTGTTCAGTACTGCAAGGCCTGCCTCTCTCATAGGATAACATTGGGTTCACTTATTGCATTTAATAAGTGATAACTTTCAATTGGGAGCAAGTATGAATGTTGAGTTTGGTGTCTAAAGAGTTGTAATTTAAAATCCTCTTTAGTCAGATTTTAAGTCACAATTCTGAAAACGCAATTTTTTTGTCCCAAGCATTTGATGCCTGCAGCCTATCACCTGGGCCACGTGACTAGGTGTAGCTGGTAGTTGGTCTTCGTGTATTTCTCCCAGACCGTGAGACAAAGGGGAATAGTAGCTGGCAGTATGGGCCATCTTTGACTTGATGAGAGAGAGGAGCTGTCACCTTCCACACTTTCACTTCACAAAGGCTCTGTCCAGCATACCCACAAAGGGTTTTGCCACTAGTCTTTTGTGACACCAGACAAGCTGGAGCCAGGGCACAGAGGCAGGAAATTCCAAACACCTCTGAGGAGGAAAACCTCCAGAACCTTCTCCTACTTCAAAGTGGGCACCAGGTATAAACAATGGACCCTCAGACCCAACTCTTGAGTACACTTCTGGACCAGTGGAAGACTCAGAAGGATTGCTGGGCTACTCTGCAAGAAAGACTGCTACTCAGCTGCCCTACTGCCTGAGTGAAAATGACCGGACCTGCATCTTGAACCCAGGACCACAGAGTGATTTCAAGGGCTAGTTGGCTGGCCTCCTAATCAAAGCCTCAGGGACATAAAAAGCTCCACCTACCTTGAACTCAGCACCTGGATTCTATCTGCTGAGTCCAACCCCCCCCCCCAGTGGTGCCACCCCAGTCCTAGATCCTTGAAAGTGGGCCTGAAGTTGCTCTGACAGGCCAGCTGTAGTCCTGTGAGCAGAACCAGCGCAGCGTGATGCACCTCCTTGCAGATGTTTCTGAACCACTGCTGTGCTATGCATCTCCGATACAGGACCTCACATCGCTGCCCACAGCTTCCTTGGAACCGCCTCTGTGCGATGCATCTCCGACGGAGGACCTCACATTGCAGCACAGAACTTCTTCAGAACCGCTGGTGTGCAACACTTCTTCGACTCAGGACTTCGAATCGCAAGCGCTTCGCGACGGCATCCTCAATGACGATGCAGGACTTCGCATCACAGCCTCACACCTTCCTCTGAACTGCCACTGCGCAATGCAACCTCGATGCGGGATCTCACAATGCTCTGCAAACAAGGACTTAAGATACTTTGTTCAGCGGGCCCAACTTGGTCTCTGTATCCAGCCCACGCTATATTGCGGCCAGCCTGAACTTGTGACTTTGTCCTAGTCCGGCGCCACCAGATAACCACAACTGGCGCTTTGTGCTTCAAGGCACTGTTTTTCCTTAAATCTTTAAAATTGCATTTCTCTGGTTCTACTGATTGGATTTTTGTAATTTTAATCTCAAATCATTTATTCACTTTTACTCTATTTTTCTAAATTGGTGTGGGATTTTTTTTGTGTTGTGTTTTGGCTGTATTGCTACTTGAAGTGCTGCCTAAATACTTCACACATTGCCTCTAATTTAAGCCTGACTGCTCTTGTGCCAGGCTGCCAGAGGGTTGAGCACAGGATAATTTGAGGTTTCACCCCCCTCAACCAGTAAACCAATTTCCAACAGTGATACATGTTTCTGCACTTTGTAATACAGAAATACATTTACATAAGAGCCAAGACAATAATAATGTGCAAAGTTACGTAAAATATTGTGGATATAGAAATAATAATTTACAGACTACCAACTTTTCAGAATAGAAAATCATGACTCTGAAACAGTAATTTAGGGTGTGAGGAGGTGTTGCAAAAGTAGAATTGTAGTTCTTTTTTTAAGTGTCCCATATGAATATATTGTGTCCTGATTGCCAGAGAGATGGATGGAGTTTCAGATTCTGGGAGCCTTTCTGCAGACGGATTGCTTTACTGTGGTTGATTATTTGAATGACGGGCTTTAAAGAAGAAGGGAGTCTGAGCTACAACAGTGCCTCTGACCACCTAATATGGTCAATATTCAGGCTGGACAGATGGGGGAGACGGAGTGTAGAGTTTTGTCAAGTTTACAGATAGGTCCAGCCTCAATAGGGAGGCAGCTGAGTGCAATTAAAACTGGTGCGATATGATCACATATTCTTGTGCCAGTGGGTAACCTGGTAGCTGCTTAGAGAGCTGCTTTGAGGGGATCTTGTTGTACTTTTCTATGAATAGTGAGTTTGCATAGTCTAGTCTTAATAGTACTTGATAATACTAGAACTAAAATCAATTGTTTAAAATAGTTTTTTGGTATGAATGAAGGATTTATTACTTCTTAAGAGGACAGAGCATGCTCTGAGACAGGATTGGCCGGGGCTTTCAGGTTGAGGGAAAGAGCAGAACTTAAGAAGCCGTGTTTTAAATGAGTTGAGTTTCTGTTGGTGTATTGTGATTCAAGGCTATATGTCAGCAATAGTTTGTCCTCCTATTTTGATTTACTTTGGAGAATTACTTTTTAAGTAAAGATGAGTGATATTATCTAAGTAGAAATGGTATGTGATCTTTGAGTATTTGAGGGATTATGCAAGTGCTTCTATATAGAGACTAAAGAGAGAGAAAAATAGAATGTTTTTTGCTGGAATGCCTTTTTGGAGGTCAGTTAGGTCGGAGGGAGAGTTCACCAATTTCAAGTGTTGTTATCGGTTTCCGACGTCAGGGTTGGACTTGCCTGTAGGGCAATCTGGCAGGGCCAGAAGGGCTATTTATTTAGCTGTTTGTGGGCTATTTGGCCTGTTTCATAGTCTGGTGGGCCTGTTTTTATTGTTGAATTCTCCCATATTACCACAGACATTGCCTACAGCAAGGCTAAGGCATGCATGCATGCAAAACACCTACACAGCTTGTCTTTGCAAGTTCAAAATGCCCTGATTTGCAACTGTGGGACTTTTTTTTTAGCTATCTGATTCTCTAATGGGATCCACTTTTAATTTGGTGCCCGGGCTTATTTTCTGTCCCTGTCCGACCCTGTCTGAGGTATGAAGAGAACCAGTTGAGAACCGCCCCCTTCAACATAAAGATAATGTTCATTTTGTAACGAGATTGTCTTAACGAGCCTGTGTATAACTGAAAGGTTAGAGAGGATGTGAGAATAGAGGCAACAGGGTAAACGCAAATTATACATAAGGCTAATTGTTAAAAATACACCTGGTGGTGGCATTAAACCTTGTATTACTATTTAATAATTTTCCTTTCCGATTAAACAGAACAGCATATAGACAAACTTTTACTTTGGGATCATTAATCAAAGTCAGGTATATAAATCAGCCATTTCTAAAAGAAGGCACAACAGTTCTGCTTTTTGTCATCGTTGGTTCTGCAGGCTTGTTTTTAAACTTGTTCCTCCGCTTCTGCATCTCCTTCTCTATGAATGATTTAACAAGTTACCTATATGGGTCTGGAGAAACCATCTATTCAGATATAACAATGCACTGACTTCTGACTTCTGTTAACAAGACACCTCCAACCTTACCCTATCTGTAAATGCAAAAACATTGTGAGATTTATTTCCAAGCGAATTACAATTCCCCCATTCTTGAGGTTTGTAACTACTTCTAAACACAATTTTACCTGCATGACTATGGACAGGATTTATCATTTTTAGACTAGAAATTCTCTGTGGGCAATGTTTGCCCTGAACTGATGCATGTTTTCGTGTTTCCAATCTTCTCCTGGTCCAAACGAAAACCTTTTTTATGTGAGTAAAAAAGTATTTCCTACTACTATACAGTATTCTTTGAAACACGATTTTTTAAACCTGTTTATTAGCATGTTCATCAAATAACATTACAATTTTCTATAGCATAGCATTTCCATTGCCATGCACAGAACCTCGCACCGCTATGTTGAATGCCATCTTCGTTAGAGGTGATGAGTATGTGTGCTTTGTTTGTGCACTATATGGAAGAAAAGCCTCTATTGCGGCCAGCCTGAACTTGTGACTTGGAAATCAAATTAAATGAAAATGTTTAAAGCGCGACAATTACCCGGGGGTATCTAGGCACTAAGCCAAAAAGAACAAGCTGGAAAAGATCTAGAAGATGCTAAGACTATTTGCTAAAAAGTCAGGTTTTAAGATTCTTCCTGAATTCTAATGGATTTCTCTTGAGTTTTAGTTCTGTCGGGAGTGAGTTCCACAGCCTCGATGTACATGAAATAAATCCCTTCTCACCCCAGTTAGCTTTCCTAAATCTGGGGATTACAAGATTTCCACTGGTGGAGGAGCGCAAGAAGTGTGCTGGGATATACTTTGTCCTGGTCAGGCTCTCTCTTGGATGCTGGGTATTGGGAGGTTGATGGACTTACGAAACTGAGTTAAAAAATTACACTATGATTATTGTGTGCAGTCTCTGCTGATAGGGAGTTACATCATTTGGGACTGCTGACCAAAAAGCCCTCATACTCCTGGAAGATTGAACCTGAGAGTGTAGGACTAAATCTTAACTTGAAGATAGGCCAACTGATCTCAAAGACGTGTGAATTAAGCATAAGCATTTTAAATTAATTCTAAAACATTGAGCCAACGAACTTAACATTTTGCCACTGTCATAACATTGTATATTTCCCCAAACCTAAGTAGAAGCAGGCACCAGCATTTTGGTCTGTACGCAACTTGTCCAACAGTGCAGTATTCATTCGAGAGTTAACCGCGGAACCCAACAAGATCGGGTGCACGTTTCGAAGGGTAAAATCAAATGATTTGGGCTTCTTGATTTTCCTGAAGTGGAAGAGAAAGCCTCTGGGGCCTCTAATACCAATGGATTTGACCTACTTTGCATTTTATTTTCAGTTCGAGGAATTAAGGGTATCACAACCTGAAGGTTGTGGATTTATAGACTGGATTTAAACAGTGTTCAGCCTTTCTTTCAGACAGACAAGTTATGGGTCAACAGATAAACAAGTAGTCTGCCTGATCTTCCACTTATAGTCTCTTTTCTATTGTCCTGATCAGTGAACACAGCAGAGTGGTACAACACGAAGGTGTATACTGTTGTTTTTTTAATTTATTTTAATATCTTTGCTTATTGTGTTATTCGTTTGTAAACACTACATATAGTGGCAAAACCCCGACTCTTACAGCCAGTGAGCAGTGCCGGAATGACGTCCATAGTGATTACAGTCGTATTGATCAAGATAGCATGTCCATGTGGGGTTATCACATTGCAATACCCTTTTCCCCACCCTAAACCGCCGGGCATGAAGTATACTGTTGTTACTGGCTTGCCTGAAGAGGGCCTTCTATGCAAAAAAAGTACATCTCCATTTTTGTGAACAAAGAAGTCATGGATTATTGCAAACGCTCATGGTTTACAATTTTCATATATATTTTTTTCTGCTTGCATACGCAAATGAATCCCTAAAAGATCATTTTAATCTCATATTTTAAAAGTAGCCACCAAAGTGCTCACCCTTCTGAACATCATTTGAAGTTTCACTTTTGGGGAACTGAGAGTAGTTTTCATCCACCTCTGTCAGAAATTACAAGAGATGTGATTTGCAGTTGTCTGAGGAGATTTAAGCCTGGATGAAGGTGCAGAAGGCAGCATTGAAATAAGTTGTAAAATGCTTCTGATTCTAATTGGTTACACCAAAATGACCCAATATGTGATAATCTGACTACCTGTGCGTGGTAGACCAATCTTACAGTACAACTACTGGCTGACCTTTGTTTCCAGAATACATTGAAACCACTCAATACATCAGCGAGCAGAGAGTCAATTGAGTAATGCATTTTAATTGGGGCATTTTTGTGTGACCATATAAGGTAGTCATATTTGAAGTTTTATTTGCAGTATTTATTGTGTTTGCTTCAGCTGTTTGTCTGACATTTTTTCATTCATTCTAAACGTTAGGAAGGGCACATGTACACCATGTATCAGTATTATTTCTGCACTGTTCTATTTTGTAGTAAAATGGGCATGCAAGCGCTCATCTGCCTTCAAGCTTTATGCCTCGATTATCCTAAGTACAGGTAGGAGAGACACCGCTCTGTCACCGTGTCACTCAGAAGCGTCTGCATGGATGAGTATTAACTGAATGAAATATAACCCTGATATTAGCGCAGCGATGCTGATAGTGAAAGGGAGGAGACGTGACTATTTTGAATCATGATAAAACTCCCACAAAGCTCTAACATGGCCCATTAACAAAGTATGTAGCCTTTGGCATTTTCTTTATCGGTTAGTATGTCAGCAGGTAGGTTTCACCTTTTTTCAAATATAGTTGTAGCTTTTGGACTCCTGCTGCAGTGTATTTCCCATGTCAAGAAATAATGGGAACGCGGGTATTTTCCATTTCATACCATTATTTTTCCTCCATTGAAATCAAGGAGGCTTTTAGCAGATGTGCGAGGGATGGAGCTGAGAGCTGATAGATAACCCTAGGTGTTAATTCTTTTTGCTTCTGCTTATTGTTATAGGAACAGGAATTGCATTTCTTCCTCTTTTGGTTTCCGTAGAAGTTGAATGTGATAGTTTTGTTCTAACAGCATACTAGGGTTTCCTTGAGGTCAGTGAGTCTCTTGTAAGATGAATTCTCTGAGCAATATTCTCTCTCCCTCTTTCTCTCTCTTGCTCTCTCTATATATAGATCTATATATGATTATTTACTGCCCTTTAACCCTCTTGCACGGGCTACTTTGAGTAGGTTGTGTAAGACCTGTTTTATCAGGAAAACATGGAGCAATGTTAACCATGTTTTCTCAACAAACCGCAGATGGTGGCTACATTCATATGATCCATATTGGTTTACATAGTGTGCTGTGGTTCACTGCAGATAAAACAGGGCTGGACATAATGCCTTGTACCGTGCTCCTGCTAGCAGCGGTTACTGTGCTCCTGCTATCAGTCGAGGCTTTCTCATGGTTGAGACTGACGGAGCAGTGTGCCTTTATGGTGGGTCTTATGTTTTCCAAGCACCTTAGGATCGTTTGTTTGCCTACCACTCCACAATATTAAATGTATTCCTTCTGATTGTTTCCCCCTTAGGAATGTAATAGGTTTTTAGCTCCACATAGGACCAAACATCTTAGGAGTGCAGCCTCCTGTGAGATTCCTGTATCCCTGAACTGGCAGCAGAGCACTGAAAAGAATGGATTGTGGTGATATTGTAGGATCATTTTCAGTAATATATACAGTTGTTATTTTCCATGGACTTATCTGTCAGAAAAGTCTTTGATGTGATCTGTTTTTTTTTATGACAAAGTCTCTTTAGACTTTTTCTAGGTACCAAATGTCATTTATCTTTTTGGGTCAGATTGACTTTGTGTCCTTTCTCTTTATTGTTTTCGATATCATCAGACATTCTGCGCCACTCGTCTGCAGCAAGGAAACTGTCCCTTGAGGTAACAATGCTTTGGTCTCCATAAGAGGCAGGGCCTAATTTACCACGTAACTGAGTGTCAGTTTGTATGTAGCGCTCTAGAGTCTATTCTGACCTCTCCTCTGTCACCCAGCACCATGGTAGGGTGTTCTTCAGTGAAACTTCTTTGCTTTGTGTTCCAAGGGGGTGTTCTTACTCCAGCATATCATGAAAATGTGTGTTTTAGTTGGGTCAATTTCAATTTATCTCGATATTGTATATTTCTGCAGCAATATATGGTGATGCTGTCAAACCACTGGAATCCTGTTTGACAGAGGAAAGTATTTGTGCTGTATTTCTTGACCCCATCTTTTGAAATTTGTACAAGTTAAGACTGCTCTGATGCTTAATTAGCCTTTAAAATTTCTTGGGTGACAAATATTAATTGTTAACCCTATGCATAGGGAGGACTTCTTTGTGAATTCTCCTTGCACCTGCAGCCGACCTGAGTGCTGGGTCTACTTACCCGTCAGTAGACGCTGTCGGATGGAACAGCGGAACAACTGTATCTTACCAGCAGCATGAGCCCCCATCACGAAAGCCTTACCATTGAGTGATTTTCCCCAGAAGCGAACACACTGCCTTATTTGTGGGACCTTTCAGGTGGGATAGCTGCTATCACAGGCAACGTAGTGTGGAGACTTTTCAACTATACTGCCTCTGAACACAACAAGAGACATACTTACCTCCCAAGGTTTAAGAGAAGCTCTTACCTTTCTTATGCAATACCACAAAACTGGCCATAGGACCTGGGTGTTATAAATGAGAGGGCTTGGACTTTCTCAGAAGGTAGACCTGCCCTGTGAGAATTTACAGCATGGACAATTTCTCCATCTCAGATGTAATTGCTCAGACTCAACCATATTCGAGGAACAAGCTGATACACTGACAACCGAACAAAGGATAAATCAGATCCGAGTAACTTTATTAAACTGGCCTGCAAAAAAGCATGGTATAACATTCAAGAAGCATTACTTGAGACCAATTGCTAAATCTGGAACAAGAAGAATTATTTATTTTACCAGTTTTTCGTCAGTATCTAACAGAATCAGCAGGATCATTTCAAAACATTAGCGAATATTGAATTCTGGTAGCTCCTAATAGGAAACCCCATTTATTTCCTATAAAAGGGCAACAAACATTAGGGACATTTTGGGAAACTCTAGACGCAAACTACACACTGATAGTCAGGGGCTACACTGTGGTACCGCTCACTAGCCCCGGTAAATGTAGTGTCTGATACCTCACAAAAATAATGAAGAAGATTTTCTTAGGGGACATTATGACATGGCAAATATGCTGTCACACTAACCTCCAAAGTGAGAATGTCATTTACATGATTACATGCCATTGTGGGCTGCGATGTATAGGTATGGCACCCGAAAAGTAAGAAGTAATATTAGATGCATGTAGACCAACACAGGGATGGCATCTCAATTCATGTAATATAAACACAGCATAATATGAAACATATCAGGGACGAAACAATGACAGTCTAAGAACATTACATTACATTTAGGTAAGGTATTTACTATCGCATGAGAAAGATTTGATCTGCACTTTAACAAGAAATTGCAGAAGAAATATGTTGTCCGTCATCCTCATTCTATGCATTTTGGTAGATTTTCTAGGCACATTGCATCAGATGCATGTAATGTGTTGAGCGTAGCAGCTATGATCCTTTTTCCACAGGAAAGAGCACGCATCTGACATTGTTCAGATGGCACGCTGACGATCAATAGGTGGTCCCACTGGTAAGGTCTCTTGATGAGGCTTGTCCTTAATGTCCAAAAACTGAATTTCTTTGGTATATATATACCCTCCTTATGAGTATGACTACAGAACCTTACTGCACAGCCCTGTCGAAGTCGCTCTCTCATTGTTAGTTAGAGTAAGCAGAAGCAATTTATAACTCATAAAAAAACAATTACAACTGCACATATAAGTCTCGAGTTGGTGTCTACCTGTGTGATGCATGTGTTTTTGTTGTTTACAGTTTGATGTTTGACACAAGTGTAATATTGGGACTGACAGTCTTGAAAGCATTGCTAGTTGTTCTGCCTTGTCTTTTCAGAATTACAGGCAAATACCTTGGAAGATATTGCCTTGCAAGTGTATTTGAGGTTTGTATGCATGTTTACACAGTTCACCTTAGAATAGATTATAACTAGATCAAACGTTAGGTCCACTGTTTGATAGGTTGTTGGTCTTGACAAACGCCAATGACCCCGCATGGATCTACACAATCTGGCTGAGACATGTTGAGCTTCAGAATGAAGGATTCTTAATTATGCCTATTGTCGTTCTTCAATTTGTTATCTTAACAAGGCTAACCGCAAATAAAGTTATTCGACAAAAGCCTTAGGTCATTTTAATTTCACTTTCTCTGACTCTATACCAACCACAAATCAGCAGCTTATCATCAAAGATCTCCTTAGGTGCCTCCGACTGAGGGATCCCACTCAAACTACCATATGGGAGTTTCAATTGAGGAGCAGCAACCCAATGACGAAGTATGCTACCTAGTTTGGTGAGTGAGGGATTGTGTCTTTTTTAATGAGAATCCTGTAGAAGACATTTATTGACCAAATAATGGTATAAATTCCCGTTCCACTCCTCTGCGCCGCAAAATTTAGCTTTAGGGTTAGTATAAAAAGTGCTCTTAAGTGTAGGGTAGGGATTAGTTATGGATGAATGGTAGGAGTAGGACAAGACTTAAACTTAGGTACCATTAGGTGTAAGGGTAGGTTTAGGTTTGGGCGGTGTGTGTATTGTTGACATAGTAGTTAGTTTTTGTTTTACATACTTACCTCGTTGATATAGTGGTAGGTCGAGTTATTAGTCCTCATGTTATTAACATACAACCCTTGAAAAGCCTCATAATACTGACTTCTATGTCCTGCTTCTCCTCATCTGTTCATGTCTAATTTATATAGGTATGTGCAATTGGAATTTTCTTGGTCGGCACAGTGAAGTTCCACAAATTGACACAGTACGTCTCCTGTAGGCCTGTTAGAATAAGTCCCATAAAATTGAGATCTTTCTCAAACTAGATTATTGGAAACTGCAGTGTGTTCAGTGGCGACTCCTCCGCTAAGGCGAAGGAGCGTACTCTCACTGCTTTTAAGCAGTGTGACTAAAGGAAAAATAAAATGATAACTGAATGTTATTATCATTTTATTTGTTACAGCTGTTTTGCGAGCGGGTGGGCGGGCGGGGCTGCTCTGCTCTCAGAGCAGGGGAGGAGCGGTGGGCATACTGAAGTGCACATGACGCTATGGCCCGCTATCTGGGTCCGGGCAAAAAGTCATGCGCACTTTCCATGTTTCCCATCCAGGCTTCATTACAGTCTGGGTGGAGAACATGCCCAGGCCCCTAGGCCCCGTCTGAACGCTGAACCACGGCGCTCAGACCAATCACAACGCTGCATTGCAGCGTTGTAATTGGTCAGGGGAGCCTGGGTGTGCTTCCTGGTTCCCTTTCTGGCGTGGAGGAGAGATGCGGGACGTGACGATAAGGTAAGTGGTATTTATTTTTATTTTTTTACATTCCCCTTCCTCCCCCCGCCGACCTCAATCCATGCAGCCGCTGCTGAGTGTGTTACCCACAGAAGTTTGTTTCCTTGTTGTTGTTTTGTTCTTGTGCACTTAGGGGCCCAATCCCTGATTCAACAAGTTTGCAGGTGATGTACTGTGTCAATCCGTGGAAGCTCTCTGCTCCGCAATAATAAACACATCTGCATTCTTTCTGCTTGTGGAAGAGGAACCAAATGTATCAAGGCTGGACCCTCAACAGAGTAGACATCATAATTTACATGAATATTCATACTCCACCATAATTATGGTTATCAAGGAATACTGCCGATATTTCAGTCCTTTTACCTCCAAGGCTCAAAACTTGAGTAAATATAACTAAAGTGTAATAGACTCCCAGTGAAAAGGGGAAAAGAACAGTAACCAGTTGAAAAGTTGCAATTGATAGTAATGGAAAGCTGAAAATGTAAAAACTTCATTAGTCACAGGTTAAACCAGACATAAATTATCTACTAATTAAAACACTGGTACAAACCTTTCTTGATACAAATACTTTCTTAGCTGACTGTTACCTAAAAGTTATTTTTATAAGGAAAACTATGTCTAGTTAATGAAAAAATATAAATGGATATTGTTTCAAATACATACTTAAGCAAAGAATGAAATTAAAAATATACACATACACTTTTCCCGTTTTTCTTTGCTTGATACCTAACTTGTTTTTTCAGTACTAAAAATATCACAAAGTTTTTTTTTCCCAAAAATAAATCCAAAGCCTCAAAGGTAAGCTCAAAAACATCCAAATCTGTGATTAATTCACCAAGACTGGATTGAACAGTTATAACTTCAGTCCTTAGTCAGTCAAAGTTTTATCCGGCAGCCATTGTAGTGAGCAAACAAAAAGAATAAAGGATATCCTCTCGCCTTCCAAAAATCAAAAGGCTGGAACGAAAGTTTCACAGGACACTATGCCTCAAATCCAAACAAGATTTTAGACAAGGAAAGTGTGGTCGGGAAGTCAGTCCGATAGCAAAATCTTTCAGTGTCAACAGAACAAATTGTGAAGCGTTGTCTCTATGCTGCTAATGTTTAATTAATCTGATCATACTAAACGCATTAGGCTGACACGCCTACAAAGCTCTCCACATCCAAGGACCAGCATACATCAGCCACAGTCTTTACTTCCACCAACCCTCCAGAGACCTTTGCTCCGCCTCCCTCACCCTTGTACAGGCACCACACATCCTCCGAAGCCTCAGTGGAGGCCGTTCCTTCTACCTCGCCGCCAAGTCCTGGAACGACCTCCACCTCTAGACATCACCCTCTCTGGCAGAATTCAGGAAGATACTCAAAACCTGGCTTTTCTACTGAGCCCAGCAACCCAGCGTCTGGACACCCTTGCGGGTGAAGACCTGCGCTATACAAATATGAATTGATTGTTTGACCAGAAACTACACCAGTATGCTACAAAAAATCTGAGATGGCTTCTGTGCCCTTTCGTTTTTAGGCAACTCTCTGCCTGATCCCAGCCATAACAGGAATGAATACCGCTCTCTGAGCTTGAGCTGTAGTTTGTTTTGCTGTAAGCATTTTATTAAGGATACGTTCATGATGGTTGAGTGAAACACATAATAGACCCCTGGCACTGAAAACCCCACAAACTTCCAACCAAATACCTGACACCAGGTACCTATCCCGAGCCTCCACAAGACAGTGAACCTTCAGGTTTTTCTTTAAATTCAGATGATTGTGACATTTATAGCTTCAAATGGTGGAAGAAGGTCAACTGTAGTTTCAAAGGCAAGTTGCATTGCGTCGGAAAATGTTGAATATAAGACAGAGTAATACATGTTGCAGGGGAAAAGGAAGGGTTTGGGAATGGACAATACTTTGTAAAATAATTTCTGGAATCTTCTGCCTGAGAGCCAGTCAAGCAATAGGGTTCTTTGTTGACATTTTTTTGTAATAGAATATTCTTACTTCTGAAATGGATTATTTTCACCCCTCCTAAGAGAAAGTGCTGTATTAGGATTAAACATCACTACAGGTTCACGTTATGTCATTTGAAGTGAAGTGTTCCTCTACCTGATCCAGAAAAGTGGTGCAGGCACTGAGTTTGCCTCCACAATCCACCCCTGCCTAATGATTTAGATATTTACATTCATGCTGGAAGAAGTTGTCGGTTTGTGCTGACACACAGGTTTGACAAATGCCCCCTTGAGTATTTTATTTAAGGTCACGCAAAGAATCCACAGTTGACGGTTTAAAAGAGCGCGTCTACGCCATGGACGCCCAGCACATCAAGACGATTTCTGTGGATATGATCGCCTTTAGAGAGACTCACTTTGAGGTGACGCGGACAGCCTTCACTGTGGCGATGATGGCTCTCACACAGCATCCTGCCGCTCTAAATCTCGAGGGAGGGGCAGCGGCCCAGCCGGATGTAGGTGTGTGTTTAGAATTCTACACCCTGCTCTACGCTTAAGAAACATATTTCATCTTTCCTGGTGTCATTCCAGAGCTCGAACGTGCAGTGAGGGTTTTTATAGTCAGTGTGCAGTGCAGCAGATGTCATTCCATTTGCCTAAGTCCTGCTGACATTTGGAGATGTGGATTAATTGAGCTACAGAATGAAATTTAATTAAAATTAAACACAGACTTGGCCATTGTATCTGTTCATTTCCTGCACTCTAGTGTGTACATTTGCAGTCAGCGCCACAGTTAATTTGTTTAATCAGGATGCAATGTGAGGGGAGCTGCACTTTATTTTAAGCTGAAAGGCAAAAAGCGTGGCAGATGCCAGGTTGGGTATCATTACATGGGATGTAAGCTGTGTAAATGATGCTATGGATGTGCCTTTTGCAACCACCTGAAGGGCATGGTTCTCCCGTTCGAAAACTGTGGGGAGCCGCTTCATCCAGACTGTCACATTTGCAGGTGAATATTGCTTGTTAGTGCTGCATTATACGTGCTGGGAGGATTTAGTCTCCTCAATAACAAGCAGGCTGCAAACATGTCTCGAGGAGATCTATACAGTGCAATTGTTAGGCAGTTGGCAAGGATTTTTTTTCTTATCTGCGGTAGTGCTAAAAAAAAAAACTGTTCAGTTAGCCTAAGGGCGCCTGGTGTGGATGTCTGTTAGAGAAGTAGCCAAAAGGCATCATTTAGAAAGGTCAACATTTTGCTGGAGGAAGCTTCACCTCTAGGGACAAAGAGTTGCTGCTTGTCATATCTGACAACGGTGACAGGTAACATGTATATTTTAAACTTGGTGCCTCCGCCTATTTCAGTTTTTTTTCTGCAGAATTGACGCATCTTGCTGAACAACAGTGTTAAAATTAAAGTATCTGCTGCAGTTTGTGAAGGGCGAGTTCAGAAATCAACAGCTGTTTTCTTTAAAAAAGGGAAAGATAGGTGAAGGCTATGTGGCGCAAATGTCCCCTTTTCGAGAATTACCCACCGTTCTGTAAGACCCACTTCGCACAGCAGCCCTTTGCCAACATCAGAGTACCACTAAGCAGCTACGTGGAATGCTTTTTGCGCCCAGTCGTACTCCAACCCCTCAGCGCTTCAACCAATCAGGGCACGAGAAGAAGCCACTGTGTGCTGTAGGCATTTGCATCTGTTTGAGGAGACGAATTGTAGTAAGCAACAGAGGACCAATTTATCCGCGCCGCTCCTGTAAGATGTTGTAGCAGGTGCATTGGTGATGTACAGTATCCCAGATTCAGAAACTGCTAATTGGAAAATGAAGACACCGAGAACTATTTGAGAAGATTTTATTTAAATTTGAATAATTTGCCGCAGTTACACCTTCAGTATTTCTACGTTGTAATGAGATCTCTCTCGCGCCATATAATACTTTCCTTAGTGGAACCTCCTCTATATATGAGACATACATAAAGGGCTAATTTCTTTTCTCCATTTTTTGCCCTACAATCGGGAATTGTGACTAATAATAGATTTGAATTTGCTAAGTGCATTTACTCCTTTGTGCCACCATAAAGAGAATCTATTACTGTAAAATTGAGGCTTAGTTCCAAATTGCACCATTATGAAGTTTTCTTGCTGCAATGTTTTGTCTCTAATACACTTTCCTCATTGTAATTCTGTTGCAAACCTGATGTCTAGCATCAAGTCTCGCAATAATTATTTTAAATTGCTACTAGGAATAGTAGTGCTGGTGGGATATATTACTACCATTGTAACAAGATGAATTTCAATGCACTTGTAACCATATTACAGTGTATTATGAAAGGTTCTTTGAGTCTCAGGTTTGCAAGAGGAGATGTAACACTGTGAATTGATTCTCTTATAAACTTTACACTTCATCTTATAGGTCTGGTCATTAAAATAAATCCGGGGCGGCGACAATATCCAGAGGGTAGCGCATGAATAATAGAGAGGGAAGCTCCCTTTAATGTCATATTTTATTAATGCTGTTTGCCACTTTATATATTGTTTTTATTTCCTTCCTCGAGCTCCTACTGGTGCTATTTAGCCTAGCCCCAAGAGTGCTACTTAGGCCCTCTGGCGTTCCTTAGGGCTCGTTGTCTGCAGGAATTGACCTCGTCTTAAGTGGCTTGGCATGATGGAATGCTGATGGGGTCACACTGCATTGTATGCATCTCTTCAGTGCCATATATTCGACTCTCTATAGCACTTAGACGGTTAAGCTGAGGAAGGCGGTAAAAATTCCTCGAAGTATCAGACTGTACCTATTTTCTACCTTTCACCGCTTGTGATCCACGTGCCCCCATGACACTTTAATTGCAGTCTATGCACACCTGCCACCACCGCACGGAGGCTGTGTCCGTGTCTGGTGAACAATGTTCCCAGCCCTTATTTGAAGCCTTGCCTTAGTGCTCTGCTGTTCTCCCAGGGTACAAACTAAGCCTTCCTCCATTGCACTCAGCTTTCTCCTGTGCATACTTGTCACATGTAAGGGTAGGGTCATTATTTTCCAGGCAGTACATTCCGACTAATTTTGTACCAATACAGATTTTTGAGAAAAATAATTGTGAGCTTAAAAGAGGCAAATATCTTTTAATTGGTATTTGGTCTGTTTTTGTGTTTCCTTAGTAAGGCTGTATAGGATGTTCTTAAGCAGCTGAGAAGAACATGAAACTAGGGGTGGTGTAGTTATCAAGCATACTGTTTTAGATAATTAAAAGGTATGTCTGTTTTTACATATATGTGTTTTTTCATAGGATTTTAAGCTCGGATATAGAAGGCAACATAAGGACAAAGCATGCATATGTTTTTCTGGGCAGCAGTTGTGGTGCATGTAGTCAGTAATTACACAAAACGAGAGTTAGTCTGTCTAGAAATTAACTCTTAAGGTCTAAGAGGTCAGTTATCTGGTATCAATATATTTTAAGATGGTGGGATATCTACACCCAGGTAAATTGGTGCATCCTGGCATCTTTTGGATATATATGAGTAGGTTCCTCACCCGCAGGTTCCACCAGTGGCATACTTCATCATCGGATCCTCACCCACTGCACCTAGTGTGAGTGGGTGGGCTGAAAGCTGTTTGTAAATGGAGCTCTTTGTCTAAGGGATAACAAGTGCAACTTTAAATCGCCTTCAGGATCCTAAATCTTGTTTACTAGCAAGGCCCTTCGGTGAGAATAAAAACAGTGAGCTGTTTAGTAGGTATAATGACCCCTAACATCAGTGGGTCAACATGTTTCAGCCTGTGTCTAGTGCACCAAAGGGTCAATAGGCTTTCTGCAGGTCCGGAAATGTACGTAATTTCCCTACGATATATAGTTGGTAACTGCCAACCATGAGTAGTAGTTTATGCAAACATCATGAAGCATGCAAACATGCAGACCAAAGTGGGCCTTTTCCTGTAATGGTCTATATCCTCTATTAAGTAGGGCTTCATGAGGTAGTGGGGGTGGGCGATCCCTGTAGTTATACTTTCATCAAGGGACTTCACCCTCCCTTACACCTACTTTGGCTCCCGCACACCTCCGATGCTAAGCCTATATAGACCATAGTTACCAACTATATATCGTAGGGATACTATGCACATTTCCTGTCCTGAAGAAAGCCTATTGACCCTTGGTGGCACTAGATACAGGCTGAAACATGTTGACCCATTGATGTTAGGGGTCATTATACCCACTAAACATCTCACAGTTTTTATTTTCGCCTAAGGACCTTGCTAGTAAACATGATTTAGGATCCTGAAGGCAATTTTAACTTGCACTTGTTATCTCTTAGACTAAGAGCCCCATTTACAAACTGCATTGAGCCCACCTACTCACACTAGGTGCAGTGGGTGAGGAACCAATGATGAAGCTGCCACTGGTGGTACCAGTGGGTGAGGATTATACTAATAAATAAATATATATATTACCTACTGGCGGTCGCCAGTAGGTAGTTATAGTTAGGACCACGTTTCTATAGGAAAAGCGTTTTTTGATTTGCTTATAACTTTGGCGTCGTTTGACGAATATTTACAAAATTTTCCCAAAAACTTCTCTTTTCAGATCAGCTTCTATGTTGAAAGTTTGGGGGTGATTCGTCAAGGGGGGGCTGAGAAAAAAGGGGGGTCCCAAAACGTGTTTACTCCATGCAATTTCCATAGGAAACTTTAGACAAGGCTACAGGTCAAACTGCTGAACGGAATTATGTCAAATTTGGCAGGGAGAAAGGTCTTGGTCCAGAAAGCACGCTTTTGTTTAAATGGGGTAAGTCCATTCAGTAGTTTTAGAGAAATATCAAAATTTACAGATATTGATATTTGAGAATTCTGACATCTGATTGGCTGAGGCGTTGCGAGCATGAGCGTGCGGCTCATTGGCTGCGAACTGTTGAAACTAGGAAGTGTTGGCAGCCATTTTGTGACTGAGTTGAAAGGCGTAGGGGGAAAAATAAGAGAATAATTGTATAAGAGGGTATAGTAGGTACACTGTGGTCTTAGTTTAAGCAGTCTGTACGGTGGAGAGGCAGGGAGTTTGAATGTTGCGTAGGCCGTGGAAATCACGTCTGCAGAACAACAGTGCGTGGTATTGCGGCAAGGTTGCGTAGGCTCTGGAAATCCCGTCGGGAACACAATGCGTCGTATTGCGGCAAGCAGTGTGTAGGGTGCACACACAGGTAGTGTGAATGTTGCGTAGGCTGTGGAAATCACGTCCGCAAAACAACGATGCGCGGTATTGCGGCAATGTTCAGTAGGCTGTGGAAATGATATTGGGAAAATAACAATGAGCCGTATTGCAGCCTTCCTTTACCTTCCTTTAATATAATGCGCAGTAATGTTTACTTATAATGCGATGTTCACTTTTATCACGGACAGTGAAGAAAATTAACGTTTAATTGGCTGAGGTGTTCCAACAACGAGCTCAATGTTCATTGGCTGCGAACCATTAAAAGTAAAAGTGTTGCCAGCCATTCCCTCCCCTGCGCGGAGTAGCAAGGACATCTGATTGGCTCACATGTTCCAAGCAGGACCTTCCAGAGGTTAATGTTCATTGGCTGCGAACCATTGAAAGTAGAAGTGTTGCCAGCCATTTCCTCCCCGTCCGCGGAGTAGCAGGGACATCTGATTGGTTGACGTGTTCCAAGCAGGACGTTCCCAAGCTTAATGTTCATTGGCTGTAAACCATTGAAAGTAGAAGTGTTGCCAGCCATTCCCTCCCCTCCGCGGAGCATCAGGGACATCTGATTGGGTAATGTGTTCCAAGCAGGACCTTCCCAAGCGTAATGTTCATTGGCTGTGAAGCATTAAAAGTAGAAGTGTTGGCAGCGATTCCCTCCCCCTGTGCAGAACACCATGGACATTTTATTGGCTAAAGTGCTCTGAGTACAAGTTTGCTCTTTATTGGCTGGGAACGTTTCACTGTTGTGAAGCGTTTTGTGACGCACTTCAATGGAGTACGGGAAAACAAAGTAGTAGCGGGGAGGGTAGGAACACTATTAACTCTGTAAAGTGGTCACAAGGTGGTGAACAGGGATTGTGAAGGTAAAAATTGTTTTTTATATATTTGAAGGGCCATTTATATAATTGGCGTGGGGTGTACAAATCACGGCGGGAAAATAACAGAGTGTGTTGCGGTCTTCTTTTTATTAAGTTTGCGGGTGGGATACTTCCCAGTAGCACTATTTACTTAGAATGTGGTGTTTACTTTTCTGACGGGGAGGTGTGGTTGCGCAGCAAAAATTTCAGTCTAGGTTTGAAACAGTTTTTATTAAGCAATTACAAATAAACTTTCTTCGAAAACTGAAGCTGTATATATCAAAGAAGTGACAAATAAAAACGCAATTCATAAAATATCCCTTAAGCGTGGCCACACCCTCCCTTTTTTTCTGCTGTAGTTTGTAAAACTGTTGCCCCATATTCTTGATAATATAAGAGGGCATGAGTTACTTTTAGATAAAGTAGAAAAGAAGTGCTACAAGAAACACTCCCACACTACATCATCTCAGGTCACAAGAACAATAACAAGTAAAAAACAGTTACAAACAAATCACACTATATGATCTCAAGGGGGAAATAGACTACAAACTAGAAGCTGCTGATGTTACATATAAATCTTTAGTCTTCGCGCCGACGGGTCACCAACAGCTCTGAGGTTAAGTACAGTGTCAATATTATAATATACATAGTCACACTATATGATCTCAAAGGAGCCAGAAAAGGAACAATGTTTGCTGTATTCTGTCTGTTTTTGAAAACAAGCTGCTGACGTTACATATAAATGGCAAAAACAACCAATAACACTTTTTTCTAAATACAAATCTTTAAATATTGACAAATAGCTACGTATTATAAATATCTACTATGCCATAATCAAACAACTTACAACTCTGGAATATGTTTTGTTGCCGCAAAACAAGAATCCGATGCTAGAAAACGGAACGTGCATCACAGAATAGACACGCGTAAATAACTCGCATAAACGAAACTAATCAAACAACGGGTGTGGTTTATATACTTTTTGGTTATTGAGTAGTCTATGGAAGGAAGATGCGGCTCCGCCCATTTAGATGTCACGTTTTACAGTTGACACGTGCTCACGTTTTCACTGTTTAACTTGTGCACGTGTTAGGAAAAGTTACAAAATGTGAAGCGGTAAAGGTTTCTATTTCGATCCTAACACGTATAAGGTCCTTAATATGTACATACGTTGGAGAGCTTAAAAACTGTTACCCGGCAAACCGTGTCATTTCCATTCTCATGACTATAAACATCTATTAATTGCCGTAATTCTAAATAGAAGACATAAAAAAAATATCGTTCAGAATAGAAAAAAAAATACGTGCTAATATTTCTCATCACTATGGTTTTAAATTAAAAAAATGCCAGCATTTGTAAAGCGTATAGCTTCCCCCGGAAAAGTGTGCCTGCGCTTGGGGGCGTTGGGAAGATTAAGCAAGGTGTTGCCCACAGTGACATAGTGGTGGGCTAACCTGCCGCTGGAGCCGGGAATCGAACTGTGAACGCTGTTGTTCGAAGTCAGGTATCATAGCTGCTGCGTGACAAATTTTCCACATTTAAATGTTAATTAGTGCTAATTAAGTTTTAAACATTGTTAAATTATAACTTATAACAGACTACTGTTATAGTTAGTTTTTCACTACAAAAAGTATGCACTTCTTTTTAAAATTTACTTAAAAACAATATAGGTTTCAGGGACATTGTAGTTAGAAATTAGCATTTATAAAACCTTTGAAATTCACAGAAAAAAACCATAGGTTTTACAGACGTTATAGTTAGAAATTAGCCTTTAAAAAACTTTAGAAATTCACTGAAAAAAACCATAGGTTTTAGGGACGTTATAGTTAGTTGGACATTTTACTCATATAAAACCAGAGAAATTCCACCGTTATAGTTAGTTCATCAGTGATTTCACTGACCATGTCATAAATGATGTAATATGTGACGTCATGAGCAGTGCATTGCGGGTGCGCGAGTTATAGTTAGCTGAACTAACTATAACGGTGGAATTTCTCTGGTTTTATATGAGTGAAATGTCCAACTAACTATAACGTCCCTAAAACCTATGGTTTTTTTCAGTGCTATATATATACATACATACACTACGAAGCAAAATTCCTTATCTCGAAGAAAACTCTAGGACTCCGGGATGCTGAATTATTTTATTGGCAAAAAATGCTCTCTACCAACACGTTTCACCTTTCGGCTTGTTCATGGTATGGCTTGAGCTTCCATACTTCCGTTTACATACACATGGTCATTAACAGTGAGAGAGGACAAACATGGTATACACGTAATGTTCATAATGTTTCTAAGCGCCATTTTGAAGTATCTATCTTGCGCGGACGAGTTAATTCATCATTACATTATAAGTAACTCAATCACATTTTTCTTTTTTTTTTAGAATAATTGTTCTTGGCGCATTATTTTAGCTAATGCCATATTGTGTTGAATGCACATATCACTAAATGCGGCAACTTGCAAATGAGAACGGACAAGCAAAATATACAATTAAAGTGTACCATGTATCTCTGAGCGCCATTTTGAAGTATTGATCTTCTGCAGCTTTAGTTAATTCATTGTCTGTTGTAACAAACAAAACCCTTCAACATTCCATTGTACAAAACTAAGCCATATTCTTGTTTGGAATAGAATATTTTTACACAATGTTTTGGCTGGTACAATATTATGTTTAAAAGCACATGCTAATGAAAACGACAAAAAAGGAATCAGGCCCCAGTGGGCATCGTCACTTTACATATTCACAACTTTCATAAGCACAATGAACAAAAATGTCATGTTTATCGCAATTCCGTAATCATGCTCATCAATTTTGACACAACTATCAAGCCCAAGTGGGCATTCCAAAAAATAGTTCTAATAGCTCGTCCTTTCCTAATCATATTAAACAAATTTTCTACACAATATGTCTTATTCTTAGCTCATTCGTGAGTCATCTTCTTATTATCGACAGTCAGCTCTCTGCACTTTCTGCTAAATTTTCTCCCTATGTGCACAACGGAACAAGAAGAAAAGAAATACAAAAGAAAAAATTAATGTAAAAATTTACTCTAAAACATGAATTAGGATTAGGAAATATTATATATATATATGATGTCAGGTGCACCAATTTACCTGGGTGCAGAACCCCCACCATCTTTAGATATATTGGGACCAGATAACTGATCTCTTAGACCTTAAGAGTTAATTTCTAGACAGGCCAACTCATGTGTAGTTGTTGGTTCTATCTAGGGAGGCTGAGGGTTACGCCTTTCTAATTTATCACGCGCTCGTGGTTATTTGCATAAATGTAGTCAGAACATAGGAGGATTACTTACAAGTTGGAATGTGTTTTGGAAAAATGTGCAGAGGTGGGGGAATGGCTGCGCAACCTCAAAAAGCTGCCTTCATTTGGTGATGTAATTTTTGTTTAGTTGAACACTGGTAAGTCTTCTATGAAGCCTTCAGAATGAAGTAGATAATGGCATGGCTGGTAAGGCTCATTCATGTAGATCGGCTGTAGGCTGCTTTCAGAGGAACAAAAGAGGATAGCAGAGCTGCCAGCACAGAGAAGGTCCAATCATTAAGAAACTGCTGTTTAGTGGCTTCAGTGATCCTTCTTAAATCAGTGTGAGGATAACCATGTAGTAGCACTGAGTGAACCTGAAGATGCATCAAGTAGTATAAGTGAAGAGTTGCTGTCCTTTTTTGGGCCCTTCTTGCAATGGAGCCTAAAGCTGTTAAATTGAATTCTCTGGTATTTAGGGATCAAGTGAAAGATCTTGAGAGCAGGTGTAATTGTTTGTCATAGTGGCGGAAGCCATGAAGTATTTTCACTGCAGTTCTTTGTGTGAAATACAATCAGTGCATGAATTACATACACAGATACACGGATACTGTTGTCCAACCATATTGCATTTTCAGGAAAACGTGTGGTGGAATGCATATTTAGATAGTAGCTTTCATATGTTTCTGTAACGTGTGCGAGATGTATGCAAAGTACTGGACATGTGCATTATTAGAGTCGTGTCATTGGCTAGGAACACAAGCTGTTTTTAGGTCGAGCCTCGAGTAGCGCGCAAGCGCTGCTCTGCGAGACTTTATGTAAGGGGCTTTTGAAAGCTGACCACACGCTCGTGCACAATGGCCTTTTCCGTGCGGTTACCCGCACATTTCAGGCACGATGCACGAGCGTGTGGTCAGCTCAGCACGCTGCCACGCTCGCTCGCCCCCGCTCCTCTCTCACGCTGCCATCTCTGCTGTCCAGCGCTTCACTTGTGCTGACGCTGCCTCGTTTTTTTTTACTACTTAAGCACTGGCTAAGTGCCTAGTTCAGGAAAGTTTTCGTTTGCCTGTTGATCTATAGACCTCCGTCGTTGCTCTATTTCTGTATTTTTAGCACTACCCTGATTTGTTTGAAGTCAGAGTTCATACCGCCTCGTTGTCAAAGGCTGCTCTGCCTCACCCCTCTGTAAGGACCGCATACTGTACCTACTCCCAGATGCCTTTGCACTCAGTATACTGGGGTGAACTGGAAGCACATTGAAAGTACCCCTCAGCAAGCCTTCCCTCCTGCTGGGCCATTCATGCCTGACACACACCAGTCCTTTGAGGAAGCGTGCATGTGTTCTCTTCTGCACACAGCTTCTCCCTCAGTGTGGTGTGAAGTGTGAACGGTGTTCAGGATGCAAGTCGGCCAGGTGGCCCACAGCCGCTGCTGCTTCTTGCATTTACGTCATGGCATACTTTCAGAGAGAACTGATACAACTTTATTTCTTGGAAACGGACGGACACATCTACCTGGCTTTGATTGAAAGGACTAGGTCCCCGAAAGCAGATTCTACAAGTGAAACAAATGAAAATATTATAATAATTGGGAGTCATTTAGAAACTGAAACTGGCAGTTGAATTCCGCTCACATACCTCACAACTCGTGCACGATTGTGAAAGGCTCTTGTTAAGATTAGTGAGGACCATCACCGTCAGCTGCGCGTGGTGCCACGTTCTCGTAATACTCCGGAGAGATGCCATTGGTGCACTGCACCAGCCAGTACCCTATGTTCTTTTCCTCTTTGGTACTGAATGACAGTTTCATTGACTCAGAGGACTTTATTTGACAACCCAATTGGTGGCAAATTCCAAGACTCTACGAAATGGCTCAATCGAGGTTTATTGAAGTCACTCAGGAAATGATTAAATAATCTCTTTGAAGATGCCACCCCAGCCAGCAATAGCATTTAAGTGGTATGTTATGGTTATATTATTGTAGAGATATGTGGTTGTAGAGTGCAGAGCATGGACTAACAATTCTCTACATGCTGCTTTCTAAGATAATATTGAGAGAAGAGGGCGTGCTGGTGAGAGAGAGAGAAGTATGGAAACGAGGGTGAAAAATAACAAAATAGATGTTGGTAAAAGTAAATTGAAAGAGGTGACGACGATGAGGAGGAGAGAAAGCCCACCTTATTTGTACAAGTTTTATATGGCGTTACATTTTCTGGTATTCACGTGCTAGGAGGTAGAAACCCAGCAGATATAATGGGAACATGCCGGACATACTAGTAAAGCAGTAAGGTTGCTAATGTTCGGTTTTTTAGACCAAAACATTGTCCATATTTCACACTACAATCTAAGTCAGTGCAACAATAGGTATGTTTATACTCAGACCTACGGGATTTAGGCCCCTTTAGGCACTAGAGGGCGCTCACTACATTTGCAAGCCACCGATGTGATGACAGTATGGGGCAGAGGTTTAAGAGGAGTCTGCCAGTGCCCACAAGCACCGTGTTCCCACCCAGAGAGGCTCTAAGTGCACCCACTTAAACCGTGTCAGTCCCAAAAGGAATGTGCTGGTGCCCATTTCAGCAGTGCCTGTGTCTGCAGGAAAGTCAGTGGTTAATGGACAATATGCTTGAATGGTATTGTTGGTTACCCGTGTGTTCCAGATATTACTGCCCTCCAATAGCAGAGACAATTTGATAACCAAGTTACTCTCTTTGTACACTTCAATCTCCAAAGGTGCCAATGCTGGTCTGTCCATTCATTCTACAGTAGGCAGTAGTAGGTTTGGAACTAGTATAGACTATCACACAGTGATCACAAACAATAAACTAAATGCCCAGTAAGACCAAAGACCAATATAGTTTAAAACTGGCATTGGCAAAGTCAATAGGCCCGATTTAAAAAAAAAAAAGAACAGATATTTTTTTTAGACCGATTCCTTTCAGTTACTTAGAAAGAGAATTAGAGTTGGGTGCCAGTCAGTCACACTCCTCAACCTTTATATCCCTGGAAAAATAAAGCACACATTTTGTTCTGGGATCTGGGCTAGCCTTTGAAATAGCTCTGCCCCTGGCAACTAGGAAATGTCAACAATATCCCATCTGGGCTGGAAGGGGTGCGATGCTCACTCTTACAAAGTCAGAAATGGTACCAGGGTGATGCAGGATCACCACACTCTGTCATGGAAGGTCTCGTGTAGCCTCGCAAGTATCTTGTGAAGGGGATGGCTTTGGTTCTGTTCTGGCCAGATGAGATGCAAGGTCCTCCCAGCTCCAAGGCAGCTCACTTCTATGATATGACCTCCATGCAGGTTACAAACCAGTTGGCCTTGTTGGCAGCGGCCATCAGAGATCTTTGTCCAGGCACCCCAGAAATGGAGTGTGCCCAAATAGAAGAGAGTAAAGTAAGATGCTTTCAGGAGTCACCTTTAAGGAACCTCTGCAAAGGAGGAAGGAAATTGTGGTTTTCTGACACAATTCAATGGTGAAATACTGGAGTTTAACCAGGTTTGAAGGGAGATTGAGTGTTTTTCAGAAAGGACGTAGCAAAACTGGTGAATATTTATTTGCATGTCATTGTTTTGTTTATCAAACAGATTACATTTTAGTTTAAAAAGAGTATAAAATATATTTGGAAAAAACGAATGAACAAACTAATGAGACTTCCATGGGTCAACCGCATATTTCTCTACAACCACCATGCAAGTACCATTTTGAATATTAATAACTGCGTTTTTTTAACTTACAGGACATACCCCACAAACCAGTTTGAACGTTGGCACTTAGTAGCAGGCGATCTATTGATCTTTCTAAATAATGCTTATTTTATGTGGCTGTGCATAGCATGGCGTATCCAATAGGTCTCGCCTTTGGGACCTTATAAGTGTTTAGCCATGCAACAGTTTATGTTGTTGCACCAAGGATATTTTGCTGCATAACTAAATACTTATAAGGTCCCAAAAGCGAGACCTATTGGCTATGCCAATGCTTGTTATTGCTTGTGCCCGGCACCAGCTGCTCCACTATACACACAGTAAGGTTACCAAAGCCAGATTTTACGTTATTGGACTCAAATTAATTAAAACAATGCATCCTAAAATGAGCGTTCCAGTAGCGAATGTTGATCCAAAATGGTAGCAGGTTGTATACCATTTCATAGAGTACCCACACTTTCCTGCCATAGTTTAGTGAACAGTAAAAAATAAAGAGGTCCCACTTGTTGAACAAAGCTGGTGTGAGATGAAATAACCAAACCCAGCTGCATTAATTAGAAGGAAAATTAGTATGCTCTGATCAATTTACATCCAAAGAACCCTGGTGGCAATTAATATTAGTTTCCAAAAAAGGGCATAATTCCTTTGTTAATGGATTTTGCTTCCTCCAGACAGGCATATCATGCATAGCAAGTCTGTTCTGATAAATAAAAGGTCATACAGGTTACATTAGCAACTGAGCAAGTGGTCCCCTAACACGCTGATTGCATGGGCAGACGCCATCGATTGGATATTAAAAAAATCCATTCTTGGTCTTTTCAGGCTCACTGAAACAGAAATTAAGAACCCAACTGGAACCCTGGCTCTAAATAAAACACATGCATGTCTTCAGTGTGGCCTCATCACATTATCTCCTGGGGCTGAAAAAGGAAAATGAACCTTAATGAGGAACTGAAATTATCCTGGATTTTTTTATTACTATTATTATTGCTTCTGAGTTCCCTGAAAGGAGGAGGGGTGTTTCATCCTTCCGCTAATTTGCCTAATAAGACAATAGGATGTGTAATGCTGAAATTGCTCTAGTGTAACCGCTGCACAGCATAAGGCGTACCCAGTGTTCCCTTTGTATAACCTGGGCTTGCTACGTCTCCACCATACCTTTCAAGGGAATTGAATAGGTAATTGGGCCCAGGCTGGTTTAGCAAGAACACAGTAGAGCTGAAATGCTGGGAATTAGGCTGATGATGTATTTAGCCAGACAATAATGTGCCTGTCGTAGAAAAGAGAAAGAGAGAGAGAAAGATAAAAATTAAACATTTAGTTATGCACACTGTGTCTGCTCAGTGTGCTACATTCACTGTATGTGATAGAATTTCTTCTCAGTTCTCTTTTTAATCTTTTATTCATAGCATTGCAGGTGATGAAAAATGTATGCCTTGAGTCTGGCATTGAAATAAATGCAAAATGAAAACAGAAGCGGTTTATACTGACAGCTTAAATATCTTTATCTAGTGTATGCCTGCACTCTAAAAATCAGTAGGTGACTTTTAAAGTCTTCCTTCTGCAAACAGAAAAAAATGAAGAATAGTGCAGTGATGAATAAAGTTAGCAGCTTTAGATATCACCTGAAGTGTTAGAATACAGCAGTAGTCAATATTGATGTCTACCTTAACTTGATTAGTTTCACTGTTCACGATGTCACTTGAATGGAGACTTCCATGCAAGAAGGGATGAAAAGGAGAAGACAAGCAGGGTGATGTTTGGAAAGTCGGTCTGATGCATCCTGTAGGGAAGCTTTGGTGGCTAGGCCTCACTCGTTATGTTGCTGCACCGGCGTCATAATAAAAGCGGGTCGTTTCTTAAAATGTTAATAAACGCGTTAAGTACATGAAACTGCAAAATGACTCTGGCCTCATTATGGTAACGTTGCATCTGGAAGCACAATCTTCCGAATGGCTTTAAAAGGTGCTAGACCTTTCATGACTGCAGGAACAATAGCATTTTGCCTCCTGGAACTCTCACCATACAGCGAAAAAGGCCCTTTTATGGGCCTTTTGTATTAATTTGCCACCACCACTATGTGGCGCACAAAGTCTCTTGTGACTTCACTTTAAGGAAGGTCTTGCCATGAGTTTTCATTCCACCTTTGCTCCTTAATTTCAGCAGGAGTGACTCAAATATAAGGTGCTGTTCATGGGATGACGTTTTGTTGTGACTAGATTACAAATACGAGGATGTGATAGGGAGGGAACTTGTAAATGGAACGGTACAAGAAAGCACTCTGGGACAGTACAAAAGTGATGAATGGAAGTACTTGAATTAACCTGAACATTAGTAATTACACTGAGGTCAATAGAGTTCATAATTCTTAGTCTATAAGTTTGTCTGCTTCATTGTTGACCCCTGAAAGAAGCAGTCCAGTCCAAACTGCCAGACCACTTCTCTTGGGAATGGGAGGATAGGTAGCTTTGAATGGACCTAGTCACTGAGATGTTGCAGAGGCCCTTGGCTCATTGAGCTGACCTGGGCTGGGCATAACTACGCCCCCAATTGTGATTTACTTTGACAGTAAGATAGTGAGTAATAGAAATGTTTCATTGAGTAGAACCACTTGTAAATTACTCTGGCTGCTTAACATTTCATCTTTATGAGTTCTGGCTTAGAGACCAGCCTCATGTAATAAAACAAATCATAATAAAGCCTACATCAGGGATGTGTAATTTTATAGAATGTCTTCTTGTCAAAGGGATGGGATGCTTCAAAAATCTACTTGTCCTCTAAAAATATTCACTTTTACCTTTTGATGACACATTATGGCACCGCTCTTATTATGTCATAGCTTTGATAACAGCTACTCTGACAGTGCACATATTTTGTCAGAGTTTGTGTTGTTGCAAGGCTTTTATTATGCCACCTTTATAATTATACCAGTGCTTTTTGTGTGTCAAATATTTATAATTTCACAGACTTTGAGTGTGCAGAGTCCCTTTTTAGGCCGGCTTTCTGATTATGGTAGGGCTCTGAATATACCAGTACTTTAATTATGCTCAAGTTTTAATTATAGCAGAGTACAGGATGCATCATTGATCTAATTGTACATTGCTCTCTTTCTTACCTTATTTTTAGAGGAACATCTTGTGAATTGCTTTGGCAAATTTACTTTAAAGTATTCACTAGATTTCCCAAACATTACTGTAAATAAATCCAGATTATATTTCCAGTCGGGTGCCTCTATTGCCAATTGAGTGTCAACACGATGCCTCAAAGCTTGACCTACTCCACTTGACCACATTGTGTAGTTCTTGGGTAAATCACTCATCTCAATGTGCCTCAGTTCCCTTTTTTCCCATAACTGTGAGCATGTACCAAGCACTAGATCAATAACTGGTCTACATTTGACAACTAGATAAGCTTAAGGCCTTTATAGAGTTGAAATGTTATGGGCTCGATTCTGAAAGCTACTTATGCATGTACGTTTGGCTCATACTTGCAAAAGTTGGTTTTGCACTCATAACTCCTTGGTTGAAAGGTGCTGTGAGTTTGTTCATACCCATAAACTTACATGTTTAGGGGTATTCATCAACTCCTCTTCAACCAGTTCCCACCCTAGAAAAGACTCGAAATGGAATGGCAGCTGTAAAACATTTTCCAAGATGGGTGGTGACATCACTGTCACCCAAATAAATCTGCAGGTGTAGGGACAGGACTTTCTTTTATCTCCAGGGGAACATCTTTTCCCCCTGAGAAAAAGAAACCTTTTTTTAACAAGTGAATTTGTACAACAAATATTTGTTTGTCCAGATATACCCTTAAATAGTTGCTCTTACCAAAATGGAATTCACAAACATTTGCTACAGGTATTCACCCTTGAAATCCATTAAAGGTTTTGGAACCTAACCAGGACACAAAAGGCAGGTTCACAAGCCTTTCAGTCTGTATTTTGAAGAGAGTATGGGAGGCTTCTTTTGCCATGACGGGCTTTAAGCCATACTCTCTCTCGATTGCCTCACCCTTGCCAATGCCCCTCCAGGGCTTTTTAGGCAGTGATGAACTGAAAGCACTGACTCCTTTTTATTCACTGGGCTTCTCTTACACTGTGAAAAAATACAATATCTGCCTGTCTGGAGTGCACTCTTGTGACTTTAAGAACGTGGCTCATTCTTTATTATTTGCACGTTGCTCTTAATGGTTTTACACTGATTCTCCATTTAAAACAAACGATCAATCTTGCTTCTATTCTTCTACATTTATTTGTGTATTATCAAGGTGCATTATGGGATCGGATCATCATAAATAGCCACAACTTGTTAACTCTTGCAAACATATATGCATGTTTTCATATGGAAATCAATGTCAGTTTTACAAGCTGAGCTTACAACTCACTGCATTACTTCAGAATGTTCACATAAACACCAAAGGTTTTGCATTATTTAACCATATAACCATTTTGAATATCTGTTCATAGGGAGAGCTTCCCTTAGCAGCAAACAGTTCTCCTTGCCACAAGCAAACTGTGGCAGTGTACTCTAGCAACCAAAAGGTTTAGTGCTGCAGGTAGGGGGCTGATCTAGTAGTCCAGAGGAAAAAAATAAACAAACAGACTTGTTGTCTTTGACCTCAAACAATATATTCCAACAATTTATTCGGGCCATTGGAATTCCACAACCCTGTACGTAAACATGGAGTGGCTTTGGGTCAGCCCTCTTTAGCCATTTGTCTGTTCAACTGTCATTTATGTTTTAATTTTTCCCAACACCATTTGGTGTTTGACAATCCATTTCAGCCACTGGCTGTCTTACACTGCGAGGTATCGCATTTTCCCTCTTCATATATGCACATCCACCTAAATATGCATTTCAGTGCCAGAACTACATACGAGTGCTTTTTTCTATCCATTCTTTATCCTTATTATGGCCTGGCTTTACAGTGCAGCTGTCACCAGACAATTATGCACGAATCACCAGGAGAGGGGCTTTTGCTCCATCCAAATGTTGGGAACCAGGAGTACATGTTTTGATTTGGCAGAAGTTGTGTGCATCCCGAAAAAGTGCTTGCCTTCCACACAGCTCCGATCCCTTTATTATTCCAGCTGCCTGAGCTTGAAATTTCAGGGGCATTCACATGACATTGTAATGCTATTAAAGTGTCTTAGATAACTAGATAATTTACAGTGTTTTCTCTGGCAGCAGCACAGATGGGAGGAGGGCAGACATCTGATACATGATTTTTTTAGGTCGGGCTTGTTTTATTGTTTTAGTTATTTATATATATTATATATAACCAAAACAATCTAACTGTATCGGATATTCCTATTTTAGAAGATATGTGGGCTCTATTAAATGAAAACGAGAAGGAGGAGGTTGCTGAAGTAGAACCTATAGACGAAGTAACAGCACAAACCCTGACAAGTAGTGACCGCACGCCCTTCCGTCCAAGATCTAAGTTTATACCTCAAATGGCGAGGGATAATCTAGATATATTCTCAGAGAACGTAATAGGGGACCTGCGGAGATTCTACCAAAATATGGGGGAACATAAAAGGAAAAATTACCCGAGAGAGACGCGTATTCACAAAGTCCTGGGAAAAATCAAAAAGGAACAAGGAATATTGCTGAAACCCTCTGACAAAGGAGGGAATGTTGTTCTCTGGGGGAGAGACCTCTACAAAAAGGAAGCGTTAAAACAACTTAACAACACAGAATGTTATAAAAGAATTACACCAACGGAGTATGAAAATGTGATTGAACTATTTTCTGAGAGACTTAAACAATGGAAAGAACAAGATTTACTGAGCTGGGACGAGTATAAATTTATTAAACAAGAAAATCCAGTGACTCCGGTGTTTTATATGATACCCAAGGTTCATAAAGACATTTTTAATCCACCTGGAAGACCGATAATCTCATCCTGTAACAGTGTATTTGAGAATGCTTCAAAATACATTGATTTCTTCCTGAGTCCTATTGTAAAAACACTCCACTCTTACATCAGAGATTCTGCAGATTTCCTCAAACACATCTATGATGTGAAATGAGATGATAACATGGTATTGGTTACTTTAGATATCTCAACCCTCTATACAAGTATAAGGCATATAGATGGTTTGAGGGCAACACAATATTTCTTGAAAACAAAACCAATGAGATTTTCAGTACACAATGCCATGTTAGTAGAAATGATGGAATGGTGCCTTACTAAGAATATTTTCAAGTTCGGAAATGAATTGTTCCAACAGGAACAAGGGACGGCGATGAGCACCTGCTTCGCCCCCAGTTATGCAAATTTACATTTTGGCTGGTGGGAGGAGTGGGTGCTCGGAGGGCCGGAACTGGAACACTGGACGGAAAATGTTTTAATTTGGCTAAGGTTCATTGATGATGTTTTCGTGCTGTGGCGGGGCACGGAAACAGATGTGGATCTGTTCATCAATGACCTGAACAAGAATATGTTGAATTTGAATTTTGTAGGGCACTATAGCAGAAATACTATAGACTTTCTAGATGTAAGAGTATCAGTGAGAGGAGAGAGGTTGGAAACTACGGTTTTTAGGAAGCCTACGGATGGAAATACGATACTTCATGCGGCCAGCTCACATCCAACACCACTCATTAGGAGTATTCAGTTTAGGGAGTTCTATAGGGCCAGAAGAACATGCAGCACTGAGGAAGATTAGGAAAGTGTGGAAAAGGAGATGACGAGTCAGTTTTTACAGAGAGACTATCCAATTAAGACTTTGGAGTTTTGGAAGTTGCCTCCAAGAAAGCCAAGATGTTAAGTAGAGAGAAATTGTTTTTTGAGCCATTGAAGACAGCCGAAAGAAAGAAGAAACATAGACAAGGAGAAAGTACACATAGGTTCATAACATATAACACAAAACATAAGGAAGTGATGCTAATTTTAAAAAAGCACTGGCACTTTATTAGATGTGACCCTTTAATAGGATCGCAGGTAAAAAAATACCCAGAAATAACGTATAAAAAATCCAAATCTTTGAGAGATCATATGGTGAGAAGTGAATACTGTGAGAATACTGGAAGTCAAACCTGGTTACAACAGAGGGAAGGTTTTAGAAAATGTTTAAAATGTAAAGCCTGCCAGCATGGGGAAAATCTTTCGAATTTTAAGACGGTTTTTAATAAAACTGTAAAGATAAGGGGGTTTTTAACCTGAAAATCAAGTTTTGTAGTCTACATTTTAAAATGCCCATATGAAAAAACATATGTAGGCAGCACTACCTTGCCAGTTCATAAAAGGATCTTGCAACACAGGAGAGCTATAAGTAATAAAGCTCGAAGCTACCCTGTGGCTAGACACTTCAAAAAGAAACATCAGAGTGATCCTACATTAATGCGCTACAGTTGCATAGCAAAAGTGCCTAAAAGGAGAAGAGGTGGTAACAGAGAAAAGGAGTTACGGAAGCTAGAAACCTATTATATTCTGGAACTAGACGGTAAAGAGAATAATGGATTAAATGTGGACAAGGACTTGTTCACATATCTATATTAAATATGCTGTAGAACCTGTACATTCAAGAAATCCATTTTAGAATTAAGTAAACAATAAAAAAAATGTAATTGTGGAGGAGGACATTTGCACTAGCACTTTATAGATAAAAGCACTTCATATTAGAAAAAAGGAAAAGCACTAGCACTTGGAAAAGAGAGAGAAAAAAAGAGAAAAAAGAGAACAAAAGAGAAAAAAAAGTAAGAAATGAAAACAATAACTTGACACTAGCACTTTAGATATGAGAGGCATTAAGTTGTGATTAACACCATAAGAAACAAGGTGTACAGAAGGCAGCAAAGGAACGAGAAGCACTAACGCACTTTAATTTTCTAATAAACTAGAACAGAGAGAGTAAAAGTATTAGGAAGATGTGACAATTTATAGAAGGTAATTTTCATAAGAAGTGCAATATGATATGTTTTCAAACCAGAAGCACTAATGCACTTTATAGATTGGGGAACTTTCCTGCCTCTATTTATTTATGGGTCTTAAAACGTTTTATTGATTGTCATATTAATAATGGAACAACCATTTTTCCTTTTAAAAATACGAATGAAATGAATCTCTTGTAATTTGGTTTTAACGAATAATGTGAAGGTATTGCATCATATAGGAGCGTTATATACAATACAACATGTTCCAAGATGGCGCCAAAATAATTAACCTAATACCTCACGTATGCAGTGGGTAATGTCCTCTGTCTATGTCAATCCCCTTTCCTTTCCCCTCCTCTTTTGGGAAATGGTGTGTGTATTTAAAAAAATGTGGCTTAGTATCGTGACCAAGGCTGCGGGCGGCAGCTGAAATGCGTAGATAATGCCATCACTAAACAAATAAAGTTTCGAGTAGAGAAACCTTTGGAGTGCCGGTCTTTCCTTGAAACGAAGGATTTTTTTGATATATATATATATCCAAGATCCCAAGGCAGGACCACGCCGGGTCAGACACGGGCAAAGACTCCGTGTATATATATATATGTGTGTATATATATATATATTACCTACTGGCAGTCGCCAGTAGGTAGTTATAGTTACAACCTAGTTTCCATAGGAAAAGCATTTTTTGATTTGCTAATAACTTTGGCGTCGTTTGACGAATCTTTATGAAATTTTGGAAAAAGTTGCACTTTTTAGGTTAGCTCCTATCTTGAAAGTTTGGGGTGATTTGTCAAGCGGGGGCTGAGAAAAAGGGGGTCCCAAAACGCGTTTTCTCCATGTTAATTTCCATAGGAAATTTTGCGACGAGCTACAGCCCGAACTGCTGAACGGAATTACCTCAAATTTGGCAGAAAGATAGAGCTTGGTTCAGAAAGCGACCTTTTTTTAAATGGGGTAAATCCGTTCAGTAGTTTTTGAGAAATACAAAAAATAAGAGTCAAAAAATCAATTTCCCATAGGAAACTTTGTGCAAGGCTACAGCCGAAACTACTGAACGGAATTACCCCAAATTTGGCAAAAAGGTAGTGCTTGGCTCAGTAAGCGACCTTTTGTAAAATGGTGTAAATCCGTTCAGTGGTTGCTGAGAAATAAGAAAAATAAAAGTTTCGATATCTGGGCGGAGCCTAAGTCCTGTGCACAAGCTTCACTGTGATTGGCGGCGAACACTCCAAACCAGGAAGTGTTGGCAGCCATCTTGTGGCTCGGTAGAAGCGAGTCACTAGAAAACAGAGAAACAAAGGTATAAAACAAGAGAAGGGGGCAGGGTAGAAACACCGTGACCCCCTAGGCCTGCTCAGGGGGTCCCAGAAGGACCCCAGGGCCAAAAAAAGCATTTTTTATGAAGAAAAAAAAAATCTGCGCAATTCGCGCTGGGGTCGCGGGTTCCCGCGTTTTATTTTAATGAGGTCCCCGGGTGGGCTAGGTCCCACGGGCATTTCTTAAAAAATAATAGCTGGGGTCGCTGGGGCTGCGGGGGCCGCTGGGGTCCCCGCAGCCCCGGGCTTCACTCATGTTGGGAGGGGGTTGCGCGGCCCCTCTCCTGGAGCCCTCCATGTGCTTATAACTTTGGCGTCGTTTGACGAATCTTTACGAAATTTTCAAAAAAGTTTCTCTTTTTGATCAGCTCCTATCTTGAAAGTTTGGGGGTGATTAGTCAAGGGGGCTGAGAAAAAGGGGAGTCCCAAAATGTGTTTTCTCAATGCATTTTCCATAGGAAACTTTAGACAAGGCTACAGGTCAAACTGCTGAACGGAATTACGCCAAATTTGTGAGGGAGAAAGGTTGTGGTCCAGAAAGCACGCTTTTGTTGAAATGGTGTAAATCCGTTCAGTAGTTTTTGAGAAATATCAAATTTTACAGATATCGATATTTGAGAATTCTGACATCTGATTGGCTGAGGGTTACGAGCATGAGCTCGCGGCTCATTGGCTGTGAACGGTTGAAACTAGGAAGTGTTGGCAGCCATTTTGTGACTTAGTCCGTCAGCTCGCATCTCTCCGTGTAGAAGCCACCGGGTGTGTAGTTTTACCTCTGCGAGGCAACACTGGCATCTGTGTCTGTGTAAGATACTCCTTTCACGCTGCCTCTCCCCACATCATGAGGTCGCGGCTATGCCTTTAGAAGCCGTCCGTTGGCTCGGAGCTCTGTGAGTCAGTCTGTCGGCACGACCCTCTACACAACCCAAACACCACTGCACTACCTAACTAAACACTAAACCACTACTGCCAGCACGACCCCCTACACTACAGAAACACCACTGCACTACCTTAAACCCTAAAACACTACCCCCAGCACGACCCCCTACACTACAGAAACACCACTGCACTACCCTAAACCCTAAAACACTACCCCAGCACGACCTCGATTTCCCTGATCTGTGAAGTGTACTCCATCACTTCTGTAGATATCAACCATATCATAACGTATGTTGTTGTTGTAGATCGACCCCATTCTATGGTCTCTGAGGTATGCAGACACAGCTTTGTTGACATTCTTCCTAGATTTTTCAATCTGAGGACAAAATTTGTTTGACCATTTCCACTTCTGTCTTTGTCATATATTGGAATATACAAAGACAGTTTGAGGCAAAAGCAACATCAATTGTCTAAAGGTGTCCTTCATTAGCATTTCCAAACCTACCCCAGTCAATGTGCCTAGGTCAATTCCACCACAGTGCACAATCATGAGGTCAGGGAGTTGGAGATGCAAACAGGTTTTAACCAAAGGGAGTAATTGGTGCCACTTCAATCCTCTCTGTCCAAACCATTTAATGCCCACATTTTGTAAACCTAGGTCTAAGTCAATACGTCTCTGTTCTGCATACCTCTTGCACCAGAAAACATAGCTATGTCCTACGATCCACACTAGCATTTTGAAGGTGTAGCTGGAAGATATGGATAGATGTCTGTAGCTCATGCAGTCCGTTCGTAGAATAAGAGATATGTTTAAAGATGGGGAACTACTTTTTTTCTCATACAAAACGATAACTGATTGGGAGATGAAAAACATTGTTTACTAAAAAGTAGGGTGCATATTAGTTTGTCGAAAAGCATCTTTGTCATTGGTTAATAAAAAGCAGTTTCAACGTAGAGTTCATATGATAGGATAAAATTTGGTCAGTTCAACCACACCTGCTACTTGCATTTGGAAGGCACTGTTCGAACTTAAAACAATGGTGAACTTTTAACCTGCACGTGCCCTTAAATGTTCGAGAAAATGTTGCAAAAAATATCGTTAGGTTTGAAAAATGATGAACTTTTAACCTGCACGTGTCGTAGAATGTTCTAGAAAGTTTGTTGATAGAATACGTTGAACTTCTCACCTGTATGTGTTCTTAAATTTTTTAAAACTGTTTATATGGAAAGTTCAAAAATAACCAATAGAGAGAAGTTTTGCAATTTGAAAAAATAAAGGAACTATTCTGATTTGTTCTTTACATGTATTTATGTGTGGAGCAACAGGGAAATTGTGCCATTACTGGTTCCATTCTTGATGAGAGCGGTGCATTACATGTACTGTGTGACAAAGAAAGAATTGCAAATTTGGCAGGGAGAAAGGTCTTGGTGCAGAAAGCGCGGTTTTGTGGAAATGGTGTAAATCCGTTCAGTAGTTTTTGAGATATTAAAGGAAAAAAAGATATATATATCTGGACTGTGCCTAACTCCCGAGCACGAGCTTGCCTCTGATTGGCTGCTAACAATTCAAACCAGGAAGTGTTAGCAGCCATCTTGTGCCTCGCATCGAGTGAAAATATAAAAGAAAGGTCCCGGGGGCAATTTAATATACCGGAGCTCTGTCTGTGCGAGATACCGCTTTCACGCTGCGTCTCCCTACATCAGCAGGTAACGCACCCTTTTCCACCATCAACAGCATACCTCCAACAACATACTTGGGCCCGCAAGTCTGCCTCTGCGAACCACTTGTCGGCTCACAGCTCTTCGGGTGCGAGTTCTCGGGCCCGCAGTTGTATCTGTGAAGCCAATACTGGAAATATACCGGAGGTGTCTCTCTGCGAGATACGCTCTTCACGCTCCCTCTCCCCACATCAGTGTTCCGCAGCTATCCCTTTGGAAGCCGATGGCCCGCACCTTTCCCTATACTAGTCGGCCCGCAGGTGTTCCTCTGCGAGCTGGCCCGCAGCTCTTCCTCTGCGAACTGACGGGCCGCGGTTCTCCCTCTATGAGCCTGCTAGTCGGCTCGCAGTTCTTCATCTACGAGCCAGACCGCCGGCTCTTAAGTCTCTGAGAACAGATGTAATGGAGGCAACGATCATGCAGGTCGGACACCCAACACTGCTCCGACATCCCCCAGTAGGAGCTCCTTGTCCGCCATCTCCCCTCACCCCCACCCCCACAAACAAATGTGACAGTCACGTTAGGTTGGACAAATAAGAATCTTAGTCATGTATGGATTTACATATAAAACATTTTATTAAAACAAAACAACAACAAATAAAACTATGTACAGCCATGTCGTGTCATCGCTGGACCATTTGTGAATCACAGCCTGTAAGACAAAAAGAAAGATAAGATGGTGCGTCATGCGTCCAGCAAAGGAGAAAGAGAGAGAGAGTGAGGGAGAAAGAGAGAAACAAAGAAAGAGTGAGAGAGAGAGGAAGACAAAGAAATAGAGAAAGAGTGAGAGAGAGAAAGAGAGAAATAGTGTGAGCGAGGAGAGAGAGAGAGAGAAAGAGTGAGCGAGAGGAAGAGAGAGAGAAAGAGTGAGAGAGAGGAAGAGAGAGAGTGAGAGAGAGAGAGAAAGAGTGAGAGAGAGGAAGACAGACAAAGACAGAGAAAGAGAAAGAGTGAGAGAGAGAAAGAGTAAGATACAAGGAAAAGAGAGAGAGAGAAACAGTGTGAGAGAGAGGTAGAGAGAAAGAGAGAAAGAGAGAGAGAGAGAGAGGAGAGAGAGGAAGAAAGAATGAGAGAGAGGAACAGACAGAGAAAGAGAGAAAGTGTGAGAGAGAGAAAGGAAGAGATGGAGAGGGAGTGTTGACACTGGAGAAAATCTTCGCAGCTTACCTTTGTGCCTCCGGTGTGTCTCCAACCACGTGCCGGGACATAGTGCACCCTTAAGTTTAGTGATCTTAAAGATAGTATAGAATTAGTAATTGCAGAGTACATACAACTGCACACGCCTAATTATCTGTTTCGGCAATGCGCACTCAGGCTGCTGCAGCCCATCCACTCCCACTGCTCGGAGGTGTCTGTGCGCTCTTGTGCGCCCAGGCTGCTGCACACTATCCACTCCCACCGCCCAGAGGTGATTGCCTGCTGCTGTGGAAAGAAGTATCTCTGCTCACCTTCCGCCACCGGCGTGTGTGTAAGAGGGTGCACCACGTGCTGAAGCAACTTTGTCAGGCGTTGTCAAGATGGCCACGCATCATCGCAGTTTGTACACACGTTCAGCTGTGGTGGTGTGGGGGGGGGACGTCGATTCGTGAATCACAGCCTGTTAGATAAAAAGCAAGATATGGGTGGACGGGCGCGGTTCTCCTTCTCCATTTTGAGAAGACCACGGGGGGAGGGAGGGGTGGGCCTCCCGGACTTTGGCCTTTATTATAAGGCAGCTCAGCTCTGAGTGGTGACCGAGTGGACCAAGCGAGAATCGGAGAAGCATTGGCTCCATATGGATAGGGCGGTGGCAGGGAGGTCGATTTGGGATCTCATATGGAGACCCAAGAGGGACAGACCAGACAATGTTTATATCAGCACGCCTACTCGAACTAACCTAAAAGTGTGGGACTCTATTTCGCACAACGCCCAGTGGACTACATTTCCTTCACCCTACACGCCAATACACTTTAATTTGGCCTTCCCCCCGGCTGTACAGGACGGGCCCTTTGATCAGTGGAGGGAGGGAGGCTGTAGAGCACTGACGCACCTCTTCCATAATCACGATATACTCACCTTTGATAGTTGCAAGAGGGACTATGGGCTGGGGCCTGCCGAATATTTCCACTATCTCCAGCTGAAACATTGGGTGCTTACACCTCACATTCACGAAGCAGCCACTCGCCCCCTCACGAAGTTTGAAACATATGTACAAGCTGTGGACTCCATGAAAGGTGTGATCTCCTTTCTGTATAATTATCTCCTTACCTCTAAATACACCACGAGACCTCGCTACATGCGCATGTGGGAGGGTGTCTTACAGCGGGACATCCACGATAGAGAATGGGCAGGACTCTGGTCGGATATCACGAAATTCAACCATTCCATAGATTTAAGGGAGGC
Organism: Calotriton arnoldi; assembly: GCA_963921515.1. Classification (NCBI taxonomy): domain Eukaryota; kingdom Metazoa; phylum Chordata; class Amphibia; order Caudata; family Salamandridae; genus Calotriton; species Calotriton arnoldi. The sequence continues at coordinate 3,879,641 of CAWUFW010000001.1, read as the reverse complement.
CCACCTAAAAACAATGATGGACTGGTATATATACCCTACCAAGATCAAAAAGATATTCCCTGACTCGTCTGATATGTGTTGGACGGGGTGCGGGCTATTAGGCGATTTCCAACATATCTGGTGGGACTGTCCAGTGATACGGCCCTTCTGGGAGGAAATCCTCGCACAAATTAAAGATATGCTGAGGTACCCTATTCCGACCTCCATGGCAAACACTCTCCTGGGCCTCCGCGATCCCTCCCTTAAACACCAAACTAAAGCAGATAAGGCCATTATGTGGACCTGCATTGGGGCTGCGAAAGTAGCAATAGCGGCCGCATGGAAGAAAAAAGAAGCTCCCGCCATCTCGTTATGGCATTCCAGACTCTGGAAGCTTCTGTGCCTTGAAAGGATGGCCGACATATGCAGGGATGACTACAAGAACTTTGAATATAGATGGGGCCCGTTGGTAGCCTTCCTTACAAAGGGATTACCGTCAGCCGTTTGCCCTGCATCAGTCAGAGCTATGCACCTGTTTCAATTTTAACCTATTAGAAGCACCCATGCTTTGTAAACTAGCTGCACTCGGGTAGCCGCCACCAGTAGTGGGTTGGGGAGGAGGGATGGGGGGGGGGGGAGTTCTTTGCTCTTTATGTTCTCTGGGAGTTTTGTTTAGATTTGCTCCCTCTACAGGATACCTTCCCAGTTGGAGGGGTTAAGTTACCATTATCGCAAAAGAAGGCAGGCGAATATTGCATCTCGGTGCGCAACAGACCTACTCTCCGTCCTTGCTAGTGGAGAGACTGTGCTTACTCCTTTAGGATATCTGGGATATGACGGGGGTACCCACCTATTGATGTATGTTGCTCTCTGTTCTTTATAACTTGTTAAGTAATCTGAGTCTATTCGGATGTACAACATGCCAGTCTACTTTGTGATAAGTGACAAAATGTTAATAAACATATCTTTGATTAAAAAAAAAGCAAGATAGGATTGTGCGTTATTCGTCCATCAAAGGAGAGAGAGAGAGAGAAAGAAAGAGTGAGAGGAAGACAGAGAGAAAAAGAAAGAAGGAGTGAGAGGAAGACAGAGAGAAAGAGTGAGCGAGACGAAGAGAGAGAGAAACAGTGAGAGACAGAAAGAGAGAGAAAGAGTGAGAGAGAGGAAGAGAGAGAGAAAGAGTGAGAGAGAGGAAGAGAGAGAGAAAGAGTGAGAGAAAGGAAGAGAGAGAGAGAAAGAGTGAGAGTGAGGAAGAGAGAAAGTGTGAGAGAGAGGAAGACAGAGAAAGAGAGAGAGTGAGATACAAGGAAGAGAGAAAGAGAGAAACAGTGTGAGAGAGAGGAAGAGAGAGAGAAACAGTGAGAGAGGAAGAGAGAGAAAGAAAGAATGAGACAGAGAAGAAGAGACAGAGAAAGAGTGTGAGAGATAGAGAGTGAGAGAGAGAGAAAGAGTGTGAGTGCCAGAAAGGAAGAGATGGAGAGGGAGAGTGAGTGTTGACACTGTGGAGAAAATCCTCACAGCTCACCTTTCTGTCACCGGTGTGTATCCAACCACGTGCCGGGATATAGGGCAGCCCTCAAGCTTAGTCATCTGAAACATAAAAATGGAATCAGTAATGGATGAGTACATACAACTGCGTATGCCTAAATCGCTGTCCCGCCTTTGTGTATCCAGGCTAGTGTACCCCATCCACTTCCACTGCCCAGAGGTGTCTACCCGCTGCTGTACACCAAGGCTGCTGCACTCCCACTGCCCAGAGGTGTATGACAGCCGCTGCGCACCCAGGCTGCTGCACCCCATGCACTCCCACTGCCCGGAGGTGACTGCGTGCCGCTGCGCACCCAGGCTGCTGCACCCCATCCACTCCCACTGCCCGCCGCTGTGCAAACAAGCCTCTCTGCTCACCTTACACCACCGGCGTGTGTCGAAGAGGGTCCACCACGTGCCGAAGAAACCTCCTCACCCGTTGTGTACACGCGGAGAGCGGAGCTCACAATTCAGGTTGAGTGTTGATTGCAGGACGGCCACGCTTCATCGCAGGCCTGCAAGACAAAAAGCAAGATAAGATTGTGCATCATACGTCCATCAAAGGAGAGAGAAAGAGAGATAGAGAGAGAAACAGTGAGAGAGAGAGGAAGAGAGAGAGAAAAAGAAAGAAAGAGTGAGAGGAAGACAAAGAGAAAGAGAGAAAGAGTGAGAGAAGAAGAGAGAGAGAAAGAGTGTGCAGGAGAGAAAGGAAGAGATGAAGAGGGACAGTGAGTGCTGTGTCTCCAACCACGTGCCGGGACCTAGTGGAGCCCTCAAGCTCCCACATCTAAACATAGTACAGAATTAGTAATGGGAGAGTATATACGACTGCGTACGCCTAAATCCCTGTGCCGCCTTTGTGTATCCACTCCCGCCGCCCAGACGTATTTGCCCACCGCTGCGCACCCAGGCCTCACTGCTCACCTTTTCGCGGACAGGGCACCCTCCGCATCATGCAGTCCCACTCTGCAGGCCAACAGGTCTGACATTTGGTGCTGCGTCTTGATTTTGCCATGGCAGAGGACATACTAGTGCACCTATCATCATCGCAGGTTGCACACCCGCTCAGTCCTTGCGGTGCCACTAACTCAGTGAACAGTGAGGCCACGCACGTGGTGGTAGGCCTCCCTGTTCGGTGGCTCAGGCCTACAGTGCGGTCCAGCAGGGCACACAAAACCTGAGCTGTCCAGACCGCCGGGACGAGCCATCACCACAGGCTGTACACCCGCTCAGCAGTTACGGTACCCGTACCTCAGTGGACCGAAAGTCACCGTCCCGTGCCGGTGTGCCTGTGCCGGCCGCAGTGCATCCGGTGCGAGCAACTCTGAAATGGCGTCGAGCACGTGCGCCCGGTCTTTTTATTGGCAGGGTCACGTGTCCTGTGACGCCTGTGCTGGATGGGTGTGGTGTTGGTGTATACTAGCCGTGAGGGAGTGGCTGTGGCGTACTGACAACTAGGGTGTGACCAGCAGATCACTGCAATGAAAATCTGGGCCATGTAGCGTTGTTGTCCTTCCCTGTAAGCGTAAGCGGAGTGGGCTGGCCTGGCGTATGCCAGTCCTGCGTGAGGCTGTGAAGAATGACTCCGGAGCTATGGGCGTGGCTCCATCGTGAGCTGTATGAGGAATCAACTGATGCGGCACTGTTGCCAGATTGGGCTAGATCACGCACAATTGGGCTATATTTTTCCCGGTTGTGCGGTATAATTTTGGTTTGTGCTAGTTGCCAGGTTATAAATATATATACAGCGCTCCAGCAAACTAGTATGTTAAAGCGCTTTATTAGACAAATATTTACTTGGCAGCCTGCTGCAACATCAATTCAATCCATTCACCGCCTGCTTGACGATGTCCCTGCCCCTCCTTCCTTAAAGTAGCAATATTGGGCTAGTTTGGGCTACTTTTTGGTTGTCTTTGGGCTAGAGAATGCTTAAAAATCTTGCAACACTGGCATGCGGGTGTTCTTGTTGTAGTGCTGCCGTCACCCGGGTCGCAAGCGTCAATGTGTCACTCTGTGAGCCAAGTCCCTGAACATGGCCAACATGGAAGGTACGGGGAATCACTGACCCTACATTCATCCATAGTTCCACACAAGAAAGATGGTGGACATGACACATCTGTGTGGGTGTGAATGTTTATTGCACATTCAGTGGAGTATTGCAGCTGTAGCAATACTGGGCCATGCAAAATCCAAATTTCAGTTTTTGGGACATGGAGGGCAGCCAATTAGAGACAAGCTCGTTGTCGGAGTTAGGGTGCGCCAACATATGTACTTATACAATCACTCCGCCAATCCCCACGCACTTATAAATTCACTATACACTCTCCTTGCAGTACTCTAATCATCCAGTCTCTACGTACGTACTTGTACAATGACCGAGACAAAGTTACATAACCAAAGTTTTCTCCCACTGTCAAAGGTAAGTTGGTTGCATACGCTGTCCAGAGCACAATGTAATGTGGTAGGGCCCAGGGGCAGCATGTTGCATACATAATGAACACACGGACACAGATAGATAGTGGAACTGGGTACGAGCACGTGCACTCGACTCCTTTTGATTACCAGGGTCACATGTCCAGTGACGTCTGTGCTGGATGCGTGTGGGGTGAGTGTAAGCCAGCCCTCCGGGAATGGTTGGTGCTGGTAACAAGTACAACAGTAATCATCAGATCACACACAGAGATTCAATCATAAAGGGTCCATGACTTGTGCTACAGTAAGTTAGGGGCACCAGATCTGAAATCATACACAAAAGATTCTGTCATAAAGGGTCCATCAGTTGTGGTGGACTGAGGTAGGAGCATCAGAAGCATTCCGCGTGTGCACAGCTAGCGATGATGCGTGGTCCGGGAGGGCCGCACTGGTAGCAATGTCTGTTGCCTACTGGACTGCGTCATCTGCAATCGCAACTCCATCTGAATTGTGAGCCCTGCTGTCCGCAGTGTAGATCGAAGGCAGTAGTCAGCACAGACATCGAGGAAAGCTTTTTGTCACTTCCTCTTGAGAAAATTCAACGACATAGAGTACAATTCTCTGTCCAATTAATAAATCAAGGCTGAATTTGAATGGTGAGCTCTGCTGACCGCAGTGTAGATCGAAGGCAGTAGTCAGCACAGACATCGAGGAATGCTTTTTGTGACTTCCTCTTGAGAAAATCCAACGACATAAAGTACAGTTCACTCTGCAATAAATAAATCAAAACTGAATTCGAATTGTGGGCTCTGCTATCCCCAGTGTAGACTGCCATTCAGTGTTCCTTTGGACTTGCAAGATGAATTTGGTCATTGTACTAAAGCTATAATTGATATCAAAAAAGTTCTTGAAGCAAGGATACTAAAAGGATATTATGTAGGTTTAAGGGTACGTGGCGATGACTTATGGTGCAGTGAGCTAGTGGCACCTGAAGCACTCAGCGTGTGCGCATCCTGCGATGATGCGTGGTCCGTGTGGGCCGCACTGGTAGCAATGTGTTTTGTTTAATGAATTCTGCCTTAATAAGGCCACGTGGCGTTTACTTGTGGTGCACTGAGTTAGTGGTACCTCTGGCGCTCAGCGTGTACGCAGCCTGCGATGATGCGTGGTCCGGGCGGGCCGCACTGGGAGCAATGTGTCTTGCCTACTGGACTGCGTCATCTGCAATCGCGACTCAATCTGAATTGTGAGCCCTGCTGTCCGCAGTGTAGATCGAAGGCAGTAGTCTGTACAGACATAACTGTGCAGTGCTGTGCCGCTGTGTTCGCAGGGGGCTTGTGTCGAGGAGGCCCGCGGTCATGGCGGCAGCCACGTGGCAGGGTGAGGGTCGCCGCTCTGGCAGAAGCGTTGGCTTTCACACAAGTGAACCACGCCCAGAACCCCGGCCTATTTATTCACACTTCTACGCTGGAGTGGCGTACGTTGGACCAGCCCACTGCGCTTCCGCTTACAGGGGGCGACGACACAGGTTCATGACCGAGATCTTCCCCACTGCCTGAGGTAACATGGTTGCGTCCACTGTCCACAACACTACAAGCACCAGCTTGTTTTTGGATCGCACAGCAGATAGGTTTAATGAACATTATAATTAGAAATTAGCATTTAAAAAACCTTTGAAATTCACTGAAAAAACCATAGGTTTCAGGGACGTTATAGTTACAAATTATCATGTTAAAAACCATAGAAATTCACTGAAAAAACCATAGGTTTCAGGGACGTTATAGTTAGTTGGACATTTCACTCATACAAAACCATAGAAATTCCGCCGTTATAGTTAGTTGAGCTAACTATAACTCGCGCCCCGCAATGCACTGCTGATGACGTCACATATTACATCATTCATGACATGGTCAGTGACATCACTGATGACATCACTGATGACATCTCAAATGACATCACTGATGACATCATCTAGTGACTGTGTGTTTCTGTAAAGTTTAAATATGTTTTATATATATACCAAGCTGTATTGAAGAATGAGTGGTTGTATAAGTGTCTGGATGGAGGATTTAGTAGGTGTGTAACTGACTGTTTAAGTGAGTGATTAAATGTCTCTTACTGAATACATGGGTTAGTGACTAAACTGTGTGAATGTCTGTATGAGTCTGTTTGTTGTTGTATAACCTGCTGCATCGGTTGGTCAGTAGCTACATGAGTGTCTATATGGGTTATTGATTAGTTGCCTGAGTATTTGTATGGGAGACTGAGTGTGTGTGTGGTTGGGTGGGGGTGTGTGACTCTGTGCATAGATGTTTGAGTGGTTGATTCACTGGGTGTATGAGTTTAACAGTGCATGTGGAAACAGTTGTATGGGTGAGTGAGTGTGTGTATGGATGTGTTGGTGAGTGAATGGATGTGTCAGTGGTAGATGTCCAACTAAGTACAAAAGTTAAAGGCAGTGTATGTGAGAGTTGGTGTATAAAAATAACTATACGTGAGAGTGAGTGATTGTGAGAGTGGCTGTATGGATAAGTGTGTACTTGTATTAGTGATTATATAAGAGAGTAAGTATGCGTTAGTATCTGTATGAATAAATGAGGTGGTGTGTGTATAACTGTGTAGGTGAGTAAATGGAACTGTGATTGATTTTTTGCATGACTGACTAGGATGAGTGCATGACTGACTAGGATGAGTGGTGGTGTGTGAGTGTCTGTATAGGTGTATGAGTGCATATGATAGTGTTGTATTGATCAGTGACTACATGTATGAATGGTTGTATGGGTGAATGAGTGGATGTGTGTGTAGACCTAGGAATCAGTGCATGCGTACGTAGTAACTGGTATTGGTGTGTCGATGGTTTTTAAAATGGTAGTCTGTATTTTACAGTGGGTGTATCAAAGGTTATATTAGGGTGTGAGGAGGTGCATCAGATTTTTCACGTGGATGATGTCATCAGTGATGTCATTTGAGATGTCATCAGTGATGTCATCAGTGATGTCACTGACCATGTCATGAATGATGTAATATGTGATGTCATCAGCAGTGCATTGCGGGGGCGCGAGTTATAGTTAGCTCAATTAACTATAACGGCGGAATTTCTATGGTTTTGTATGAGTGAAACGTCCAACTAACTATAACGTCCCTGAAACCTATGGTTTTTTCAGTGAATTATATATATATGTATATATATGTATATATATATATATATATGTATCCAACAAAACCTCTACTCCACATGGAAAAGAGCACGCACACGAGGGCAACTGGGTTTAAGGCTTTTTTATTACATAGAGCCTCCTCCGACCCGGCAGACAAGAGAGGCGCGTTTCGGCTGACACAGCAGCCTTTCTCAATCTAATCAGCGCCATTTTTCTTCAACTTAAATACCTAGTTTCAGTCATAGACATGGAAGAGTTTCTTAATCACGAATAATAAAGCATTACATTGCCTTGAAATTACAAAAACATGCATTGTCATCACTATGTATAATCAATGTGCTACGTGGAAAATATTATGAATGTCTTTAAAAAATGCATAATGCATCATTATGTTACCATTGAGTGCCTAGTGCACAAACAAACCACTGCGCATTACACAGAAAAAGTATTGCCTTATTTTGTTCAGAAACAGGTACTCATGAAAAGTCATAAAATAAAAAACGTCGCGCTAACCCTTACAGGTAACACTGTTAAAATGTAATTAATCATGCTGCATCTAAAATATGGCAAAAAGGAGACTTGCTGAAATACTTCTGCTTCCTTCATTGCATGAAAGCACCACAGGTCAGTGTCCGTAACAACTTGTTTGCATTCTCATTTAAATATTGAGTTAACAGTCATGCTCTTCGATATCGGGGTTTGGCACAGATAAATCAAAAACAATCACCATTGATGATTCAAATACTGAAAGCAATTTGTATGCTGGAGTAAATGCGAAACTTTAAAACACACCTAATGTGCTTAATCGCCTATTATCAGTCTCGACATTGCCTAATCACCCCAGCACGGACTACTCGTCCCATAATGCCTCAGTGTGTTAACCTGCACTTTGCTAAATGGCCCCGCCAGTTTGTGGGCATCTGAAAGTTTGTGTGCAGACTAGAATCAACGGCGTTGTTGAATAGACAAATGTCACGGCATATACAGAAGTCCAGTAATGTGCAAACCGATACCCAGGATCAATGCATGCCTTCAACTGGAAACTCCGGACAGAAACTCCGGACAGAAACTCCATGTCAAATAATCTCATGAGTATGGGGCCAACCATGATGAGTATTAAGATCAGGAAGTCTCCACTTTTAGCAGCAGCACACACTGTGAGATAAAACAGGTAAGCAGGGTCGGGGGAGACCGTTATATAAAAATTGATAAGCCCTGTAGTCCTCACCGCTTTGGCCATAGCTTACACAGTGCCCAGTCACCAGGAATCCGTCGACCTACTGAGAGAGGCATATCAAGACAGGGGGAAACATGGGCCCTGCGCTGAAAGTCGGCAGACTTCCTCTCATATAGGTCACCGCCTCCCATACTGCTGTCGTCCTCAAATCCTCGTCCCGGCGAATGTCCTGGGGGCTGCCAGTATAGCACTTGCCATGCTGCTCCCTCCAAATTACGGCTGAATCTGACAGCCCAGAACGACTGGTGGTGCGTGAACAGCGCCAACCGCCAACGCTGAAAATATCCAACAAAACCTCTACTCCACATGGAAAAGAGCACGCACACGAGGGCAACTGGGTTTAAGGCTTTTTTATTGCATAGAGCCTCCTCCGACCCGGCAGACAAGAGAGACGCGTTTCGGCTGACACAGCAGCCTTTCTTAATCTAATCAGCGCCATTTCTCTTCAACTTAAATACCTAGTTTCAAGTCATACACATGGAAGTTTCTTAATCACGAATAATAAAGCATTACATTTCCTTGAAATTACGAAAACATGCATTGTCATCACTATGTATAATCAATGTGCTACGTGGAAAATATTATGAATGTCTTTAAAAAATGCATAATGCATCATAATGTTACCATTGAGTGCCTAGTGCACAAACAAACCACTGCGCATTACACAGAAAATTATTGCCTTATTTTGTTCAGAAACAGGTACTCATGAAAAGTCATACAATAAAAAAACGTTGCGCTAACCCTTACAGGTAACACTGTTAAAATTTAATTAATCATGCTGCATCTAAAATATGGCAAAAAGGAGACTTGCTGGAGGTCACGTGGTTGGGGAACATGGCGGCGGCTGGCTAGCGCCGGTCGGGAGGAACGCCGTGCGGCAGGGGAGAGAGCTGCTGCGGATACATGCTGAGATTAAGTAAGGCAAGGTGGCGGGTTTAATGGGTCTCTCTGCCTGGGACTTTTCGGACTGAGTGCGTTTTTTGTGCTCATTTTGTTTGTTTACCGTAAGCCTCAGCACTTGGTTTTGCCAGACTCCAGGACGCAACTCCACCCCTCTCGGGGATGCCGGTTCGGGTAGTCGCTTGTAAGGATCGTGGCGGGGAGAATCTTGTGCGTCTTGAGTTTGTGGTCCCTGTGGGCTTATTTTTCGGACTTTCGGCACAATCGAGGGCCTTTTTTTACATATGAGCCCCAATATTGATTCGATTTTAGCAGGGCATGACTCCGCCCCCCAAGGAAGCTGGGCTCGGGCAGGGGCCTTTATGAGGTCTGCTCGGAAGGCAATAACAAAGGTACATTGTATATATAGAGGGGCAGAGGGGAAGGCTTGTGTCTCCATTGTTTGTGATCGCATTCAGCAACTACAGGGGGCTGAAAAGGATGTTGAAAGAAGCTGGATTAGGGGAGTTTCCCTCCCTTTAATAACATCATATGAGCAGATTCTAAAGTTTATTGAAATCCAGGTGTGGATGGAGAAGGAGAAGGACCCTGTATCAAGGGATCTACCTCTGAATGTTTTGAGCACTGGGAGATCAGAGGCAGAGAAAGGAACAGGGGGATCTGAGACGGAACGAGTTCAGGGGCAGAAGCCGCCCGCATCAGAGGGGCCAAATACATTCAGAGGCCGTGAGAATTCTGGAGCCCGGGAAGAGGTTCGTACACAGTTTATTTCAACTGGAAGGAGTAGATATCTTTTGCGTTCTGTCCCGGAAAAGAGGAGTCCCATTGTGAAACAAGTCGGTACTCCCCAAGCTATAACTCCGGTTAAGAAACCTTCAAAGGGAGGAAGAGTGAGAAAGTGTAAAAAGGAAGCAGCACCTTTGTTCTCTAAACCACCACCCTCGCTCAGGTCATATTTTAAAATCATGGAGCAAGTGGCAGGCCCAGTAAGGACTGAGAAGTCTCTCCAGGATATAGGGAAGGGGGCAGGAGCTCCAGTTACACAGATAGGGCAGAAAGACTCGAGCGAGTCACTGAGTCTGGAGAATCGGTTCTCTCCTCTTATAGGGATTGGGGCAGAGAGCGTAGAAGAAATTATATCTGGTACCCCAGAGGCTCTGAGTACTCTTACACATATTCTTCCCACGTCTACTCCTATGCCTAAGTCTCTGCCTAAACCTGGACCTAAATTTATCCCTACACCAACGCCGACGCTACAACTTGTGTTAGAGGACGGTTTTAACAGGGAGGGACCCCCAGAATCCAATGAAGACGGGATGAGGATGGAGCATGGTGTCCTGGGAGGGGCCCCCTTGACAACTTATGTGACTGATCTTTTACTGAGTTTAAGACAGGATATGATGTCTAGGTTTGAAACCTCCGAACAAAATCAGAAGGCTATACAGGATAAATGTGGGATTCTTGAGCAAAAGGTGGATGGGATTGCGTTGCGTACAACAGCATTGGAGGAGGACGGGAAGGGGCTGGGCGAGGCCATAGCAGGGAACTCAAAAGAAATAGCGAGCCTTAGAGAAGAAAATAGGTCCTTACAAGAAGATCTGGAAAGGCTGGAGCTTCATGCTAGATGAAATAATGTTCGCATTCTGGGAGTGCATGAAAATGCAGAAGGTTCGGACATTAAGGGTTTCGTATGTAAACTCCTGGGAGATTTGCTTCAGGATAGGAATGATATTGCCTGGGATAAAGAACTTCAAAGGGTTCATAGAGACCCCTATAGATTGCACCCGGGGAGAAAGGCCCCAAGAAGAATCGTAGTAAACTTTTTAACTTTCTCAATCAAGGAGTTGGTGTTGGGGCGAGCATTAAAGGAGCGAGAGATAAAGCACGGGGATGTCACGTATCAAATACTTTCGGACCTGGGTAAAAGAACCTCTCAGCGACAGTGGGAGCTGGGATCCAAAATGAATGAGTTGCGTTCCAAGGGGGCCCAAGTCCAAATGAAATTTCCTGCTACGCTTAAGATAATGTGGCATAATAAAATGCATGTGATTAGAGACCCTATGGAGGTTGATGGTTTGCTAGAACAGATGGAAAATTCAAAATAGGGACAGTTTAGGTATATAGGTGTATATAGAGAATTTACACAGTTGAGTAGTTAGACACATTATACGTAAGAGATACACATGGGTAATTAAAAGTATAGGAAATGTATAGGAAATGTATAGGAATATACAATATATAAGTTTTTTGTTTATATACCTTTTATAATTTTCATAGTAGACTTTTTCTCCTTTGCACGGTGGGACCTCGAAGGCCTTTGCCTTAGAGATAGGGTGGGGGGTTCCCCAGGGAGGTGGGTGGGGGACACACGGGTGGTTGGGAGCATTTGGGAAAAAATAAAAAATATAGTCCTCTTTCAGCTATGGGATGGGTGGTCCCTACAAACTTATGTTGACTTGTGTATTAGTGTATGTCAACACAAGATTGACTTGGAAGGTATTAGTAGAGGTTTAAGGATAGATAGATGATGAAGAATTTAGTGCACTTTGTATCCTGGAATGTAAATGGCCTGAGGTCTGCAAAGAAGTTAGGTCGAGTAATGGAGTTTGTGAAGCGATCCGAGGCGAGTGTTATATTATTGCAAGAGACTCACCTAACAAAGCACGAATGTGTGAATGCCTTTAAAAAATGGTCTTGGGTACAAGATAATGTCTGTTCAGATCAAAGTAGCAACACAAGAGGGGTGGCCATACTTATAAGAAAGAATGCGGGTATTATAGTAGAAAGTCAGCAGACAGACTCTTCTGGGAGGTGGGCCCTAGTCAAGATAAAAGTACAAGGAATATCTGTAATTGTAGTTAGTTACTATGGGCCCAATGATGATAATCCGGACGCACTAATCAAATTAGAATCATGCTTAATGCCGTTTAATACCCCAGTGGTAATTGGAGGGGATTTCAATTTAGTATTTAATAAAAGTTTGGATAGAACCTCCAAAGCCAACTACGTTACGCCACCAAAAACTATGGCAGTGCTTAAAAATATGATTAGAGAGCTCAATTTGATTGATATTTGGAGACATAAGATGGGGGATAACAGAGATTTTACCTTTTTTAGTAAAAAGTATGGTCATCATTCCCGAATCGACTATTTTCTATTGAACCATGACTTGGTATCTGGGGTTGAAATGATCAAGCACGTACCTGGTATACTTTCGGATCATTCGGTTGTCTTCTTATCATTAAAAATACCTAATAAGAGAGGTATGGTCAGATGGACTCTGGACAGGACAATTTTGTTGGATGAGGGGGTAATTAACAAAATGAAAGAGGAGGCTGCGATATTCTTTGAAGCTAACATGGGGTCAGCTAAACTTCAAATTGTATGGGACTCCTTTAAGGCTTTTTGAGATCCATAGGTACAAGTATCATGGCGAGTAAAAACGAAGCGCGAGGCACCAAGAAGAAAGGCTGCTGGAAACCATTAAGAATAAAGAGCAAGAGGTACAGAAAGCTTCCCTTGAGAGCTCTAGCAAGGTGGCCTCTCTTAGAAAACAACTAGAATTGTTGCAATCAGAATATCAAGAAGCTCTGGATAAAATATTGACAGATAAATGGAGGGTTAGCAAACTGCAGCATTTTGCTTATGGCGAGAAGAGTGGTGCCTTGTTGGCATGGAAAGCTAAGAGTGATAGAGTGCGTAATCAAATAATATGCCTGATTGACCATATGACCGGGGACACATTGGATACTAATGTTAAAATTGGGCTGGAGGTCTCTAGACATATGAGTAATTTGTATAAGGAGGATATTTCCCCTGGGAGGGATAACATCGAAGGTTTCCTTAAGGAAATCGAACTCCCAATTTTGAGTGAAGACCAGAAGGCAATATTATCAGCGGATATAACAGAAGAGGAGATCCGACAACAGTTTAGGAAAATGGCCAGAGGGAAAGCTGCAGGGCCGGATGGCCTTCCAACTGAGATTTATCTTAACCTCTTAGATGAGGTGGTACCAGTGTTCAGGGAACTTTTTAATTTAATACTAAGAGAGGGAGAAGATCCCCCTGTAAGTTGGGCTGAGGCAACAGTAACATTGTTATTGAAACCTAACAAGGATCCCCTCGCGGTTGACTCTTATAGGGCCATATCACTGTTAAACACGGACTATAAGGTGTTTGCGGGAATTCTGGCCGCCAGAATTGCAAAGGTTATTAAGGGTATAATACACAAAGATCAAAAGGGCTTTATTCCCGAAAGGCAGCTCAATGAGTTAACTTTTCAAATATTGGGAGTGATAGACCTAGCAGAAACCTATAATCTTCCAGTAACGCTGGTGGCAGTAGATGCCGCAAAGGCTTTCGACCAGGTTCACTGGTCATATCTGTGGGAAGTTTTAAAGGTATTTGGTTTTCCCCATAATGTAATAAAAACTGTTCAACTTTTGTATAGATCTCCAAGAGCAAAGGGTTTGGTTAATGGGGAGTTAACTGATTGGGTCAATATATCACGGGGGACTAGGCAGGGATGTCCCCTGTCTCCGCTTTTGTTCGATATATATATTGAACCATTAGCGGCTTAGATCAGACAAGACCCTGCTATTATTCCTTTTAGACACGGAAATTTTGAGATTAAGTTAGCACTGTACGCAGATGATCTTTTACTTTACACTCTAAATCCGCAAGTGTCTATCCCCATATTAATGGCTAAAACTGAAGCATTTGGAAGAGTATCAGGATACAGCAGAGCTTTCCAAACTGTGTGTCCCGACACAGTACTGTGTCGCCTGCAAATGGTGGGTGTGTCGCGGGATGACACCGGTATTAACGGGCACTTGGCACATAACTGCTTCTAATTAAGAGGCATTCCTTTGAAAGCTTTGTTCTCACTATGCCTCATCTATTGCATAACGTCTCCCAGTAAATGGTCTTTTAAAGACCTGCGAAGTACTCAGGTGCGCTGTCTGTGTGCCCCGGAAGCTGGGGTGAGGTGACAGAGGGTGACAGACAGAGGGAGGAAGACAGAGGGAGACAGAGGGAGGGAGTTAGAGGGAGGGAGACAGAGAGAGAGAGGGAGGGAGACAGAGAGAGAGGGAGAGACAGAGAGAGGGAGACCGAGAGAGAGGGAGACAGAGAGGGAGAGAGGGAGGGAGAGAGGGAGGGAGACAGAGGGACGGAGACAGAGGGACGGAGACAGAGGGACGGAGACAGAGGGAGACAGAGAGGGAGACAGAGGGCGACAGACAGAGGGAGACAGACAGAGGGAGGAGGGCGACAGAGGGAGGAGGGCGACAGAGGGAGGGAGGGAGACAGAGGGAGGGAGACAGAGAGAGAGGGAAACCGTGGGAGACACAGAGAGAGGGAGACAGAGGGAGGGAGACAGAGGGAGGGAGTCCGGGGTAGACAGAGGGAGGGAGAGGGAAACAGAGAG